>JBBGZY010000131.1:2625000-3322500 GCA_037952925.1 Lithobates clamitans | reverse complement strand
AGATAGATAGATAGATAGATAGATAGATAGATAGATAGATAGATAGATAGATAGATAGATAGATAGATACCTTTGGTGTGTACATAAATGTATGTATGTGACTTCTATATGCATATACTGTATTATTTTTATTGTAATGGAAGAGTTCTAGCAGATAATTAAATTAATACATGTTGCTTTTATAAAACGTTCTATAAGGAAAGGCATTTTCTAAAGTAATCTAATATAGATTCATTATGACTTCCACAATAATTTATATTTCCAATTATCTTTAAATGAAGAGAGAAAACACAATCTAATAGAGAAGCCTGGGTAAAAGGCAAAGTGACTGTTAATAAACAAAATGCAATGTTCTGCATTAAAGTTAACATCTAGTCATTGCATCTTATGAATGTTTACTTTGTTACAGTTTTGCTATTGTTTTCCTCATAATGTCACTGAAAAGGTAAAAATAATACAGTAAATGTAATCATGTTATTACCAGTGACATGTATGTGTGCTGCACTATCTGAACAACAGGTTATTTTAAAATTTTAAGTGCAGTTTATGAAATAATGGATTTTTCTTGTACAAGTTAGTCCTTTCTTAGTATTTGGAATATGTAATGTGAATGATCCAATCAGCTTCTTGAATCTCTACCTGTCTAATCATTTTGTAGTAGCTGGCACAATGCACATAGACAAAGTCTGCTTCCTTTACTAAGTGTGTTTTGTGATACAATTGGCAGGCACACATTTTGGCAGAAATACTCCAATATCTCCCAAGCAGGCACAGTTTGTATAGTGTGAATCATTTGCAGAGGTTCAAAATTCATCAACCACTTCGGAGTTCATCTGATGTAACAAACAGGGCAGTAAATGGGTCAGAAGCATGCAGAACATTTTTCTTTAGACTTGCCCCTAAATTGTCTATGGAGAACACGGGGAATGAGATTTAAATTTTCAACTTTCATTAAAACCCAGGTTATCTTTTGTGGTTGTTTCAGTCACATATTAGTGGAAAGGAACAGCGAATCGGACAAAATATTCCGCCTTTGTGGATCCTCTGTGTTACAAGGAAGTCCTGATCTATCATATGCCATTCACACTGAGACTTTATCACATTTGTGCCCAAACTGTTCAAAGCAAAATCTAATTTTGTGCACAATCACCTTTGTAGTTAAAGCAGTATTAAACATGCAAACAGTTTAATGTGGTGGTTGCATTTTTTTTTTTTTTTAGTTTTTTTTTTTTTAATTCATTTTCACCTGGTTAGCAAGTAATGTACTTCCTGTCTTAGGGTGTCTCCACTCTAAAAGGAGGACCATAGGAGACACCTTTGGACAGCAGCATTGTCAATCTGGGGAGAGGTTAGTGTTAGGTGCACTAGCCAACTAAAATATACCAATAGAAATGTAAGTAGCATTTTCCCCTTCAAGGAGACAAAACCTCCACCTGGCATCATTAGATTTAATCGACTTATACACTTATGCAGGTATAGCAGTTGGGATTATTACTTACTAATCTGAATACGGAAAATCAACAGTTGACTGCGCAATATCATTTTGTTTGCTCTTTGTCCTGCCTTATTGAATAAGACTGTTTGAATTTTAATGCACACATTTTTTTCGTTGCATTAATATTGGCAGTGTGTGTGCAGCATTTGAGAATAAAAGAATAATGAATGGGTTTTTGCAAAGTATAAGCCAATAATAATCTCTCCTAACCTAACGAAAAAAATCATTGTATAAATGCTTAAGCAGCTTGGTGTAAGCCTCCCATCTCCAGCAAACAAAAACTGCATTTACTTACAATAAAGTTCTTCAGCAGCATGTATGAAAACAAGGTTGTATACCAAGAGCAATCCTGCTTCTGTTCTATTGGAGATGGGTTCCTGGTAATGACAGCAAAAGTCTGTTCCCCCTCAAAGAATATAGCCCCATAGTAAAAAGTTGTTGTAATTCATGTCCTTGCTCTTCCCAAGTGCTGTAGTCTATCCTTTAGTAAGCAATTAGATAAAATCTTCAACTTGTGAGCACTGCTGCTGTCCATACCAATCTATTTTATAGTCTCCTAGTATGTTCTCTTAGTCCTGGAAATAGGTGTGGTTGTTTGTGACGACAGAACTCTTTGTCCCATTCCTTATGCCAAATGTAATATTTTGGGGCACATCTGTCCCAATGAAACCCTTGCCTAAGCCTAGCTGTTAACCTGATGAAACTAGCTCTAAAACTACACTGTTACTCAAAATTATACATTTGTACTTAAAAATGTCACTATGATGGCAGTATGGCTTGTTCTATATTCATTTGTTGTAAAAGAACCAGTCATGGCCACCACCAGAGGGTGCTCTTTAGAGGCTTAGGGTGAGTTTTCATAACTGTTCACCCAGGGCTGCTACATTTGCTTTGTGCGAATAGGCTACATCGAACATTCTCCTTCTATTTCCTCTACAGGTCAAGTGTTATTCATTCATAAAAATAGAGTGATTTGGGAAAATACTGCAACGTGGCTACTATATGGAGCTAAGGATTATATAAAATTTTCTATGATTTGTAGCTCCATCTAGTGGCCAAAATATGGTATTTTCCCCAAACACTCCATATATAACCACATGCCTGGCTTTTTCTGACATTTGTTGTTTACAAGTAAAAATCAGTATTTTTTGCTAGAAAATCACATAGAACCCTCAAACATATGTATATCTTTTTAACAAAGACCCTCGAGAATTAAATGGCGGACATATTTTATGTCACACTGTATTTGCGCAATGGTCTTTCAAGTGCATTTTTTTGGAAAAAATTAACTTTAATGAATAAAATTTTTTTTTTGTATAGTGTGAAAGATGTTGTTACGCCAAGTAAAAAGATACCAAACATGTTATGCTTTAAAATTGCACAGGCTTGTGGAATGGCGACAAACTATGGTACTTAAAAATTTCCATAGGCAACAATTTAAACATTTTTATAGGTTACCTGTTTAGAGTTACAGAGGAGGTCTAGTACTAGGATTATTGCTCTCGCCCTAATGATCATGGCAATACCTCACATGTGTGGTTGGGACACCGTTTACATATACGGGTGCGACT
The DNA here is from genome assembly GCA_037952925.1 of Lithobates clamitans. Lineage (NCBI taxonomy): Eukaryota > Metazoa > Chordata > Amphibia > Anura > Ranidae > Lithobates > Lithobates clamitans. Next base: position 3,319,434 of record JBBGZY010000131.1, on the reverse strand, counting down.
TACGTATGCGTCCGCTTCTGCGCGCAAGCTCGAAGCTTGATATTTTTTATTTTCTTTGTCTTATTTATTTTACTTTTATCACTTTTATTCCTAATGCAAGGAATGTAAACATCCATTGTATTAGAAATAAGCATGGCAGGTCCTCTTTATTGAGAGATCTGGGGTCAAAAAGACCCCAGATCTCTCATTTACTTTAAAGGCAAAAAAAAAAGACATTTTGCCTTTAAAGAAAAAAAAATGCTGTTTATCTGTCCGAGAGACAGAAGTGATGTCCCTCTGGTCCTCCAAGGGCATAGAGCCCAGTATATATATATATGTAACCATTTACATACTATTTTACTTTCAGTCCTTCGGAATGCTTATTATATAGCCAAAGACACAGTGGCACAATGAAAGCTCCCTGAGTTTATTTATATTCTCTGTTTATTACGTTTTTAAAGTGGAACTTCAGTCATTTTTTCATCTTTCCATCTATTAAATCTTCTGCCCTTGCTGTTTTTACTTTGAATAGTAAAACATTTTTTTCTGCCAGTAAATACCTTATACAGCCCACTTCCTGTTTCTTGTCTGGAAAAAAGACTAGGCTTATGACATCATGCACAGCTCTCTCTCTCATTCTTGTTAGAGTTTGCCAGGAAGCGAGGGGGGATGAGTCATAAGAGGGGCGATGAGAGCTTCAGAGCTGGAGGTGTGCCCCTGTGTGTCTCTGTAAATCCAGGAAGTGAACAGGCAGCAGCTTCAGCTGCCCACAGTTAAAATGGATGCAGCCAGACTCCGTGGAGGGAGATACCTGCAGCATATTTGGCAAGTACAGAATCACAGTATATATGAAATAATATGCAAAGTGGTTGGAGGGAAGTTTCAGAATGGCAAAGATGTTTTTATTACAAATTATGTGAGCAGGCTGCAGTTCTTCTTTGCAGGAAATAAAAAGGCAATTGAATAAGGGAGAAAACTGTTAGTGATACATATCAGTTGATTTGTTAAAGAAATCCCAGTCATCACAGCACAATAAAGCAACCACTCACAAGACCATGTTGTTTGAAAATGTTCACAAAACACTGTTGCATTATGAGAAAGGTCACTGACATAAAAAAAAAACTAAAAGCCCTATTGCTTCATAGGACCATTTGATCACTGATAAAGCGTGTCCAATTCATTCGTATTTAAAAAAAAATGAAAAGAAAAGAAACAACAAAGGACTGGAAAAATAATAGAAATATAGGAGAACAAGAAGGACCAAGTAAAAAAAAAAAGAAAAAAAAAAGGGGGGGGGGGGGGGCAGACAGAGGTGATGAACTTAGAAGAGAAAAGTTTGACCCTATCAGTGTCCATGATTTTAATATAGATTTTCAGAATTACGGTATGTCCCAAAAGGGTTTAATAGAAGAGCTTTTGCTCACAATGGGTGTCATTGCATCACCCTCTTTGAGACACCTTCAACATAAATCCGGCGAATGATGGATCCATTGTGCGTAGGTCTGCAGGACACCTATTATTATTATTATTATTATTATTATACAGTTTGCGCAGCGCTTTACAACGTTAGGGCAGACAGTACAGTTACAATACAATTCAATACTGTACAGGAGGAATCAGATGGCCCTGCTCGTTAGAGCTTACAATCTAGAAGCCTATGCTATCAAAATATGATGTTATAGTTTTTCTCCTGGAATCTTGCAGAGATGGACATTTTATACGTTAGCTTAAATCTGGCAATACACGCTTAGTATTTTTTTTGTTCAGCCGTTGATTTGAACTACAGAAGTCAAACAAACGAATGACTTCTGCATCCAGCAGGGACTGCCACACACTGATTGAAATTCATCCGGTCCTTGCTGAAATGGTCGGTGTATGGCCAGCTTTAGAGCTTTATCCCCGTACGAAAGGAGCTTAGGCCTGTCCCAGCTCCCTCTCCCATTTCACTATAGCATTATTATTCTTGAAAAAGAAGCTCCCTGCTTTTTATCTGTCTTTGTTTGATTGAATTCCCAGAGGCACCAAAAAAGGATGCAGTTGTATATTTTATTTAAACCTTTTTACAACAAAGCAGGTAAGGGGAAAACATGAAAAGGAGCAAAAAACTGTGCCTGCTGGCTGGAAAGAAGACTGCATAATGTTCACATGCAATATTCAACCTTGAAGAAAAATAAATACCGGTAAATCATATTTTTGATTTTTTTTATCTTTGAATATAATGAAAAAATATACAAACCAGTATAATTCCATTTAAAGTATAACCATAATTTCACATATAAAGTCACATATTGCTGTCAAAATGATTTTTAGTGTCTTATTTGTACTAGGCCCCTTACTTATATACACAGCTCTGTCTGTAAAGTACACAAGTCTGTTTTCTCTCCATCATCTCTCCCTTTCCAGCTCATCCTCTGTCTACCATCTCCTGTGCATACTTTAGCTTTATCACCCACAGATATCTCTCTAAGCGACACAACACTTTATGCTTCTGAAAGTACACAGACCTGACATCTCTGTAGTGCACCAAAAGCTCTATCTTTCTACTTGCATTTGCTAAGTACACAGTTCAGTTTCCTCTGCAATGCACAGTTACAACCTGCTACCAAATTGCAGGGATTTGTTTAATTTGAGAGAGAGTTGAAAATATAATTCACAAAAAGCTTATTTTTTGTATAAAAATATCTTTGCCCTCTGATGTAGACTTTTTTTTTAAAAAAATGGTCTCGGTCTGACACACAAATGAAGTGTCAGTTCCTCTGTTCAGCTGCAATCTGTCTCCCTATTCCAGAGTTGTGTTGAGTGCAAAAAGTGATATCACTGTGACCTAAATCAGGAGAAAGCACAGAAACTGTTGCTCCTGCTGATATTTCATACATGTGCCACATTGATCAAAAGCAGGAGCAGCGGCGTAACTAGAAATCACAGGGCGCCATAGCAAAATGTTGTATGGGCCCCCCCCCCCCGCAAACAACCCCCCCTCCTACAAAAAGATGGCGGGGCTTAAATTAAATAGTGGGCATGGCTTAAAGGCCGTGGCTGAAAGGGGGTGTGGTTCGAGTCTGAGATGAATGAGGGATGGAGGAAGGAAAGAAAGAAAGGGAGGGAAGGAGAGAGAAGGGATGGAGGGACAACAGGCCCAGATCCTACACCACAATAGCAATATATGTATTCCAGAAAGTTTAACAATCAACAGATAAAGATACTCCAAACACCTGGTGTTAGTGCTTCAATCATCCTCACCTGTGCCCAGTGCAGCGTGACCAGTGCCCAATGTGGCCTGCCTGTTCCCAATACAGCGTGGCCTGCCCATGCCCAATACAGCCTCACCTGTGCCCAATACTGCCTCACCTGTGCCCACTTGTGCCCAATGCAGCGTGGCCTGTGCCCAATACAGCCTCACCTGTGCCCAATGCTGCCCCACCTGTGCCCAATTCAGCCTCTCCAGTGCCCAATGCAGCGTGACCTGCCTGTGCCCAATGCAGCCTCACCTGTGCCCAATGTGGCCTGCCTGTTCCCAATGCAGCTTGGCCTGCCCATGCCCAATACAGCCTCACCTGTGCCCAATACTGCCTCACCTGTGCCCACCTGTGCCCAATGCAGCATGACCTGTACCCAATGCAGCGTGACCTGCCTGTGCCCAAAGCAGCGTGACCTGCCTGTGCCCAATGCAGCCTCACCTGTGCCCAATACTGCCTCACCTGTGCCCAATGCAGCATGACCCGTGCACAATGCAGTCTCACCTGTGCAGAGGAAGAGGCGAGCCAGTGGCGGAACTACCGGGGAGGATGAGGAATGCATACTGCAGCCCTCAAATGGCTGTTGGCGAGTGTAGGGCTGCCTCAGAGTGGGGGGGGACGAGCACCGCCCGCACAGTCCCCCAGCCAGGGGAAGTGAGGAGAGGAAGAGGAGAGCTGTCTGTACGAGCAGAGAGCTGTAATAGCTTTCATTTGAATTTCCTGTGTTCCCGGGGCTCACCGTCACATAGCCCCACCTCTTGGCCCGGCACCTTTGATGACATCACATGTCCCGCATTGGACCGGTGTTCTGTCTATTAAAGGCGCCGGGCCAAGAGGCGGGGCTATGTGACGGTGAGCCCCGGGAACACAGGAAATTCTAATGAAAGCTATTACAGCTCTCTGCTTGTACGGACAGCTTGCCTCTTCCTCTCCTCACTTCTCCTGGCTGGGGGACCGTGCGAGCGGTACTTGTCCCCCCACAGTATGCATTCCTCATCTTCCCCACAGGCCCCACTCGGCTGCAGGCCCCATAGCGCCCGAGTGGCTTGCTATGGCCGTAGTTCCGCCACTGGGCAGGAGTAACATGTAACATGTCATGATTACTTAGATCACTTTCGCACGGGCTTGTCCATATGCGGACTCTGTTTTGCTCAGCAGTTAAAGTCAGTAGTATATTTAGGTTTTGTGCTGCCCTAGCCCTGACTAAACTCGTGTACCCCCTAATTTAAATATGACCCACCCCTTCCTGTCAATGCCACACCCCTTGCTGTTTAAGACCTGCCCTGAAATTTTCGAGTGGGGACACTAGTTCTGAGGGCCTGGTGGGGGATGGATTCCCTTAAATTTGCATAGATTTCCTCTAACTTCCTGTTTTGATATGGGGCAGGAAGTGAAGGGAAATCTCTGCAATGGGACAGGGATTGTAAAAAATAAACTGACAGGGGCTATAACCCTCCCTTACTCCAAAATGAAAAAAGAAAAAGTGTTACCTATAGTTCTACTTAAGCACAAATTTCTGATAATTTTATGGAGATGACTAAGAAGATATAACCATGCCAATGGTGCAGCAGAAAACATATAGCACAGTGAGGAAGGTTTGTGATCCAGGATGATAGGACAGTCAAAATTAGAAGCGCCCCCCCCCCCCCAACAGTTGCGGAATGCCGCCTGCATACCAGAAGCAGTGCGGCCACTTTATGGGAGAACTAGACTATTTTGCCTATCAGCTCAGTCCACCCCATAAGACTGGCGCTACACTAACAGTGTAGCACAAGCCAGCGGGGACTCTTTCCGTGCTGCCCCCCCTGCAAAGTGCTGCCCTAGGCCTTGGCCTTGTCGGCCTAGGCCAGCATACAGCATTGGTTAAAGCCCCGCTGTCCTCTATGGAGATCGGATGAAAACAGACCGCCTGTCAGTAATTTTTTAAACACATGGATACTTGTTTATTGAACTCTTTATTTACCACTAGTTGATACACCGTGTGTGCTATATTTTTTGATAAGAGTTTCTTTTTTTATGAGACAGCTCAACCTTTTACATTTTCACATTTTTTCCATTATCTCCTTGTATCCAAGGAGTGATGAAAGTGCAGCAGTCTACACTTAGCTTTTATATAAAACCTTTATCCCAAAAAGAAGAAAGAAACTGTTGCTTTACTGCCTAAAGTGTGTTGGCTGGAGTTCGACTTTAAATTTGCTAGTGCATCTAACACTATTGTCAACCCATGTTGACAATGCTGCTGTCCAAGGGTGTCCCCATTGCTACTGCACCCAGAGTGGAGAGAACCTAAGACCGGAAGTGTATTATTGACCAGATTACCATGTGATCATAAAGTAAAAAAAGCCAAAAGGAAAGCTAATGCAGCCACCACATTATGAATTTGTAAACTGTAATATATTATATTTTTGTTTTGGGGTTTAATATTGCTTTAAGGTTATGCCATTTTGAACAGGAAAATTATGCCTTACCACTGTGAACAGCCAGACATGTTTGACAGGTTTGAGGTAAATTTATTTGTACTATGTTAAGAATAAATGAACTAAAAAAGAAAGACACAGAAATAACCCCTTGTCCACTGTAGGTGTCTCGGTTTTGTTCCCTGACAGATTTTAGAATGTTCTGTTCAGTTTTCAGACCAATGTTCAGGTGTCAGAAACCTGAAAACTTGGAAATAGGATGACAGAACAAATTATAGAAGGTGAAAGAGGGCTACAAAAGAAAGAGGGAAAACAATTCTGAATTGAAACCATTTTCCTGTTGCTGGTCAGATTAGTTTATCCATTATGCCCTTTCATTATTTCATTTTTGTTGATAACTTTTATAATGTAAAGGCTGAGTAAAATTGTTATACAGTAAAAACCTTGAATTGCGAGCTTAATTTCGTTCCAGAAACATGTTTGTAATTCAAAGCACTTGTATATCAAAGCAAATTTCCACATAAGAAATAATGGAAACTCAAATAATTTGTTCCACAGCCATTTATTCATAAGTCCTTCAGTTTAAAGTCCAGATAAAAAGATTATAGCAATGTGATAGGTTGTGTAACCATAAAATGTCCATCCACAAATGGCAGCCTCCACAAAGGGGATTAGAAGCAAACTCCTGCAGGAGCTACAGAGTATAAAAGAGATGAGAGGCGCCTTTAAGTGTAGCAATGCGGTTACATTTTATGAAGATACAACATTTAGCAACTCCCCAGATGCCTGCATACTTAGATGTGCCTCTTTTAATCATCAACCATATGAGTTGCTAAATGTTGTACCTTCATTAAATGTAACCACATTGCTACACTTAGAGGCGCCTCTCTTCTCTTTAACACTCCATTGTGACATTACGCTACTCTTATATCAAGACATCGCTTGTATATCAAGTCAAAATTTATTTAAAAATTTACCTTGTCTTGCAAAATGCTCTCAAACCAAGTTACTCTCAATCCAAGGTTTTACTGTAATGCTTTTTGTAGCAAATCTGTTAAATCATTTTTGGAGATAGTGACAGCTTTAAGAGAAGTATGGGAATTGTTTTTATTTTAGAATCATTCTTAACTAGGTGGATGCAGCATCGATGCAGCATCTGTCCCCTGCCGAGTCTAAAGCCTCATACACACAACTTTGTTTTTTCTTTTGTTCATCCCAGCGGGCTGAACGAAAAAAATAACCTGACAGCTCAGGTCGGAGCCGCTGTACTAACTATGTGATGTTAGTATAGTGATCTCCCCTGCTGAGCTATTGTGTTCTGACAGAGGGACAGTCTCCCCGCCAGAACACTCCATTTAGTCATTGGTTGAGAGCGCCGATCCGTAGCTGGTCGGCAGACCTTTTTCAGGCATGAGCCTTCGACAAAAGCCAGCCTGGCTGCCATATACACGGGCCGAATGTCGGCCAGTTTCTATTGAACCAGTCGATGTTGGCCGACATTTGGCCCATGTGTACTAGTCTTAAGGCTGAGAATTGAGCGATCAAACACAGACGATTGCTTGGTTCTCACAGCACCCTGAGCAGAGAGCTGGTGACTGTCAGTCACCAGCTCTCTGCTCTGCCACTCCAGCGCTCACTGGAGTGCTGGGCTGTGGAGGGGACAGGAGTGGCCAGCTCAGCCTCTCAGCAGCTCACTGAGAGGCTGAGCCAGGTGCTGCTGTGCTGCTTCAGGCATGTGGGTGGATCCTGATCATATGGTCATGATCTTTCCTGAGCCTGGTCCGGCTCTGTGACGTCAGTGGACAGCGGGCTTTAACACGCTATCTGCTGAAAAAGGTTACATGAGTGCAGAACAAACTGCACTCCTGTAATCCACAGGAGAAGTACAGCCAAATAAGCTTTGGCTGTACTTTTCCTTTAATGGTTGACAGCCATTTCTTCCATTGTTATATTTTAAAACATGCCCCATGTCATCACTAAGTGTGCTGCCTGTCCCAGGTTATTTCTGTGGTGACTGCCTGCATAGGGGATTTGGGTGCTACAGGCTACACAGCTGGAGGATGTTTTTTACATTATTAAGATAATGGGTTGTATTGACTTTGTTGCCGCATGTGCAGATGTGTAAATTCTTCAAAAATGGTTCATTTCAAAATTTAAAAAAAGAACATTAGTAGGTATGAAACAATTGCTTATCAATATTTTATACTTGCAATTATGAGCCACTGTTTAGCATTCCCTCCAAAAATGTAACAAACCTCTGGGGTGTCATTTTGCTCATAACATATGTTGACATGATCCTGTAATGTCAAACGTCTACCTGCTTCTCTTTCCTGGATCTTACCTCCACCATTGCCATTTTGGAGGAGGCATCAAACAAGACCAGAAGTAAACTGATCAATGGAATCTTGGTTGGTTGGTGCCAATCCTACAATGTACCTTCTTTTTTGAGTTGATAAAGGAATGATGCACTTTCTGCATGGTATGCTTATCTTCCAGTTTTGCAACATCATCAGTATATTTAGGTTAAGCACATGACTCCAGATTTTGCTCCCTTGTGTCTCTACTTAAATGATGTAGGTTGTTATTTTGTTGGCTGAAAGCAGAGGCAGGGGTTCTCTAGTTCTCTAGGGGTTTTCTACGGGTTCTAGGGGTTCTCTAGTTCTGATATCATTATCAGAACTAGAGACATGCCCCCTCATCTTCCTCTATCTTAACAGGAAAGAAAACTGGGAATGTTTGCAAATCTGATTGTCCAGGATGCTTCAAAGTTGGACTTCTGCATAGGAAAGAGTATGTAGACACCATAGGCATACTTTTTTTATTAAAATATGTAACTGATACAGTTAAAAAGTAAATTTTATGTGTGTCAACAAACATTTTGTTTACATTTTTAAATAATTTGTTTTTAAGTGTTTTAAATCCGTATACATTCCCTGTTAAGCTCTGTAATCCAAAGCTAAAAGCTTGGCTGCCAAAGCCAGCATGGCCCCAACAAATACACATTCTGTCCATTGAGTAAACCCTAAAAAGCAAATTGCACTATTTCTGGTGTCAGTTGCTATAGTGATTGCAGCAGTACAGTTTTCAGAGAAGGTTGGAACTGGTTGCAAGACCAGAAAGGGTTACATGTACTGCAAAAAATAATTAAGCTATCCCACGTCTCATCGATTAGTACCAAAACCCAGGAATCCTGCTACAAATTCCTTTCTCGGTGGTACCGAACGCCCCACTAATTGTCAAAAATCTTCCAGAGAGCAGACTTTAAGTGCTGGAGGGGATTTCCGCAAGAGGACACTTACCTACATTTGTGGTGGACTTGTCCTAAAATTCTAAAATTTTGGTAAGATATTTTGCCATGGATACAAAAAAACACTCTCAAACCCATTGAGTTTACCCCGCTTCATTACTTCTTTAAAACATTTACTGAATGCAGCCAATTGCCTTATTCCTAGGTACTGGAGGCAGAGTACTTGCCCCACACTGGAGGATTGGCACAAGGAGGTAGAGATGATAATGGAGGCAGAGACATGGGTTTATAGTAGTCAGAATAACGAACAGCAATTCTTAGACACCTGGTCTGGATGGATGTATTGTACTCTGGAAATGGATAAGTCTACTGGGTCACAGTCACCCTAGCTGCACCAAATATGTGACCATACTTGTACAATATATAGCCGGAAGGGGGTATCACAGGATTTTACTGCTGGCCTGGCTATAAGCTGACCAGTCATTTTTTGCTGGGATTTACTGATTCCACTCCCAAGGATGGGAGGCCCACTCTCAAGTGCTTTTGAGACTGGTTGTAGTTTTGACATATTCTAGTTTTCTTCTTTTTTTTTTTTTCTTCTCTTTCCTGATTCTGGTTGGTCAGGGGTCTAGTTTCCTATTTTGGATCTGGGGATACTCATTTTGTTCTACTAGGATGGTGCTGTGTCAGTGCCCAGTGTCCTGCGATGTAACACACACACACCAGTGTAGGTCTAGTCTTTTTCAGTGCAAATTACAGGGAGTTTTTATTGCACAGTTCCCAGATAACAATGTACAAAATACAGCTGAGTCAAAGCTGTCCTCTGGTTATCATTATATGTGTGCAAGGATTGTATATATCCCCATATAACTATACTGCCCGTGTTTCGTATAGTATTGTTCAGTTTCACTATCCACTGCCAGATCTTGTCACTTTTTCTTAGTGTCTTAATTTTTTCTCTATGTCGTTATTTTGTAATGCTTTGGTTTTTCTTTTCCATACTGTATACGATTGTCTGAAAATTCAATAAATATTGATTATTTAAAAAAAAAGAAGAAAGGGTTAAATGTGGTGGAAGCCATCTGCATATCTAAATATGTAGCTATTACTGCACATTTGAGAGCCCCTTTGTAGTTGTATGATGTGAACCAATCTCTTTTATTCATTACATGGGAATGGTTGAGATGGTGGTGGTAGTGGTTGGGAGGAGGGGGTGCTAAGTATTACATGTCAGGTGCATGACTAAAATATGGATGTTAAGAGGTTTTTTGCTCAACATACATCCATTTGTTTGTTGCTGATGCAATAGATCTCACCCCTATACTTTACTAGGTCCAAGCTTTTAGCTGTGTGCATCACACATAGAAGAAAGATTACAGTAAATGGGTGACCTATGACATTGCCAAGTACAGTGCTTATATTTCGGCACAGGATGTACATTGATAACAGAGTGCATTAAAGGTAGGAGAAAGGGCTGTGTACATTACAAAGAGCAGGCAACATAGAGATATAGATATGCACAAAACAAAGACAAACTTTAAGTATACTTTATCTGTTTTGTCTAAATGTAAATCAGCCCGTATCTGTAAAGGTCAAAAAGTAATGTTGTCGTATTACTACTTTCACATAAGTGTTGCGTAGAGATGGGCAAATCTGCTTCTTTGATTTGGGAGGAAAATCCTATTGAAGGGTATGGGTGGCAAATCTTGGTGTTAAATCCTGGCTTCTTTTTAGGTCTAATAGGCCAATTACTGTAAAAAATGGTATGGGAAGCTGGGCACTGTCTTGCAAAAAAAATGTGTGAAAGCACACAAATCATCTAAATAACATGCTTAGGAGATGTCTAACGGCTGTACATGGGTGTTACAGAACAGTATTATTTTTACAATCAGCATATAGTGGTAACGCATATTTGGCTCGGGAATTGATTTTTTTTCTTTTTCAATTACCTTGATTTAAAAACACCTGCAGCACCCCAATCTGATTCATTTCACTTAAAAAAATGCTTTAGTATCAAAAGGTAATAGGCCAACTGTGACTAGCAGATAGAAATTGGGCAATATTTTGCTGTGGTTGTCCCTGTTTTAGCTGATACAAGAATGTGCTGCTGTTGGTCAATTCTATAATCTCCCATTAAGAACTAGCAAAAGTGGAGCTGAATACAAAAGTGTGAATCTTTGCACTGGTGAGTGCAAGAGTGGGTGTGGATGCAGTGGTGGTGCAAGCGGGCACGTTAGGTGCAGTAGTTACAAATGCACATCTATTGCAAGTGTTTTCTTCAGTGCACTGGAGGGGGGGGGTAATGGCTATGAGCAGTCAAAATACCCAAACAAGCCAACAATTTTTTGCCCAGCGCCTTCAATTTTTAATCAAAGGATGCTTGGTGGGATATAGCAATAAGTTTGGCGCATATGCGGACATATTGTTTGCATCACAAAGATGCAAGGCACACATGTAGCAGACTAAATTGAGCATGTGCAGGGCAAAGTCAGCCGAGAATAAAAGCCTCATCCCACATATCAAAGCACACCTTAATGATCCATGACCACTGTATTAATAGACAGAACCCTGACACCATCTTCAAGAAGTCCAGGGGTGGAAATGAATCTTCAGAAATGACCTTTTTTATTTAAACTAAGCAACATTTTTATCTCTAACCAACTAAGCTATTGCTTATCGTATATTAAATGGGGAAACAAAAAAAATATTTTGCTTCCTGTATTGTTCTCCTAATAGAACTATATAGTATTAAGAGGCTGCTGATAATGCAGCAGTGTAAAATTGGAGCAATTGGCCCACCTACGCCAACTTCACCATGGGTTTTGTAGGAAGAGTCCTGTATCTGATGGAACAATCCTTTTGCAGGCCCACCTAGCATACTATGGCAGATATATTTATGGCATGCTCATTATTTGGGATGGTCCCCCAGCAGATGTAAATTAATTTGTTTAATATTGCAACAACAATGCCTTAGGCCAGTGATGGCGAACCTTGGCACCCCAGATTTTTTGGAACTACATTTCCCATGATGCTCATGCACTCTGCAGTGTAGTTGATCATGGAAAATGTGTTTCCAAAACATCTGGGGTTTCAAGGTCTGCCATCACTGCCTTAGGCCTTTCCTTCACACATGTTTGGGATGAGACTTCCCTGGTATTTCTTGATTTAGAGCTGAGCCACAACAATGGCAAGATAGTTTCTAATACACATTTTAAACCAGCCTCTGACAATTCCTTTCTACACTTTAGCAGCTGCCATCATCTCAAGGAGATTAACCACTCTGGAAGATAACTGACAATTGAGCGGTCATGCAACGCTGTACCCAAATGAAATTTTTATAATTTTTTTTTCACACAAATAGTGCTTTCTTTTGGTGGTATTTGATCACCTCAGGGGTTTTTTTTGTGTACTTTAAATGAAAAAAGACCGATAATTAAAGAAAAAGAAAAAACAAACAATATTTTTTTTTCTGCTATAAATAATATCCAATAAGATTTTTTTTTAAATCTAATTTCTTCATAAATGTAGACCAATATGTATTCTGCTACATATTTTTGGTTATATATATACACACACCGGAATTATTATTTTTTTTTATACTAGTAATGGCGGCAATCAGCAACTTCTTCTTTTATTTTTATATATAATTTTTTATATTGAATTGTCTTCTCTTTTTTCATATATGTTTTTTATAAAAGTTTTATGCATTTTGCTGCCTCAGCCATGTTAATTCACCGCTGCATATTTTTTTTTGTTTTTCGTTTGCCCCTGGTTTAATTACTAGTTCCGCTGGCCCGATCATTCAGCTGGAACTGTCATTCTATCACTGGCTCCCACTCTGCTCCCACCCTGCACTGTTTAAATGTAATTGCCAGCTTCTATCTGCTTGTATAAAACCCGTTTCTCTTCATTTTTGTGTTGTACTTGGAAAGGGAGGCGGAGCCTATGAAATGTGTTGTGCACGGTGCGCGCCCCCCCTACTTCCCAGTGCTTGCTCTGCATGTTGAGGACAGGGAAAAAGAGTACAGGTGGGTGTTTTGCTATAAGGACTAGGATACTGCAGAGGACACAGCAGTGTAGAATTGGCCACACTTTAATCAGGGATAATATTTTTAACTTCTAAAGGCGGCCACAATTGCTCAAAATTTTCCCCGTTCAGCAGGGACCAGAGGGATTTAGATCCACGTATGGCAGCCTGCCGGATTGTTTCCAAACGATCAGTGCCACCCTAATAACACAATGGCACATCAGGAGTGAGTACCCCATACACATTGAATGTGTGGATAAGGGAATCGTGTATGTTTTTATTCAACCTGCTGGTTGAACAATAAAAACAATCAATGTATGGCCAGCCCTAGTCTTATGGCCTTAGTTTAAAGGCCATGCAGTGTATTATGGCTTAAAAATTCCCCTGCCCAATTCCATACATAAATTTGCCACGGCCACAAATCTTGAGCCTGCAGCATGCATCTCAAACCAATGGTACCGGCGAACCCAAACCTCATCCCCAGGCTTGATTTGTGTTAGATGATGCAAAATAATACTTTTCTAGTGTTTTATGGAGAAGGTGTGAACTTCAAACTTTACTTCTACTAAGAACATTGTTTGTTGACTTATAAGGTGTAGGGGGCCTCAACTCTGGCCTATGAGAAGGCGCAAACTCCAAACTATACTTCAACTGAGATCATTGGTTGTTGACTTACAAGGTGTAGGGGTCAACTTTGATTCCTTATAACAGGGATTTGCAATTAGTGGACATTCAGCTGTTGCAGAACTACATGTCCCATGAGGCAAAGCAAGACTCTGACATCCACAGGCATGACACCCAGAGGCAGAGGCATGATGGGACTTTAATTTTTGCAACAGCTGGAGGTCTGCTAATTGCATATCCCTGCCTTAGAAGGTGTGAACTCCAAACTATATCATAATCCCAATTTCAAAAAAGTTGAAACGCTTTGTAAAATCTACATTTAAAAAAATGCAATTATCTGCAAATCTCATATACCCATATTTTTTTCATAATAGAAAATAAAAGATGTATTAAATGTTTAAACTGAGAAAATGTACAATTTTAAGAAATAAATAAGATGATTTTAAAGTTGATGGCAGCAACACGTCTCAAAAAAGTTGGGACAGGTCTATGTTTACCATTGTGTAGTATCCCCTCCTCTTTTAACAACACTCTGTAAATGTCTGAGAAATGAAGAGACTAGTTATTGGAGTTTTGGGAGAGGAATGTTGTTCCATTTTTGCCTGATACAGTATTCTAACTGCTCAACAGTCCTGGGTCTTCTTTGTCAAATTTTTCATTTCACGATGCACAATATATCTTTCAGGATTGAGGGTTCCTTTAAGCTGTCCATTCCATATGCACTAATGCACCCCTATACCATCGGAGATGCAGGCGTTTGAACTGAGAGCAGATAACAAGCTGGAAGGTCCCTTTCACCTTTAGTCCAGAGGATGTGGCACCCATGGTTGTCAAAAAAAATGCATAGAAAAAGGGCAATCAGCGCAAACATATAAATAAGCACAAGTAAATGCAAACTGAACACTATAGCTAATCACAAAGCCTATATAAAATCAATAAAACAATAGTTAGTGCAGCGCAATAATTTAGGGAAAAAAGTCCATTCCACATATGGAGACTAAAACGTCCAATAAGTGAAAGGCAAGATCCCTCGTGACGGAAAAGTTAATAAATTCTCCAGTAATATATTAGTGACAAAATCCTCCACCACAGACAGCCAGATGCGCTTACCGGATCAGGTGGACCTCTGTATTATAGGAGGTCATATTTCCTTTTTTTTGTTTATGAAAGATCCAATTGCCTTGGGAGAACGGTTGGGAAAACTTTTGCAAAGTTTTAATTGATAGCAAGTAAAATTTAACCCCGATCCAGAACTTCGTCTTGATTCATTCAGTGAATAACAAGAGGGAGAATATGCTGGTGAGAGAGACCACCCACTTTGACTGTATCAGACCATCCAAATGAAAAAATCCCTGGTGTAAGGATGAACCAGACCCCAGGGAACCAGCTCAATATCAAGGGTGGAGGATTTTGTCACCAATATATTACTGGAGAATTTATTTCCTTTTCTGTCACGAGGGATCTTGCCTTTCACTTTTTGGGCGTTTTAGTCCCCAAATGTGGAATGGACTTTTTTCCTTAAATTATTGTCAAAAAGAATATCAAATTATGATTTGTCTGATCACAGAACAGTTTTCCGCTTTGCAACAGACCATTTTAAATGCGCTTTTGCCCAGAGAAGATGGCTGCATTTCTGGGTCATGTTCAGATATTTCTTCTTCTTTGCATGATAGAACTTTTCCTAGCAATTTTGGATGGCACGGCAAACTGTGCTCTGAGGCAGCGATTTTTGCATGTATTCCTGGGAGATCGCATAGAATCCCCAATAGGCAAGGTTTAGGTTCCTAAGGTACAAGGACCTGGAACACCTGGTTGATAGTAGTGATAGCATCCTTCGGTGCAGCTTTGGGATGCCTGTTTTTAAAGCAGTGCTGTCTGAGGGCCCAAAGATAACAGGCATCCAATAATGTGTTTTGGCCTTGTCCTTTGCGCACAGAGATTTCTGCAGATTATTGGAATTTTTTGATCATATTTTGTACTGTAGATGATGATATACATAGTCTTTGCAATTTTACGTTGAGGAACATTATTCTGAAATTGTTTGACATTTTTCACAGATTGGTGAACTTCTGCTCATCTTTACTTTCATAGCCCTATTTTTTCTTAAAATTGTACATTTTCATTTTTTAGTTTAAAGTGGTTGTTAGGCCACTATATTATATTTATACCATCCCATCTGTTATATAATGCCAGGGCCTGTGCTATATAAAAAAGATGCCAATTTACCTTATCTCAGAGCATCTCCCGTCGCTCACATGACTCCTCGGCTCTCTCTTCTCCCCGGTAGATTATACACAGCGTCCCAACTTTTTTGGAATTGGGGTTGTACTACTAAGATTATTGGTTGTCGATTTGCAAAGTGTGGGGGGCATCAACTGTGGCCCCTAACAGCTTACAAAGGATATAATATTTAGTATATGACAGAATACAGTTAGAGACCTCAGATACACTAGAGAAGAGAACCAGAGACTGCAGACATACAACAGGGATGGCTGGAGACTGAAGACACACTAGGGGAGATAGAAAGAGATCACTGTCATTCTAGCCTCTAAATGTTTTCCAATACTGACTGTAAAGAGCTGCACAGCAAGTAACAAAGAGCCGCATGTGACTCTTGGGAATCAAATTGAGCATTGGGGACTTACAAAATGCCCCTATTCAAAGGTAAATTCAAGAAAACTCTAACCTCGAAAGCCAGATTGTACCTAATAGTAAGCAATTTTAAAACAAATGTAAAACAGGCTGCAGCATCATACTTATTTAGTACCTTGGATAAACACTTGATACCATTGTCACTGTAGCAAATCAGATAAACTAGGACAAAGAAAATCAAAATATGCCATCGTTCTGACATAATGGTTGAGAGAGAAAACTAGTTAAAGTAATTGTGTGCATTAATGAAGATATTATGGGTCCCACTGCTAGCAGCAAAATACTCCATATGGACATGCCTTGTAGCGAAATAAGCAAGAAAGGTCACATGTACAGCAATCTCAGTTTTGCAGCATCACTAGTGTATCAAGCAGTGAAGCTTTTGTTTCAGTGGACAAAAAGATGTGTATTTCAATAGGTGGGTGCAAATAGTACTTAACTTGATGCTATTACAAGTGTGAAATTAATTTGCTAATCTAACCAACAAAGATAAAAAAGAGTACAAGTGCAATAAATAATACCACTGAGAATAACTACAATTGCTATTGTCTTGTTTTTCTCATTAATTTTCAAACATAACTGTCAAATAGTATACATAGTAAGCTTACAAATCAGAACAATACTCAAACAATAAAGGCTCAGATGCATGCTGGAAGAGATTTTTATATCAGGATTTAAGAGGATTTAAAAGTAAAAAAATGTTAGACTGCCTATGTTAGTAGACCATATATTATGTCCTCATTTGTAAATAGAAATCTTTAGTGAATGCATTTGTCACTGCAGTTTGTAACTTGTTGTGTAGAGGACAGTTGTACTCAGAATTAATGGAAATTGTTTGTAAAGTCAGATAGCTTATAATAAGTGATTATTTCTGCATACTTGGGTACCGAGATAGTCCAAAACGCTCTCTACTTTCACCAGGGGCATGCTTGGGGCAGCCCCAGGCTTTCCTTTTCAATACTGAATGCTTTAGTAGGTTGGGGTGAATATTGGTCTGTCAATCCTCATTTGGTTATCATTACTATTGCAAACAGACATTTTAACCCTAGTCCTCAGTATACAGAAGTAACGATCAATTCAACCAGTGCATTAACATAATTTTATGAAGGATATATACTGTGCTTGTATGGTATATTTACATATATATAAAGAAAAGATACAAAAGGTATTAAAGTTATAGCACAGCAGCCACTGCATGCTTTGAGGCTCGATTTGCCAGATAGAACTATCTTTATCCACTTGTGTGACTAAATTTCATGTTGAGCTATTGAGCTCTGTAAACCAACTTTTCTCAACAAAAGGCCTAGAGAGAACTTGTGTACATGTGAAAAGCATCCTAAACCTGTTGCCACAAAAGGAACATCTGCAAAATATTAATACACAATATTTATAATAAAGTGTAAGTATAGTCATAACTTTTTTTGTAATTTTAGGATGAAGTAGAGAAAGATTAGAACCCCTGACAGTTTATTTTCTGCTGAGTACCACTGGGGAAATTTTCCTTTGCTTTCTGTCCTAGAGATACAACAAGGAGTTAGAGGATATATTCTAAAGTGGTATAAATTTATTTTTTAGACAGTTGTCCCCATAAAAGATGTTACCATCCTAAGATTTCCTCTTACCTCTCGTTCTATTGACAAAATTCTAAATATCCCCTCACCTTTTTTTTTTCTCTGTGATAATTGCCGGTACAAATAGAGGGTGACTCTCCCCATTGGAGACATAGACAGCAATAAAAACCTGACAGACAAAAAAAAAAGGTTTTGTCTAGAGATATATTTTAACTTGACTTTAGATTTTTTTTTAATTGTATTTTTTAGTGCTGACCATAAATAATAAATAACAGCATAGACTGCAAATGCTTGAAACTGCTTGATTAGAAAAAAATAAATAAAAAGGGAGATATGACTAGCAAATCACATCCAGTGCAAGGTTTTGGTCAAAGAAAAGTTAATTAGAACCTGAACAAACTAATACACTGTGTTGGATGCAGTGTTAACCCTAAGGCAATAAAAAGCATATTACGAAAGTAACCCTAGGCAATACAAGGCTTAGGGAAAAAATCAATAATCATGAACTTCCTATAAATTGAAAAGGCAATTCCAATCCCTAACCACTGCACATTTTTGACAAAAGCAGGAGTTATAATCATCCCACATCTCTTGTTATTTCTTTGCCAGTAGAAAGCTGTAAAGTATGCATATATTTATATAAAAGTGACATCAGCTATAAACCACATCACTGTAGAATATCTATTGCTGTGCATCTTGAAAATATAAAACACTTCAACAAACAGGCTGAGAAAAAAAACTTTGATTGTTTCTGTACAGACGAGTACATAGGTACTTAATTAGTCAAGGCTTAACTAATAGAAATGGTATGAATTAAATCTCAGGTTAAGTGTTTTACTGGGTGACTGAAGATTGCCGGTGATGTTCTGTAATTGGTTGCACTGTGCATTTAAATTAAGTTAAAGTGATTGTAAACCCTCACATTTTAAAACAACCAAGTCACTTTAAAATAGAAATGCAAGGCAAAACATTTGTGTATAGATATAAAGACATTATAAATACCTTTTTTCCCCCTTTTTTTAAAATAAATTATCACATTCCCCCTGCTCTCAGCTGCATTAGAGCTACAGAAGGAGAAACAGCCATACAATACACATGCCACTTGTATTTAAACAATATTTGAATATCCTGGAGTTCAGCTTTAATAGCAAAGCATTCTATCAGTCATAGAATATCTGTGGAAGTAGCACCAGGGAGAAATCCCGGCATGGCCTGTGAATTAAAGTAGGAAATAAATTGTTTTTCTTTGTGTCCCATTCATACTGAAACACAGCCTGACGCTGAATTGTATTGCAGTGCACTGCACTGCAGTACAGTGACATGAATGAAATGTACTTATGTACACTTAAAAATAAAGTTTGTCTAAAAAAAAAAAGGTAGCTGTGTTATGCGGTGAATCATGCGCCACACCACCCCCTGCCGCAGTTGGGACAGACAGCTGCCGGAGAGGTAGATTGTGAATTCAGCCTACAAAACTATTTAATAAAAAGTAGGTTACAAGGCCATTAAAGTGATATTAGACTCATGTTTTAAGCACTTTCAACCGATGATTTAATCACTTAATGGGTATGCAGCTTCTTCGTCTTCTAATCCTTGCTGGACAAGAAACTTGACAAATAGTTTACTGGGGAATGTTTATTTTATTGTGCTCAACGTGTTAAACTAAAAAAGCTACTTAGAAAACTGAAGGCTTAGTATTACTCTAAGTAGTAGATGTGTATAGATTACTTTTGGAGAATAAGAAGACAGTTTATTGTTACTTTAACTACAATGCAGTAATTAAGGTAATTCTGCTTAGAAAAACTACAACATTGAGTACACAACACAAACTAGGTTTCCCTCTAGTCAGTTTTAAATACTTCAGTGATTGGACAGTTTATGCAAGTTTTGCAAACTAGCCCAGTCGAAGAGTTTCAGCTTTATGTAACATCTTTATTATAAAAGGATAGTTTACAGTTTTTCATATAATGGGTTATTTGTTAAATACTTTAGTGACAAACACCTCAGTTTACAGTTGATTCCATCAATAACAAAGCAATCCACTGAGACCTAAAAATATATCTAGAATTTTTTGCCTATAGCGTTCCATCTTTCAAACAAGGGAGCTGAGTTATATAATAAGAGATGCAGGGGACATTGCTGGACCATTACCAAGGGAAAAAGAAAAAGGACAGGCGCACACAGGCATAACAGTACAGGCCACAGGCAAGTGCTAGGTTTTCAGTGATGGGCAATTAAAAATGTCATACGAGTACATCATGGGTCTTGGTTCTGGAGCAAGCAAGCAGCACAACGTGAAGCAACCATGATTGTTGCAGACCAGTTATGTTCAATGTACTTAAATCGGTACAGACCCTGACATCACCAAAGGCCTGCACTTGATATTCAGTGAATTTAATGCTACAGAAAGCTGTCAGAAAATATGGACATGCTACAAGAGATGATCAGAGACTATAGGCATGCTACAAGAGATGATCAGAGACTATGGGCATGCTACAAGAGATGGTCAGAGACTATGGGCATGTTACAAGAGATGGTCAGAGACTATGGGCATGTTACAAGAGATGGTCAGAGACTATGGGCATGCTACAAGAGATGGTCAGAGACTATGGGCATGCTACAAGAGATGGTCAGAGACTATAGGCATGCTACAAGAGATGGTCAGAGACTATGGGCATGCTACAAGAGATGGTCAGAGACTATAGGCATGCTACAAGACATGGTCAGAGACTATGGGCATGCTACAAGAGATGGTCAGAGACTATATGCATGCTACAAGAGATGGTCAGAGACTATAGGCATGCTACAAGAGATGGTCAGAGACTATAGGCATGCTACAAGAGATGGTCAGAGACTATGGGCATGCTACAAGAGATGGTCAGAGACTATGGGCATGCTGCAAAAGATGATCAGAGACTATAGGCATGCTACAAGAGATGGTCAGAGACTATAGGCATGCTACAAGAGATGGTCAGAGACTATGGGCATGCTACAAGAGATGGTCAGAGACTATGGGCATGCTACAAGAGATGGTCAGAGACTATAGGCATGCTACAAGAGATGGTCAGAGACTATGGGCATGCTACAAGAGATGGTCAGAGACTATGGGCATGCTACAAGAGATGGTCAGAGACTATAGGCATGCTACAAGAGATGGTCAGAGACTATAGGCATGCTACAAGAGATGGTCAGAGACTATAGGCATGCTACAAGACATGGTCAGAGACTATGGGCATGCTACAAGAGATGGTCAGAGACTATATGCATGCTACAAGAGATGGTCAGAGACTATAGGCATGCTACAAAAGATGGTCAGAGACTATAGGCATGCTACAAGAGATGGTCAGAGACTATGGGCATGCTACAAGAGATGGTCAGAGACTATGGGCATGCTGCAAAAGATGGTCAGAGACTATAGGCATGCTACAAGAGATGGTCAGAGACTATAGGCATGCTACAAGAGATGGTCAGAGACTATGGGCATGCTACAAGAGATGGTCAGAGACTATGGGCATGCTACAAGAGATGGTCAGAGACTATAGGCATGCTACAAGAGATGGTCAGAGACTATAGGCATGCTACAAGAGATGGTCAGAGACTATGGGCATGCTACAAGAGATGGTCAGAGACTATGGGCATGCTACAAAAGATGATCAGAGACTATAGGCATGCTACAAGAGATGGTCAGAGACTATGGGCATGCTACAAAAGATGATCAGAGACTATAGGCATGTTACAAGAGATAGAGGCAATGTACATGCTACAAGAGTTAGTCAGAGGCTATGGACATGCTACAAGAGATGGTCAGAGACTATGGGCATGTTACAACAGAGGGCCACAGAACCAAAGTGCTGCAGGTTGGGCACCAGCACCCTTAAAGAATTAAAAAGCATACAAAGAAAATTTTTTTTTTTCTAGGTCTAGGATATACAGCATCTCATGCCAGGAGTTTTACCTTGTCAGCCTCTGCAACAAAGCTGTACAAGATGACCTGTGAGTCTTAAGTCATTGTGGAGCCACACATAGGGATGTATAAATGATTCTAGTTGCCAATGCTATTACTCATAGATATTGTTTTTTACCAAAAAGGACACCAGGATCATAGACTGCCATAAAGATAAGTGCATGAATACACATATTGTGAGGGCAAAAATTGGATAAATTACAGACAAATATATAACAATTTCTTTTTTTATTTACTATATGTGGACATTACCTGTTAACATGCTGTAAAAATTCTGAAAAATAAGTCACAGCTGTTAAAACATTCTGATCAATGTAGCCACTAATGAACAGATCAAAAGCATTGGGCCTGATTTACTATTGCTATTTACTGTTGCTGTTGCTATTTACTGTTGCTGTTGTGAATCCAGCAGGGCTGCACTAAGTCGCACATGGCTATGTGTGTATTTATGAAGCGGTTTATGGCTGTTCATAATATGACATAGCAGTTGGGTGTGGAATTGCCAGATATATGTCAGCAGTTTGGAGTGTGTCTGCAGCTTCTGAGAATTTGCCAGTTATGTAGTAGCGGTTGACTTCTTAAAGCTGAATTTGTGTGTAGATTACCTGCTTTTCAAACAGAAGATTGGTAGTCATGGACTTAGCAAGGTGGTATGTAGTACATCTTATAAGTGTAAATTACCGTACCTTTCAGTTGGAAAACATAAAAAACCGACATGAATCATGACAGAAGGCAAAATGGAAGAGTGGCCACAAACATTGTAATATCAATATCATATCAAGGTAGTGAGCTTGCAATCTTACTGCATCCTTTCTGCGTGCCCATGCTGCAATTACTCCATCAGATCAGTCCCTGCTCTCAATGAACTTACAATCTGGTCCCTAACTCACATTCAAAATACATATACTAGGGCATTTAGAGAGGAGCCAATTAACTTTCCAGCATGTCTTTGGAGTGTGGGAGGAAACCAGAGTACCTGGAGGAAACAGACACAGGCACAGGGAAATCATGCAAACTCCAGGCAGGTAGCGCCATGTTAAATGCACCTCTGTCTGTTAGGCATCAGTGCTCTGGCACAGGGGTGTCAGTACCAAGATTCGGGCTGGCCCTTTAAGGCTGAGCAAGGCCCACCTGAGACAGCTCTTGGTGATTGGCCAGCTCCCTGCTGTCTTTGTTTAAAGCACCTGTTGCACACACCACCAGTGCTCTTGATAGCAGATGTTACCTAGTGTGCTCTTGCTTGACCCAGCTTGCATTTGCTCTGTGTATTACCGTGTATGAACCTGCATGCTCTGGACTGCCCTGTCCGCCTGATTTCTGTGGATAATCAGCCTCTCTCACAAAAGGAAGTCCTATGGGCCACTAACCCTTTCCAGTTACAAGTGGAACCTTTGCATTGTGAGATGATTTCTTGTTTTGTCATGAATTCTTTGTCCACACATTTGATTCTAGGCCTTCTTTATCTTCAGGGTCACAATCCAGTGATTGATTGGAATACAGGTAATATTTGGCTTGGTCTGATCAATGTGTACAAACCTGCATTGTGCATTATATCCAGATTGCAACCTGCCATGTGGAACAGATTTTGCCTTGTTACAAGAACTCCCTGGATGTACTTTCTAAAGGGTTGGTTGACACTTACTGCCTCATCACACTTTTGACTGTGCCATTGATCTCTTTTCATCATCTGGGCCAAATGGCACTGGGCCTGTGCCTACTGCCCTAATCCAGTCTGCCTCCATGCCTGCTGTCTCAGTCCAGGCTACTTTTGTGCCAGCAGCACCAGTCCAGTCTGAACCAGTATCAGCAGTTCCAGTCAATCCTTGCCAGGTGTCATCTGTGGCAGACTTGCCAGTCCCGAGCAGTACTCACATATAGGGCAGTAGAATTTCTGTGTTCAGGCATATGAACCCGAAGGCATACAACCCTAAGTGCAAATACTTCTAAGAATAATATTCACCCACATATAGCTATCATGTATTTCAGCCTATCATTGATTTTGACAGGTTGCTGGCAACAGTCTGTATGCTGCATCTGTGCCTCCCTTGATCTTAAAAAAACGTTGTGTTTTTGTGCTGTATGAGCAAAACTGCCTACGTGCATGAACCCTTAGACTTCATTCTCATCTGCTGCCACGGAGTCTGCCTCGGTCCGCCAGCTCAGTGGGAGATCTCTCCGTTGATCTCTGCTGAGCCGGTGGATGACAGGTCCCTCTCTGCTCACTGAGCAGGGAGGGGCTTGTCGAGTGCCGCTGGCTGCTATGGAGAGATCAGACGAAAATGGACAGCATGTCCATTTTCATCAGATCTCACCCGATCCGATCCACCAGGGACAGATGCAAACGTAGGGCCATCTGTCTCATTTTAGCGGATTGGACCGGGTCGGATGTCAGCGGACATGTCACCGCTGACATCCGTCGCTCCAAGGACTAGCATGGAGCGCCTGTTCAGGTCCACCGACAAAACTGACAGATGGACCTAAACGGTCCGACGGTGTGAAAGGGGCCTAAGTTGAATATTGCTCTCAAGTAGTAAGAAATTTGCATGTTTTATACAAATCTTCAGCTCTAGACTTAGTAATTTCAATTATTTGTAATTTTTAGATATAGGGTACTCCTAGTGGAACATTGTTCTTAAAGTATAACTAAGGCAACATTTTGTTTTAGTTTTGGATAGAGTGGAGAGGGATTAGAACACCTGTCAGTTTTTATTACTGTATGTGCCACCTTTTGGAAGATCTACACACTTTCTTTGTCATCTTTTTTTTTTAAACCAGATAATGTTTATTGAAACAATGTTTTTGGTTTTACAGTGTAAGTAAGGTACACAACAAAAAAAAATGTATATAACCACAGTAGAACGAGGTATATCAAGGCACTAAATTTCAAATATCAGCTTCACATAATGAAGTGCAGCTTTCAAACACCAGCATTTAGGGCCTAAAACATTGCACCAATCAAATCAGTAAAAAATTGAGAAGAAGAAAAAGAGAGAAAGAGCGGGTAAGAGAGTAGTAGTAGAGGAAGAACCTCTTAGACATAAATGACAATCAGTCAATAATCACAGTTCGCAATTGCTTAAAATCAGAAACATATCAATTGGGTAACTGTGAACTTTTAAGGTAACCTCAAAGCATCACATGGATTTAACACTGGACCAGATAAGGTAAACAACACCACTTGGGGGTGTATGTAAGTGTCAAAATAACAGAGGCTGTAAGTTTCAAAATAACAGAAATGCATCATTAGGATAGCAACCTCAAATGAGTTTTCGACCTACACTAGGAATCCTCAGCCAAGCTCCCCACATCTTTTCAAACTTCTGGCAGCCCCATCTTTGGTAGGTTAATGTCTCTAATTGAAATGAGATGTTAACCTCCATGGTCCAATGAGTGACTGTGCGAGCAGTAGATGAGAGCCATTTTGTGGCAGTTAGCATAAGACATAAGTTAAGGGATTTAAAGCAATACGAATGTTGAATGACAATTTAATTAAATCCACAATATCATGCTAATATATAAACAGTTTGGGGAAAGCCAGAGCATGTTAATTAGGTCTCTGGTGTATCAAAGGCATCTGGGGCACAGAGGAGAGTCCCTGCGACCATATTTATGTAACCACTCAGGTGTGCAGTAGGTTCTGTGTAAGATATATAATTGAGACAATCTACTGGAGTTGGAAAGGGAGACTAAAGGAACCATTTGAAAAATAGACTCCTGTTGATCTTCAGCTATTGCTCACATCCTGTTCCCTATTGGAATTGCAAGAAGGGGGGTTAAATTGCAAGGTGCAATTGAGTAAACTCAGATATACATATGAGACATTTCCCCTCTTAACAGTGGCTTTAAGTATTGTTTAACACCAATGGCCTATAGTGGAGTTTGAGTGTGTTTGGCACGAATTGCCTGTCTCAATTGAAAGTAATGATGGAAACAGTTTTACAAGAGATTGAATTCTTCCTGCAACTGCTGAAATGACTTTAACATAGCATTTACAAACAACTGGGAAACAAGTGATATACCCTTTATTTTTCACTGTTTGAAAAATACCCAGTTTAGCAATTTATCTCTGTATTCACAATACCCCTTATCTTCCTACTTAGATTTAATTGTGTCCCAAACCTTTTGTAGCATCAGCATGGTATGCAAAGACTTTAAATTGCTCAGGGATGTAGCATTTAGATGTGCCACCAAAGAGATCTGTTCCATCAGAAGAAAGGTGGGGTCCGTGACCCAGACAATAATAAGACCGTGAGCTGGAGTTGCGCTGCCAAATAATATAAGCTCAACAGTGCCAGGCCAACTTCCTCTAGGGGTCTCTGCAGTGTCTTCAACTTAGTCCTAGGGTGGTCCTATTTCCAAGCCAACTCACAAATCAAAGTATTGAGAGTCTTGGAACCATAGTGGCAGTATAGTCAGTGTTTATCTGGCGCTCCAGATAGAGTAATCCTTGGGGGTATAGTCTGTGGCTGTAATAGCTGGATGGTGATGTATCCATAGAAAGTGGTATTAATGGTTAAAAAGGAAGAATGCCATCGTTCAGAGTGTGTCCAGAACTCTGCAAGACATGTAAGGAAAAAATAGGGAGGGGCAGGCATGTACTGGCCATTGGGACTACAGGGAGTTTCCCGGTGGGCTGATGGCTCTGTGGGCCGGTTTCAGTGTCAGCCTGTCAAAGTAATGGCTTTCTTGGTTCACCCTCAACTTCACGCAGTGATGTGAGAAAGATGAGAAAAATACAGAGGAGAATAAGTGAAATAATAAAAGAGGTTAGTGAGGACTCCTTATGTTATGCCTCTTATGTTTTTTTGCACAATTGCGTATAGTTTATATACTGTTTTTGTGCTTGTTTGCACAATTAAAGTGGGCTGGTCTGGATGAATTCCAGGGCCAAATTTTTATCCCAGTCCAGCCCTGGGGAGGGGTGGCGCCGACCTGAGTGTAGTATTAAAATGATGACTTTAATAGGATAAGATTAAAAACACTTACAAGATGATAGAAGATGCATGCTCATCAAAGTAAATTGCAGTCCTGTTATTCCACATGGCTCTGTGGGTCCCACCGATGTTCCGGATAGCTAGAAACGATTGAGCAGCTGGCTGGAATGGATCACAGTGTTTCTCCAGGAGCAAAGGAACCAAGCAGCTCCACACAGATCAGCATGGATGGTGGAACAGGTCAACGCCTCCCCCTCCCTGTTTTTCCTTGGAACCATAGTGGAACCATTGTCTTGGAATCCAAAACTGTGCATTTTGTAATATATAGAGCATTTTACAAAATTGATGAGGCCCACCACCAGTCAGGGGAGACGGCACCAGCTCTTACATTTTAACCACTTGACCACTGGGCACTTAAACCCCCTTGCTAACCAGACCAATTTTCAGCTTTCGGTGCTCTCACATTTTGAATGACAATTACTCAGTCATGCAACACTGTACCTATAGGAAATTTTTGTCCTTTTTTCACACAAATAGAGATTTATTTTGGTGGTATTTAATCACGTCTGGGTTTTTTATTTTTTGCGCTATAAAAGAAAAAAGACCAAAAATCCTGTAAAAAATGCATTTTTCTTAGTTTCCGTTATAAAATTTTGCTATCAAAATTATGGTATATAGGAAATCCGCCCCCTCCTATATTCCAAGCGCTGCGCTAATGGAAACAAAGCCTGAAATTGAGCAGCCACTTACAGTGTATATAAATATGTGTGCAAAAAATTCGATTCACCGATTCTGTGACTGTGAATCCACTCCCTTTAGGTAAATAAACTCACCAGCTCCTCTTGCCTCACACTCTCGTGTTCGGCTTTAAGGCTTTATCCCACACAGAAGGGGGCAAAGTGATGGCCTCCAATGGTTCACCGTTACACATCCAGAGTATTTCAATAAAGTGCTCTCCACATAAAAAAAAGGAAGTGATCCAACAGTGCAGTAACGTAATGAAATTTATTAAAATAACACTCTCCTCCACCATTGAACTCACATCTTAAAAAATCACATCAAGCAAAGAAGCACAGCGCAGCAGATTATCACAGCAATACTCCAAACGATATAACCAGCGTATGGTGGTCACGGCGACCCAGGTCCTGCAATCTCTGATGACAGTCTCACCCATCCCCTGGAATTCCCTTCAGCCGCTTCCCCACTTCCTAGTATGGCGCTCTCTGTCACAGCGTCCTGCGTCATACGTTTTCGATTGCCGTATAGCCACGCCCCAACATGTTTCATCACAAGGACTTAATCATGGGATTGGCTATACGATTAGGCAATCTCCCCTTTATACCCTCCGCTCATATTACGGGCGGAACTGACATTACTGCGCCTGTGCACTCGCGGTGTCCCCGCTCGCACCATACACCAGTATTACACTGTAGTCGAGCGTTTAGACCCAGATGAACATAATGATAATATGAATATCAAAACATTTATTTGTGTGAAAACAATAACCTGTCATATACTGGAGATTTCTCCCCAAAATAATTAAAAAACGGGCATAACTCCCTCTTGTACAATACAAAATAATTTAAAATCGGGAGATATCACTCCTTAAAAACGAATGGTTGGACATATATATATCTTAAAAGACAACTAGCAAATCGCAAGATAAATCTGCATCATCAACCCAATAGATGATATTAAGCCGAGAATGCAAAAAATACAAAACCCAAACAAATTTTCCTCTATAATCAAGAAGAAAAAAACTTTTTGTTTTTTTATATCAAAAACTAATATCTTTATAAATAGATTGTAAATTCTCTTCTATTACATAAAATGAATCGCAGGGGCACCACATCAGATACACCACATACAATGAATTGATTATTTCAAAGGTTTCATTTTCATAGCTAGTGATGCTCTTCATACCCCTATTGCTGGTCTTCACTGTTCTGCAGCATACACACTTCCTGCACGGGAAGTGCGGTTTATTTTATGTGGGGCGCACCAAGCGACTTTTAAAGGTGCGCATTTCTGAACACATATCCAATATCAAAAATAGATTTAAATACCACAGTGTGTCCCTCCATTTTAAAGAAAAACATGATCAGGACCCTAGTCTGCTCCAGTTTTGTGGTATTGACATTGTATACCCGACCTGGAGGGGCTCAAACCGGGTGAGAGACTTATCCCAACGAGAGACTCGATGGATTTTTCTGTTAAAATGTATTTTTCCCAGAGGATTAAATATAGAATTGGACCTCAACTGCTTCATTAATAACTATTGACCCCCCCTTCCTAATTATGGAGTGGAGTCCTATTCTATAATACCCTCCCAATAAAAGGAATAAGAATAATTGGTCTTTGGTTGGTGATCAAAAGTGGGATGCCCTGGGATTCTGGTGTGTTAAGTATTTTAATCTAGGGGAAACTCCATCTCCTGCTGTGTTGAATATGCAACGGTGTCCAGTATGAGAAGGTGGTGGGATCAGGATGTGGACATTGTCATTTATAATACCCCCAAGGACACGTCACTGATCACACCCCCTGAGTGTCTAGGTAAACTTCCATTTAGAAACAGTAAAATCAATCTAAAAATTAATTCTTATAATAGAAGAGAATTTACAATCTATTTATAAAGATATTCCTTTTTTTCTTCTTGATTATAGAGGAAATTTTGTTTGGGTTTTGTATTTTTTGCATTCTCGGCTTAATATCATCTATTGGGCTGATGATGCAGATTTATCTTGCGATTTGCTAGTTGTCTTTTAAGATATATATATGTCCAACCATTCGTTTTTAAGGAGTGATATCTCCCTGTTTAAAATTATTTTGTATTGTTCAAGAGGGAGTTATGCCCGTTTTTTAATTATTTTGGGGAGAAATCTCCAGTATATGACAGGTTATTGTTTTCACACAAATAAATGTTTTGATATTCATATTATCATTATGTTCATCTGGGTCTAAACGCTCGACTACAGTGTAATACTGGTGTATGGTGCGAGCGGAGACACAGCGAGTGCGCAGGCGCAGTAATGTCAGTTCTGCCCGTAATATGAGCGGAGGGTATAAAGGGGAAATTGCCTAACCGTATAGCCAATCCCATGATTAAGTCCTTGTGACAAAAAATGTCGGGGCGTGGCTATACGGCAATCGAAAACGTATGACGTAGGACGCTGTGACGGAGAGCGCCATACTAGGAAGTGGGGAAGCCGCTCCAGGGAATTCCAGGGGACGGGTGAGACTGTCATCAGTGATTGCAGGACCTGGGTCCGCCGTGACCACCATACGCTGGTTCTATCGTTTGGAGTATTGCTGTGATAATCTGCTGTGCTTCTTTGCTTGATGTGATTTTTTAAGATGTGAGTTCAATGGTGGAGGAGAGTGTTATGTTAATAAATTTCATTACGTTACTGCACTATTGGGTCACTTCCTTTTTTTCATTTGGAGAGCACTTTATTGAAATACTCTGGATGTGTAACGGTGAACCATTGGAGGCCATCACTTTGCCCCCTTCTGTGTGGGATAAAGCCTTAAAGCCGAACACGAGAGTGTGAGGCAAGAGGAGCTGGTGAGTTTACCTAAGGGGAGTGGATTCACAGTCACAGAGGTGCGGTAGAAGATTGATTTAGTGAAGATCTACACTGTATCACGTCACGGATTAACACAATTTCGTGGATATATCACATATTTTTGGACTTTTTCATATTTGTTTGATTTAAAAGTCTTTATTACACTTTTTTAGCTTACACAGATCTTTTATTCACTTAATTGATTATGCTCACAATTTTTTGGATACGGTTCACGTTGTTTTGATGCACTGTATTGTGAAGTATTATTTTTCATTTTTTAATATTTTCACTTGTTCATTGAGGTTAATTGATTTAGCACTGCTATTTGATTTCACTATTGGTTGGGGTTAGTTTATGGTGAATCGAATTTTTTGCATACATAAAATTTTGCTAATTAGTAATTTTTCTTCATAAATTTTGGCCAAAATTTGTACTTCTACATTTCTTTGGTAAAAATAACCTAAATCGGTGTATATTATTTGGTCTTTGTGAAAGTTATAGAGTCCACAAGCTATGGTGTCAATCTCTGAAAATTGATCACACCTGATGTACTGACAGCCTATCTCATTTCTTGAGACCCTAACAGGAAATCTTCTATAACAATATCTGCTTGTGCAAATAAATACTATGAACTTGCAGGGATCTAAACACTTCCTTCTGCATAAAATAATTAGATAACAAATATAATATACAATCGCCCTCATCACATGAATTTATGTGATACACGTTTGGTGTATAAGGGCATATCCAGGATTCATGTGATGAGGGCGATAGGGTCTGGGTAGTGACCAATATATACGCCATACATTCATCTTGCACTTTTTGCGCTGTTTGCACCGTTTGTAATACTTTGCTTGATTTTGCACTATTTTGCTTATTTGCACTATATTGTATATTATATTTGTTATCTGATTATTTTATGCAGAAGAAAGTGTTTAGATCCCTGCAAGTTCATAGTATTTGTTTGCACAGACAGATATTGTTATAGAATATTCTAATTTATTTTTTGTTATCTACATCAGCACAATAGCACTTTAAAGTTTTTTTACACAAGCTGCTACGCATGCATGAGGATTGATCATGCTTATTCCCTGCATGCTTAGTATTGCTATATTGGACACATATTGATGATTATAGCACAAGAGAGTGCTCTACAGATTACACACCGTGTGCATTAGGTTTAATAGATATGACGTATGAGTTCTCACTAATGTTTATTTATATATGATTTCACAGTTTTAGGCATTGAGTTTGCACTGTGATAGGGTATCATACCCCTCTATTTTACTAGGTCAGCGCAGCACCCACTTTTTATAATTTTTACTCTAGTGCAGTGGTTCTCAACTCCTGTCCTCAGGACCCACTAACAGGTCAGATTTTAAGTATTACCTTTGGGAGATTCAGACTAGGATACTGCAATCACTGAGCAGAAAATGAAATCACCTGTGATGTATTTTAGTTATCTTGCAAAACCTGGCCTGTTTGTGGGTCCTGAGGACAGGAGTTGAGAACCACTGCTCTAGTGGCATGGATGTGGCATGGATGAGAAGTGATGTGGCATGGATGAGCATAAATTTGGATGGATGAGCCGTGGATGGGGATGGATGAGTATGGATGGGATGACTGAGCATGAATGAGTATGGCTGAGCATGGCTGAGTATGGCTGGGTACAGCTGGGTACGGCTGGGATGACTGGGTACGGCTGAGTATGGATGGGATGGCTGGGTACGGCTGAGTACGGCTGGGTACGGATGGGACGGCTGAGTACGGCTGAGTATGGATGGATGGATGAGCATGGATGAGTATTGCTGAGTATGGATGGCTGTCTGAGTATGGGGGCGCGCGGGAGCAAGATTCTGGGAGGGTGTCAATGTACGCCCTCCCAGAGTTATCGAGCCGCACTGTAGCCATCATTCGGCTATAGCATGGTCATTAAGTAGTTAAATGGAGTTTAGAAGGCAGAGGTAGTAAATTTAAAGTGATTCTAAACACACACTGTTTAATTTACTTTGTCCCTTCTAATTCTGTGTATGGATGATGGCACTATAAAAAAAAATCTACCTTTTTCCTAATCAAAATACAGTTTTCACATGACCCAGCTCTTTCACAGCATGTCTGCAAGGAAACATAAGCAGGAGGAGCAGGAGTAAAAATAATTAATATCAATAAACTGTTTTAACATACAGATATATATTTGAAATCAAATCTTTATTATTTTTTTGTCAATAACATGGTGTGGGTGGATTTCTGCCAGTCACAGGCTGTGTCATGCCCCTCCAGCCTGTATCTTAAAATAAGAGGGAGGTGAAGCCTCCATCAATCTACGTGTAATATCCCACCACCATTGTGTTTAGCTGGTTAGTGGACATTGAGGAGAAGGGAGGGAGTGAGCTGGCATTTACCACTGTGTGACTCTATAGTCACATGGGCTGCTCAGATGTGATAGGGAGGAAATGCTCAGCATAGAAACTCATTGAGAAATGAGCATGTGCAGAGTTGCCAACACTGCTCTGCAAAATCCCTAGCTGAATTGGGGACTTGGACATGAGGGGGAGATAAGGGACAGCAGGATCAACCAGTTTTTTTGAAAAATACAGAAAAGGAATCCCATAGTGACTGAGAGAGTATGAACAGCATGTAATACACCATTTATTGATTTTTTTTTATGATGTGGGTTTAGTGAGACTTTAAGTTAAGGTATAGCAGAGGAACAAGTTCTGTTGACTTGATCCATATAAACAAGTTCATATGGATTTGGCAGGGCAGCTGGTACAGAGCTTGAAGTATGTTTGAGAAGCAGTGTTATGCCCTGTACACACGGTCGGACATTGATCAGACATTCCAACAACAAAATCCATGGATTTTTTCCGACGGATGTTGGCTCAAACTTGTCTTGCATACACACGGTCACACAAATCTTGTCCGAACGTCAAGAACGCGGTGACGTACAACACTTACGACGAGCCGAGAAAAATGAAGTTCAATAGACAGTGCGGCTCTTCTGCTCGATTCTGAGCATGCGTGGCACTTTGTGCGTCAGAATTGTGTACAGACGTTCGGGATTTACGCAAACAGATTTTGTTGTCGGAAAATTTGAGAACCAGTTAAAATTTTGTGTGACGGAAATTCCGATGGAAACTGTCCGATGGAGCCTACATACGGTCGGAATTTCCGACAACAAGCTCCGATCGCACATTTTACGTAAGAAAGTCCGACCGTGTGTACGCAGCATTAGACTCAGGATCCCTGGTCTGTAGGCTGTCATAAATAATGGAATTTTAACAAATACTGCTGGAGCCAGAGACAGGTCACACTTTATTAGAGGTAGCTTTTATTTTACTGTGCAGATGTATAATTTTGGCCATAAGTTAGCTTTGAATAATTTTATCCACAATGTGTTTGAAAAATGGGGGTTAGCCAACAGCAGGGATGCCCCCTAGGCTGTTCTTTGTTGTACCTTGCTACCTTCTGCTGCAGGAGGGACTGTACCCAGTAGAAATGATCTACAGCAGGGCTGTGGATTTTAAAGTGAGTAAAAAATAAATACAAATCCTGCTGATCTTTGTAAAACAGTAAGTAGGTTGCTTATAAAAGATTGAATGTCGTTTTTGCAGAAAATATCAAACAATCTGTCTAAGCAAAAGGAGCACTGAGCACTTCAGAACTGTCTCTGCTGTGTTAAGCTGATTGAAGTCAATGAGGCTACACAGGCTCAACAGCATGAGCTTGATTGTAGGAATGGGATGAAAAATTTAGATAGCTTGTTTTAGAATTCAAAATCTGGTATAGCAACAAAATAATGCTTTGGAATTGAAACACAAAAAAACTAAAAAATTGTTAGGAGGACATCCCAGTCATGTGACCTACTAGAATTATTTGAGAAACTGTCCACAAATTGTGTAGTGTACCATATACTGCCATTGAGAGAGAAGTGAAAAGCGCATATGTCAAAACCAATGCTCCTCTGACAAAAAAAGTATGCGAGAATAAACAATATTTCTGTTGTAAATAAAGCATTTATAACATTTTGAGCTCCATTCGGAGCAACCAGAGATATTCTATACATGCCATGTGGACTCTCTCATATTAAATGTACTACTTTTTATGTTTTGCAATTATTATTATTATTATTATATTATTATTATACGAGATTTATATAGCGCCAACAGTTTACTCAGCGCTTTACAATGTATAAGGGGACAACACAATTACAGTACAGTTCAATACAAAAGGTACAGGAGGGCCCTGCTCGTAGAGCTTACATTCTAAAGGGAGGGGGTGGTGGTACAAAAGGTAATAGCTGCAAAGAATGATTTGATGGGGGTATTATGCAAAGCATAACTGCTTCCTGCCATTTAAAAATCATAAATTATGTTCTGTTACCCTGTAGGTAGATCATATTATATCAACTATCAAGCTGTCAGCGACATATTAGTTAAGGGTTGAAAGAAAGTCGTGCTGCAGGGTCATCAACATCCAAAAGTAACTAGAGACATCAACAATATAAGAAAAACGGAACAGAAGACAGGAAGATCAAGAGGTATGAAATCTCATTTCAGACAGCCGTTGTAAAGAGTTTGTTCATGACATGTTGTGATGATGTGATAGCATAAGCATTACAATTTAGCACACCATGAATACAATACACGGAACATCCACTTGGCACATTCTCAGCCGCAGCAGAGACTAATGAAATGTAGCGGTTTCTCTCATTTAATATGACAAGGTAACAGAAGCTATTAGGGAGCAGTAGAGTGGCAAGCAATATCATGAGCTATATCTAACATACACAGGAAAAAACATTTCTGCAGAACGGATAAACACGATATATTTTTTTAGCGGGGAAAAAAAGAAATTTCATAGAATCGTAGGCGGTATTTACTTTTATGACACAATTCACTAGGATACCCAAAATAGGAGTTTTCAGTTTAATTGAATCAAAAAATTTGTAATTAAAATGATTCCAATATCGCCTTAACCACTTCAGCTCTGGAAGGTTTACCCCCCCCCTTCATGATCAGGCCATTTTTTTTGCGATACGGCACTACAGTTAACTGACAATTGCGTGGTCGTACAACGCTGTACCTAAACAAAATTTATGTCCTTAAAAAAATTGAAGAAATCTAATGGCTTTATCAGTTTAGGCCAATATGTATTCTGCTACATATTTTTGGTAAAAAAAAATCCCAATAAGTGTATATTGATTGGTTTGCGCAAAAGTTATAGCGTCTACAAACGATGGGATATTTTCTTTTTTTTTACTAGTAATGGCAGCGATCAGCGACTTATAGAGGGACTGGGATATTGCAGCGGACAGTCGGGACACTAACTGACACCTTTGACACTTTTTGGGGACCAGTGACACTAAAAGTGATCAGTGCTAAAAAATATGCACTGTCATGGTACTAATGACACTGGCAGCGAAGGGGTTAACATCAGAGGTGATGAAAGGGGTAAATGTGTGCCTGAGCAATGCTTTACTACTGTGGGGGAGGTGCTTATACTAGGAGAAGGCATGGATCAGGGGTGCTTGGCAGAGACACAGGATCCATGTCTTTTTTAGTAACGGAACGTTGATCTGCTTTGTTTACATAAGCAGACCTTCATTCTGCCTGTTTACCGAAGCATCGCCGGGTGACGGCAGACATTAGGTCAGCTGTATCCGTCAATCAGCTCCCGTTGTGTCTTATCACAGCAGGAGCAGGCCGCCAGCAGCGTGCACTAGGTACGTGATCCTGTACAGGAGAGCCGCTTTGCCGCTGTATATTTAAAGTATACAGTCAGCAAGTGCTTAATTTTTTGAGTTATACTTACCTGCTCTGTGCAGTAGTTTTGCATAGAGCAGCCCCAATCCTCCTCTTCTCGGGTCCCCCTCTGGAGCTCCTGACCCCTCCCTCCTGCCAAGTGCACCGAGAGCAAAAAGCTTGCTGTGAGGGCACCCAAGCAGTCTCGCCCTGGAGCTGCTGGCCTGCGTGTCTATTTCACACAGAGGTGCTGCTCAGCCCAGCCCCCCCCCTCTTTTAATTGGCTCACTAACAGTGATTAACTCAGCCAATGAGGAGGGAGAGTACCCAGAGAGCCGAGACTCTTGTGCTCATCGCTGGATCGCTACTGGACTCAGATAAGTATTAGAGGGGCTGCTGCACACAGAAGGTTTTTTTTACCTTCATGCATAGAATGCATAAAGTTAAAAAACCTTGAACCTTTAGAACCACTTTAAAATTGGCAACAATCCTTCCTTTTACATTTATAATGTCTTTAAAATATACTGTGCCTCTGAGACAATAGAAATCCCCTACCTGCCTGTGACTCCTCTGCACTGTAGAACACAAAACACCATGGAAAGAACTGATATATATCCAACTTCTCTTTGCTTCTCTCCATAGGTTTGCCTTAATTTCCTATACTGTGCTAAAAGATGGCCACAAGCAATTACTCTAATTTTGAACTTCCTCAGCATCACAAAGATGTTCCTCGCAGCCTTGATAATGTTGATAGCTACAACCAAACTGTAATAAACCACAGTATGGGATTTTGTGACATAAACCCATCGGAATGTAATCTGACATTGGAGGAACTGCTTTTCAAGTACTTGGGACCCCGTAGATCCAACTATTTCACTCCAATTTGCATAATCTACTTGATCATCTTTACAGTTGGTGCCGTTGGAAATACTTTAACTTGTATTGTGATTATCAAACACAAGATTATGAGAACTCCTACAAATTACTACCTTTTCAGTCTTGCCATCTCAGATTTGTTGGTTCTACTTCTGGGAATGCCTTTGGAACTTTATGAACTCTGGAGTAATTACCCGTTTCTTTTTGGGAAAGGTGGATGCTCATTCAAAACTTTGCTATTTGAAACAGTTTGCTTTGCATCCATCCTGAATGTAACGGCCCTCAGTGTGGAAAGGTATATAGCGGTGGTTCATCCTCTTCGTGCTAAGTATGTTGTGACAAGGAACCATGCCAAGAGAGTCATTATCTCTGTCTGGGTTTTGTCTATTCTGTGCTCTGTACCCAACGCCAGCCTTATTGGCATTCACAACCTGTATATAATTGGTTATGGAACAATACCTAATTCTGCCATATGCACTTTGGTTCGTCCTAGGTGGATTTACAATCTTGTTATTCAGATTACCACCATTTTTTTCTTTTTCCTACCAATGTGTACCATAAGTGTTTTGTATCTGCTCATCGGTCTCCAACTTAAGAGGGAGAAGATGCTTCAAGTATTAGAAGCTAAATCCGGTGGAGATGGAGATAGTTACCAAAATGTTAGACTACAGCAAGAAAAAAGCCGAAGGAGACAGGTCACTAAGATGTTATGTAAGTTACATTACTTTCTACTATAGTGAGCTCGTCAGGAGAATCACTAATTTGCTAGTTTATGGTAAGCCTCAATATATGCATACAAAATTTGTATAATCTATAAAGCAT
The DNA here is from genome assembly GCA_037952925.1 of Lithobates clamitans. NCBI lineage: Eukaryota > Metazoa > Chordata > Amphibia > Anura > Ranidae > Lithobates > Lithobates clamitans. The sequence goes on along the minus strand of JBBGZY010000131.1, from coordinate 3,281,775 downwards.
CACACAATTAAAGTGTATTTATAGCAATAACTTTTTTGAGAGTTTTGGGTAGTATAGGACATTATGATGCTTTTCAGAATATATTTTGCTATCTTTTTCTTTCACATCCCGTCTCGAAGTTAGAGATAATCTTCCAAAGTGCAGGAAATTTCCTGCTTAGGCAGTAATCCAAAAAAAAAGGTGTCTACATTGGAATTATTTCCTCTTACCTCTTGTTCGGGGGACAACTCTAATGCCGCATACACACGGTCGGATTTTCCAACGGGAAATGTTGGATGTGAGCTTGTTGTCGGAAAGTCCGACCGTGTGTATGCTCCATCAAACATTTGCTCTCTGACTTTCCGCCAACAAATGTTTTCTAGCAGGTTCTCAAATTTTCCGCCGACAAAACTTTGTTGGCAGAAAGTCCGATCATGTGTACGGGGCATAACATTTTGAATTTCCCTTCAGGAACATCGGTCCCCACTATACACTGCATAGTGAATCTCCCCAATTAGAACTAATTAGGCATAACCTGTCCACTCTATCCAAAACAAAAGTAATTTAAAAAAAAAAAGGATTTGCCTTAAGATGCATTCAAAAGATTATTATTCTACTGCCTTACCAGCTTTTGTAAAAAAATGTAATCATTGCTAATATTTATGTGCGACAAATGGCAGTCCATCTCTGTCATTAATAATGATACATATTATTACACATATGCATGTAGTTGTGCAGTAGAATATATGATCACACATTTCAAACCATTTGTGCTATATATATATATATATATATATATATATATATATATATATATATATATATATATATATATATATATATATATATATAAATATATATATATGACTCTTTCCTTTTAGCAGCAGCAAACAAAAGTGATTAGAGATACACTGGAGGCTTTTAGGGAGATATGAATTGTGGACGCATAGGAGTGATGGAAAGACCACATCTTTACATACAGAAGTACAATATACATATTTGATACTGTTCTAGTTCTTTGTGGTAGTGCACTCTATCTGAGTCAACAAAGACTACTCCAAGGGCATAAATATAAGTGGGCAGGGGGAGGGGGACAGGGTATCTAAAAGCTTGCATTATGTGTTAATTTGCTGAGCCTTGGATGAAGAATTGTTTTTGATGTTTCCAAAAGGGACGGTTTGAGTATGTTGATTCTCAGACTCCTCACAACTTGTGGGTATTTAGAAAAGAATATTATTCTTATGGAGCAGGCATTATTAGCCAAGTGCCTTATTTATTTTATAGACCTGTTTGCATTATAGACATCTCACAACAGTATGTTCAGGTGAGACTGGCTTAGCCACTTTCTCACTTATGCAATTTACAATACATTACATTTAGCAAATACACTTAACTAGTAATATTCCATGTTTCAACAGTATACACAATATACAATAGACTTAACCAGTTATTGGAAACAAAATAATAATAATCAGCGTAAACAGACCTATCAATAAATTGCAGCTGAACACTCAAGGCCAATATTACAATGCCTCAAAACAAACAGAGGGATAGTGCAGCGCAAACGTAACCAACACAATAAAATGTATATATTATCCACAAAATACATATAAGTATATATAAAGGACATTGGCCTTAAGGAAGTTTGAGACCCTGTTATGGGCATGCTTGTTTGACCATTCTTTTGGCTCAGGAGTCATGCATGTCAGATGAGCATGCACACGCATCTATGGTAGAGGTGCAGCATGGATTGAAACATCTGTTATTTGTCCTAATGCACAGATTTGCACCATCTGGGATCCTCGATTGTTTTATCTAAGAACTTTTATGAACTTTTATTCAACTACTTTTATTCCTTTTTATATATACAGTATGTATTTTGTGGATAATATATGAATTTTATTGCGTTGGTTACATTTGCGCTGCTCTATCCCTTTGTATATGTTAACCAGTTATTGACATATCAAATAAGGTGTCCAAAAACTTAAAATTGCAATCAAATGCCAAAATACAGTCAAAATACAGATATTCCTCGTTTAACGACTTACCGGTTTAACGACCACTCGGACTTACGACCAGCTCTCCGCACCCCAACGACCCGCTATACATCATTGTATTGTACAGTACAGTACATAATTTTCATTTGTGTTCTGTACTTATGCAAATTAAGACAACATTATTGAGCTGGAGTTTTGTGTTTAGACCTTTTTTTCACAATGCAGTACAGTAGTTAAGAATGCTTAAAATATTGATTACTTGTGGCTCCTCGTTTAATGACCAATTCGTTTAAGGACCTGGTCCTTGGAACGGAACCTGATTGTTAAGTGAGGAGAATCTGTACACATATGTGAACTATTGCTTAAACCATGCCAAAGAAAATGTAATTCTGTCCGGACTCTTTTGTGATTCCTACACCTCTGCTAGACAGTAAAGACAGAGTGATAACACTTGTAAGACTGCTTTCACACTGAGGAGTTTTTCAAGCGCTTTTACATTAAAAAAGTGCATGAAAAGCTCAAGAAAAATCAATGAATGTGTTCACACTGGGGTGGTGAGCTTCCCTTGCGCTGAAAAAAATCCTGCTTGCAGCATTTTTGGAGCATGTTTGGGGAGTGAAAAAACTGCACAAAAACCACACCTTCCCATTGAAAATAATGAAAAATGCCGTAAAAAATGCAGCACAAAAGGGGCAAAAATGCACCCATAATGCATTTTTTGTGCGGTTTTTGGTCACATTTGAGGCACGTATGTGTTTTTGCCACGGATGAGTGTGAAAGTAGCCTTATGCCCCGTACACACGGTCGGATTTTCCGATGGACAATGTCCGATCGGAGCGTGTTGTCGGAAATTCCGACCGTGTGTGGGCGCCATCGGACATTTTCCATCGGATTTTCCGACACACAAAGTTGGAGAACAGGAGATAAAATTTTCCGACAACAAAATCCGATCGCGTCAATTCCGACCGTGTGTGGCCTGTTCCGACGCACAAAGTGCCACGCATGCTCAGAAGAAATTCCGAGACGGGACAGCTCGTTCTGGTAAACTTAGCGTTTGCAATGGATACAGCACTTTCGTCACGCTGCAATGTTCAACATGGTTTAATACAGCGCACTCTCTTCTTCTTTATAATGTGACAAGAATTAAGTAGTTTTGCTGCTCATATTCACACACACACTTCTCACAAACTTTTATTTGTGTTTTTTTAGTGGGATTCCCTGAATATATTGTTATTAGTTGTCACATCTGACTTTTTTTTTTTGTATTTTCAGCCTTTTTTTTTCTTTAATGTTTGGATTTTTTCCAAGGCTGATCTATGTTCAATGTTATTTTTATTTTTACTCCAGAATATTTTTGTGTGTGTTTTGTGTGTCAAGTTACCCCAACACCATTGATATCTTTAATTATTTAATCTCCAGGAGATTGTTTGGTGTTGGTGTCCCTTGTTCATTTCACATTGTATATTTGAAATGTACCTGAATCCTCACAAACCAACTGTCATTTTTGAAGTAAAACACATAGGAGAGTATAATTCAAAACAAAAATCCTTTATTAAGGGATCAGAACCAAACAAAGAGGAAGGCAACACTGGATCAACAAGAGAAATTAGCGAAGCCTGGGACCCCCACGGCAGACATCAATTCTTCAACATCAAAATTGGTGGCCTGAGGAGTCCATATGTAAGGGAGGGCAGTCTGGTCCGGGATTTGCAGAGACTCGGATAGCAGCAGATGACATGTATGTCCCCAGGCTGTGGTACCACAAGAGGCTGCATCTTTTGGCCGACCAGACTGGATCCAGGGTCCTCACTTTCTGGTCTTCCTTTCACGCTTCCTTCCCGGCTGTGGCTGTGCAGTTGGAGATGTGGCAGGAGGAGGAGTAGGACCTTGAGGAGGACTGGGAGGACCTGGAGGAGAGGGAGGACGAGGAGGAGGACCTGCAGGAGGAGGAGGAGGACCATCACAAAGGTGTGTCTCAGGTGTAATTTGGCCCCTCATACCTTTCTCCAGAGCCTCCGATATGAGGGCCTCACACATTACTTGTTGGTCCTCCTCCATCCTCTGCATTTTATATGCAATGACGGCAGCAATGTCCTCCTCCACGGTCTGTCGTGCTCCCAGGACCTCTGTAGCCCTCCAAAACAGTCCTCCGGTAGCCTCCTCTAGGGCACTCCTTCTACTGCCACTTTCTCTTTTCAGTGGGGGTGGAGGGACCTGCAGATCAGCCAGCCGGCTCGGCCCGGCCACCTCCTGGCTGAGACTTCTCTGTGTATGAAAAAGGGACATGGTTTAATGTTTTGCATCATCAATCACAATCCTAAATTAGTACTCCCAACTAACATCTAGTTAACATCATTGATTGGACAAGCAGAAATATTTAGAGGAATGCTATACCTGGCTCAATCTGGGCTCCTCCACATGCGGCCTGGAAGGCCCATGTTTGGCGTCAGAAGCCTCAGCTGGGGGGGAAGGAAGCGTGGAAGGAAGACTGGAGAGGGATGGCCTGGGTTCAGTCTGGCCTGCCAGAAAATGCAGCCTGTCGTAGTACAACATCCTTGGGACATAGATGTCATCTGCTGCTCCGGATCTCTGTGAATCCAGGACTTTCTTGCGCTCCCTTAGATATGTGCTCCTCAGGCAACCAATTAATATCTTTAAATAGGTGATGTCTGTCGTGGGGGTCACCTGCTTCACAATTACCAACAATTGCACCAGTGCTGCCTTCCTCTTTGCTTGGTTCTTGAAATGGGGGTGTTTAATCTCCCACAGACAGGGCAGCTCCCTTAGCATATCTATGAATACTGACATGAAGTCATTATCTTTGAGTACCATATCCATGTTCACTGCAAGACACAACACAGGACAAAGCCTAATGTCAGACAAAACTCTCCTAATCTTTTACAATATAGAAGCAGTATAGGCACAAGTTTGTCTCTTACCTTCGTTCTTACGATCGGCGCCTCCAATGCTCCTTCCTCCGCTCACAGATCGTACGTAATACGCACGCGTGTTATGCTTTATATACACTGCGCATGCGTGTAACTCCGCCCGCCCCTGACGTTCTTTCTAGTCTATTCCCCGCCCCTTTTCGTTCGGCACAGTGGGTGAAGAGCATGATGGCGGAGTCACAGCAGGTGCGTGATAATTGCAGGAACGAGGAGGAGGAGGAGGAAAGCCCGGATCCAGGCACGTCCCGATCCAGAAGGAGACGTTTTAAGGCCACAAATATGTCCTTTGGGGAGATGTTGGAGATGGTCGACATCATGAAGAAGTCCGACTATGACGGGAAGTATGGGCCTTACCCCAACCCGAACATCCGAAAGGCCAAGATCATGGCGAAAGTGGTCAGGAGTCTTGAGAGGAATTTCGGGGTCCGAAGATCAAAAGATCAGCTCAGGAAGCGGTGGTCGGACCTGAAATTGAGAGAGCCAGAGCAGTACCGAAAGATCCGGAGAGTGCTGCAAAAAAGTAAGTAGTTGTGCTGTGTTCCTATTCTTACTGTCTTTATTCCGTTCGTTCTGCTCCATATGCTTTTAGTAATTGTAACGTTTAAAAGGGCAACTTTAATGTTCATGGGCCCATTATTCGTTCGTATCAAACATTTATCTTTGGGCCTCTAAAACACCATTGTTTAGGCCATATGCATTTTCCCACATTTTTTTTTGGGCCTACTTGGATGCCAAATATTTGTTTGTGTAGATGGGTTTGTTACTAGAATGAAATGCCAACTAGATTTTGTGTAAGGAGAGGACACTGAGCAGCTGTTTTCACATCTGGACACTGGAGCACTAGTGTGGGACCCCAGAACATCCTTTTTATTAGGGGGCCACACAGGTGCTCCAGTGTATACTATAGGGGGGTCTCCATCTGTGAAGCTTGTACTAAACAGGTAAAGTATTGCAGCTTGACAAAGGCCAATAAAAAATATACATCTTGGAACTCTAAAATAGACAATTGTACCCCACTTCCAAGCAATGTTTCCTATTTCTAGTCCTGCCATCAAATATCTGTGTGCTAAGTATACCATTTTTGTTTTACATAGGGGAGAAAAGACTCGGAGGACACCCCTCATCCCAGGAGACCAGAGACCCCCCACCTCTGGAAGAAGGTGAAATACCGCAAACCCAAGAAGAAGAGCAGGAGGAAGAAGAAGATGTGGTGGAGATTGGCACCACAACAGGTGAGTGTCTGCGACCACAGGCTCAGGTTACCGATATGGATGGTGGCAGATTTTTGTTTTCTTTATCTCTTTTTAGGTGATCATGATGTGAGGGAGAGAGAACGCTTTACTTCTGAAAGTGCCCAGATCCTGATCGGGGAGATCATGGGGTGTAATCTCGAATTGCACAACATACAGCAACAAATCAGTGATGTTATTAAAAAAATAATAACACCATTGATGTTTTGGGGCGAATTTAAAAGGCCACAAAATCACCTTTTTGGATTGTGTTCCAATCTTTAAAATATTTTTGCAATGTTTTGAAAAGCCAAATTTGGAGGATGCACACAGTGTGCCAACATGTGTGCTATCTGACATCACGGGAGATCAATGGACGCATTTTGGGGGTGCAACACCTTCCTCAATTATAAAGTAGCGGTGAGGAAGGGCTTGCTCCCCCAAAACACGTCCCTTGATCCCCCCTGATGGCAGCTAGCACATGTTGACATTCTGAACTTGGTGTGTATCTTCCAAATTTGGCTTTTCCAGGGGTGATTTCCCCCCATCTGAACGCTATATCAAACACAGTTCCTAAATACTCATGTCTGATATAGCCTTCAGTTTTTACCATATGTGAACTTTGTAAGTTAAATTTTTTTGGCTTTCTTGTTGGTTTTACACAGGCCTGTTTTATCAGAAAAGGACATTTCAATTTTTGATAATGCTACAGCAAAAATTGTTATACAACAAACATGTTGGTTCGTTTTAAAAACCTTTGGTAAATGCACATGTGATTGTGCAGCTATAAAAAAGTTGGTTACTCAAGAATGTGTGGATTATTGTCTCAACGCTACAACACTTTTGGGGTGATGTAATTGCTGTTTTATGCAAACATGGGGGTTATTTCCTAAGGGCAAATACACTTTGCACTACAAGTGCAGTTTCAGTGCAGTTGCAAGTGCAGTTGCAAGTGCACTTGTAGTGAAACGTGTTTTTGCATTTAGGAAGTACCAGCCAACAGTGTTTTTTATAAGGTTACCCAATCACGACATTTTCTGCACTCAACACATTTCTGTCAGGGTCAGCTAAAACAAACACAAGCAGTAAATGTCCACAAAGAATTTCTTTTGGTTGTTTTTTTTTTTTAAAAAGGTTTCACAGATTGTCTGGCATATTGATAGGCCCCCTACCCGCAAAGAACTCCAGGTATCGTAACCGGACATCACGGGCATTCAGGGAGGGCAAGCCAGGACGGCCAATTTCAAGCACCGTCAGTGTTGATGGATTTGGGATTCCGGCCTCAGGCCCAACTGAGCCAGCATAGTTGGCTGAATGTTTTCTTAAAAAATTATGGAGAACACAGCAGGCAAGTATTATATGGTTCAGTTTATACTCCGCCATATTGATGGGTGTCAGAAATAATCGGAACCGGCTGGCCAGGATTCCAAATGTGTTCTCCACCACTCTTCGGGCTCTGGCCAGCCGGTAATTAAAAACCCTCTGTTCCGGGGTGAGGGTCCTCATCGGGAATGGCCGCATCAGGTGGTCCCCCAGCGCAAACGCTTCATCAGCAATGAACACAAATGGGAGACCTTCAACATTGTCCTCTGGAGGTGGCAAGTCCAAGCTGCCATTCTAGAGACGCCTGTAGAACTCCGTCTGGGCGATGACTCCACCATCGGACATCCGGCCATTCTTCCTCACGTCCACATACAGGAACTCGTAATTAGCCGACACCACCGCCAACATCACTATATTATTAAACCCCTTGTAATTATAATAGTACGACCCCGAGTTGGGTGGTGGGACGATGTGGACGTGTTTCCCATCAATTGCCCCTCCGCAGTTAGGAAAGTCCCACCGCTGGGCAAAGTGGGAGGCCACAGTCTGCCATTCCTGTGGCGTGGAAGGAAACTGTTGAGGAAAAAACAATAAACATTACTATTTTTTCACAGAAACCTGGCAAGCAGATTAGACACAAACATTATGGGTCAACCTCCAGATAGCATTTATTAAGGGGAATTTAACAACAACAAAGTATAAGGTACACCTATCATATCCCCCCTCCCCCCCTCTCATGGGCCATTTCTAACATTATAGGGGGGGGGGGACTCTTGGACAGGTAACCCTCTTCACTTCATTGAGAGATGAATGCCTAAATAATGGGTATTACTTGGAACAGCCCCTCCTTAGTTACACTATTGGCAGACCACTGGACAGGTAAGAAGTGTCTGAATACAAAGATATAAATACACACTGTACACATTTGAGCACATTTGAACATTCTGATATTACCTATCAAGATAATAATAGGATACAAAAACTTTAAACAGTACCATTGGAAAGTATACAGGCAGGCCCTTGCACTACATGCTTTGGGGAATTCATCCATAAATCTGAGCACTAAAGAGATGGGTATAGTGTGTATGGGTTTGGCAAAGTCAGCAGATAGATGATTGAGGATAGAGAATTGTGATCAGCTGACTTAGCAGTTGGGGGAGGGAGGGTTACAAAAAATTTGGGGACACCACAAAAAAAAGCCTCTGGCACTCTGCCTGAATTTAAAGCAAAAATAACATTTCCAAACATTTTAGGGGGTGTTTGGGGTAAAACACTACTGTAGAGCTGATAAAATACATTGTTAAGTGACTACATGAGGTGAATATAGGGCAGGAGACAGGATGCTGGGGAGGTTATTGAAGGGCAAATATGTATGAAGGACATAAAATAATAATTACATAAAAATCCAGCATGCATGAGGACAAAGGGGACATTCACCGCATATTACAATCATGGGAATTAGGGAATGAGGAAAGAAATACAAGATATTAGCAAACATTCAATACAATAAAATGTGATATTAAAGGATAAAAATCTTACCTTCATATACTCCTTCTGCAGGACCTGGATGATAGCAGAACAGGTCTCTGGGATAATGATACCCAGAGCCTGGGGGGAGATGCCTGTCGAGAACTTCAAGTCCTGCAGACTTCTCCCTGTGGCCAAATACCGCAAGGTAGCGACCAACCTCTGCTCCGGAGTGATGGCTTGCCTCATGCAGGTATCCTGCCTGCTGATATAGGGGGTCAGCGAAGCCAACAAACGGTGAAACATGGGGTCCGTCATCCTGAGAAAGTTCCTGAAATCATCAGGATTATTCTCACGGATCTCACGGAGCAAAGGCATATGACAGAACTGATTACGCTGAAGCAACCAATTCTTGGTCCATGAACTCCTCCCCACCCTGTTCATGGACTGGACTTGTGTCAAGGTCAGGACCCCAACACCAAGCCCCCGCACAGCACGAACTCTACGAGGAGTAGGCATACGAAACATGGCTAGAAAACGGTCGGCTGCTCAGAACGAAGTAACAGAACGCACTGAAGAACAGCAAGGCCTGTGAAGAGCGACCTGAAAAACAGCAACGAGCAGGCAAGATCACACAGAAAACTCTGATACGAACTGACTGCACGCACTGAAGAGCAGATACAAACCCACAAGCACAAACTGAACGGCAGAAAACGATCTGAAAGCCACGAGTCTGAAAAAGCGCAAATCGTCTCTCACCAAACTTTTACTAACACGAGATTAGCAAAAGGAGCCCAAAGGGTGCCGCGCTTGGTTCTGAACCGGCCTTTTCTAGTCTCGTCGTACGTGGTGTACGTGACCGCGTGGTTGTCGATCGGAAATTCCGACAACTTTGTGCAACCGTGTGTAGGCAAAACAAGTTTGAGCCAACATCCGTTGGAAAAAATCCTAGGATTTTGTTGTCGGAATGTCCGAACAAAGTCCGACCGTGTGTACGCCCTATTAGAGAGGACTATATGAATGAATCAATTTCAATCCAGGGTTACCAAGCTTTACCATATTTTGTCAGGTATGCCCAACTTTTCGTATAATAATTTGTATATGGCTAGGATATATTTTTAGTTAATATGAGAGTCTTTCCAATGTATAAATAGATTAATGAATACACAAAGGATACGATGACATGAAATCTAAAAACTGATTAAGTAATTATTGTGAGTAGACACTTCAATTGAAGTAAGCACAGTTTCTAATTTTTATGATAGCCAGCTTGCTAGCAGGAAAGCTATGAAGTAGTACTCAATATGCAACTGCCTGACAGGTCTACCTCAACACATGTAAAAACAAAGTGAATCTGCTGTTCTTCTTTTGAGTGCTCCCTTAGGAAGCTGGGTGCTATGGGAAGACACATGCACTCTCACTCCCAATCCTGCTTGAGTGCATCCATAGACACACACAGTGCTGGTAAGCCACGCTCCCATTCCCTCCTCATAGGAGTTTGAATGACAGCCTATGGCTCCTGCTGCCCTCAGTGTCTCCTATGAAACCAGGAAGAGAGGAGACCAGTGATGCAGCCAGGGAAGTGCTCGATTTGTAAGAGGGGGTAAGGGAAGTATTTATGGGCAGGATGCAGGCCTTAGGAAAGATAGTACAGTTTTTTACCTTAATGCAGAAAACACATTGTGGTAAAAAAAATACACAGCCTGGTATACAATATACAGAAATTGTTGGCACCCCAGAAATTTCTCACAGAAAAGTATTGCAGTAACACATGTTTTGCTATACACATGTTTATTCCCTTTGTGTTTTGGAACAGAGCGCCCCCCTCCCCCAAAGGACTTACCCCCCCATGTTGAGGGCATGCGGCCTGGTACGGTTCAGGAGGGGGGGGGGGCGCTCGCTCGTCCCCACCCCCTTTCCTGACCGGCCGGGCTACGTGCTCGGTTAAGGGGCTGGTATGGATTTTGGGGGGACCCCCACGCCATTTTTTTGGCGTAGAGGGTTCCCCTTACAATCCATACCAGACCTAAGGGCCTGGTATGCTCCTGGGGGGGAACCCATGCCGGTTTTTTCATTTAAAATTTGGCACGGTGTTCCCCCTCATGATTCATACCAGACAGCTGTCAGCACTGCCTGTCGCTCATCGCAATAGGTAACAAAAAGTTTTCCTTTCCCAATCAGCGAGCCATCTCGGCGCTGGCTCCCGCGACGGGGCTCGTAGGTGTCAAATCTCGCCGATAAAAGAGATTGACACAATATCACGGTCACCTACTGTACACTGGACTAAAATAAGGAAATTGATAGCCAGTAGCCAATAGCTGCCCTATCGTTGTTTTTGTCCGTCGGAATAGCATACAGACGAGCGGATTTCTGGGTCCGGTGAAGTTATGACGTAAAGATTTGAAGCATGTTCCAAATCTAAAGTCCATCAGATTTTCGTCTGGAAAAGTCCGCTGAAGGTCCGATGAAGCCCACACATGATCGGATTGTCCGCCGGACTCGGTCCGTCAGACCAGACCGGTCGAAAAGTCCGCCCGTGTGTACGCGGCTTCTCTCCTTTTTATCTGCCTTCAGGTGTGATTTTTATTATTGCCCACACCTGTTACTTGCCCCAGGTGAGTTTAAAGGAGCATCACATGCTTGAAACAATCTGATTTATCCACAATTTTGAAAGGGTGCCAAGAATTTTGACCAGCCCATTTTTGGAATTCTTTGTGACATTTTGTCCAATTCGCTTTTTTTCCTCCCTTTTTTTGTTTTGTTCCAATACACACAAAGGGAATAAACATGTGTATAGCAAAACATGTGTTACTGCAACACTTTTTAGTGAGAAATACTTGATTTTCTGGAAAAATTTCTGGGGTGCCAACAATTTCGGCCATGACTGTATATATTTTGATTTTACAACCATTTTAAACCTTTTTACCCTAAAAAAAATGCCCCTTGCTGGTAGAACGTGAATTAACCTTGTACCAAAGAATTAGGTATATGCAACTGTATGTGATCCTAATTTTCAGGCCAATGTCAAACTGAAAAATTAAACAAGACAGAAAATAGAAGCACCGCTCCACTTAGAAATGTCCAAAAAAAGATTTGGCAGCCGCACTCTAGTGAAAATAAGTCTTGAATGAGCACTGTATTAACCTAAAGAAAGGAGACCTTTGCAAACCCCTGAAAGATTTTGGCTTTTCATGGTGAATATAAATAAAATCGTATTCTTGACATTTATAAGTGGAGTGGCACTTCTAATCTCTACTTCAACGTCATGTTTCCTTGAGGATCATATACAAGAGTCCTAGTAACAATAGAGCTGCCTGTTAACTTAAAATGGTTCTAAAGTCCACGTTTTTTCCCTTAATGCATTCTCTGCATTAGGGTAAAAAATGCCCCAGTACCTGTCCTACCCCCATCCCTAAATGCTTACATGGCTCCATGTCACCATTCCAGTGATGTTTCTGTCTCTAGTGTCACTCCCATTACTTCCCTTTTTCACAGAAGAAACTGAGGGCAGTGAAGCCATAGGCTCTTGCTGCTGTCAGTCAAACTCCTGTAAGGAGGGAGCAAGGTCATGAGTAGGGATGAGCCGAACACCCCCCGGTTCGGTTTGCACCAGAACACGCGAACAGGCAAAAAATTTGTTCAAACACGCGAACACCGTTAAAGTCTATGGGACACGAACATGAATAATCAAAAGTGCTAATTTTAAAGGCTTATATGCAAGTTATTGTCATAAAAAGTGTTTGGGGACCTGGGTCCTGCCCCAGGTGACATGGATCAATGCAAAAAAAAGTTTTAAAAACGTCCATTTTTTAAGCATTTAATAATGCTTAAATTAAAACAATAAAAGTGTAATATTCCTTTAAATTTCGTACCTGGGGGGTGGCTATAGTAAAGGGGCGCATGTTTCCCGTGTTTAGAACAGTCTGACAGCAAAATGACATTTCAAAGGAAAAAAAGTCATTTAAAACTACTTGCGGCTATTAATGAATTGCCGGTCCGACAATACACATAAAAGTTCATTGATAAAAATGGCATGGGAATTCCCCACAGGGTCCAACTAAATTCCATACCAGGCCCTTTAAGTCTGGTATGGATATTAAGGGGAACCCCGGCCAAAATTTTTTTTAAAAATGGTGTGGTCCCCCTCAAAATCTATACCAGACCCTTCAGGTCTGGTATGGATTTTAAGGGGAACCCCGCGCCAAAATTTAAAAAAAAATAGCACAGGGTCCCCCCAAAAATCCATACCAGACCCTTATCTGAGCACGTAACCTGGCAGTCTGCAGGAAAAGAGGGGGGAACGAGACAACGACCCCCCTCCTGAACTGTACCAGGCCACATGCCCTCAACATTGGAAGGTTGCTTTGGGGTAGCCCCCCAAAACACCTTGTCCCCATGTTGATGAGGACAAGGGTCTCATCCCCACAACCCTTGCCCGGTGGTTGTGTGGGTCTGCGGGCGGGGGGCTTATCGGAATCTGGAAGCCCCCTTTAACAAGGGGACCCCCAGATCCCGGCCCTCCCCCCTGTGTGAAATGGTAAGGGGGTACAAAAGTAGCCATACCATTTCACAAAAAAAGTGTCAAAAATGTTAAAAATGACAAGAGACAGTTTTTGACAATTCCTTTATTTAAATGCTTCTTCTTTCTTCTATCTTCTTTCTTCTATGTTCTATCTTCTATCTTCCTTCGGTTTCTTCTTCTTGCTCTGGTTCTTCTGGTTCTTCCTCCGGTGTTCTTGTCCAGCATCTTCCTCTGCGGCACCGGCGTCTTCTTCCCTTCTTCTTTTCGGGCCGCTCCGCATCCACCATGATGGGAGGCCCCCACTGTGTGACGCTTCTCCTCTTCTGACGGTTCTTAAATAAGGGAGGGTGACTTCCCTGTCCGCCCCCCTCTGACGTCACGGGGAATGCCACAGGGAAGTCCCCGTCAAGTCCCCGTGCGCCAGAGGGGGCGGGGTCACCAGTCCGTTATTTAAGAACAGTCAGAAGAGGAGAAGCGTCACACAGCGGGAGCCTCCCATCATGGTGGATGCGGAAGAAGACGCCGGCACCGCGGTGGAAAGGGGCCAGACGAGAACACTGGAGGAAGAACCAGAAGAACCAGAAGAACCAGAAGAAGAAGAAGATGGAGGAAGAAACCGAAGGAAGACTTTTTTTGTAAAATGGTAGGGGTACTTTTGTACCCCCTTACCATTTCACACAGGGGGGAGGGCCGGGTTCTGGGGTCCCCTTGTTAAAGGGGGCTTCCAGATTCCTATAAGCCCCCCGCCCGCAGACCCCCACAACCACCAGGCAAGGGTTGTGGGGATGAGGCCCATCAACATGGGGACAAGGTGTTTTGGGGGGCTACACCAAAGCACCCTCCTAATGTTGAGGGCATGTGGCCTGGTACGGTTCAGAAGGGGGGGCGCTCTCTCACCCCCCCTCTTTTCCTGCAGACTGCCAGGTTGCGTGCTCGGATAAGGGTCTGGTATGGATTTTTGGGGGGGCCCCACGCCATTTTTTTTAAATTTTGGCGCGGGGTCCCCCTTAAAATCCATACCAGACCTGAAGGGTCTGGTATAGATTTTGAGGGGGACCCCACGCCATTTTAAAAAAAAAATTTGGCCAGGGTTCCCCTTAATATCCATACCAGACCTGAAGGGCCTGGTATGGAATTTAGGGGGACCCTCCACGTAATTTTTTTTAAAATTTTGGTTCGGGGTTCCCCTGTGGGGAATTCCCATGCCGTTTTTATCAATAAACTTTTATGTGTATTGTCGGACCGGCAATTCATTAATAGCCGCGAGTAGTTTTAAATTATTTTTTTTCCTTTGAAATGTCATTTTGCTGTCAGACTGTTCTAAACACGGGAAACATGCGCCCCTTTACAGGCATACTATAGCCACCCCCCAGGTACGAAATTTAAAGGAATATTGCACTTTTATTGTTTCACTTTAAGCATTATTAAAATCACTGCTCCTGAAAAAACGGCCGTTTTTAAAACTTTTTTTTGCATTGATCCATGTCCCCTGGGGCAGGACCCAGGTCCCCAAACACTTTTTATGACAATACCATGCATATAAGCCTTTAAAATTAGCACTTTTGATTTCTCCTATAGACTTTTAAAGGGTATTCCGCAGCTTTAGAATTTGCCGCGAACACCCCAAATTGTTCTCTGTTCGGTGAACTGGCGAACAGCCCAGGTTCGAGTCGAACTTGAGTTTGACTCGAACTCGAAGCTCATCCCTAGTCATGAGTTACTGACGCTTTGTGTTTATTTATGGGTGCGCACAGCTCAGCATAGCTCCTGGCGGCATCATGCATGTATATGTACCTCCTTAGCACCTGGCTTGCTACAGGAGGCACCTGAAGGAGAGAAAATCCCACAGCACTGACAGGGACTGCAAGAAGAGGTGGAAAGTGATGTTTCTTTGCATTAGTATTGCACAGAGCAGGTACGTTTTGCCTATTTTTTATTTAACCACTTCAGCCCTGTAAGAATTTACCCCCTTCCTGACCAGAGCACTTGCGATTCAGCACTGCTTCGATTTAACTGACAATTGCACGGTCATGCAACATTGTACCCAAACAAAATTGATGTCTTTTTTCTCCCCACAAATAGAGCTTTCTTTTGGTGGTATTTGTTCGCCTCTGCGGTTTTTATTTTTTGCGCTATAAACAAAAAAAGCATCAATTTTGAAAAAAACGCAATATTTTTTACTTTTTGCTATAATAAATATCTCCCAAAAAATATATAAAAAAAACAATTTTTTTCTTCAGTTTAGGCTGATATGTATTCTTCTACATATTTTTGGTAAAAAAAAATCGCAACAAGCGTATATTGATTGGTTTGCGCAAAAGATATAGCATCTACAAAATAGGGGATAGATTTATAGCATTTTTATTATTATTATTTTTTAATGACATTATTTAAAGTAATGGCAGCGATTTTTATCGTGACTGCGACATTATGGCGGACACTTCAGACAATTTTGACACATTTTTGGAACCATTGGCATTAATACAGCGATCAGTGCAGTTAAAAATGCATTGATTACTGTAAAAATGTCACTGGCAGTGAAGGGGTTAACATTAGGGGGCAGTGAAGGGGTTAACTGTGTTCCCTGGGAAGTGATTCTAACTGAAGGGGGAGTGGACTAACTACAGGAAGTGACAGATCGTGGTTCCTAGCTAATAGGAACACACGATCTGTCACTCCTGTCAGAACAGAACAGGGAAGTGTGTGTTTACACACACTCAACCCTGTTCCGTGTCTCCAGCTCACGATCGCATGTGGCCAGTGGCCATCGTGACCGTCGGCCACGAGCATCGGCACCCCCCGCTGTACAGCACGTACAGTTACGTGGTTTCGTGCAGGGAAGCCAACCTGCCGCAATAAAACCGTCCGAGAGCGGTTAAAAAAATTAGGCTATTGTCACTTTAAGGTCATCAGATTTTTAAAATGAAATCTGAAGACCCTTGTTTGAAATCTGGATACACTCTATTGACCATGCCAATTTTTAACTACACTTGCAAAGTTACCCCATGATTTGTAGCCACACTCACAAAATTACAACCCCTAATTTTAACATGCCCTAAAACACTTGGTCATAAATTTTGAAACAAGAGGCAGAAATTCAAGGTATAAAGGACTGTTCAGCAATTATGAACCCTTAAACAAGGAGCGTATAGTTAAACAAATGTTATGTTGTTCATCGCTGAATTTTTATGAATTTGTGTTTGCCAGTGAGAAGACATTTACCAGTATAGCAGCTTGCTAAACAGTTCTATTTTATTGCTTCAATTTGAGAGCTAAGAGTGCATGAAAACAATGTTTTACAGTTGCCTAAAATGTTTTTTTACTAAAGACATTTTGTCACTCTGGAGTCAC
Organism: Lithobates clamitans; assembly: GCA_037952925.1. Lineage (NCBI taxonomy): Eukaryota > Metazoa > Chordata > Amphibia > Anura > Ranidae > Lithobates > Lithobates clamitans. The sequence continues at coordinate 3,264,959 of JBBGZY010000131.1, read as the reverse complement.
ATGAATGTTTCATAGCAGGGATCTTCTCACTGAAAAATGTACCTATGGATTTGCCAAAAAGTATGCATATTGAGTCAGGTCTCTATGTTGTTTCTTTGGTATAGGTACAATGTACTTGGGAGCATTGGGATATCCATTCTCTACACCAAGCTCAGCAATTGGAATTTGCTTACAAGCTAGAATGTGTAAAAATAAGGCAGTAAGGTCCTGGCTTACATGCATCCTACCATCTTCTTCTGTGTGATCTGTCATGTGTTGAGCACATTGCAGAGTGGCAGAGGAATGTTGGATGCTAGGATGCTCATGCATCCAGCACTGAAATTAATCCTGTACTATCAGGTCAAATGTCCTCTTTGCCTGACAGTAGAAGTGTAGTCACAGCCCAATGCCATCAGGTAGAGTGGTGCAGGTGTGTGTGATCTGGTAGGTAAACACCAAGGAAGGCTAAAGCCAGCCATACATGAATGGAAATTTGGGCAGTTCATCCATGTATGAGCTAGCTGGTTGTATACAAGTTTACAGATTGATTGACTAGTGTACAACAAGCCTGTTGGGTTTTTCCTGAACAATTAGTGCCGCTGGCTATAGCCAGAAACACTGATCTTTGTATTCTCCTGGCGGTGAAGGCTCCCTGCCATCAGAACACAATAGCTCAGTGGGAGTGATTCCTCATCCACATTGAATGTGTGGATGGGGGAATCGGTTAATTTTTTTTTCCCACCTCTTCTGCCATTCCCTAACACGATTGCTGGGGTTATTATTGCCGTGCGTGACACCTATGCTTGGTTTTACTGGTAAAACCATTGAGACCAATGCTAGGAGTTACTATTACTTAAATTTTTGAATAAGCTGCCTAACTCAATGCAGTGTACATCAACCAATGAAAGCAAGTTACTATTGTGTGGCCCTCTGGAAGTGGTAGAGGCTGCACTTGAAGCTCTCTATAATTTTAAAGCTGACGACCATTGCTGTAAACTGTAAAATTTATATGTCAGATTGGATGGTTGTTGAGGGAAAGCCCTTGTTATCCGTGTCATGGAATTTATAATGAATTGATTTAGCTTGACCATGAGGCTAGTAATAGGGATGTTGTCAGGAATGTTATTGCAATGAAATTACAGACATTTGGGGAATTATCTATGGAGCAACAACAGTATTCTGATTTAGTTTAGTTATAAAGACTAATGATCAGGTAATGCAGTAAGTGTAAGGGGTTGACCTTTGAGCTTACCGAGTCAATTTGCATCTTTTGCAGTCCTTTTGCATTGTAATATTATTTTATTTTCAGTAGATGTTCTTTAGTAATTGTATTAAATAACAATTATTCATCTAAACTAGTGATGTGTGTGTTGTTCATTTTCCCTATTATGGGTTTTGTCTTAAACTGCACTGTTATCACCATTGGTCCTAAAAGACACTTTAGGGTTGATTTAATAACACTGGAGAGTGCAAAATCGGGCGCGGCTCTGCATAGAAACCATTTAGCTTGCAGATTTTTTTTGTCAAAGCTTAACAGAAAAAGCTGAAGTTAGAAGCTGATTGGCTACCATGCACAGCTGCACCAGATTTTACACTCCCCAGTTTTAGTAAATTGACCCCTTGTTCTTCACTACCTGTCAGAGCTGTCAGTAGTGTGGACTGCTACAAACAAAAAGAACATGCATCCACTGACTCCCAGTGGTTTTAAGCAGGGCAGGCACAGGAAACAAATTATTTTGGTTATTTTGGCAACCTGGCCATATCTTTTATAGGATGAACCACACAAAAGTCCATAGATTCCCCAATCTATGCTAAACAGTGTGGATGGACAAATCTCCTGCTGATTGGCTGCAGTCACTGTTCAGACAATTTTTTGTGGCCAGTTCCTTCAATTTTTCAGTTGAAGTTTGTCAAACTGGGTGATGTGAGTGGGGCCACCCATAGCTCAACTTTTGAACAATTCACAGGATTAGGCTGAAATTCAAACCATGGTTTTGCTGAGACATATTTAAGATTGTAATTCATCTTTTTAGTTTATAAAAAGCAAATCTGAAATCTACCAGGTTGCATAAACCCATAACACCCAATCAAATTGTTTCTGACTGGTTGCTGTGAATTTCTCCTCCCTGTGCTGCCGCATTTAATTGTTATGTATTTTGTTTACCACTATCACTTATCAAGATTCTTGCAAATTGTCAAATTATCCAACAAAAAAGAAATATCTACACAGCATACACCTTGACTATTGTCACTTTTGCAATGTTCAGTGCTACACTCTATTTTTGATGCTGCCAAGAAAATGAAAGCCATGAAGTAAAGGTATATCATATCATTAATATTTAGGGAAACTCTCACAGACAATAGAATCTCAGATATTGAAATGATTTCTTCAATGAAACCAATTGTCGCCTTTACTCTTGTCATAAAATGCTTTGTTATTGTGTTCCTTCAAAGAACATTAACATATTTTTAATTAGCTATGGATTCTTAATAATCCACCTGAGTCTCTGCAAAGATATTAGGCGTAATATATTTTTATCTGGAGATAAAAAAAAAAAAAGAAATAATGCAACAATAGTAATCAGAGCAGCAAACAAATCTAGATCTTTGGCTTCGGGAAATGATTATACTCTTGAGACATCTGTTCCCTTCACTTTCCGTACTAGACAGAGCATGGCTGATCTATTTATTGAATGTGTACAATCACACCAAGGAGTATAAATTGTAACTGATGTTCTATGTAAGACTTGGAATAAAAGTTTCACAAATTAGTTTGTTAATTGCTTCACCCGTCACAAGCAGGCATGGGGCTTACTAACAGAGTGCCACTAATGTCTTGGCATAGTGACATACTTCTTATTTAAATTAATCGTTATATTTAATGTGTCATTCAAGGCCTTTCTCAGAAATTATAATAGTTAAATAACTAATAATAGAGACCTAGAAGCCAAAAGAAATTACCCTATAGTGAGTGATCAGTCACTAAAATCCTGTATAATTTCTCGCCTGGTACAGGTTGGCTGGCAACACTCATGCAGAACAGCTCTTTTTTACTTCTTCTCAAGAGGCAGAAATTGGCCTTGTAGCACAGAGAGTTTTCAACAAGTGTGTGATAAATGTTTCCTGTATTAGAAGCAGTTGTTAATACTTCCAATGGTTGTCCTACATGTCCTTATCCCCTCACGATGTCCTGATTTAATCCCTAGCTTGATAGCAGGGGAGACTGTTTATCGCCATATTACTGCACTTTTCCCATTACATCTATACTTTACTGAAATACCTGATTAACTAATCCTATAACACAATTGTCCTTTTTTATTTAGTAAGCAATCTAGTAAAGATTCTCAGTTAAACTATAGAAGCAAAGTGTTATCCTGAATATATTTAATACCAAATACACAAAAAGGCCACATAAGTGTATTTGTCACGTACCTTACAGCAGAGCCCGAAATGATGAGGGTGGCCTCTTGCATGGTTCCAGTCCAAGCACCCCTGGTGGTGGGTACAGGGAGTGTGAGGGCAATGAACAGGAACACAGGGACAAGCTGAAGACGATCCAGCACTGATGCTAGGCAGACTCTCTGTTTATATAATGTGCCGTGTGCCAGGATTTGCGGCAGCGTACGTGGCATGCGTGCATGCTTGTTAGCGCATTAGCGCGTTACATAATTTTTTTTCTTATCTGTATAATAGGTTCTCAAATGGCCTTTATTTTGGCCATTTTATACAATAGTGCAAACGTACCTTATTTGCTACATGGGGTGATAATTTCTTCTTCAGCTAACTATTATGTTGTGCTGTGGGTCTGCTACACACACAATGTTTTTGTTCTTAATGTATCTAATGCATGTTCAAAAACATTATGCCTTTTAAACTCCTTTAATTTCTTTGAGGCCATAAAATTGCCTGAGTTGGTCACATTTTAGCGCGCATTGTCACTGTAACTACACAAACTTAACAAATACTGGTATTGAGCAATGAAATAATAAGCTACGCATTATTTAGTAAAAAACATTTTACTCAAAGCACATTCACATGTGCGTTTTAAGGTTTTATAACAAACCAACATCTTGGTGTATAAACATGTATTGCCATTATTTTGGGCTAAACAGACATGTTTGAAAACATAAGATACACATCCCCAACTCAGGAACTTACAAAGTTCAAGTTTGGTAAAGTGAAGGCCATATGAGACATTAGTATCCCAAGACTGTGTTGATGTTGCCTTCCTCAGATGGGGTCATTTCACCCCTCTAAAAGCCAAAATTTGAAGCCACGTACATGTAGAGGCATAACTGCTAAATGTCCCTTATGATCCCCTGCCTAAAATGTGTGTAGGTACAAACAGGCTAGTTTCTAAAACCCCAAAACACACAGTGTGTCAACATGTGCTATCTCCCATCACGGGGTATAAATGTACACATTTTGGGGGTCCAACCCCTTCCTTATAACCAAAGTAGGTAAGAGGAAGGGGTTGCACCCTCGGAACATGTCCATTGATACCCATGATAGGAGCTAGCACATATTGACCCACTGTGTGTTTTGTGGCTTTAGCAAACTAGATGTAGGGAAAGACACATTTTAGGCATGGGATCATGAGGGATCATGAGGGAAATAAGAATCTTTTGGCACAATTTGTGGGCATCTTCAAATTTTGGCTTTGCGATTAAAAACACATAAAGATTATAATTAACATTACTTAGGGCAGTGTTTCCCAACTCTCCTTCTCCAGATGCATTCCCAAGTCATAGATACGTAATAAAATATGTAGCGCTACTCTATCAATCAGTACCAAACTAGCACTTTTAAAACCTGACCGTAATCAACTAGGACAGGGATAAAACTGCCAAACACTCTGCTTAGTGGTGATTCCAAGATGCTAATTCCTACCAAAAACAGGTTGTAATCAACTCTGGATTCATAAGTCCATACTAGAATCCATCAAAAACATTGGTGCCAAAAAGACGTATATATGGGTAAATGACAACCAATAAAGTGCCAAAGTGTAAAGTGAAATGAATGATGTAAAAGCCGCCCCACCTAAAAGGGAAGTGACAGTATTACAAAGCTAAAAATAATAACTTCCCAAAATATGCCTGAAAACACATGATCCCTAGTGCTCAGCAAGGTGACAAATAGCTCATGACGTGAAAACGCATAAAATCGCAGCTGAAGATCAAATGCTCCCTGGTGCTGATAACTCTTAAAGTGCAACATATAAAAATATTATATAAAGCAAACTGATGTGCATCAGAGTGATTAAAAATAAAATAAAACGTGCATACAGATTCCACATCAATATCAATCCACAGTATTATGAACAAAATTCTAGAAGTGATAATAGTGATAACAGTGCAGTCATGCCCTTATACACGCACTGATGCGCTACAAATGAATGACTCATAAATATATAGACAAACAGTCCCACAACAGAGATGCTGTCCCAAAGTGACAATAGTGCAATTCAGTCCATAAGTGTAAAGCTGTGCAACTGTGATGAATGATGTCCACAAGGAACGATCTTTGAATAAGGTGCAAAGTGTGCAGTGACTGGTGCTAATCTTCATAAAAGTTCTGGTGCACACATCAAGTGTTTCCCCCAGCCTCTCACCTCCAACAGCGGCCCCCAGTGGGCCAAGTAGAGCAGATAGGTGATCTTGGAGAGGGTGGGTATCCTGGAGTGATGTCAGTGGGTCTGGCTCTCTGAATCTCCTTCCGCCGCTCCCAGTAATCCCAGTAGTAGTAGTTAGGGACAAAGGAAAGGTCTCATAGTGTAGTAATTCCGAATAAAAATTTTATTGACAAACGTAGTAACTTACATCTAAAAATACAACGATCAGTGGATGTAGTAAGCTTCCGGGTTCGGCCGTCCCCGAGAAGTGTCGGCACCTGACTCCTCCTACCCTGACGCGTTGCGTCACACCACGTGAGTTTATCAAATCCCTTTGATAAAGTCAGCTACATATTTTATTACGTATCTATTGCTTTTCTGGGGGAACTGAGTGGACCCATCTATGTTGGCAGCTCTCTACCTGGTACCTCACTATTAGTTTTAGATTTTCCTTCATTATTGTGTTTTTTGCGCATTAGTCCTCTTATTATTTATTCCCAAGTCATGTTTTCTATATTTTTTGCCTTTGTCACAGGTGATGATGTCATTTTCAAGGTTAGTAATTCACACGGTCGTTTTTATACTGAGGAAAATACAGAAAACAGGACCTGCTGGTGCACCTAGAGAAGTGGAGTGGAGAAACACTGACCTCGGACACTAAAGCCTAGGTTCACATTGGAGCATTTTTAATGCGATTTGAGAGAAAAAATCGCATGAAAAGTTGCAGCCTATTGGAGGCAATGGCACTGTTCCAATCGGAGCGACACCAAATTAGCGGCGCCGCAACAATTTGCAAAAGTAGTTCCTGCATTACTTTTGCTGATTTCAGGTGCGACTTCAATAGACATCTGGGCATGAAGCCACACAAATGTCTATCAAGCAGCACCTGAAATTGCACTGATCTTGCTGCTTAGAAATTGCACAACTTCAAGTGAAGTAGCGAGAGTTCCAAGTAGCGTCAATATGAACCAGGGCTTAAAAGTAATAAAAACATGTGAAATATGAAAAATTCAAACAGGAGCCAAAAAGTGGAACAAAACTTCAGCCCAGGCCAGGTGAACTTAAAATTTGGCAAGCATGTCAACATATTCACGTATTCTTTTCTGTAAAGCAGTGCCAGCCTCCTTTATTTGCTCAAGATCATTTAAACACTGCATCATATCTGCACTCATTCGGCCAATTGTGCATCTTGGAAGTTCGTGACCTTGTAAGAATAGAAAAAAGTATTAAGGGAACGATGGTCAAGTGGCTGAGGCCCTACATAGTGAATTATGGTTAAGTTACTAGTCAAATTGTGTAAATACTTACCTACCCAATCTATTGTTGCTTGCAACCTGCTTGCCCTTCAGACACCTACACTACTAGGAATGTACACACTGCAACTACTATGCAATCTTGGCCCTGGTGCCTGGGTGTACAAAACTTGGGTACCTAGCAACACTGCCAGCTCCTTCCACCTCTTCCTTCTCCATGCTAATGTTAAGGCATTACATACTTTGCTAATGTGTGGAGTGTGTGTTTGGTTTGGACATCTAAACACTTGACATATATACACATTTGAAGCCAGATTCAAAGAATATTTACTTGCGCAAACAAGAGGCTCACGAATAGTTTCTTCCACTTCTGGGTCTCTTTGGCCCTCTGACTTGCATCAGGGGATGTTACAGTAGGTGACCGCGATATTGTGTCAATCTCGCCTCTGTTATCGGCGAGATTTGACACCTGCGAGTCCCATCGCGGGAGCCAGCGCCGAGCTGGCTCGCTCATCGGGAAAGGAAAACTGTGTTTTTTCCTTTCCCGATGAGCGACAAGCAATGCTGACAGGTGTCTGGTATGAATCATGAGGGGGAAGACCGCGCCAAATTTTAAATAAAAACCGGCATGGGTTCCACCCTGGGGGCATACCAGGCCCTTAGGTCTGGTATGGATTTTAAGGGAAACCTCCTACGCCGAAAAAAACGGTGTGGGGGTCCCCCCATAATCCATACCAGACCCTTATCCGAGCATGCAGCCCGGCCGGTCAGGAAAGGGGGTGGGGACGAGCGAGCACCCCCCCTCCTGAAACGTACCAGGCCGCATGCCCTTAACATGGGGGGTGGGCACATTGGGGCAGGGGGGCACCCTGCGGCCCCCCCTACCCCAAAGCACCTTGTCCCCATGTTGATGAGGACAAGCCTCTTCCCAACAAACCTGGGCGTTGGTTGTCGGGGTCTACGGGCGGAGGGCTTATCGGAATCCGGGAGCCCCCTTTAATAAGGGGGCCCCCAGATCCCGACCCCCACCCTACCCACATCGTACCCCTACCCATTCACCTGGGGGGAAAATTGTCATAAAAAAACACACCAGACAGGTTTTTAAAGTAATTTATTAGGCAGCTCCGGGGGTTTTCTTCCGACTTCGGGGTCTTCTTCCGACTTCTCCGCTCTCTCCAGCCTCTTCTCCCGGTGTCCGGTTCTTCTCTCGCTCTCCGGCCTCTTCTCCCATTGTCCGGTTCGTCTCACGCTCTCCGGTTCTTCTGCCGGTCTCCTCCGCTATCTTCTGCTCTTTTGCCGCTCTTTTGCTAGCGGTGGCCCGGTCTTCTCCATCGTCTTGTTCCCTCTTCTCTTCTTCTGATGTTGATACAACGCTCTCTCCCACTGTAATGCTGTGTGCGAGGTGTGCAACGACTTATATAGGCATGGAGCATGGTCACCGGGTGATGTCATCCGATGACCCCGCCCCTTAAGACGTCACTGTCCCATAATGCCCCGGGACTGTGAGCGGGAGAAGAACCGGACACCGGGAGAAGAGGCCGGAGGGACGAAGACCCCCGAAGTCAGAAGAAGACCCCCGGAGCTGCCTAATAAATTATTTTAAAAAACCTGTCTAGTGTGTTTTTTTATTGACACATTTTCCCCCAGGTGAATGGGTAGGGGTACGATGTACCCCATACTCATTCACATAGGGTGGGGGGGCCAGGATCTGGCGGCCCCTTATTAAAGGGGGCTCCCGGATTCCGATAAGCCCTACGCCCGCAGACCCCGACAACCAACGGCCAGGGTTGTCGGGAAGAGGCCCTTGTCTTCATCAACATGGGGACAAGGTGCTTTGGGGTGGGGGGCCCAGGGCGCCCCCCTTCCCTAAAGCGCCTACCCCCTATGTTGAGGGCATGCGGCCTGGTATGGTTCAGGATGGGGGGGCCACTAGCCCCCACCCCCTTTCCTGACCGGCCGGGCTGCGTGCTCGGATAAGGGTCTAGTATGGATTTTGGGGGGACCCCCATGCCTTTTTTCGGCGTAGGGGGTTCCCCTTAAAATCCATACCAGACCTAAGGGCCTGTTCTTTACCACTTAAGTTCCGCACTAAGCCCATGACCTTTGGCCCACCTAGAATCACCCCTGTCGGTGACTAAATGAGTGTGTTTGAAGTTGGCACTTATGATTTTGGGGGTAAGATGGCCTTGTTGTCTCCCCTGTTGGGGCCCGAGCGAGGGTAGCCTCCCTTTGTCCCCCTTGGTGGCTTGTCTGTAGCCTAATTTTTTTGTGCTTCCCTGTTGAAAGAACAGAAAAAACATAGTTTCAAAAATAAATAAATGGCAAAACCCCCCAAAAAATGGAATGTTCATATCTGCTTTATATTTAACTTCAAATTTAAAAAACAAATTCAGACAAAGATTAGAGAAAACATTATCTCGATTTTTCAAGACCTACTTGGAAAAAGCACATATACAGATAGCTAATTTACACATATACATATTGGTTAGATACAAATATTGCTTACTTTTTTTGAATATGTGATGGATGGACTGCATCTGTTCTTGCTCACAGTGTTTTAGATCAGACCATCGTTTTCGGATTTGGTCCTTTGTTCGTTGCACCGAAAATTCTCCCTCCAAAATGGTGATGATCTTCTGCAAAATGAGGTCCTTTCGGCTGTTGGGCCTTTTCGTAGTTGCGCAGCTTGCAGTCGTAGTCGTGCTTCTCGAGGATGCGCACCATCTCCACCATCTCACCCTTGCTCATGGGGGTTGCTTTGTGCCACCTATAAGCTCCACCACCGCGGGCCTGCCTAGAATTCGCAGAATCCGCCATGTTGTCACTCCCGAATGTTCCGCCGTGTATGTCGCATGCAGAAGAGAGATGGTCACGCTCCAGTGTCATGATGCACCGAGAGTGGAGTTTCACGCATGCGCAGTGTATATAAAGCCATAACGCGTGGTCGATGGAACAGCCGTAGGAACGATCTGGGAGTGGAGGAAGAACGATTGACATTGCCAACGTGCGAAAGGAGCCCTAAAACAAAGGTACAATTGTAAATTGGGGTATCGGTGGTTAGTGGCCTATACTGCTTAGATTGAGGCCTATATTGGGACCAGATTATGAGTTAAGCCTGACATTATGCCTTGTCTTGTGTTCTGTCTTGCAGGCATCTGATAATTTATCATGGTGGATAAATTCACTGCACCTGACTTTTTGCCTCAATTTATAGACCAGTACCGGGAGCTGCCCTGTCTCTGGAAGGTGAAGATTAGGGATTATTCTAATAAAATCAAGAAGAAGGCAACGATAGAGAAACTTCTGGAATTGGTGAAGCCCCTGGTGTACCCCAGGGCAGACCTCAATTTTGTGAAGAGAAAAATTGGGAACTTGAGGAGTACTGTTAATAGGGAGCACAAGAAGGTCCTGGAATCTGAGCGATCGGGAGCAGCAGCAGATGGCTTCAAAGTCGGGTGACTTTGAAGCCGCCCCAGTGTGAACCGAGCCTTAAATGATTGTGATTTTGTCATATGTGATCAAAGATGTGCTTGCATTTCATGGCCAGTGGAAGAAAAGGCATTTACGTATGTAGATTTTCCATTTCAGATTTTGGAGTGGTGGCTACTGTACAGAAAATGAATTCTCTGCACTCTATAGAGTGAATGGACATCCAACTTTCCATCTAGAATGAAGTAACTGCTAAATATGATTCCAAATTATATGTACAAATGAAGTGAACAGACACAAAAGGAGGAAAAGCAAAGCTCAGTAACCAGTGTAGGAAAATCTTTCTGTTTTGTATCCATTTCACAAGTGTTTATCTTTTCAGTACAGCAAGCCATGTTCCACTGATGAAATATAGAGAGAACTCTAAAATTTGCATTATGATACTGTAGGGAACAATAAAAGAGTCCAAAATGTGTTGTGCATTAGTAAGGATCTTACCTTGTATGGAAATATTGTAAACGGGTTTAAATGTTTGACTGAAACATGTTAATACTTAGATCATCATATGAACAGTTAGATTATTGGATGAATACCAATGTCAGCTTTCTGTATTAGTGAGTTACTGAAATCAAATAAGCAAGATTCAGTGTGGAACAGGTTGAACAGTAAAGACTTTGGACTCCTAAGCCAGTTGGACTCAAGTAATGAGGGGGTTATTTACTAATACTGGAGAGTGCAAAATCTGATGGAGCTCTTCATAGAAACCAATCAGCTTTTAGAATTTATTGTAAAAGCCTAATTGAATAAGCTGAAGTTAGAAGCTGATTGGCTACCATGCATAACTGCACCAGACTCTGAGTGCTCCAGCTTTAGTAAATTTCCCCCTATGTCTGCATTTTGAATACCTGTATAAATCTGTGCCCAGCACCCCTCTACCACTATCTCTTAGATTTAGCATGGAAGCAGAGTTGTGCTGCAAAGTATGTAAAAGATTACACAGAGCAGGGGTAGGCAACCTGGGGCCCTCCAGCTGTTGTGGAACTTCATTTCCCATGAGGCATTGCAAGGCTGACAGTTACAATTACTCCCAGAGGCATGGTGGGACTTGTAGTTCTGCAACAGCTGGAGGGCCCAAGTTGCCTAACCCTGGCACAGAGCTAATATTAGGGGTCATTTTGTGATTGTAGCAAAGCTACCATACACTGAAATGCATTGGTAGCTCACTTACTGGTTTCACTTACTGTCTGAATTGGCCTTTCAATCCCATTACTGTAATACTACAGCTGACTGATTACACATCAAGCAGTCAGACAGAGGGTGCGTTTAGGAAATTTTTAATTCTTAGCACTGTGTTTTTGCAATGTCGTAACTTCACAACAGTCCAAGAGGCTACATTGCCATGTTTTAAGATCTACATGACAACCCATAATACAAGCTGGAAATTCGATTTTTAGATGTAATAACAGCAATGATACAAAAATCAGGCATACAAGGAGAGGTTGCATACAATGTTAATCTCAGGGTGAATATGGTGTGGAATTCATGGTGAAGGTTATTCTGTAATATTATATAAAGGGAACGTCAAGTGTTTTTTCTGCATATTTTCTCTTTTTTATTCTTTCAGTTTTCTAGCTTGATAAATGTGACAAATTGCATATGAATGCACGGTTAGTGCATTTGTACTTTAGTTACTAGTACTGTTTTATTGAATATTGTACATTTTTATTTCAATTTTCATATGCAGTTTACCACTGGATAATATGTGTTGTCTGTTCTCCAAAGAGAGAACATAGAAAATATTATATATACCGTACATATAGTTATTCATGATGCTCACAAAAAATGACTCTATGTATTATGGATCTATATTGTTACATTTATATTAGAGTGTCATTAGTTCTTGTAAATGTAGTACTAACCAGCTCTTATGTATGATTGAATAGAAAGCATGCCATAAAGCTTTGTTTTACATTTTTAGTCTCGGTTGCTGAATTATTTTACAAGGTCATTATGACCTGGGGTAATTTGTTTGTGTCAGGCAATGAGAAGCAATACAAAGCAGTGAGGTTATAGAGACACACAGTACGTAGATCACAGCAGGGTGAATCAAATGTAGGATAATGTGATAGAATATAAAGTGGTTGATGTAAAACTGAGCTGCATGACATGCATATGATGAATGCTGTGGCATGCTGGGTAATAAGGCTATATCGGAAAAGTAATCTCATATTCACATAAATATATACATTAATATATTAGTCACCATTTAAACTGTCTACATTGAATAATAAAGTCACAAGCTTTTTGAGCTTTAATAAATAGAATGTAAAGACCAAATGACAAAACCTGATTTTGCATGTATTTTACACTACTGCCTATATTTCCTGGCATTGTGTGGTTAACTGAGGCATTTTTCTGGGTGGTGTGTTTTTGGTGTTATAATATAGGTGTGGTATTTTTGGTCACAGCAATTTTAAAAATGATAAAGACCTGAAAAACAGGTTTTGGTGCCAAAAAATCTAAATCTAGAAAACAATGGCCACCTAACCATTAACTAAATGTACCAACTTAAGGTAGAACTTACTTCTTTTTTTTTCAGAACAATATACCCCCTATAAAAAAAAACAAGAACAAAAAAAAAACACTACTCTCCCCCCTCACTGTCACTGCCCCTCACTGTCACTGCCTTGAGGTATTTCAAATAATTTATTAGGCCAAGCATAACCTAAAAGAAGAGAGGATTAGCAAAGGTACTTATACAAACAGTCAATAAGACAATGTTACTCTGAGAGATATGGTTAAACACCAGCAGTATTCTGACTAACAGTAATCAACAGAACTGAACTGCATTTACCTAGCAACAGTATATAAAGACAGTTCTAACTTGCTATACCAGCCCCCATTTTGTCCCACTGGTCAGTGAATAATGGAAAAAAAAAACATTAGCTGGCAAAGTTGGGGACCTTTAAGAATGCACAGCAGTTCCCAGCAGACAACAGATTAACTTGTATGATGTTGGACTCTACCAGTCCCAGGGCACCCTCCTCTGGGTCTCTGGACTCTGGACACATGCTCTGATTCAGCAATACAGCGATAGAAGTTGCTGAAAATCTCTCTCTTTCAATCCTGCTGAGACAGTTCCTCTTTTCCTTCCTTAGAAGAAGGTCATACAGTCTGACCTTACTAGGCATCCATATCATACCCTCCCGGAGAGAAGGGTCTCAGTCTCTTTGCTTCTCTGAATTCTCACCTGATTATGTTAAGCTATGGCAGGGATCAGTTCATCCAACAGAAACTAGATCTCTGATCAGCACTCTTCTCATGGGCAGTACAGCATCAGTTTTTTGCTTCAGCAAAAAACTCTGACCACACACCCCCTTCATTGCAACTTTGTGGTGCTTTCTCTCAGCTGCTCAGCACAGGAAAATGGTTGCAGCAGCATATGGTCTCCACAGGTTTCCTCCCTTTTTCAGCAGCCCAGTTTACGGTCAACTTGCTTTGTTACATAAGCCAATCACCATTCTCTAGGATTGATCCAGACTCCAGATTCCTGCTGCACTTCTGTATTGATGAATATTCCTTTCAATTCTGTCTAAGCTGCGGGTAGGATAATACAGCAGCAACAAGGAAAGAAGTTCCATAGCAGTTATTAGCTACAGTCTAGGTTACACAGGCAAAAAAGGTTAGAATGGCAAAAAGCATATAGACATTGTAGCTCAATACAAAACTAATTATGAAAGCTGCTCAACATCGAACTCTTCACAGCAATGTCTCTGTGGCTCAGTCAAGACAAAGTGTGGCTGCATAGCATAGTCTCTATAAGACTAAAATACAGATGGGGAATTCAGTAAAGCGCTACCAAAAGTTTTCTGGTGCTATGGCCCTTTAAAATGGTCTATGCCAGATTCTAAAATTCCTACCGCCCATTTTTGTAACTTTACTAGAACATACAGCAGATTCAGGTAGTTCAAAGTGGCACTAAAAATGTACCAAATTCAAAATTAATTACCTCCAGTTCATAGAGTAAAAAAAAACTGAAGGTATTGGTAATTAAGGCCTACTCTAAGATGATGTACAGTAGACAGGTAGAATATCCTTCATTGTGCGCTGTGTAGCATAGCGGCATATTTACCACTGTGGCTCCCTCCCTGCCATTGGTTGTTTAGGCTGCTTCACATCTGACAGCCTCCTAGCAATCAGTGGATTCTATAGCTAACAGCAGGTTGTCAGTTAGCTAAGGATCTGCCCACTGCCAGCAACAACAAATGTTTTTCAATCCCCATCAGGCTTTGCCCACCCAGCGTTAAAACATCTCGGCACTGCACTGTATGTATGACACTCTGGCCTCAGCAAGCCTCCACACATGTGGAGTGTGTGCCATAGATTTATGTAACTGTCTACAACAGGTACATAAATCTGTCACCTGCATTAATATTTGGAGGCATGTGGAGGCATGTTGGAATTCTAAAGAGTGTGTCAAATACACTTTATGATTTCCTCTGAAAGAGTCTAGCTGAAAATCACTACTTCAGTAAAACGGTTCACAACACAAACAGCTTCCTTCATAAACAGGATTTCTCTTTGTGAGTTCAGGGTAACACAAGTGACTTTGGTAGCACAGGGAAACAGCTGGAGGGAGACAAGACACAAGGACAATCGACCACCCCACTGAAATGTAAGTATTCTGGTAAGATTTGTAGAGGGGCTCCCCACAGTAGCTGGGTTTTTCAGAAAAGCTGAATGCCGTTAGACCATACCCCCCCTCCCCCCCAGTCCTGGATTCTGTGGGACTGTCCTTGGATTTCAACAAAATCCCGGCATCTTGTGGATCCAGGCTGTGTTCTGTAGTGGAGAGCCAGAACACCCTTGCTCTACACCTGCACATACTGCCAGGCAGACTTATTGCCTGCCTAATAATTTGAGCATAGCAGTGACATTAGGGCAAAGGCAACAGAGCAGGAGAAAGGTAAGTGTGATTAGCATCTCACTTGAAAATGAATGCTTGTCAGGGAGGGGAGAAGGAGAAAGAATAGAGAGAGCATGGGAAATACATACCATTAGATGTGCTGAGCTAGAATCAGCATTGAGAAATACTGAACACTCAGTTTGGGAATAGGGGCGCCATAGTCGACCAAAGAAGTTGAGTGCACATGTTCAGCGTCATATCCAGAGGTTTTCTTTGGAAAATAGACACATGAGTGCTGCCAGCATTGCTGCAGAGGTTGAAGGGGTGGGGGTCAGCCTGTCAGTGCTTAGACCATATCCTGCATACTGCATCAAATTGGTTTGCATGGCTGTTGTCCCAGAAGGAAGCTTCTTCTAAAGATGATGCACAAGAAAGCCCGCAAACAGTTTGCTGAAGACAAGCAGACTAAGGACATGGATTACTGGAACCGTGTCCTGTGGTCTGATGAGACCAAGATAAACTTATTTGGTTCAGATGATTTCAAGCGTGTGTAGAGGCAACCAGGTGAGGAGTACCAAGACAAGTGTGTATTGCCTACAGTCAAGCATGGTGGTGGGAGTGTCATGGTCTGGGGCTGCATGAGTGCTGCCAGCACTGGGGAGCTACAGTTCATTGAGGGAACCATGAATGCCAACATGTACTGTGACATACTGAAGCAAAGCATGACCCCCTCCTTTAGGAGACTGTGCCGCAGGGCAGTATTCCAGAATGATAACGACCCCAAACTCACCTCCAAGACGACCACTACCTTGCTAAAGAAGCTGAGGGTAAAGGTGGTGGACTGGCCAAACATGTCTCTAGACCTAAACCCTATTGAGCATCTGTGGGGCATCCTCAAACAGAAGGTGGAGGAACGCAAGGTCTCTAACATCCACCAGCTCCGTGATGTCATCATGGAGGAGTGGAAGAGGACTCCAGTGGCAACCTGTGAAGCTCTGGTGAACTCCATGCCCAAGAGGGTCAAGGCAGTGCTGGGAAATAATGGCGGCCACACAAAATATTGACACTTTGGGTCCAATTTGGACATTTTCACTTAGTGGTGTACTCACTTTTGTTGCCAGCGGTTTAGACGTTAATGGCTGTGTGTTGAGTTATTTTGAGGGGACAGCAAAATTACACTGTTATACAAGCTGTACACTCACTACTTTACATTGTAGCAAAGTGTCATTTCTTCAGCGTTGTCACATGAAAAGATAGAATAAAATATTTACAAAAATGTGAGTGGTGTACTCACTTTTGTGAGATAATGTACATGTACAGACAGAGAGGAACCAGCCACAAGCTCCATCGCTCCAGTTGCTGAATGACAAGTCCCAGTGGGGGTTATTTACGAAAGGAAAATCCACTTTGCACTACAAGTGCAAACTACAAGTGCAAAGTGCACTTGAAATTGCACTGAAAGTGCACTTGGAAGTGTAGTTGCTGTAAATCTGAGGGGTAGATCTGAAATGAAGGGAAGCTCTTTTGATTTTATCACCAATCATGTGGAAGCTAAAATGCTGTTTTTTATTTTCCTTGCATGTCCCCCTCGGATCTACAGCGACTGCACTTCCAAGTGCACTTTCAGTGCAATTTCGAATGTACTTGTAGTTTGCACTGTTGTAGTGCAAAGTGGATATGCCTTTCGTAAATAACCCCCAACGTGTCAGAGTTACATTGTGTGTGCACATGGATCTGTGTTACCTATCACTCTGTGCGGAGAGATCAATATGCAGCAGTGGTGGCAATCACAGCTAGACTGTGCCCAAGAGCTTGCAATCTAATGGTGTGTTTGTACAGGGGCTGTTCTTCTAAAGTTTATCTCTGCACAGGCACAAATCGCTTGACAGTTAATTAAGATGTCTACTGATCACCTTGTAAGGGAATTGGTTGTTAATGATCTTCTTGCTGATTATGTGTGGCTGATGAATAATGACCACTAATGCTTTTCAGGGGGTGAGGGGGGGGGGCAATACCACTGACCACCAATGCTTTTAGGAAGTAAATATGCACTGTTGCATAGCTGCCAACACACCACAGTGGATCATGAATGCTCTTGCCAGGAGTATGTAACGCTCCTGTTCCTTGGCAGCAGCTGGTCTCATTCCAACATCCTGGTTTTGGTTGAGCTGCCAATCTGCCTGTCCACCTGCAGGGTGATTGACATAGACACAGCCTCTGGGTGGAGACCAAACCTGTTTATAGCCTGCCAAGACCTTAGTGTCATGCTTGTGCTTCAAGCTCTCTTTTTGTCTGTCTTGTTCCCATGCCTTGACCTTTACCTTCGCCTGATACCTGCCCTACCAGCTAGTTTGGATTCCCTTGTTATTGACCTCAGATTTTACTTTGGACTACTCTGAGCTCTGCCTGCCTTTTGACCAGGGATTTGATCCTCAAAACTCTTTGAAAGTTGCCTGCCCTAAACACAGGACTTCCATTGGACCACTCTGCTTGTCTGCCAACCGCACTTACCTTTTTGCTGTGCTTAGTTTGTGCCTGCCCCTGCGTGGTAGCTAGGCACTATAGCATTGTGTCTAAGACCTGGGGGCAACTGAGTACCAGTAGGCCAGCTTGCCTTATGGGAAAAGGGGCTGCCATTGGTGAAGAATACAGAGCCAGCTATAGTGCCTGACCATCAATACTAGGGGTAGGCATGACAGTTCGACTCTTGATCTGTGCATTCTTCAAGCTATGTATTACATTACATACTACTGACTGCTGCACTGTACATGCTGTGATACATGTTATGTAGCCCTGACCTTTGCACTCTGTAAGCTGTGCTGTACATTGTATACCACTGACCACTGTGTTTATTGTCTCAACAGTAGCTGGATGCATGTACTACCCAAATATTTTATGAAAGTTTGTGTAAGCTATCTGCATATGTTCAGTGCAGAGAACAGCATGTGTAATAACTTTCTCTTATAAAAAAATACTGTATCCTTTATGCTGAGGTTTATGGGTATCTCTAATATTTTTATTTGTGCCACTGTATTT
Organism: Lithobates clamitans; assembly: GCA_037952925.1. Lineage (NCBI taxonomy): Eukaryota > Metazoa > Chordata > Amphibia > Anura > Ranidae > Lithobates > Lithobates clamitans. The sequence continues at coordinate 3,246,745 of JBBGZY010000131.1, read as the reverse complement.
AAGGTGTATTTTATCAGCACACTGAATTTGGCATATGTTAGTGGTGTATACAGACTCTATTTACCTGGCTCAGTATTCAATATTCAATAAATATGCCCACTTTTCACTGTAATGCCCCGTACACACAGTCGGATTTTCCGACGGAAAATGTGTGATAGGACCTTGTTGTCAGAAATTCCGACCGTGTGTGGGCTCCATCACACATTTTCCATAGGATTTTCCGACACACAAAGTTTGAGAGCAGGCTATAAAATTTTCCGACAACAAAATCCGTTGTCGGAATTTCCGATCGTGTGTGCACAAATCTGACGCACAAAGTGCCACGCATGCTCAGAATAAATAAAGAGATGAAAGTTATTGGCTACTGCCCCGTTTATAGTCCCGACGTACGTGTTTTACGTCACCGCGTTCGGAATGATCGGATTTTCCAACAACTTTGTGTGACCGTGTGTTTGCAAGACAAGTTTGAGCCAACATCCGTCGGAAAAAATCCTAGGATTTTGTTGTCGGAATGTCTGATCAATGTCCAACCGTGTGTACGGGACATAACACATATGTGCTGCACACACCATGAATAATGATCACCTTGAGGTGTCCCTTATTCTCAAGTTCCAAAGTTGGTTCTGACTGCTCACCTGGCTGCAGATCACTTGCCCAGCTACCTCTTGTTCATCAGGTGTGGCCTTTCTGAGTGGCTGAGAGGGAAGCTGAAGAACCTCTCTTCTCTTTGCATGTCCAGGAAAAGGGATTTCTCTAATTATCATGACACCAAAAGGTAAAGTAGTTGTAAATCCTATTTTTTTCCATTAAAATAATAAACATTCTATACTTTGGGAAAACAAGAGAGTGTGGGCAGACACCAAGACTTTATAGGCACAATAAGGATAATAAATCATTAAAAATATTATTTTTATTTCAAAAATATTGTGTTAAAAAAGGGGGAGGGAAGACAAGAAATAAAAAGTAAGTATAGCATACACAGTTAACAGATTATGCACTCCATACACAATAAGTAGGTTGGTATAGAAAGGACAACGGAACTACAGAACCAACAAGAGAAAGACACAACTTATTGATCTATATAGTTACAATACATATCGTTGAACCAAACGTTATGTGATGGTGGCAATCAGATTCTGTATAAGCTCATAAGCTCGACATGTTACGCGCTTTATGCGCTTCTTCAGGAGCACAGAGTAAGGAAACTGTAATGAATGATATAGTGTTGTCAGAATTTCCAAAACATTTTTATATGTATATATATATATAAATTACATATGAGACAAAAAGTAATAAATGGAGGCTGTTTAAAAGAAACATCAGGGGAGCATCATTCCCGCAATAGTCAGGCGGAGAAAAGGCAATGTGGGGACGAATGTAACATGATACAAATCTATAATAAGAAGATAGGGAGGGTAGGGAAATATGATATAGACTAGATAATGGGTATGGTAGGGGGGGGGAGGGGAGGAGGGGAAAAAGGAGGCAGGGGAAAGGGGGAGGGAGCGAGGGGAAGGGGTAGGGGGAAGGGAAAGGGGGAGAAGGAACGACAGTGGGGTGGGGGAGGGACAACAGGGAAGGGAAGGGATAGGGGGAAGAGAGGGGGGAACGGGAGGGAGAAGGAGAACTAGGGGTGATATGGGAAAAGAAAGAGGAGACAGGGGGAGAGGGAGGGGGGGGGGGAAGGGGGGGGGAAAGAAAGGGGGAAGGACATAAAAGGGGGGGGGAAACAGAGGGGGGGGGGCGGTTTTGTCGATTATCAGATAGTATGTAAATAATATATATTGTAATTCCCAGTATATCATATTAGAGGTAGTCAACATATTAGGAGATATCTTATTAAGGTAGAAATACACTTACCCTAGTCAATGTAGTGACTGTACTTTAAATAAGGGGGGGAGATAAAAAGCAAAACCGCAGCAGTCTCCTTAGTAAATATTGGTAATTCCCAGCATTTTATTGGATAGAGCGGGGGGAGAAGGAAGGAATGCTGTCGATCAAATAACAGCCTTGTAGATTTCATCAAGGTGTGTAGACGCTATAGTTCCATAAGAGGCTATGCGATACAACCCCCAATTTTGCTGAGTCTGTTAGATAGGTAAAGAGGTATAATATGAGACAGAGCCTGGGCTAAATTGAATTAGAAGGAGATGTTGGAAGTATAGGCTTACCTAGTCATAGAGCCTGTAAATCCTGAAGGACAGGAGTTGGTGGTGGAGCGTCAGACAACCATCTCACCACAGGTATTGATTTGTAAAGAGAATACAGGGAGAGACGCCATTCAGGCGTCTCTTGTACACCCGCCCCGCCTGTAGTCACCAATCGGCGTAGCCGACGTGACGTCATTCAGGCCGGCCGCTAGTGCGTACTGCGCATGTCCCAATCCCCGGCGCACAGCAAACAGCTGACAAAGCATCGGGGAGAGAGACGGCAGTCGCGTCCAGGTATCCGAGCAACCAGAGGACCTGCTGCGCAGACTCCTCAACCCCCAAGCGGACCAAGCATCCAGCCGTGCAGGGAGGGGAGGAGAAAGAGGCGGTGACATCCCAGCAACCCAACCAATTAGGGATACAGGGAGGACCACCGCCAGGAACTCGTCCCTCAATGCCGGCCAATAGATGTCCGTCCACAGTGGGGAAAGGGAGGGAGGTGGAAAGTGCAGCCATGGCCACGTCATGGTGGCAGTCAAGGAATACCTACCGCGCCATCATCTACAGACATGAGTCATAGCAGATGTGGCGCTGGGCGGCCGCACATTGCCCCTGGTGGCCCCACTAGAGTAGTGCAGAAGGAGAATAATCCCATAATGATAAAACAGCCTCCATATAATAAATCTGAATGTGAAATAAAAATAAAGATAGATATAAAAAATATATATGATGGGACATTTTGTATACACATAGATATGGGTATAAAGAAGCTGGCGACAAAGGATCATAACAACAATTGAGTAAAGGGGAAAAAAAAAAAAAAAAAAAAAGGATGAGGGCAATATCAAGGTATGGAAAATGAAAATGCATTAAATTTAAGTTGGTACTTATAGAGAGTGTACAAATTGATGAACATTGGTACTTATAGAGAGTGTACAAGTTGATAAACATTATCCAGGTATGCATACGGGGACATGTACAGAATTCTGGGTCAGCCAAGGCCAGTGGATGGGGTTCTATGGTAATCTAATTTCAGTTAATAGGTAGAGGCAGCTTGGTATACATATATATTTTCGATATGCTTGAGTTGAATATATTTAAATTTAAAGGAATAATTTGTATGACTGGGCCTCATTGATCCCAGGGGGGAGGGTAGCCCCCAAGCGCTCAATCCATAGCGTTTCTTGTTTGCATACTATTTTATCCCATTCACCACCCCTAGGGTCCGGTGGAATGACTGTTAGTGCAATAAATGAAACAAGGGAGGTATTAAATTTATGATAGAGATCAAGGTGCCTGCTGACTGCTGTCACCATTTTCCCTTCACTAGAATAATAGACATGATCCCTAATTCTGCAGCGTAGGTGTCTAATAGTCTTCCCTACATAGAAAGCGCCGCATTGACACAACATTAAGTATACCACTCCTTTTGTATCACAGTCTGCATAAAATTTGGGTGTAAATTTTCTCCATTTGGTAGTGTAAAGGAATTTCCTTCTTTAATCCATGGGCAGAAAGAACATTTGCCACATTGGGCCATTCCTGATTTAGATTGTTTAGATTTGGGTACAGCAGAATAATGACTTGAAGTCAGTTGGTCGCCTAGAGACCTTGTTCGTTTAAATGTGATTTGAGGAGAAGGGCTGATATATTTGTTTAAAATAGGGTCCTCCTGGAGGATCGGCCAATGTTTATTCAAAATGTCCCTAAGTTTATGATGTTGTTGAGAAAATTTAGTAATGAATCTAACTGGAGCACTGGTCGGGACATTTTTCTGTTTGAAAAGGAGAGAATTCCTTGACTGGCGGATGGCTTTGTTGTATGCACTGCGTAGTATGGTTTTCTTATAGCCTCTTGCTAATAGTCTATGGCGAAGTGCCCGGGCTTGAGTTTTGAATTCCTCTAAATGTGTACAGTTGCGGCGTAACCTGAGATATTGTGCATAAGGTATACTTTTAATAAGTGATCTGGGGTGAGCACTGCCCGCATGTAATAGGGTATTTCCTGCCGTTTCTTTTCTGAACAGGGTGGTCGCTAAGCAGTTATCTTGGTCTTTGAAAATGGTTAGGTCTAGGAATGTTATTTGGTTTACGTGAGTTGAATTAGTAAATTTAAGGTTCATTGAATTGTAATTGATCATCTGGATGAAGTCATCCAGAAGCTTGCGGGTTCCCGTCCATACTAGGAAAATATCGTCTATATACCTCCGCCATATAAGAATCTGGTCGGTGTATATAGTCAAGTCCTCATTAGAGAAGATGTTGCGTTCCCACCCCCCCAGGTACAGGTTGGCGTAGGCTGGCGCACAGCATGTGCCCATGGCCACGCCCTGTACCTGGAGGAAGTGGGAATCTTTGAAGCAAAAGTAGTTTCGAGTTAGTACAAATTGAAGTAATTCAAGTATGAATTCACAGAAATCCCAGCTATAGTGGTCTTATTCTCTTAGAAAGGTGCGTACCATCCCGATGCCCTGCTCGTGCGGGATGCTGGAGTACAATGACTCCACATCCAGTGTCACGAGGAGGGCATCGGGAGGGACAGGCAAACCCTCTATTTGTTTCAGCAAATCCAGTGTATCACGTGTATAAGACGGAAGGCTTAGTACATGTGGCATTAGAACAAAGTCTATAAACCGGCTTGCATGTTCAGAAAGAGAGCCAATACCGGAGACGATTGGTCGGCCTGGGGGCAATGTAGGGTGCTTATGTATTTTCGGTAGGGCGTAAAACGTGGCCTCTTTTGGTTTCTTGATATTGAGGTAATTATAGGTGTCTTGGTCAATTAAGCCCTTTTGGAAGGCCTTGCCAATGGTCTCCAGGTATTCTTGCTTAAATGCTAGAATCTGCGTCTCAGGTAGAGGGCGATAGCAGTGTTTGTTCGCTAGAATTTTAGTCACCAAAGTTTCATAGTATGTTTTAGTCATCAGGACAATATTCCCTCCTTTGTCCGCCGATTTTATTTCTAGATCTGGTTGATTTTTTAAAACTTGGATGGCTTGTCTTTGTGAGTAGGAAAGATTTCCTGGGATTACTGACATGGTGATCTCTTTAATATCTTTGATGGTTCCGGTAAGGAAAGCCCAAATATGTGGATTAGTAGTTAGTTCTGGGAACCGCTGTGATTTGGGTTTGAATTTTTTAATGTTGGATGTATGTAGAGTAGATGTCCTTGTTTCTTGTGAGGGGTTAGAAGGTTCATTTTCCTCCAGTAGAAGTATAAGATCTCGGAGAACTCGAAAATCCTCCATAGAGAAATGTTTTACTTGTTCTGATATCGCCTTATCTTGTTTAGACTGTACTACATCTTTATCAAAGAGAAATTTGTATGTTAAATTACGTGAGAAAAGATAAACATCTTTTATTGTCTCATATTTGTCAATATTAGTTGAAGGACAGAAGCTTAGTCCGAGTTTAAGGACCTCAAGTATCTCTTTATCAAAGTGATAGGGTGTTAAGTTGATGACTTCCAAGCCTGGAGTCATGTCGGCGTTGTCATATTCGTGGATATTTGAAAATTTGTCTGTGCCTGTGGAGTTTGGATATGTGCATCTAATGTGCTTTGTCTAGTGTTGAGTGCTCGTTGTGTCAACGGTAAAGGGGTGCTGGGGGGGGGGGGTTGAGGCCCACATCCGTGGAACCTAAAGTGTTTGATTGTGTCGAGTTAGGTGTTTGTGGTTGATTGTTCAGTATCTGTATTGCTTGTAAGGCAGTTGCTCCTAAATATTTTGGTTGTGAAGGTGGTTTCCCATTAGGATGTGACATGTATCCTTTTGTTTGTGGATGTGCTGAAAATCTAGTATCTGCCTTTGGAGGGCGTTTAGAAGAGGGTGTGTATGGGTCCCCCCCATAATCTCTTTTTCTTTTAAACAGCCTCCATTTATTACTTTTTGTCTCATATGTAATTTATATATATATATACATATAAAAATGTTTTGGAAATTCTGACAACACTATATCATTCATTACAGTTTCCTTACTCTGTGCTCCTGAAGAAGCGCATAAAGTGCGTAACATGTCGAGCTTATGAGCTTATACAGAATCTGATTGCCACCATCACATAACGTTTGGTTCAACGATATGTATTGTAACTATATAGATCAATAAGCTGTGTCTTTCTCTTGTTGGTTCTGTAGTTCCGTTGTCCTTTCTATACCAACCTACTTATTGTGTATGGAGTGCATAATCTGTTAACTGTGTATGCTATACTTACTTTTTATTTCTTGTCTTCCCTCCCCCTTTTTTAACACAATATTTTTGAAATAAAAATAATATTTTTAATGATTTATTATCCTTATTGTGCCTATAAAGTCTTGGTGTCTGCCCACACTCTCTTGTTTTCCCAAACTAATTGATATTAGACGTGGCACGTGTTACCTACTCCGTATCCGCATGACCACTATGTGATGATACGTTCATAATCTATTTAACATTCTATACTTACCTGCTCGGTGCAATGGTTTTGACCAGAGTGGTCCCTTACATCTTCTTAGGTGGTCCCCTGAGGGTGCTGCCTGTTCCTCCTCTTCTCCGAGTGCCTCCTCAGCAAGCCGTGTGCTGAGGGGGCATCCATGCTGACATGCTCTCGAGCTGGGCTGTGTGCATCCATAGACACACAAAGCACGGCTCGGTCACATACCCCACTCCCTCCTCACAAGATTTGACTGACAGCAGCAGTAACCTATGGGTCTCAGTGGCTCTCAGTGTGTCCTGTGCGAAGAGGAAGAGTGAGCAGCACTGCTGCGGGACAGCACTGGAATGAAAGAGGACTCTGGTAACTGTTTAGGGACAGGGTCAGGGAAAATAGGAACTGGAAGGTTTTTTTTTACCTTAGAGAAGAAGTACAACCAAAGCTTGTTTGGCTGTACTTCTCCTGTGGATCACAGGAGTACAGGTCATTTTGCACCCCTCTGACCCATTTAAAGCAGACAGCGGGCTGAAGTCTGCTGTTTGCTGATGTCACAGAGCCCAGCCAGGAGCGGGAAAAATCGCGACAATGAAGTTGGGATCCACCCACATGCCTAGACTGGCACCCGGCTCAGCCTCTCAGTGGGCCGCTGAAAGCCTGAGCCGGCCGCTCCAGACCACTCCACAGCCCAGTGCTTCAGTGAGCACGGTGGGGCAGAGCAAAGAGCTGCTGACTGATGGTCAGTCAGCAGCTCTCTGCTCAGGGAGCTGTGAGAACCAAACGATCAGCGGTGTTTGATCTCTCAGTTCCCAGTGTTAGAGCCGGCGGGGGGACAGATGCAGCATCAGGCTGATGCTGCATCCAGATAGGCAGGGCTTTTTTTCAGTGGGAACGCACCTCCAGCACTGACTGAATGTAATGGTAAGGGGAGCTGGGGTGTGCTGCAGGGTCTATTGATGCTGGCTGCTGAGGGATCTATTCTACCTGGAGTGGATCTATTTTTGCAGGGGGGTCTATTCTTACTGGTGGGGGACCTATTGTTGCTGGGGGTGGGTCTTATATTACTGAGGGGTTAGTTATAGCTGGGAGATATCTACTGTTGAGGGTGGGGACTATTGTTGCTGACTGCTGGAGAGTCTATTGATGCTGGCTGTGAGGAGATCTGTTGTTGCTGCAGTGGGATTGTGTTTCAGGTGGCTCATTGTTAATGGGGGGATCTATTGTTGCTAGAGGGGGCTTTATTGTTACTGGCTACAGGGAATCTATTTTACTTCTTTTCTTGTTATCATTAACAAATTCCATACAAAATACTCATCACCACAAAATTATATTTGGTTCTGTATTCTCTAAAAGGGCAGTAATGGGAGGTAGGTAGAGGGTGCTCGGAGGTGGGTAGAGGCAGAGAAAAGGGGTGACTCAGAAAGCGGGAGTTCCTGCACTTATTCTCTGAGAAAAAAAGCCCTGCAGCTAGGTCAGTATAATTATTTTTAAAAAACTGATTCCCATACTTCTCTTTTAATGCAGAAAAAAAAATTGCATTTAGAACCACTTTAATAAGGGTATTTTACTTTTGCTACTTGTGTGCTATTTCTCAGTAGCAGTATGTCTGAAAACTTAAGGTTCACTCTGTGTTACAGGGCCAGAAGCCGCCACAATGTTCTAAATGCTACTAAAATCTTGGGAAAAAGAGTATTCCCTTCTTAAAATATATTTGCATTTGCTAACCTCTTTCAGAAATGAAAAGAGGATATTTGGGCGGAGGCCAGTAAACTTGAGCATGCAGAAGAAGCACTTGCAGAGAAAAGGAAACAATACAGTACATACTCTACATACTGCCCCTGGTACCTAGGATGTGGCCCACTGGCTTCCTCTGTCCAACGTGACACATTTTGCCCGCTTTGTAGCATGCCAGAGGTATTCCAGGTGCTGAGATGCTCTTTGTGTTACTTACCACTCTCTCTGGCAAATTATCTCTGCCTTACAGTAGAAATGTAGTCCCAGTCTGATGTCATCATGGGCTTATTTTACTCCAACTTTCTCTTCAGTGTGCAGGATTTAAATTTTCAGGCATTTAGGTGCATTTCCGCCTGTTCATTTCTAATTGGGTGCATAACTTAACACAATGTAGTTTAACACAAAAATAGGAGCTGCTATTGTATGGCCCTCTGGAAGTGTCAGGACCTGCACTTGAGGCCCCCCATTATTTATAGGTTAGCTATCGCTGTTCTTTGCTGATGGTGTCATAATCTAAGCTCCAGAGCTGTAGTCCAAAATGGCTAACCACTTAGTTTCAACAGTTCCAACTGTATTGCACACTCAAGTAACATATGAGACTTCTTTACTGCTCCAACACAGGGTGGTGGACTCCAACATAATACTCTTCAGTTGACAGTTCAGACCTGCTCTTCTTATGTATAGAAAAGTCTGGTAAACAACTGAGGAATTAGGCTGCCTGCATTTTGACATTGTTGAAATGTTGAATCTTTAACAAACCATCTCTCTGCTTTCCTACCAGACTGGCTTGTACCATGTGCTTTCCCACATTGACCAATCACTGGCCAAGCAGCTAGTTCTAAACAATACCCATGTTGGCTATTAGGGAGCATTTCAATCAATACTTTCATATATTATTATCCTTTGTTTTACATAATAATGTAATTATCCATCATAATCAGTTCTGTCATGTATTGGTCATTTACATGTTTAGACTGTTACATCTGTTATGGGCCTGCATTATGAAGGTATCACAGTTAATTAGATTTAGAGGATTGCAACACCACAGATATATTGTTATACGATAGCATTAAAGTCAAGAATAGCGATAAAATATGTTAATATAAATGTATCATTTGGTATTAGTTCTAGGTAAGTGGGCTTCTTAACAACTAATGCACCAGATAATAACCTGTTCTACCCCTATTATCAACAATCCGAAGTAGAATAGTAACAGAATATGATGAATGAACCTCTGTGCAGTCTACTATAAATTCTGAATTGCCCCCTTGGCTTTGTCTGGGTTGAATCTGAAGCTGGTGAAGTAATTCACTCATTTCTAAATGCGCTGGGGTGACTGAAATAAAGATTATGCCTTAGCTGTGTGATTATGTTGGAGGAATTATAGTGATGTGCAATGACAGTGTAATAATTGTTAGAAAAACGTTTGTACTATGGTGATAGAATGCCAATTAGACAGCATCTACTAATTTCAAAGTTGTAATTAAAAATCCATAGATTGACATCAAAATGTGTGAATGTTACACCCCTGGGAATTCCCAATTAGACACCACTGCTCCGATAGTAGAAGGAAAAGTGTAAAACGGAATATGATAATGACACCATTTGTGGGCGTTTGGTTGCAGTTGATTGCTTTCAGTTTATTTATTATTATCAGGCACGGAGGGTGCTATATCTACAATTCTTAAAACATGAGCAAAATGTTAGACACCTATTGAAGCATGGTATTGAAATCAATACTTGCTGCTGAAATCATATCATGGTTAAATGGCACAGTATATACTGACGACAGTGTTGAGGTCATAAAAGCCTATAATCTCACAAATGTCAATTGACTGTATTATGTCTGAAAAGATAGCATTTTTTTATAGAGTAGGAAAGGATTAGAACTGACGTAAGCTTTTTACTGTTCTATGGGGGAGATTTCCACTCATTTCCAGTTTGGCGAATACACAGTATATGAGAAGAATATCTCTAATGGGGCCACAGACAGCAATAAAAATCTGGCAGATATTCTACCTAACTAAAAAAAGTACTTGTGTTTATGTCAGTGATTCCACTGAAGAAATTCTAATAACATCCAGTTCTAGGGACTACACAGGAAATCAGTTCCTGACTAACATGGTGCCCCCTAATGGATTTCCCAAAACAAAAAGGCAGCTCAAGTATCTATATAGTGTTCTGTCAGCCTTTTCACCCAGCAGCCGGCCCTCACAACACTGAGCGAGAGAGAGAAAGCACTCAGCATCAGTTAGCTTACATATATAAAGGCCTTTGGACAGCTGCAACTTTTTAATGAGGTCTGGATAACAGGTAAAATGTGGATCTAGAAATGGAATCTTATTACCACCCAAAGCTCTACAAAGCCTACACGCTCCAAGACCCAGAACAGAGCGTAAAAGGATTTTGAGAGAAAACAAGATTTTTTTTTCTGGTTCAATATGTTTATCGTTTTGAAAATGAGCATAAAAATTCAAACAAGCATAGGAATCGCCCACGCATGGGCTAAATCATGGTTAACTATTACAAATAGCGATAAAGAGTATAGTCATGTCAATTAAAATAAAGGGATTCTCAAACATGATAATAAAACACCAAAAATTCAAAAATGCCATGTTCCCCAAGTCTATTCACAGTAACTTGTGGGGCTGGCTCTTCTCCTGCAACCAACCCAGCCGGGTAGTGACTGCATGGGCAAGACCAAGAAAAATTAAAAAAAAAAATTAGAAAGGAAAGAAAAAAAGAGCACAGACAAGAGGAAAGCGGTAGGATGGAGGATGGGTCGGACACGGAGAAGATTTTTTTCCATATCAGTCATAAACCTTAGAGTCGTTCACAATGTGTAGTTTGAGACCTTGGTGATGCATACACATAGGATTGACACCTTTTTGTTCTGACAGAGAAGGGATAAGACAAAAGGGATTACCTAATGGGCAATATTAAAAATAACATGTTAAATAACATGCTAGTAAGATGGCTTCTGCCTGGCAATTATTAACATAATCCATTATCAAACCAAGGGTCAGGGAAAGGAACAATCAGTAGCATATTTGTTATTTAGGCAAGGGGCAAGCAGACAGGTAGATTCAGAGGCAGGGCACATGGTACAGAGGCAATCAAAGACAAGGCACCTAGTACAGGTGACAAGAAACTAACACTATTACAAGCCCAGAGCACTGTGCTTGTGATGTTTACATAAAGAGCCACAGCGCCACTAGCCAATAAGGAACAGAAGAGACTAGGCAGATGGAGTCGAACCACAATTAGAAATCATTTACAGGCTTCCTGACAGGGATCCCCCTATTTCCCTCACTTCCCCATCTCTCTAATCTAGGATCGGGATTGTGGGTACTCGGTACTCTCTCTGTCCCATCCCCACTCCCCTCTGCTCTATGGCCTTTGGGGTACACACATGGTTCAGCTTCCAGGCTCTAATTGGATTTAGCTTTCACAAGTACTACTGCCTGCGCCCCCCAGGTTGAGAGTGGCTGGAAATGCTAATATAATAGTGCCCCCAATATTGTATGGTATTGGCTGAGTATTCTGATACCAATCATGTCACTAGAGTAAAAATACCTAGGCCTGCTGGCATTTTTGCTGCCCTCTTGGTGTTAATAGTCTGGCATGCTGGTACTTATGGTGTCCCACAGTGTAATGGCTGGACATGCTGGTGTTTGTTTTCCTCCAGAGGTATTTTGGTACCTAAGGCCACTTTTTGCTGATGGGGACATTTACTTCTCAGTAAGGATGGGCGAATGGTTCGGACCGAGCATGAGTTCGGGCCGAACATTGGCTGTTTGGAAGTTCTCCGAACAACCGAATTATAGGGTCATTAGAATATTTGTTCGGCCCGCCGAACGACCACAATGCACTGCGCCGCTGCACAGTGCATTGAAAGTCCTGATTGGCTGAAGCAATGAAAGCTTTGCCCAATCAGGGTACAGAGCACAGTCAGAGCCATGATTGGATGCTGTCATGATGACTGTATCCAATCATGGCTCATTGCTCTTAACCCCACCCCACACTATAAAAGTATTCTTTCCATAGCGGCCCTTTGTAGTCTGATAGCGGCATGGAGAGAGATAGAACAGGGCTCTGTTCAGTGCTATTAGACAGTTAGTGTGTTCTATTCTGATTCTATTGTCAGTGTAGAATATCAGTTTAGTGTGCATCTAGGGATAGTTCTGTGTGAGTGTAGTGTGACCATTCATCTTTACGTTAGTGTGAATGTAAGGATAGTGCAGTCATTGTGATTGTAGTGCGGCCATTCATCTTTACATTTGTGTGAATGTAGGGATAGTTCAGTCAGTGTGAGTGTAGTGACCATTTAACACAGTAAATTTTATTGCATTCCTGCAAGTTTAACACCATATAGTTCTGTGCATTACTTCAAGTTTAGTGCCATATAGTTCTGTTCGTTACTGCAAGTTTAATGCCATATAGTTCTGTGCATTACTGCAAGTTTAACGCCGTATATTTAATCGCGTTACTGCAAGTTTAACGCCATATAGCCCTGTGCGTTACTGCAAGTTTAGCGCTGTATATATCACTGCGTTGCTGCAAGTTTAGTGCCATATATATCTGTTAGGGCTAGGCTCAGCACTTCCTTCTCTGGGCTGGCCGCTCAGCTGTCGGCTAATTGCCAGCTCCAATCTCTCCACAGTGACTCACCAGTTGATGATATCTTGCTGGTCAGTCCTGCCTACTTAAGCTGCCCAGTCCAGATGATTTCTGCCTTCGCCTTGGTCACATCTCTAGAGACGCTCTTCTGTGTTCCTGTTAAAGATTTGCTTGGCTGACATTCCTTCTGGCTCCAGACCCTGCTTGCTGTTCTACTACACTGTGCTCTGGCACCTGACGTTTTGGCTTGTCTGACTATCTGTTCCGGTTCCTGAACTCTGGCTATGTTCATAATCATATAGTTCTGTGTGTTACTGCAAGTTTAACGCCGTATATTTCATCGCATTACTGCAAGTTTAACACCATATATTTCTGTGTGTTACTGCAAATTTAATGCCATATAGTTCTGTGCATTACTGCAAGTTAAACGCTGTATATTTCATTGCGTTACTGCAAGTTTAACGCCATATAGTTCTGTACGTTACTGCAAGTTTAACAGCGTATAGTTCTGTGCGTTACTGCAAGTTTACGCTATATAATTCTGTGCGTTACTGCAAGTTTAGCGCCGTATAGTTCTGTGCGTTACTGCAAGTTTAACGCCATATATTTAATTGAGTTACTGCAATTTGAACGCCGTATATTTCATTGCGTTACTGCAAGTTTAACGGCATATATTTAATTGTGTTACTGCAAGTTTAACGCCGTATATTTCATTGCGTTACGGCAAGTTTAACGCCTTATAGTTCTGTGCGTTACTGCAAGTTTAACGCCATATAGTCCTGTACGTTACTGAAAGTTTAACGCTGTATATTTCATTGCGTTACTGCAAGTTTAACGCTGTATAGTTCTGTGCGTTACTGCAAGTTTAATATCATATAGTTCTGTGCGTTACTGCAAGTTTAACGCCATATAGTTCTGTGCGTTACTGCAAGTTTACGCTATATAGTTCTGTGTGTTGCTGCAAGTTTAGCGCCGTATAGTTCTGTGCGTTACTGCAAGTTTACGCTATATAATTCTGTGCGTTACTGCAAGTTTAGGCTATATAATTCTGTGCGTTACTGCAAGTTTAGCGCCGTATAGTTCTCTGTGTTACTGCAAGTTTAACGCCATATAGTTCTGTGCGTTACTGCAAGTTTAACGCCATATATTTAATTGCGTTACTGCAATTTTAACGCTGTATATTTCATTGCGTTACTGCAAGTTTAACGTCGTATATTTCATTGCGTTACTGCAAGTTTAAAGCCTTATAGTTCTGTGCATTACTGCAAGTTTAATGCCATATATTTCACTGCGTAACTGCAAGTTTAACGCCATATAGTTCTGTGCATTACTGCACATTTGACGCAGTATATTGCAGTATATTATAGTGTATCCCTGGAGTGTGTCTGTGTCGTGAATACTCAAATTAAAGTGCATCAAACACCACTTTCCATTGATTAAAGTGCATCCACATTTACACATATTTATTACATTTTGTTAATAAGCACACCCCACTCCCCCCATCATGTCTTGGAGGACAGAAAGGAGAGGCAGACATTCCCATGGCACTGTAAGGGGACCAGCAGCGTATGCATCCACAGGCAAAGGTGGACGTCGTCAGTCCTCAGGCAGGGAATCATTTCTTCTGTTTAGTGATGTTGTCCATGCTATCCAGCCACAGCATGCAGAGGAGGTGGTGGACTTGCTTACTAAACCGTCCTCATCCTCCCTCACCCAAGCAGAGACTAGTGTGCATTCCCCTGCAGCTGCCAGAGTGGCAAAACCTGCATCTTTGTCCGCGGCTATTTCTGCTATGGCCCCAGCATCAGGCATGGAGGAGTCAGTGGAGTTATTTGAACACAGCATGAGCCACTTGCTCCTTGATGATGCACAGCCATTACTCAAATCAGATGTTGGTTCTGACTCTGAGGTTGAGGAAGGCAGGAAAATGAGCCCACAGAGAGGGGAGAACACTGGTACACAAATTGGCAGTCATTTTCCCCCAGCCGCAGCATATTGCCAAGTTGTCTCCAGTGGTAATGAGGAGGGAGGAGATGATGATGATGAGGTCACTGACTCGACTTGGGTGCCAGATAGAGCAGAGGAGGAAAGTGAGGGTGAGGCACAACCCCAAAGAGACAGCCATCATGGAAGAGTAGAGAGCATCCACCCTATTCCATCACATTGTGGAGCTGTTATCTCCCGGCCCACTTCTCACAGCTCAGCTGTCTGGAACTTTTTTAGTACACGTGCAGCCAATTGCACTGTTGCTATTTGCAAACTTTGTCTCAAGCGCATCAAGCGTGGCGAAAACACCAACCATTTGGGTACCACATGCTTGACAAGGCATTTAACTCCCACCACTCAGCCCGTTGACAAGAGCACCTAAAAGCCACACAAAAAGGACATAAATCTGTCCCTCCTTGTTTCTCACCTCAGTCTCTCCCTGCTATACCTCATGACCCCTCAGAAGCCTCCACTGACAGGGATTATAATATAGCGTAGGGTGTCCCAGTTCCTTGCAGCAAATCAGCCAGCAGCACACCACGAGCTGTAGACTATAGCCGGCAAATTTCTCTGCCCTAACTGCTGCAGTGGAAAAAAAATACAGTCCCTGCCACCCACATGCCCAGTGTCTAAATGCAAGCTTGTCAAAGCTGCTGGCTCTACAACTTCTGCTTTCTGCCTTGGTGGATTCTGCCCCCTTCTGTGAATTTGCAGAATGTGCTGTACCACAATGGCAGGTTCCCAGTCGCTATTTCTTTTCGCTTAAGGCCATTCCATCTCTCTATCATCACGTGGAAGGAAATGTTGTGGCATCTTTGGGCAAGGCAGTCAGCCGCAAAGTCCACGTTACTGCTGACACGTGGTCCAGCAAGCATGGACAGGGATGATATATTTCTTTCACAGCACATTGGTTAACACTGCTTGCAACTCGTAAGGATGCAGGACAGGGCTCAGTGCTGCAGCTTGTTGTGCCCCCCATGTCTCCATACAGCTGGTGATGATGCCAGATTCGTCAGCTCTCCTTCCTGCTCTCCTCTGCTGAATTGTCCTATGAACCTCAAGTACTCCCCTAAGCGTTCAAAGGGCTATTCAATGAGTCAGGCTAAAAGGTGCCATGCAGTGCTTCAGCTGGTGTGTCTAGGGGAAGGGAAACCACAGAGATTCTTGCAGCTCTGCAGGGACAGGCCCAGAGGTGGTTCACGGCACACCAGCTGGAGCCAGGAATGGTGGTGTGTGATAATGGCACAAACCTCCTGCCTGCCCTTAGACAGAGAAAGTTGACACATGTGCCATGCCTGGCACATGTCCTCAATTTGGTGGTGCAGAGTACCGTAAACAGGTATCCAGGGTTGGAAGATCTACTAAAGCAGGCCAGAAGATTGTGTAGCCAATTTGGGTGGTCATACACAGCCAGTGCTCGGTTGGCTAAAATTCAGCGGGAATTCCACATACCCGTAAACCAACTAATTTGTGACATGCCCACCAGATGGAACTCGACTTTGGCAATGCTGCTGCGGCTGCACATGCAGCAGAGAGCCTTCAATGAATACTTGTGTGAGTATGGCACAACGACAGGCTCAGGCCGGCTTGTCTTTTTTCCCCACGCCAATGGCTGCTCATAAAGGGTGCATGTACTGTCACCATTTGAGGAGGCCACATAATGGTGAGCCGTGACAATGCATGCATCAGTGACACAATCCCTGTTGTGTTCCTGATGGAGCAGACTCTGCATGGCATTATGGACAGGGCACTCAAAGCAGAGCAGCGGGATGAAGAGGTGGACTTTCTTTCATCTCAAGGCCCACTTTATGCAGACACCATTGTTCCTATGCCACAGAACACACAACAGGAGAGAGAGGAGGAGGATTCTGGCAGTTTCTGAGGCATTGAAGCAGAGGAAGACATACGTCAAACAGTAAGAGATGGTTTTCCATCCACAGAACCCTTGGGAGTAGTACGTGGCTGGGAAGAGGCAGGTCCAGATACTATAATCCTCAGTGACCCCGAGGAGTCTGCTTCTCATGCCTCCGCAAATTTGCGGTGCATGGGCTCCCTCATGCTTCAAAGCCTGCGAAAGGACCCAAGCATACGTGCCATAAAGGAAAAGGATCACTATTGGTTGGCAACCCTCTTTGACCACCTTTAAAAGGGGAGAGTCTCAGAACTCATCCCGTTTCCACAGAGGGTGCAGAAGATGAAATCTCTTGAGGACACCTTAAAGAGAAGTTTATCAAATGCTTTTCCCGACTCTGGTAGGTTACTATGTCGTGGGAAAACTTAGTTTTTTGGCATCTGTTGGTCAAGAGAGGAGCGGTGGAGAAGGCCGCCGCCTAAGTGATGCATTTCTGAATTTTTTTAGTCCTCCCCGCCCAGGGCTGTCAGCTTCCACATCCCATTGGCAGCATCTGCATCACATGGTGGACGATGGTCATGGTTATCCAGAGGCGAAAACAGAGATGGAGAGCTTTTCAGTCGACAATCTACTGGCTTACTGGGTCATGAGAATAATCCACTGGCCAGAACTTGCCCAGTATGCTATTGAGCTACTGGGGTGCTCTGCATCCAGCGTGCTTTCCGAACGGGCATTCAGTGCTGCTGGAGGTTTTGTTACTGATCATAGAACATGTCTGTCCACAGACTCCGTGGACCGTAGGACTTTTATCAAAATAAATCAGTCCTGGATTACCAGCAGCTATGAAGCCCCTGATGCAGATGTCGCCGATTAAGTGTTTTTGGGATATGGAATCTCTGCAGGACTTCTAGGCTGCCTAGTGTTGTGGGTGTTGATTTCCTCTGGAAGAATGTTTTTGGTGTAGGTTTCATGAACACACTTAACACCCAAAGACCAATTGCTCCGCACCTATTTGACAGGTGCATATCATTAAAACTTTTGACAGCAAGGTCAATTCTTGCTTTCATCAAGAGTGCCTCTATAGGGTTATGGTATGAAGGCGCCACCGACACCCAAAAAACAATTTTTCTGCACGCGTTACAGAAGTAGAAATCCAAAGTCTGTGGTAGAGACACCAGCATATATAAAAAAAATCTATAATCTTGTTCTCCGTGCACTACATTGTGGCCTCATCATACAGACTGGCTCCTCAAAACGTTGCTTCCAAAATAAAGAAAGCTTGCAGGGAAAAATGTCATTTTTTGGGCTTTATACATGCAATTATTGCGGCAGCAGCTTCTATACACAGTGCAGATGTGCCACTTTACCGGTGGACTAAGGGGACCCCCCAGGCACTATATTGAAAGGAATTTTTCATTTTTATACTTTCACTTTAAGTATCAATAAACCACTGCTTGTTTGAAATGATATTTTTTACAAACTTTTTTTTATTGATACATATCCCCCAGGGCAGTACCCAGACCCCATAACCATTGTATGCCCAATTATTTGCATATAAGCCTTCAAAACGGGCACTTTTGATTTTTTCAGTGGGGTTCGTTATTCGGTTACAAACTTTCCCGTTGTTTGAAAATTCTGGTGCGAACCAAACAGGGAGTCGTTTGGCCCAGCCCTACTTCGTTTTGCACTGATAGGCCAGGTCCCCGACTGGCAGCTCCCTTTACCATACACTTCTACTTTGGAACAGAGCCGAGCAACAGAAGCTCATATTATTCTTTACATCACATAAGAAAAGAGCTTGAGAGAACCTCCAGCATAGTTGCCAACATTGGAAAAAAAAATTTTGGGACACTTTTTTGGCTGTAGGCGGAGTCAGCCTATAATTAGGGTGAGGGGCATGTGTTAGTAGGCGTGGCATAGGGAAAAGGAAAAATGCGGCGCACGGAGCGCGTCGTGCAAAAAAGTGGGTGTGGTTCACGTGAAATAGTGGGCGTGGCTTACATGGGCGTGGCTAAATTGGGTGTGGTTAGAGTCTGAGATGAATGAGGGATGCAGAAGGAAAGGGGAAAGGGGGGTAGAGGGAGAGGGATGGAGGGACAGCAGACCCAGATCCTACACCACAATAGCAATGTGTATTCCAGAGTTTAACCATCAGCAGATAAAGATACTCCAAACACCCGGTATTGCCACTTCAATCTTCCCGGCACCATGGTTGTTATGGTGTCAGGATTATTGAAGCGCATTATTTCTATTATTACATTGTAATATAAAATGAAATCATTCAACTCACCATAATGCAGAATCAGTGGGACCACTGAGCGTGTCACCTGCTACGTCGCCTGCCAACAGATGCCATCAGGTTCCCCCAGCAGAGCCTGTCCTTACATCAGGTTCCCCCAGCAGAGTTCATCCTTACATCAGGTGCCCCCAGCAGAGTCCGTCCTTGCATCAGGTGCCCCAGCAGAGTGCCTCCTTCATTCAGGCATTCCCAGCAGAGTGCCTCCTTATATTATGTGTCCCCAGTGGAGTGCCTCTTACATCAGGTGTCCCCAGTACAGTACCTCTTACATCAGGTGTCCCCAGCGGAGTGCCTCTTACATCAGGTGTCCCCAGCGGAGTGCCTCAAATCAGTGCCCCCAGCGGAGTGTTGGCTGCAGATGGAGTGTTGGCTACAGTCTAGCAACATCTCCTCAAGAGTGGTGACAAGGGGAGAGAGGTGTGTGGGTGGAGGCATGGTGACTTGGGGTGTTACAGGCTGAATTGGGGAAGGGTGAAGACAGGGTGGTGATTTGGGGGGCAGGCATGATGGTGACCTGGGGGGTGCAGGCATGGTGGTGACTAGGCCAGAGGGGGTGCAGGCATGGTGGTGCCTAGGCCGGAGGGGGTGCAGGCATGGTGATGACTAGGTCGGAGGGGGTGCAGGCATGGTGGTGACTAGGCCGGAGGGGGTGCAGGCATGGTGATGACTAGGCCGGAGGGGGTGCAGGCATGGTGGTAGGGGGATGAAGGCATGGTGTTGTCATGGGGGGAGGCGGATGCAGGCATGGTGTTGACATGGGGGAGGGGGTGCAGGTATGGTGGTGACATGAGGGGGAACAGGTATGGTGATGACATGGGGGAGGGAGGCAGGTATAGTGGTGACATGGGGGGGAGGGGGCTGCAGGTATGGTGGTGATATGGGGGGAGGGGGCGCAGGTATAGTGGCAACATGGGGGGAACAGGTATGGTGATGACATGGGGGAGGGGGGGCAGGTATGGTGGTGATATGGGGGGAGGGGGTGCAGGTATAATGGCGACATGGGGGGAACAGGCATGGTGATGACATGGGGGAGGGGAGGCAGGTATGGTGGTGATATGGGGGGAGGGGGTGCAGGTATAGTGGCGACATAGGTGGGAACAGGTATGGTGATGACATGGGGGAGGGGGGCAGGTATTGTGGTGATATGGGGGAGGGGGGCAGGTATGGTGGTGATATGGGGGGAGGGGGCTGCAGGTTATGGTGGTGATATGGGGGAGGGGGCTGCAGGTTATGGTGGTGATATGGGGGAGGGGGCTGCAGGTTATGGTGGTGATATGGGGGGGAGGGGGTTGCAGGTTATGGTGGTGACACAGGGGGGAGGGGGAAGCAGGTATGGTGGTGACACGGGGGGAGGGGGGAAGCAGGTATGGTGGTGAAACAGGGGGAGAGGGGGGTGCAGGTATGGTGGTGACACGGGGGAGGGGGGAAGCAGGTATGGTGGTGACACGGGGGGAGAGGGGGGTGCCGGTATGGTGGTGACACGGGGGGAGGGGGGAAGCAGGTATGGTGGTGAAATGGGGGGAGGGGGAAACAGGTATGGTGGTGACACGGAGGGAGAGGGGGTGCAGGTATGGTGTTGACACGGGGGAGGGGGAAGCAGGTATGGTGGTGACACGGGGGGAGAGAGGGGTGCAGGTATGATGGTGACACAGGGGGAGAGGGGGGTGCAGGTATGATGGTGACACGGGGGGGAGAGGGGGGTCCAGGTATGGTGGTAACATGGGGGGAGGGGGGTGCAGATATGGTGGTGACATGGGGTGCAAGAGGGGAGCCAGGACCATCAATATCCCCAGCCAGCGGAGCCCCGGTCCTTCCATGCTGGGCCTCAGCCTATGAGAAGAGTATTGCAGGGAAAGCTCCAAGCCTCCCATGTAAGGAGAACAATATCAGTGCCCCTGCCCATACACTGAGTACACCCCCTCCCCTTATTACTCCTCTCCCCCACTACACTGACAGGCCACAACTACTGCTACTCACGGGTCAGTCAGAAAACTCCTGAACAGCCAGGTGAAGCCTCCCTTCTTCCCTCCCTTCACTCCCACCATTCCCCGAGCCCCGCCGCTCCCACGGTGTCCCCGCTCGTCGGACACAAGGGGGCGGAGGGTGACGGTGGTGGTGGGTGGAGGCTGATCACGTCTTCCTTGTGTTCAGTGTAGAGCGGGGAGGGGTTGCCAATCCCTGCAGCCAATAGGCTTCAGTGTACAATAGAATTTTCTATTTGTACACTGAAGAGAGAAGCCGATTGGCTGCCCCTCTGCCCTGCACTGAACACAAGGGGAAACAACTCTGTGACTGACTCGTGGAGGCGACGGCGGCCATTTTTGTGGAGCCGTTGCCGTTTTTTGACAAAAACACTCACGATTTTCTCGGGACAATCCCAAAAATTCGGGAAAACACTCGGGACAATATTAAACCGGGACGAGGGTCCCAAAATTGGGATTGTCCCAGGAAAATCGGGATTGTTGGCAACTATGCTACAGGGGGACATTCCGTATCACCAACTCTACATAGAAAAAATGTTTTTAATAAATTGACACTCATTATTGAGGTCATTTACTTTAAGTTGCTCTCTTTGATGCATATATCTAGTAAAAAACCTTTTAAAATGACTGGGGGACCTACGGATCTAGAATTTGAAAAGGATGATATGAATAATCATTTATGATATTATTATAATAATAATAATAATAATAATAATTTAAACTAAGCTATCTCATTTTTAACACAAAACAAGATATGGATAGTGGCTGGAATTGTGACACTGCAGCTCTTGGGTTTAATTCACACCAGGGACATTCTCAGAATGGAAATTGTAATGCTCTCCATGTGTTTATTTCCTGGAGGGATTTAGTAAACTGGTCAGCATGTAAGCTCCTTTGGGGTTAGAGATTGACATGGATGGTTTACTGTTTTCTCTAAATAGCCTTGAAATATGTTGGAACAATAAAAAAATAATAGTATTACTGATGTGCTTGCCTAAGCTTCAACTCAAAATGTATCCCTTTAGAAAAAAGGTTACTCTGATAGCTTACTGTGTGGGGTTACAGTTCTTCAAGACATGCTGCATGGAAATGGTTTTATGAGACAGTTTAGAGCTCCTATATATCTTAAAGAATTATGTTTAGAAGGGCTACAAAAAGAACACCAAACATACAAAGCCAGTCAGATAACCGAAATACAGAGCCAGGGATAACCAAATGTCTGTCTCTAAAGCCTTTAACAATCTAATATCCAAAGAAAAGGCCCATAAAGCTTTGCTATAAGAATATGAAGATCTAGCTAATAGTCGCTTTGTTTAAACATTAGTATTTTGTCAGTCACTTGTTCTGCTTGTGGTTATCTCATTTATAATGTTTGAGAGCCTTAGAAGTTTTACAACTTTGGCTTGGCTTAATATGCCAAATGCAGAAACTTATATGATTCAATCAGAAATAATTTTACACAGATTTGACTACCTATAAATTGAAGTATGATAGGTGGCTTTGGGTTAATGCACTTGTATACCAATGTTATCCTCTGTGTTACTTTTTGAGTAAGCACTTACAGGCTGGTTAGACATGTTCTTACTCCAAACTTGGTGTCCTGAGCCATTAATCAGGTTTAAACTTTTCCTAAAATTTAATTGGGTGCTGTGGCGAAGAAAATCCAGTAGAGTATAGGTTGGCACTTCAAACCCTACAGTACATTCATGATAATTATATTAAAAGAAGAATGTTGGAATTAAATGGCATTTTCTTTTCCTCTAATGCCCTGTACACACGGTCGGACATTGATCGGACATTCCGACAACAAAATCCTAGGATTTTTTCCGACGGATGTTGGCTCAAACTTGTCTTGCATACACACGGTTACACAAAGTTGTCGGAAAATCTGATCGTTCCGAACGCGGTGACGTAAAACACATACGTCGGGACTATAAACAGGGCAATAGCCAATAGCTTTCGTCTCTTAATTTATTCTGAGCATGCGTGCCACTTTGTCCGTTGGATTTGTGTACACACGATCGGAATTTAAAGGATCGGATTTTGTTGTCGGGAAATTTTATAGCATGCTCTCAAACTTTGTGTGTCGGAAATTCTGATGGAAAAAGTCAGATGGAACCCACACACGGTCAGAATTTCCGACAACAAGCTCCGATCGCACTGATTTTGCATAGTGAGATGTCAACACTGGCTGCTTTTTCTCTCACTCTGCCCTCACCCCTCTTCCTCCCTTCCACCCACCCTTGCCCTCACCACTCTTCACCTACCCACCCACTCTGCTCTCACCACCATTTGTGCCCTTCACACAGTCTTGCCATCACTGCTCTTCCAGTCTGCTTTGCTAGTTTTATTCTAAAGCAAATGATTTTGTGGATTTAGTGTTGTAGCTTTCCAGCCAGGTCTGCACGTGGACACTGCAGGTAATTATTCATCACAGCAGTACCAGCAGCATATTTTATGTTGTATTACAATTCTAACGTAGACACTGACAGACATGGCAGACACATATTATGTTATCTATGAGAAATTGTAACAAATTTTCATACACCTGAACCAATGAGCATAGACATATTGAAGCTGACATTTCTGAATTATTCAAAGAAACAGACTTTGGAACTGTCATCCTCATTCTTGTCTCATTACCTATCAAGTCTCTAGATTCTAGCAAGGATACAGTCAGTGAAGTCTAAAAAGTCAGAACTGCCTTATGCTTGTTCCAGGTTTAGTGACCTACTCATCTGTGAAGTCAGGATCAGAATGACAACCCTGAAACATGCATCTTCAAATACAGATCTCCATTGACAGCCATTATGTATGTCTACAGGTTTCCCTTTAAAGTGATACTAAAGTTTATTTATTTTTTAACCTTAGTGCATCATCTGCATTAAGGTAGAAAAAAACCCACTGCCTGTCCTACCCCCCCTTCCAACCTTTAACACTTACCTGGCTTCATGTCACTGCTCCAGTGCTGTCTCTGGCTCTAGCTCCGCTCCCCTCAGGCAGCAGAGCCATAGGCCTCTGCAGCTGTCAGTCAGACTCCTTTAAGGAGGGAGTGGGGTGTGGCTTACCAGCAGGGTGTGTGTGTGTTTATGGGCGACACAGCCTGGCCTCTTTGGCACCCAGCTTGCTACAAGACGCACGCAGAGGAGGGAGAAGCTGGCAGCTTTGGTGGGAACTGCCAGAGGAGGAGGAAAGCGACCTTTCAGCAGGTAAGTATTACCTCCTTTTTATTAAAAAAAAAATGGTAGAATTTGGTATCATTTTAGGGTTGAAAATATTTTTATTGTTACAAAACAACAAAAGAGTTAATGCATTTGACATAAAGTAAAGCATATTGAGAGATCAATCAGCGAGCAAAATGGCTATCGCCCACAGCTAGGCTGATAATTATTATGTAAATTTTAACATAAGTAAATCATGTCAAGTATCAGGATAGAAGATCAGGAAAAAAGAGAACAGAATAATTAGGAAATGAATAGGGGGGAAGAAGAACAGAAAAGAGAAAAGGGGGGAAAAGGAGGGAAGAGTAGGGAGAGGGGGTTCCGCTGGCTGGAGTTGAGAAGGAAGGACTCCAGATCCCTAGACATGGTCAGGGGATCAGCTTGTGTTTAAATTTATAGGGGAAGCTGTAATCTAGTGGGCAGGGAGCAAAGAGGACAGCGTATCTGAGGCGGAGAAGCGCTGCCAGACCGACCATAAAATTGTGAATTTCTCGTAGGTGTCATTGTCAAGCGCTAGCATCTCCTCCATTCGCATGATATCATTCATGGTGGAGGTCCAGAGAGACAATGGGGGGATAGTCGCTGTCTTCCAGAAAAGGGGTATGAGTTGGCGAGCTGCCGACAGGAAAAAACGTAAAATATTGCGCTTTTGAGAGGCTATTGAACCTGGCAGAATAGATAGGAGGGCTATCTCAGGGGTCAAGTGCAGAGGATCATCGTAAATTTTTTCATAAACCTGGGATACCTGATTCCAGAAGGGCCGGATCCGATCACATTCCCACCAAATATATAGATACGACCCTGTCGTAAGAGAACAACGCCAACACAAATTTGAAGTGGAGGGGAAGATTTTCCGTAGAGAGGCGGGGTCCCTATACCACCTCGCCATGACCTTAAAATTTTTTTCTTGTGAATAGCATGAGATTAAGGACTTATGCGCGAAGTGGAACGCAGTTTGCCAATCCGCTCTGGAGATGGTCTTTCCCAGGTCTGCCGACCATACACTAGTGTAGGTGGGGAGGTCTTTCTGTGTAAGAGATTAAATAAGACTGTAGATATGTGAGAGTAGGTGTCTAGGTAACTCTTGCATAGAGCTGAGGTGTTCAAAGTCAGTCAAGGGGCGATGGACCTGAGAGGAAGTGAAAAGATGTTTGGTGAAGGTGGAAAGGTGTATGGAAGTGAGCCAGTCTCGATTCCCTGAAGGAATGTTTGGTGTTCCATTGTCTGCCCAGATAAAGGAGTGAGCTTGGGGCCAAGAGGAGCGGGAGAGAGAACCGATAGCATGAGCCCCTATACCTTGTGGAAAGGCGGGATTATCGAAAAGTGGTGATAAGGGAGATGGGTCTGAAGATAGAATCTCGCATAGACCTCTCTTATACCAAAGTATGAGGGCAGCTGTGGTAAGGGGTGATGAATCCGCCAAAACTGATAAGTTACGTTTATAGCCCCACAGTAAAGCCCTAAGGTCAACGGGTACATATCCTGTTCAACCATAACCGACGCTTTTTGGGAAGGTCGTGGGAACCAATCAAGGATACGTGCCATTACTGTGGCTTTGTAATAGAGCTCAAAGTCAGGTAGACCTGTACCTCCTTGCAGTTTTGGTCGGGTGAGTAACTTAAATTTGATTCTCGATAATCCTTTATTCCACAGGAAGCGGATGGAGAGAGAGCGTAGAGTAGAGAAAAAGGGTTTGGGTACTATGATCGGGATGGTCTGATATAGGTAGAGCAATCTGGGTAAGGTGTCCATCTTAAGGGTGTCTATGCGTCCAAACCAGGGTATTGGTTTGTCCCCCCAGGAGGCAAGATCTTTACAGAGTTGAGAGAGGAGGGGGATGTAATTCAGTGTAAAGAGAAGTGATAGATTAGCCGGTATGGTTACGCCTAAATACTTAATGCCCTTGGTCTGCCAGTGAAAGGTATAGTTAGATTTGAGGGAGGACAATGTGGGAGCAGAGAGAGAGATATTAAGTGCTTCAGTCTTGGAGATATTGAGTTTAAAATTACTCAAACTTCCGAAACGTTGGAACTCCGAGAGCAAGGAGGGGAGAGTAATATGTGGTTGGCGTGCGTAAATGAGTAGATCATCAGCGTAAAGTGCAAGTTTATGGTGTGCGGAAGGCGTGTGTATGCCTTGTATGGAATCATTTTGGCGAATGGCACATGCTAGGTGTTCCATTACTATAACAAAAAGAAGGGGTGAGAGGGGGCATCCCTGGCGAGTCCCATTGGAGATGTCAAATGCAGCTGAAGGAGTACCATTAACCAGGACCGAAGCAGAGGGATTGGAGTAGAGTGACATAATTTTGGAGATGAAAGGGGATCCCAACCCAATTTGCTCAAGGGAAAGTTTTAGAAAGCGCCAGTTAACCCGATCGAAAGCCTTCTCGGCATCAAAGGAGAGAAGGCAGATCTGTTGATGGTGGCGTTGGGCATAGGAGATGAGGTTGATAGTTTTGGTGGTGTTGTCTCGTGCCTCTCTACCCGGGACGAAGCCCACCTTTGGTATCATTTTAAAGTTTACCTATAGCCAGGCTGTGAACATGGAAATATTTGTGAACCCTTACCTTATAAAACAATCAAATAAGTTTAAAAAAGAAATGCAACATTTATGTTGGGATTAAAAAAAAATATATAAATAACATAACATTTTCCTTTTAAAAAAAAAAATCACATGACCACTTGTTCAGGGGGCTTAGAGAGCTGGGAGAGAAGACTGCAGAGGGTGGGTGTCAGTAGAAGGAGAGAGCATTGATATACTGATCTTCCCAGTGTAGAGATGTGTGTGTGTGTGTGTGTGTGTGTGTGGGGGGGGCTTGGTCAGCACAAGTCTTGGCCATTGGAGGATAGGCAGGCTGGGCTCCTAGCACAGCCAGAGGACTGACCATACTGGGATGGATGTGCTTCTGTGACTGGTGTGGTCAGTTTGAAATAGGAAAGGCACTGACAGGATCACCAGGTATTTCACAAAAAGGAAGCAATTCAAAGAGAACAGGATACTTTTGAACAACAGACACATATTAGGAATATGAAATGTTGGGGTAACATACTATTTAATGCAGCCTTTCTAACCATAACATACTTACTGTAACTAAGAATGTTCACACTCATTGGATTGCTCTTTATAAAGCTAATAACAATTTTAAGTTAAAAAAAAAAAAAAAAAAGCAGCCTTTATCAACCTTTTCAACAGAGAGGAACCCTAGAAATAACTTTCTTATCTCGAGGAACCCCTGCTAAGTGTTACTTTATATACAATTCATAATACGTTAGTGTGATGGTCAATGTGAAGAATTCTCCATACAATTTTAGTCATTGGGAAGAATTTCTCCCTTACAGATAGCTAATAAAAAAATCAATGGTGTCAGCGGGGACTTATCTGAGAGGCAGAAAGTCCTCATTGCTTATGGAACCCCTGGCAACCTCTGAGGTTTTAAATCCCGTTTATAGCCTGTTTAGAATATAGTAATATGTTCATGTGCATAGTCTTGGCACATGTTCACTTCAAGCTGGTACAAAGTATAGCAATAATGTGCACAGTATACTAATCTACCAAATCTAATCGGTTAATTTTATTTATGTTTATTCTATATAATAACGCCATTTGCATTTCATCAATATATGTTTGCCTGTTGTTAGGATTTAAGCACTCTGTTGGTAAAAAATTAGCAAATCTTTTCTGAGTATGGCCAGGGTTACAAAGAGAATAACAATTGCCCCCCCCCCAACGAGAAAATAGTGAGCAGGCTGTGCTGATGCCGACCCCCATCAGGACACAGGGCAGTGGCACCAAAACTGAAAGGCTCTTTGAAGGGATACAGGCAGAGCCGTGGCTGCGGGGGATTTCCACCCCTCCTTCTCCTTCTTGAGCCAAACAGCTCTCATTCACCCGGCAATGCCCTCTCCTATTGGCTACATTCAGGGCCAATGGCTGGGAAACTAACACCAAGAGGATTATGGGACATATAGTCCCGGATACCAGCAGGCCCAGGACGATTCCCTGAGAGTGCCCTGCAGCCCCCAACATGCCGAGTGGGAGGAGGGGAGAGGAGGACCATGAGAGGAGAAGAGGGACCACAAGGCTGTGGGATGGAGGGAGCCACAGAGAAAGTACCGTGGATCTGATTCTACTATATATCCCCCAAGGTAAGAACTTACCTCCAGGTGGGGGTATGAGCGGGGGGCAGGGATGCAGGCTTATTACTGACTGCTCCCACCCTGTCCTCTCCACGTGGCTGCTCCCACTCTGTCCTCCATTCCACCTGGCTGCTCCCACCCTGTCCTCCCCTCCACCTTGCTGCATCCACGCTGTCCTCCCCTCCACCTGGCTGCTCCCACCCTGTGCTCCCCTCCACCTGGCTGCTCTCACCTTGTGCTCCCCTCCAAATGGCTGCTCTCACCTTGTCCTCCCCTCCATCTGGCTGCTCTCACCCTGTCCTCCCCTCCGCCTGGCTGCATCCACCCTGTCCTTCCCTCCACCTGGCTGCTCCCATCCTGTCCTCCCTTCCACATGGCTGTTCCCACCGTGTCCTCCCCCTCCACCTTGCTGCATTCACCCTGTCCTCCCCTCCACCTAGCTGCTCCCACCCTGTGCTCCCCTCCACCTGGCTGCTCTCACCCTGTGCTCTCCTCCAAATGGCTGCCCCCACCTTGTCCTCCCCTTCATCTGGCTGCTCTCACCCTGTCCTCCCCTCCGCCTGGCTGTATCCACCCTGTCCTCCCCCTCCACCTGGCTGCATCCACCCTGTCCTCCCCTCCACCTGGCTGCCCCCACCCTGTCTTCCCCTCCACCTGGCTGCTCCTACCCTGTGCTCCCTTCCACCTGGCTGCTCCCACTCTGTCCTCCCTTCCACCTGGATGCTCCCAATCTGTCCTCCCCTCCACCTGGCTGCTCCCACCCTGTGCTCCCTTCCACCTGCTGCTCCCACTCTGTCCTCCCCTTCACCTGGCTGCTCCCATTCTGTCCTCCCTTCCACCTGGCTTCTCCCACTCTCTCCTCCCCACCACCTGGCTGCTCCCACCCTCTCCTCCCCACCACCTGGCTGCTCCCAGTCTGTCCTTCCTTCCACCTGGATGCTCCAACTCTGTCCTCCCCTCCACCTGGCTGCATCCACCCTGCCCTCCCCTCCACCCTGTCCACCCCTCCACCTGCCTGTTCTCACCCTGCCCCCCCCCCCCACCTGGCTGCTCCCACCCTGTGTATATAATTTTATAGTTGGCCCCCCTACTTTTGTTCCTGTCCCCCCATGTGCCCCCCTTAAATATGAAAGCTGGAAGCGCCACTGTCTCTCACCGCCCGACCCCCCCCCCCTGTATCACCGCATTTCTGCATCTAAAAGAAGACTGCCATTACTGCGCAGGCGCAGGCAGCAGAGTGATGACATCATCTCTCACTGAATAATATTGACAAGCCTTACGAGCCACAGAAGGGTTAATGCCTTAAAATAAATCCTAAGTGAAAGTCAGCTGCAAACACTAATCACGTTTCATAATCGTGTAAATGGTGTTAAAAGATACAAATGTGTCTGCGCTAAATTACAATTATTCTACATAAATAACTACAAAAAGTGCTACGTGCCAAAATAATTCCAAAATCAAAATTAAATATGTCTATGCTGAATAATAAATAATCAGAAATAGCTCTTAGTACTTTGTACACATAACCCCCAAAAAGTGCAATGTGCAAAATTAATTAAAAATAAATACAAAATCTGAGTGCCAAACCAGGAATGAAAATGCAACCATTCCTTCTAAAAAGTCCTTATAGTTCATAAAATATAAAGTGCTCAAAAAATTTGTCCATAATCAGTGAAGTCCATCCATCCTGTTCATCCAACAAGTGTATCACCATAAAGCATGCCTTAGTGTTCTCCAGTGACCCCCAAAAGCGCATGCGCTCACCTTGAAGTGTGTGACGCAGTAATTAAACTCTGTCAAAACACGCTTTGGAGCCACTCCTGTGCTCAATGGAATCAACTGTGTAGGTCTCCAATGTTCTCAAATAACGTCATAATATCATATGTAAGAGAAAAGAAACTCCATAGCGCAACATTGTAACATAATAAAGGATCTTTATTTAAAACAAACTCTCCCCTCTTAGGGGTACTCACATGCTGTGGGTGCGTAAGTGCACCATCCTATACAGGTATTGACATATGACAAGCCGATCGTATAGTATAGCCTGCGGTGCGGTGTATGCATCCAACTCTCTCTCTCTCTGCTGACAGCTCCGTCCTGGCCCCTCCCCTACGTGTGTTCGGCACAGGGATCACGTGCCTTCATCAGGCACGTGATCCCTGTGCCGAACACGCGTAGGGGAGGGGCCAGGACGGAGCTGTCAGCAGAGAGAGAGAGTTGGATGCATACACCGCACCGCAGGCTATACTATACGATCGGCTTGTCATATGTCAATACCTGTATAGGATGGTGCACTTACGCACCCACAGCATGTGAGTACCCCTAAGAGGGGAGAGTTTGTTTTAAATAAAGATCCTTTATTATGTTACAATGTTGCGCTATGGAGTTTCTTTTCTCTTACATATGATATTATGACGTTATTTGAGAACATTGGAGATCTACACAGTTGATTCCATTGAGCACAGGAGTGGCTCCAAAGCGTGTTTTGACAGAGTTTAATTACTGTGTCACACACTTCAAGGTGAGCGCATGCGCTTTTGAGGGTCACTGGAGAACACTAAGGCACACTTTTTATCATCTCTCACTGCCCGCCCTCACTCTGAAACAACAGGGACACTGTCACTGGCCACTGGCAAGTGACAATCTGCATCTGGTGACAGGCGACGTAGCAAGGGGCAATCCCCATCTGATGGCAGGCAAGTGACACGCTCAGGGATCCCACTGATTCTGCATTAAGGTGAGTTGAACTATTTCATTTTATATTACAATGTAATAATAGAAATTATGTGCTTTAATCATCCTGACACCATATTAACCATGGTGCCATGATGATTGAAGCGACAATACCAGCCATTGCCCCGACAAATTACCCCCAAAAATTTTGGCAGTGCCCCTCCCAAGATTAGACTCAGGATCCACCCCTGATTCACATGCATGCCATCTGAGCTACAAGAGCTTGAGATGAGGAAATTACAGGTCCTAAGAGGACATCTATACATCATTATTGCTAAAAAGATTATTTTTCCTATGTAGCACTCAAATGAGTGCACATTGCATAGTAAATACTAAAAGAAGAATAACTGAGTAGTGTGCAGTACAAATGTTGGGAAATCTGAGAGTAATAACATTAACAGATCTATTTTGTAGGTCTGTCCTACACAAAATGAGATACATTATAACAGTATCCTATGTTGACTAATGCTTTCAGACCAAATTCTTTGACATATGGCACATGCACTTACATTTCTAATGTCTACATGGAAAATCCATTTCTTAATGAATGGCTCCTGGATTACAACAAGTAATTTCAGGGCAAATCGGACTAATGGAACCATCAATACATCATCAATGGATCTCTTTCCTGTTTCAGCCATTCTGCTAAAGGAAAACTGAATAAGGGTTGTTTCACTTTTTAGTTTGCTGTGCCTTTATTTCAGCGGATAAATCCATAGTGAAAAAAAAAAGAATTCAATGAACTCTGAAGATACATCAGTGTTGTTGACGATTGACGTTTTCTCCCCACGAGATCTATGGCTGTCTCAGTGTTATAGTGCCTTAGTATTTTAAAACTTCCATTTTCTACATCTTATTACAAGTGTGAAAGAAATGCACCTTGCACTCCGTCCATATTAATTCCTTCTAAGGATATATTCTGTTGCATACCATGAATTTATCTCGTAGCTTTTATCTCCGTCATTAAACGCTAATGGAGATTTTGTGAGATAAAACAATAAGATAAATGTAACAGATCTCAGCCTCAGGTCAGGTTTCTTCTTTTCATCTGCAGTCATTTACTTTTTTAAATGGGTTTTCAAAAAAATATATAGTCATTGCTGTATTATGTTGGAATCTATTAAAATAGTTAAAACTAAACTCTAGGATATATAAAGCTGCAAATTACCGTAGCTCTGTACTCATTATTACTTCAATAAATGTATTTTTTAAGTGCAAGTAGTGTAAATACCTGCATTTTGGTATGTCTTACAGTCCCTGTACAGTAGGGCTGAAGTGTGCGAGAAAGAGGCAGCAAGATAGCAAAAAGTATGGTGATATGTAAAGAAAGCAGGGTGACAGAGGGATGATCTCATCAGTTCAGCTTCTTCTTTTTTTTAACTGTCCAGTCACAGGCTGGGGTGGATCCAGGATGACCTGGGCTCAGAGGAAGGGGGTTAAATGACTAGGGACACCTAGTGGCAGAAGAAAATACTGCTGGGGAAATTCCTGGTCTGAGGGTAAATTTTGCTGGTTTTATTTGGTGTAAATTTTTAGCTTTTTATTTTTGGCTAGATTCCTGCTTTAATGCAGTTTTTTTTGTACTGCGCTGACTATTAATAACTAGGCAAAATGTGCAAGCATGGATCCCAGTTATAAATGGTACAGTGTTACAAGCAGATCAAACTGGGATTTTTAGGGGCCCATTGTTACCTATACGTGCATGTAGTTACACACTCATAGGTCCCTTATAGTTTCCCTGAACTGCACTAAACTACAATTCATTTTTCCCACAAATAGAGCTTTCTTTTGGTGGTATTTGATCACCTCGGTTTTTATTTTTTGCGCTATAAATAAAAAAAGAGCGTCAATTTTGAAAAAAAACTATATTTTTTTACTTTTTGCTATAATAAATATCCCCAATGTTTAAAAAAAAAACAGATTTCTTCATCAGTTTAGGCCGATATATATTCTTTTACATATTTTTGGTAAAAAAAATCGCAATAAGCATATATTGATTGGTTTGCGCAAAAGTTATAGCGTCTACAAACTATGGGAAAGATTTATGTCATTTTTATTATTATTTTTTTTTTACTAGTAATGGTGGTGATCTGCGATTTTTAGCTGTACTGCGACATTGCAGCTGACAGATCGGACACTTTTGACACATTTTTGGGACCACTGACATTTATACAGCAATAATGCACTGACTACTGTGTAAATGTCACTGACAGGAAAGGGGTTAACACTAGGGGCGATCAAGGGGTTAAATGTGTGTTCTCTCAGCATGTTCTAACTGTATGGGGATGTGACTTACTAGGGGAGGAGACATATCGTTGTTCCTACTTAGTAGGAACAACAATATGTCTCCTCTGCACTGACAGCACAGGGATTTGTGTGTTTAAACACACAAATCCCAATGCTGGTGCTCGGCCACGCGCATCAGATCCCCCACCGAGCAGCGGCCGTGTGCACGCCCTCTGGCTGCCACTAAGGGGAAGGATGTACCCATACAGGATTTCGCCCAGCAGAGCCATTGTGCCGCAGTATATCTGCGTGAGCTGGTCGGGAACTGGTTAAAGTGAAATTCCATTCCAGGCTATTACTAATGTAGCACCCTCTAGTGTACAGTGTAGTGAGGTAAATTTATGCTGACTCATAGTTGCTTATGTGAGTTTGGTAATTTGCTGTGGATTCAGCTTAATGCCAGGCTGGTAGGTTCTACAAACCAGGCCTCTATCACCTCCCCCCTGGTTCTGGGGGTCCATGGAAACTTCTATAAACTAGTGGGGGGAGGTAAAGTGGCAGGGTCTGAATATTGATGGAAGTTTCAAAGAATCCCCAGGCATTAGGCCTGGCAGGGTAGTCAAACGGGCCCATAAATATTAAGAAGCCTAGTCAGTTGGGTGGTGGTTGGGTTGAAGATGGAGTGCTGGGGTTGATGTTGTGAGGCCTGGGAGGGCACCCCGGGCTGAGGGGCTCTGCCTCCAGGCTGGAGCTGACGAAGGAGAGAAGCTGGAGAGAGAGATCTCCACTACCCTTCAGTCTTATCCAGAAGACCCCCTGGCTAGCATGGGAAGATCAGACCAGCAGGAGGCCTGAACAACAGTCATATCCAAAGCACCAGCATTCAAGAGACAGTGTGAGTACCATTACACCCCCAGGGCCTATAGGGGAGAAGGCTACCAGATGCAATATCCAGCATGCTTTCACAGGGACAATGGCACAGCTAAACCTAAATCCCTTGCTCTAGGACACTTTTCAAGGAAGCAAGGTGGGCTGGCATTTTCTTCAAGTGTTGGGACTTTGAGGTTCTACTAAGGGGACACAGCACTGCTACATACAGTGAGGTTCTATTAAGGGGACACAGCACTCCTGCATACAGTCTGGGATTTTGCTGTTTCTACCAAGGGGACACAGTGCTCCTGCATACAGTTGACTGCTAGCTTCACAGAGAGGACATGGAGCTCCTGTAAGTGTGAGGACTTTGCTATATTCACCCCAGGGGACATAGAGCACCTGAAAGTAGAAACTTTGCTATTGATCCATCAGAGATTGAAATCACTCTGGAGGGAGCACAACCCAGAATCTGCATTTTTGTGTACATAGAAGTTTTTCCTCAAGTTTCTTCACCAAGTTCAAGTTGGGCATCCCATAATTCCTCTTCCCCATTCAAGTTGTTTTCCCTCTCTCCTCTTCCACAAAACTGCCACTGGGAGCCAATCACATGACCGGACTGTTAGCAGTATCCTAATAATAGTAGTTTCTATGGGTGTTCGAAGAGGGGGTCGTAGCAGATTTACAACTGTTCCTGATTTGGAGGGACTGTCCCTGATTTGGAGCAACGTCCCTCTGTCCTTTGTTCCTCTTCATTTGTCCCTCATTTTGGTCTGATCTATATAGTTGTATATAAAATGCACTATTTATCTTTCAAAAAGTGTTTCCCAGTGCTAAACCTTTCATCCAATTTCTAAATTGCTGCATTTGTAAATTTCCAAAACCAACATAAAGGGGCGGCACAGTGGTGTAGTAGGTAGCACTCTCACCTAGCAGTAAAAAGAGTCACTGGTTCGAATCCCAACCACGACACTACCTGCCTGGAGTTTGCATGTTCTCCCTGTGCCTGCGTGGGTTTCCTCCGGGTACTCCGGTTTCCTCCCACACTCCAAAGACATGCTGGTAGGTTAATTGGCTTCTGTCCAAAATTGGCCCTAGTATATGAATGTGAGTTGGGGACTTTGGATTGTGGGCTCCTTGAGGGTAGGGACCGATGTGAGTGTGCGATGTATGTGTAAATTGACGGCGCTATATGGGTACCCTAAATAAAATAATAATATAATAGATGAGCATCTTAATGAGATGCAAGGGACAGGGATAATTGTAGACATGCACACTCACTCAGGTTGAACTGGATGGACTGGTGTCTTTATTCAACCTTACTAACTATGTAACTATGTAACTATGTAAAGGAATTGTAGTGGTAAAAAAAAGCACTTGTGGGTTTAACTAATCTTTTTTTTTTAATGTTAATTCTCCTTTAAGGGGTGTGGCAGGGGGCGTGTCCTATGCCTACCTACTTTTGCTAGTAGGTGTCCCTCATTCCCATCTCAAAAAGTTGGGAGGTATGGATTTAGGCTTAGTTAGTATTAGCCAGGAACTCCACTTTAATTTAACCAGCAATGTCAAGAGGTGTATACTAAGGTTAACCAAAACAATGAAAGCTATCACGGTTTGTACATTCTGAGGCTTGGTGCTACTTTTCTCTCGCCCTGCTGCCCTGAGCAGTGGGGCACAAGTAAATAAAGGCCTGGGTACACATTAGGCTTTCTTTTCAGCAACAAACAAACTGACTGATTTAAAGCAGGCTGAAGATTTTTTTCTTTTTAATGCAAAAAATAAATAAATAAATAAATAAATAATGCTAATGTTATAATGATAATAAGGTATGCATGTATGCATAATGGTTGTGCCTTTTTGGAAGGTCTTCCAGCAGCTGTGTTGGACTTGGCTTGTTCCACAATCTCTTATGCCGCGTACACACGGTCGGACTTTTCGGCTACAAAAGTCCGACAGCCCATCCGACAGACTTTCTACGGACTTTTGGCGGACTTGCGGCAGACTCTCTAACGAACGGACTTGCCTACATACGATCACACAAAAGTCCGATGGATTCGTACGTGATGACGTACACCGGACTAAAATAAGGAAGTTGATAGCCAGTAGCCAATAGCTGCCCTAGCCCCAGCATACAGACGAGCGGATTTCTGGGTCCGGCGTAGTTACGACGTAAAGATTTGAAGCGTTTCAAATCTAAAGTCCGTCGGATTTGCGGCTGGAAAAGTCCGCTGAAAGTCCGGGGAAGCCCACACAGGATCGGATTGTCCGCCGGCTTTAGTCCATCGGCGTCCGTCGGACTTTTGTAGACGAAAAGCCCGACCGTGTGTACGCGGCATTAGTTTCAGCTCTTCTGGCTGAACAGCACATGCACTTGTATTTGCGAAGGGTGCAGAGACCATAACTGTTCAGGACACTGTGGCTCCTCCTATTCCTTTCCTGCATTTTCCCTTCTCATTTGATTGACAGTTGTATTCAGTAAAACAGGCGTCAGTTGGCTGTTAGGAGCAGAAGAGATTTAGGAAGAAAAAAAAGAACTGCCTTATTACATGCCCAAGACTGTACATAATGCTGGCAAAACAATCAAATAGGGCACATGTTATTGTTTTTTCAACAAGCCCATATGTTGAGTTATTATTGTGGCTTTTGCCATAAATTAATTATGTATGTGATTTTTACATTACAACACATTTGCTCTTCCATATTTTTGCTATTGTATTGCAATTAGCCACTACATGAAGATCTGTATTTTCCGGCAAACACTCAATTGGGGTTGATTTACATATAACTGGAGAGTGCAAAGTCTGGTGCAGCTCTGCATAGAAACCAATCAGCTTCCAGTTTTTTTTTGTGAAAGCTTGAAGAATATGTAAACCCAACATTTCATATTCTTGCTATGTGCCTGCTCTACCATATATTCTTATGAAAAAGTATCTTGTTCTCCTTGTATTGCTTCCTTTGTATGAAATCCGTGGTGTTCCTGCTGATCCCTCTGCTTTACTATTAAAAGCTGTCTACACTAAGCATGAGAACAATACATGGTCAGTTTTCTAGCTGGGCTAACTCAGCCTGCTCTCCTTCAATGATAAGACTTGTCCTGACACACTCCCTTGCACAGCCATTCCCTGGGAAGCTCAGTGTGCTGTTGCTTCTCCTCCACCAGCTTATGCAGCTGAGAACAGAGAAAATTTGATCACTTATAAAAAAGGGAAAAAGGGTATTTATAAAGAGAGGCCTGGAGCAGGTGGAATAAAATGAAGCTAGCAGAAGGCCGGCATGACAGGGGGATAAGGGTACAGCTAGGGTTAAATTGGAAGTTGTTTTAGATTTATGGTGAGGGGATTGGGTACAGATAATGTTGAAAGGGGAGGGGTTTAGGTTATTTAGGGGACAGGAGGGGTCCCGGGCAGCATTGCGGGGAGAGTTACAGAGAGAAAGAAGTTTTGTTTGTCTGTATCCCCAGGCTAGAGAGCGATGGCTGAATTAGACAGCTTATTGGCCCAGCTGCGGGCTGCGGCGAATACCCATGGCCCTGGATGGCTGCACAGCCAAGTGGCTAGACTCCTCGGACCTCAGGCTGGAGAGGAGGTGAGGGGGCAGGACCTTCCACGCGCCCGGAGGTCGCGGCCTCCGGAGCGCTTTTCACCAGAAGCCTCCCCCAGAGCTGCAAGCCACATTAGGAGCCCCCCGGCGCGGGACCCGTCAGGTCCACCGGCGAAACGACACCCGGTTTCTGCCGTGGTGGTTCCTGGACGGAATCCTCGTCATCGACGGAGCTCAGTGGGCGGGGCGTCAGCAGGACCCAGCGTGTCCCCCCCGCCCGCTCGACGAGGGCAGCGAGAGGCGCCGGACGCTCCCTGTGTTGTGCATACAGCCAGGGGGAGGTCTCAGCGTGGGAGGATGACGTCAACGGCCGCCGGGCTTTCCCCATCCCCGGCCGACGGCTCGGAAGTCCGGAGCGATACCCCTTCCAGGAGGAGTGGGAGGCCCAGTAGCCAGGTATCCAGAGCGACGAAGCCGGTGACTGCGATGGGAGGAGCCAGCGTCGGGAGGCGGGGCCAGCGCGGTCAGGAGACGGCAGCATCCAGGCCCTCTTCCACGGGGATGGATGACACGGAGCCCCTGCAAGCGCCCGGTGACCGGTCCGAGGGAGAGCTGAGCGGGTCTGAGGAGGAAGAGAGGCAGGAGCGTCCGGCGCCATCGGATTCGGGAGCAGCGGCGGCGGGGACACCCCCTGGTCGGCCCGGTAAGTCACTTCCTGTGTCCTCTCATACACTGACCAATGCTTTGCAGGGGTTGTTGGGGGCGGCTGATATGGGGGGGTCTGGGACCGCATTGGGTGTGCTGCAATCGGGGGCTATAGCGACGGCCGGTCCCCAGCCAGCGGGTTCAGGACCTGTTTCTGGTGGCACGGATGGACAGTTGCAGGCTTTGTTGGGGGGTTTGCGGGAATTGGTCCAGAAGTTTGCGCCAGGTACGGATGGGCGGGCACCACATACTGCAGTGTGGGTCACTCCATGTGCAGAATCGCCGGTGGTTGGGGCAGTGCCCCTTCCGGCTGCGGTGGGTGTGCCGCCCCCCACGGGGACGGTGCCCCCAGTGGTGTCCGCCCCGGCCACTAGTGTGGTTGCTTCAGGTGACGGGGACAAAAGGACGGACGTGGTTCGCATTGCGGATGCCGCAAAATGCGAGGTGTACGTCTGCTTCGAAGGGCCGCTTGGGGCACATTTGAAGTCGGAAGTCCGGGAGAAAATCGTGAAAGGGGAGTATGTGGAGATTTTTTCACTGCTGCCCTTGGAGAAGTTTAATCTGGATAGGGTTAAGCCAGATGACAGTAAGAAGGAGGATGAAGAAAAACGGCGGTATAGGTTGATACCGCGCACGTTTGCTAATTGGCTGCAGGCGTTCGCGATTCTGGCGAGTGTAATTGGCGAAAAGAACCCTGAACATTGTTCGGCGCTCTTTTGCTACTTGGACGCCATTGGTGAGGCCTACAGGGTGTATGGGGGTACAGCGTGGCTCAGGTATGACGAGCAGTTCCGGCAACGGAGGGCGGTGCGCCCCTCCCTTCGCTGGGATCACAAGGACATTAGCCTCTGGATGAAGCTTATGTCCTCGGCTCAGGCCCCGAACCAGTTTTTTCCACGGGGGGCCGGCGGTTCAGCGTCACCCGGACAGCCGGCCGCAAAAAAGTGGGGCGTCTGTTGGCAATACAATGACGGGACGTGTAAGTTCGG
Source organism: Lithobates clamitans (assembly GCA_037952925.1). Lineage (NCBI taxonomy): Eukaryota > Metazoa > Chordata > Amphibia > Anura > Ranidae > Lithobates > Lithobates clamitans. The sequence continues at coordinate 3,207,295 of JBBGZY010000131.1, read as the reverse complement.
GGGCGCCTGTCGTTTTAAACACGAATGCTCAGGTTGCGGTGGATCTCACCCCGGATCCCGTTGTTTTAAAAAAGGGAAAGGTCGCCCCGGAGAATTGGGTAGCAAAAGGGAAGACACCAGTGAAGGTGGAAAAGATGCAGCCTTTCCTAAGTAGGTACCCGGACCGAGCGGCAGCCCGGCTTCTGCGGGAAGGGTTCCTAGAAGGTTTTAGAATCCCTAGTTCATTGACTGTTATTCCGCCGGTGGCAAAAAATTTACGCTTTGCACTGAGTCACCCCAATGTAGTTGGGGAAAAATTGGGGAAGGAAGTGGCATTGGGCCGGATGGCCGGGCCATTTCAGGAACTACCGCTGCCGAATTTGGTGGTCTCTCCGCTTGGGGTGGTCCCCAAGAAGGAGCAGAATAAGTTTCGACTTATACACCATTTATCATTCCCTAAAGGCGGATCGGTCAATGATGCGATCGACCCTGATGCTTGCACGGTTTCGTACACGTCGTTCGATGCAGCGGTGGGTTGGGTACGCCGTTGTGGGAAGGGAGCGCTTATGGCAAAAGCGGACATCGAATCGGCTTTTCGCCTCCTCCCGGTGCACCCGGACAGCTGTTGGTTGTTGGGGTGTTGCTGGCAGGGTAGGTTTTATGTCGATCGTTGCTTGCCTATGGGCTGCTCGGTTTCATGCGCTTTGTTTGAAACTTTTAGCTCATTCATTGAGTGGGTGGTTCGGGATGTGTCAGGTTTGAATTCTGTAATTCATTACTTGGACGATTTCCTATGCGTTGGCCCCCCAGCATCTAAGACGTGTGCTATGCTGTTGGCCACGTTACAACACATGGCTGGTACGTTTGGTATCCCGTTGGCACGGGATAAAACGGAAGGCCCGACTACCGTGCTTAGTTTCTTGGGCATAGTCATTGACTTCGAGGCAATGGAATGTCGATTGCCTGAGGATAAGTTGGTGGCTTTGAGAAGGGAGATCCGGACGACGGTGGCGTTGCGTAAGATTCAGCTTAGAGGCCTGCAGTCATTGCTGGGCAAGCTTAATTTTGCGTGTCGCATAATTCCCATGGGCAGGGTGTTCTGCCGAAGGCTGTCGGCAGCTACAGCAGGGATTAGGTCCCCTCATCATTTTATTAGGGTGACCAGTGAACATCGGGCTGATCTGAAGGTGTGGGACAAATTTTTGTCCACATACAATGGTAAATCACTGTGGTTGTCGGGACCATTGAGCAATTGCGATTTGCAGCTGTTTACGGACGCAGCTGGGTCGTCGGGTTACGGGGCATTTTACCAGGGGCATTGGAGTGCTGAACCATGGCCTAAGGAATGGCAGGAAGCGGGATTCTGCAAAAACTTGGTGCTGCTGGAGCTGTTTCCGGTGGTGCTGGCAGTGGAAGTTTGGGGTGAGTCGTTCAGGGATTTGAAGATTCGATTGAACTGCGACAATTTGGGGGTGGTGCAGGTGATTAACCGCATTTCAGCCTCCTCGCTACCGGTCGTTCGGCTGTTGCGGCACCTGGTGCTGCGCTGCCTGCAGTTGAATATCTTTTTGTATGCGGTACATCTTCCGGGGGTAGATAACACGTTGGCTGACGCCTTGTCTCGTTTCCAGTGGGACAAATTCCGGGACTTGGCTCCGTCGGCAGATCAGCAAGGGGTTCGGTGTCCCCGAGGGCTGTGGTCGATCGTTTGGGACCCCTAGCGCGATGGATAAAGGGCTCGGTGAGTGTATCCACTTGGGGGGCTTATGAAAAAGTGTGGTCCGAGTGGTGGGCGCTTGTCAGGCAAGTTGGTGTGGACCCTGGAGTTGGGGACGTGAGGTTGCTGGTGGTGTATTTTGTCTCCAGGAATCTGGAGCAAGGGGTTTCGGTTTCAATGATGGACCGCAAGCTCGCCGGTCTGGCATTTTTGTTCAAGCTGCAAGGGGGGACGGATTTTACCAAGGATTTTTTGGTAAGACAAGCGATGAAAGGTTATCGGCGGTCGCGAAAAAGTCAGGACACGAGGAGGCCATTGACTTTTAACAACCTGCGTGTGGTATCTGATCAGTTGGGCACGGTATGTGCGTCAGCTTACGAGGTGCTGTTGTTCCGGGCAGCTTTTTCGCTGGCCTTTTTTGGTGCCTTTAGGATAGGGGAGCTGGTTAGCCCTTCTAGGAAGGTTTCGGGGGGCATGGGGGTACAGGATGTGAAGGTCACGGGGTTTAGCTTGGAGGTATGGTTGAGACGGTCAAAAACAGATCAGGTTGGAAAAGGGGTTAAGGTGCAGCTATATCGGATGCCGGATTCTTCGGTATGCCCGGTGAGTGCGATGAGGGAATTCTTGGGGCAACGCCCGTCGAGGGAGGGGTCTTTGTTGATCCACAATGACGGTTCACCTTTAACAAAATTTCAGTTTGTGGCTGTTTTCAAGAAATGCTTGAAAGCAGGGGGTCTGGATGGTACGCAGTATGCTTCGCACTCCTTCCGCATTGGAGCGGCCACAGAGGCGGCCCGATGTGGGTTGGACGAAGCGTCTGTTAAGCGCATTGGCCGCTGGGAATCTAGGAGATTTCGTACATATGTGCGGCCACACTTAGTGGTCGAGTGAAGTGCGGCTCAGTAATGGAATTTTGGGGAAGGATGGGGGGTTTGTTTTGGTTAAGGGGATTGATCATGGTGTATGTTATTTGACTTTGGTTATCTGTGGTCTTTTCTTTTCTTTTAGGTGGAATCAAGAGGGGTCTCGTGTGGATATTGGGCCACTCCTATGTGTTTTGGGGGGCAAAACGAGCAGATATGAGACCTAATGGGAGGCAGTTAGGGATTCCCAGGGAAGAGGCTTGTATACGTTGGGTAGGCAGGCCGGGAATGCAATGGGCTAGGGTGTTGCCGGAAGTACAGCATTTCGCGCGCCTGGATAGACCACCAGATGTGTTGGTGCTCCATGTTGGAGGCAACGACCTGGGTGGACGTCCCAGTCGGGAGCTCATAAAAGACGTCAAGATTGATTTCTTGCGTTTGAGAACTTCCTTCCCTGAGATGTTGATTGTTTGGTCCGATATTGTGGCCAGGACAAGTTGGAGGTTGGTACGGTCGGTAGACCGCATAAACAAAACCAGGATTAAGGTGAATAAAAGGGTGGGCCAATTTGTGATACGGAATGGAGGTTTGGTAGTTCGCCATTGGGAGTTGGAGAAGGATGTTGGGCTGTACCTGCGAAGGGATGGGGTTCACCTGTCCGAAGTCGGCATTGATCTTTGGTCCCTGGGTTTGGAGGAGGGGATTCGGAGGGCACTGCGTGTGTGGAGGGGCTCCCAAGGGTAAGGGGGTCACCCTTGTTAGCTTTGGCGGTGGTGGTGGTCTTTGATGATGGTAACTAACCCAGGAGATGGAAGTGTGGGGGGACTCAACGGTTATGGGCCCCTATTGGTGTGTACAGTTAACACTGATTAGCTGAAGATGGTAATGGTGACACTGCGGGTAACGAGTTGTCTTTGGGCTGATGTTATCACGGCCGTAGGCCTATTATGATAGAAGGCCCGCAGTGTAGATGTGGAACAGAAGTTACGTTGGGAAGTGCCGTCATTGACCACCAGGAGGAGAAACTGACAGTTGATTTTGTTACGTTAAAATGTTACAGATATATATATATATTTTATATGGATTTATATTGGTTAATAAAAGGCTGCTATGGCCAGTTTTACTCCAACATTGGTGTGGTGTCGTCACTATAGTTAAGGATAAAGGGGACTTAAAGTTGGGGTACGATAGATGGCAGCAGCCATTAAAGGGAAAAGGTGTGCATCTTATTTACACTGGTCAAGAGAGGCCTGGAGCAGGTGGAATAAAATGAAGCTAGCAGAAGGCCGGCATGACAGGGGGATAAGGGTACAGCTAGGGTTAAATTGGAAGTTGTTTTAGATTTATGGTGAGGGGATTGGGTACAGATAATGTTGAAAGGGGAGGGGTTTAGGTTATTTAGGGGACAGGAGGGGTCCCGGGCAGCATTGCGGGGAGAGTTACAGAGAGAAAGAAGTTTCCCACCCACCCTCCCTGAATAAGTGGTTGTGTATCTAGGGTTAATGTTTTCTTTACAGGTGGTATGATGGATTACGTCGTGGCAGCATATGAATGGCGGTGGTGGTGGTCTTTGATGATGGTAACTAACCCAGGAGATGGAAGTGTGGGGGGACTCAACGGTTATGGGCCCCTATTGGTGTGTACAGTTAACACTGATTAGCTGAAGATGGTAATGGTGACACTGCGGGTAACGAGTTGTCTTTGGGCTGATGTTATCACGGCCGTAGGCCTATTATGATAGAAGGCCCGCAGTGTAGATGTGGAACAGAAGTTACGTTGGGAAGTGCCGTCATTGACCACCAGGAGGAGAAACTGACAGTTGATTTTGTTACGTTAAAATGTTACAGATATATATATATATTTTATATGGATTTATATTGGTTAATAAAAGGCTGCTATGGCCAGTTTTACTCCAACATTGGTGTGGTGTCGTCACTATAGTTAAGGATAAAGGGGACTTAAAGTTGGGGTACGATAGATGGCAGCAGCCATTAAAGGGAAAAGGTGTGCATCTTATTTACACTGGTCATGCGTTTGTTTCTATCTTTACACAAATGTTTTTGCTTTTCATTTCTATTTTAAACTGAATGGGTTTTGCTACCAGGTTATCATTTGCAGTCACTTTAATTGAACAAGTTGAAGGTAGAAGCTGATTGACTATCATGCAGAGCTGCACCAGATTTTGCATTCTCCAGTTTTGGTAAATTAACCCCATTTTTTTTTTTGCTTACAAGCTGTAAAGATATGTTGTCAGTCACTGCCAGCAGATACCTGTTGAGCTAAGATATCTGCCATTGTCAGCAGACCCACAGATTTTCATTGTGAGAAGGAGTAGTAAAGTACATTCCCTGTACAAAAAGGAAGCACTGCGCTGTTTGATTTCTCTGTTCTTTTCAAGTTTTGTGCTATTGTATTCCCTTAACCCCATTCCCTTTAACTGGGTTATTATGCACAGGGAGCAAGAAGGTCTGTCTGATCACGTAACCACCGTGATTGTCTGTCACAGTTGTCACATGAGTGAGAGCCGGTCCTAATCAGTACTTGAGATTGAGGGGGTCTTTGACTCTCAGCACAGAATGCTCTGCTGTCCATGGACACATATTTGCAGTGTGAGGGCTTTAAAGCCCACACTCTTTGCTGTTGCACATATATGCTTTATGTGGGTGACAAGAAGTGAACTCCATTGTTTGTCTGTTGATATGGTGATGGGAAATGTTCATTACAGTTACCTTGTATATCCTCAGAATCACTGGCAGCTGGTGCTCAAAAATTTTGAGGGGGCGCAAACAAACTGAAAAATACTGAAAAATACTGAAAAAAAAAATAAACATCAATTGCAACCTCACTGTGCCATCAATTGCAGCCACTGTGCCATTAATTTCAGCCACTGTGCCCATCAATTTCAGCCACTGTGCCCATCAAATGCAGCCACTGTGCCCATCAAATGCAGCCACTGTGCCCCATCAAATGCAGCCACTGTCCCCATCAAATCCAGCCACTGCGCCCATCATATATAGCCTCTGTACCCATCATATGCAGCCTCTGTGACCCATCATATGTAGGCTGTGTGCCCATCATATGTAGCCTCTGTGACCCATCATATGTAGCCTCTGTGACCCATCATATGCAGCCTGTGTGCCCTTAATATGTAGCCTGTGTGCCCATCATATGCAGCCACTGTGACCCCCCCGCTTGCCGTCTGACCGGCACACACTTACCTCATCCTGGTGGTGGGTGATGGCAGCGAGCTGTGGGACATGCAGCAGGTGACGGCGCCAAGCTCCTTTGTCCTCCATGGCTCTCTGTCCTCCCGTTCCGTCAGGCATCCAATTAGGACGCCTGTACCTTCAGCCAATCAGGTGACGGGTATTAGATCCGTGCCTCCTGATTGGCTGAGAGGCGGTTCAGTGTTAGCAAAGCAAATATTCATTTTCTTTGCTAACCCACCTGGGCGAACTGCGAGCACAATGCTCTGCGCTCGCAGTTCACCTTTTTTGAAGCCTATTAGAGCCTATGGCTCTAATCAGGTGCATCAAAAACACCCCCCGCCGTTGGAATTCAGGCGCCCGGCATCCGAAAAGGGGCCGGGTGCCATGTTAACATGTTACACATCCACCGGCCGCCAAACCTCCCCAACTCACCAATGTGACAGGCAGCCAGCGATCTTCTTTCCTGGCTCTTTGTCACACTCTGTAAAGAACGTGATCACTCATTCACAGAGATCTGTGAATAGAAAAGTACAAGGTCCTTTGCGGCTGTCGGCTTGTAGTTCTCAATGAACCACCACGGCGCTGTTGAGTGCTGTAGTAGTTCATTCATGCTTCCTTCTAGTGTGTAACTGCTTGGCCGTACGATAAGTCTGCAAGAGCCCTGCATAGCACCCACGATCTGCGGATCAAGAGTGCAATGCTTTCCAGGTTCCCAAAAAAAAATTAATAAATGCACATTTACCTGCAATGCATGAATCTATCCATTTTACATAGAGGATGTGGCTGGAGAGAGGGGGCAGCACCCTTAATGGACGCACCGCCACTGCTCAGAATGTCAGTCCTTCCACTTTTCTGTCCACTGAGCAGCATTCTGCAGTCTATTAGGTGTCTGGGACTATAAGGTTAATTAGGGCAAGTAGACTGTGCACTTTGCGAGTGAACTTTATCGAGAGCTTAGTGAATGAGATAAAGCCCTGCTGACTTCCATCATCCAATCATGTCCAAGCAAAAATGCTATTTTTTAAAATTCCCTTTCAAAAAGCAACTACCCTAGAAAGTGAACAGCCTTTTTTGCCTTGTGTTACTCATCCCCAGCTGATCTGAAAATGAAAACTTTGTGGTTTAGGCCACAAAGTTAAATGATAAGTTCACCTTTAAAAAAAAAACAAACAAACAAATGCACATCTTTTTTGGGGGTAAATGTGCATTCATTATTTTTTTTTGTTGGGAACCTGGAAAGCCTTGCACTCTTGATCAGCAGATTGTGGGTGCTATGCAGGGCTCTTGCAGACTTGTCGTACATCGTAGCAGTTACACACTAGAAGGAAGCATGAATGAACTACTACAGCACTCAACAGCGCCGTGGTGGTTCATTGAGAACTACAAGCCGACAGCCGCAAAGGACCTTGTACTTTTCTATTCACAGATCTCTGTGAATGAGTGATCACGTTCTTTACAGAGTGTGACAGAGAGCCGGGAAAGAAGATCGCTGGCTGCCTGTCACATCGGTGAGCCGGGGAGGTTTGGCAGCCGGTGAATTTGTAAAATGTTACATGTTATACCCTGAATATGGGTGTAACATGTTACAAAAGATGAACTTATCCTTTAAAACGGAGTTCCACCCCGAAAATGGAACTTCTGCTTTAAGGGAACAGGTCCCAGATGATTGCCCGGCCAGTCACAGCGCGGAGTGCCAAGCTAGGGAACCAGCAGAAAAGCGGGGGTGACGCTTGAGGGGATACCATCGAAAACCTTGGAGGAGCTCAAGGGGTTCATAGTCAGTGAATCAGTGGGTCTAGTGAGAGACCAGGAGCTCAGTATTGAAGAACTACAATGAGCAGTTGTAGTGGAGCTGAAAGAACTGATTTGTTTGAGTTAGGAATTGTTAAAGGATTGTTACCATAGGAGACAGCAATCCTGCATGTGCAGAAGTGGTGCCTTGCTGGGGCCTTTCCCTGCATGGCTGTTATTGGCTCCTATTGAAGTCTGGGAGTCTGTCAATTGAGTTTGCAACTATCTAAGTGTGTCCTGGCCCTAACCCTCTTTCCCCAAAATATATAAAAAGGACTGTCAAAAGAAATAAAACCTCTTTTACATCCAAGAAGTGTCTGGCGCTCAATGACGTTCACCATCTTAGCGCCCACTATGCCTCACAACCCACTACATATTGAAGATTGGCAGCTATCTTTGGCCTTGGAGGTTCTCATTAGACCAAAAGAGGTAAAAGACCTTGCTACATACTTCCCTGCTCTGTGCAGTGGTTTTGCACAGAGCAGCCCCGATCTTCTTCTTTTTGGGTCCCCCCGCTGGCGGTCCTGGCTCCTTCTCCCTGCCAAGTGCCCCCAATAGCAAGCCTCTTGCTATGAGGAACACTCCAGCAGGCTCGCTCCCGAACCACACTCTGTGTGTCCATTCACACTCAGAGCACAGCTCTGCCCCACCTCCCCACTCTCTCCTCATTGGCTCACCGGTTATGATTGACAGCAGCAGGAGCCAATGGCTCCCACTGTTGTGTGAGCCAGTGAGGAGAGAGAGACCCAGGAGAGCCGCTGCTCTCATGCACATCGCTGGTTTGAGATGGGGCTTAGGTAAGTGTAATGCCGCGTACACACGGTCGGACTTTTCGTCTACAAAAGTCCAACGGACGCTGACGGACTAAAGCTGGCTGGTAATCCGATCATGTGTGGGCTTCTTCGGACTTTCAACGTACTTTTTTAGCCTCAAATCCGACGTACTTTAGATTTGAAACATGCTTCAAATCTTTACGTCGTAACTACGACGGACCCCGAAGTCCGCTCGTCTGTATGCTAGTCCTACGGACAAAATAATGACGCATGCTCATAAGCAAAAACTAAACGGAAGCACTCGGTCTAGTAAAACTAGTGTTCGTATTGTAGGTAGCACATTCATCACGCTGCAAAATCTGTGATCGTTGAATGCAGCGCATTTTATTTCTTCTTTACGAATGCTCTAAAGAACGAAGGTGTTTTGCTGTTCATAATCAGAGTTCTCCCAAACTGATTTCTGAATTCTTTTTCTCTTTGATCTCATGAATGATATAGTATGCTTTTTATAAACAATGTTTCCATACTAATAATACTTTTTCCCTTATTTTATTATTTTTTTTTTTAGGTTTGTAAAGTTACCACAAAGAACCCATTATTCTTTTTTTTTTTTTCTAGTGATTATTTTTTAGTTTTTAGATAAAGTTAACCCAAAGCACCGTTTTTGTTTATGTATATTTTTTTATTTTCAAGACTTACCACTTGAACATTATTAACATTAGTAATGTATTTTTGGTGTGTTTTTTTAAAACTCAATGAGATTGTTGTCCCTTGTTAATTTAACATTGTGTGTAAAATCAATGATTTAAAAGAAAACACATAAAGTCTTTTGCTAAACTCAAAAAAGATCCATTTATTCATGGTCAAAATAAAATAAAGAGGAAGTCAACGCTGGAAAAAGTCGGTGTACAAGAAAATTGGGATCTTGAGGAGTCCATATAAGAGGGAGCACAATCTGGTCCAAGAATCCCAGAGATCAACAGCACCAGCAGATGATCTAGATGTCCCCAGACTGTGGTCCTACAACAGCCTGCGTCTTCTGTCAGACCAGACTGAACCCAGGTCATCACTTTCTTCTCTTCCCTGCAGCCTTTCCTCCACGCTGCCCTGCAGCCTTCCCTGCAGCCTTCCCTGCAGCCTTCCCTGTAGCCTTCCCTGTAGCCTTCTTTTGAGGCTGTGGCTCTGGTGTTTCAGTTGTGGCAGGAGGAGGAGGAGGAGGAGGAGGAGGAGGGGGGGGGGCTGCCTCATGTAGTTGGGTGTTTTTGGTTAGCGTGCCCTGCAGCCCCTTATGGATTGTTTCCCCAAATAGGCGCTCACAAATGAGGCGCTGCTCCCAATCCATCTGAAGAAGCCTGCTGGCTAAGTAGCAGCCATAGGCTTCTTCCGCTTCGGGGGGGCTTGTTAAAAAACGGGTGGCCTGTTGCATGAGGCGCAGGGACGCGTCCTGTGTGACCATCCCCTTCCTGGCCCTTTTTTTGGGAAGGTGGAGGGGAGGCACTTGGGATTGGGTGAGGCTCCTACTGGGCCCAGCCACCTCACTTGGCCCAGCCACCTCACTTGGCCCAGCCACCTCACTTGGCCCAGCCACCTCACTGGGAGCAGCCACCTCCTGCCTGACACTGGGCCCAGCCTCCTCCAGGATGATGGTGAATCCGGCCTCCTCCAGGCTGTCCATGGGCCCGGTCTCCTCCTGCCTGCCACTTTCCCCACATTCCTCCTGGATGGACTCATCCTGTGTATAAAAAAAGGACAATAGTTTTAGTTTCTTTTTTTGGGTTCATCAATGACACACAGTTTGCTTCTCATGACTAGCAAATTCAATGTGAATACATCTCTTTAATAAAAGAGTCTAATCAGACACCCTAATTATTTCAAGCAGGTGCCAAACATATTTAGTCACTACTATCATTTGATATGTATACACAATTTGGAGTGCTAAATTATTTGAGACAATTATAACATCCAGTTAACATCATTAATATTAGTACAGTAAATATTTGTTAAAATAATTTACCTGACTCCAGATGGTCATATCCGGTTCATCCAGGATGGAAGACCCAGCTTGCTCCTCATCAGCCTCTGCTGGGGTGGAGGGAAGGGTGGAGGGAAGGGTGGAGGGAAGGGTTGAAAGTGATGCCCTGGCTTCATTCTGGTCATCAAGAAAACGGAGTTGATTGTAGTACCACAGCCTGGGTACATAAACATCATCTGCTGATGCTCCTGATCTCCTTGATTCCTGGATCTTCCTATGCTCCCTTTTATACATGTTCCTCAAGACCCCAATTTTCTTGAGCACTGTCTCCATTGTTGCTCCCGGGATGGTCTCCTGGACAAAGGACAGAAGTCTCTCCAGCGTTGACTTCCTCACATGCTTGGCATAATACTGAGGGTGTTTCACCTCCCACAAATTCCTCATCTCTCGATACTTTGAAATAAAAGAAGTAAGGAACTCTGGATCCTTCAATAGGGGATTCATTATATCTGGAAAAGAGAAAGTCACAAGACCCAAAAAACTTATTATATGTTTCTGCTAACCCCTCATCATCTTCTCCCTATGTAGGCCTCATCAATCTATCAAGCCATATAGGCCGCTTGCTACAAAGTCATGACCATAAACCCCCCCCAAAAAAAATATATATATCTCAAATTACCTTCGTTTTGGAACGTCCTGGTCCACTATCACCTACGCACAGAACGTACGTACGACACGCGCGAAAGGCCCTCCTTTATACACTACGCATGTGTGAAACTCCGCCTGCGTCGCCCGCCCCTGACGTTCGAAATGAACTCATGTTCTCCGCCCCCTAATTTGACGCACAGAACGTACGTACGACACGCGCGAAAGGCCCTCCTTTATACACTACGCATGTGTGAAACTCCGCCTGCGTCGCCCGCCCCTGACGTTCGAAATGAACTCATGTTCTCCGCCCCCTAATTTGACGCACAGAACGTACGTACGACACGCGCGAAAGGCCCTCCTTTATACACTACGCATGTGTGAAACTCCGCCTGCGTCGCCCGCCCCTGACGTTCGAAATGAACTCATGTTCTCCGCCCCTTTTTTGTTACGGCGCGTAGTGGAGTTAAAGAATGGCGGAGACACCTGAAATGTTGACGACCTCAGGTAGTGGAGACAGCCCGGAGGCTGGAACGTCTGGAACGTCAACCAAATCTATGAGGCCTAGATTTAAGGCCTCTAATATGAGTTTCAAAGAGATGGTGGAGATGGTGGCCATTCTTCACAAAGACGACTATGATGGCAATTATGGGCCGTACGCACGGCCAAATTTGCGCAAGGCCAAAATAATGGCGAAGGTCGTGGAGACTTTGCAGGCATCATTTGGGGTCCAGCGCTCCAAAGATCAATTGCGCAAAAGATGGTCTGACCTGAAACTCAGGGAGCCGGATCAATACCGACGTATCCGGAAAGTTCTTAAAAAAAGTAAGTACTTGTCGTGTTTTTCTCTTGTGTTTATTACCTTGTATACTGCTCCATGTGCTTTTCCTTCCTATACGATTTTTGTTCATCGTTTTAAACGATCTTTTAATAAACCTCGTTACATATCCATATCTATCTATCTAATATATATATATATATATATATATATATATATAAATATATATATATATATATATATATATAAATATATATATATATATATATATATATATAAATATATATATATATATATATATATATATAAATATATATATATATATATATATATATATATATATAATATATATATATATATATATATAAAAAAAACAAAAAAATAAAAATTGATTTTCTAAAAAACACCAAAAAAAAAAAAAAAATTTGATTTTAAAAAACACAAAAAAAAAAAAAAAAAAAGTGATTTTAAAAAACCCAAAAAAAAAAATAAAAATTGATTTTAAAAAACCCAAAAAAAAAAATAAAAAATTGATTTTCAAAAACCCAAAAAAAACAAAAAAATTGATTTTTAAAAAACCCAAAAAAAAAAAAAAAAATTGATTTTAAAAAACCCAAAAAAAAAAAAAAAATTGATTTTAAAACACCAAAAAATCGAATAAATAATTAATGTTAAAAAACCAAAAAAAGTAAAAAAATTGATTTTAAAACACCAAAAAAATAAAAAATAATTAATGTTAAAAAACCAAAAAAAAAAAAAAATTGATTTTAAAACAACAAAAAATCAAAAAAATAATTAATGTTAAAAAACCAAAAAAAGTAAAAAAATTGATTTTAAAACAACAAAAAAATAAAAAATAATTAATGTTAAAAAACCAAAAAAATTTAAAAAATTGATTTTAAAAAACAAAAAAAAAATAAAAAACTTGCTTTTAAAAAAAAAAAAAACTTGATTTTCCAAAAAAAAGCCTGTTTTTGAAAATCCAAAAGCCCAAAATATTTTTTTGTGGATTAGGTAGAAATATTTAAATATAATTATATTTTGCTACATCATTAAGATACCATTATATTTTTGTCTATGAACATTTTATACTAAATGCAGAACTGAATGCATAACAACCATTAATAAAAACATCTCCTTTTATAGGATTTTAACAAATGTGTGGTTTGTTATTTCAAGGCTCAGTATCAGTTTGGTTATAATTGTCAAAAAGTTGTTTACAGTGGCAATGGAGCTTATTTAGACATTTTTAAAATTCTAATACAGTTGGCACTACAACTGCTCGACCATAACCTAGGAGACAGCCCAAAAGAAAGGCAAGCAATAAATATAATGCCAGATTTCAGCAATATTTTTTTTATTGTCAAAAAATTATATATCCTGGCCCATTGCAATGGCCCCCCTACCCATAAAATAATCAACATATTGCTGTCTAACCTGACGGGAACTTTGGGGGGCCAAGCCAGTACGGACAGTATCCAGGCCTGTAAGGTTGGCTTCTATTTGTCCGGCCTCAGGCCCAACTGTGCCTATATAATTGGCAGAATGCTTATTTAAAAAGTTGTGCAGAATGCAGCATGATAAAATTATAAAATTAAGTTTGTATTCCGCCAAATTAATGGCTGTTTGAAACAGGCGGAACCGGCTGGCCAGAATTCCAAACGCATTCTCAACCACTCTTCTAGCTCTGGCCAGCCGGTAATTAAAAACCCTCCTCTCCGGGGTGAGGGTTCTTTGGGGGAATGGCCTCATGAGGTGCTTGCTCAGAGCGAAGGCTTCATCGGCAATGAAGACAAAGGGGAGTCCTTCCACGTTATCCTCATCAGGTGGCAATCCCAGGCCACCACTCTGGAGACGCTGGCAGAACTCCGTCTGGGCAAATACTCCTCCATCCGACATCCGGCCATTCTTCCCCACGTCCACATATAAAAAATCATAGTGTGCCGACACCACCGCCATTAAAACAATACTGTGGAACCCCTTATAATTAAAATAATATGACCCCGAATGGGGTGGTGGCACAATGTGGACATGTTTCCCATCTATAGCCCCTCCACAATTGGGAAAGTCCCAACGGCTGGCAAAATGGGATGCCACAGTCTGCCATTCCTGTGGCGTTGAAGGAAACTGGGGAATCAAACAAGAAAACCAAAATCAATTAATTTGGAAGCTAACATTGCAAGAAAATTAGACAATTAAAAACATTATTCCCCAGCATCAGTATAACATTCAATAATTTAATTCTTCTGGAATAACTAATATGGAAAAAGGCACACTTATCAGATTGCTCACCCCCTCTGATAGAACATTGATTACATTTTAGGGGGTTGTGAAATCCCAAAAAAAAATTACTTTAACAACACGCAGGAATTTAGGGATAACAAAGGCTACAAGACTGCAGTTGTCGCACTCTGCAGGTGCAGTTGCTAACCAGCTTACAGTAAATGAGGTAATGTCAAAAGGCATTCATGTTGCAAAGAGTACACAATCACATGCAAGGGCAATTAATGAAAACACTTTGAGGCTTGCATATGATTTGATGATGGAAATCAGCAGAGCTTCTGCTCATTTACTAAAGCACTGGAACAAATGCACTTGTAGAGTGCACATGCATTTTGCAAAGTGCAACATAGATTTGCTTTAGACAAATCAACACCACAGAACATTCAAGCAAATTTTAACGAGGGTGGGGGTGGGGGGGTTGTGAAATCTAGCTAATTGCTAATTAGCAGCACACTATTTGGAGTGAGTTCAGGTGGGGGGGGGGTTGTGAAATCTAGCTAATTGCTAATTAGCAGCACACTATTTGGAGTGAGTTCAGGTGGGGGGGGGGGTTGTGAAATCTAGCTAATTGCTAATTAGCAGCACACTATTTGGAGTGAGTTCAGGTGGGGGGGGGGTTGTGAAATCTAGCTAATTGCTAATTAGCAGCACACTATTTGGAGTGAGTTCAGGTGGGGGGGGGGGGGTTGTGAAATCTAGCTAATTGCTAATTAGCAGCACACTATTTGGAGTGAGTTCAGGTGGGGGGGGGGGGTTGTGAAATCTAGCTAATTGCTAATTATAAGCACACTAAATACACTCCAACAAAATACATTCAAAATGAGTAGACTAGGTGGATATGTTCCCATCACTTCATGCTGGGAAGGTTATTGAAGGAAACTATACATGCATGACAAAAAATAACAGTAAAAAATCCCAGCATGTGTGAGGATAAAAAGGGGACATTCACACTATATTGCAATGAGGGGAAGTAGTGTTTGAAGCAAGAAATACATTACATTATCAAAGATTACATAAAAGAACATGTGATGCTAATAAAATAAAAATAGCTTACCTTAATATAGTCCTTCTGCAGGACCTGTATGATGGCAGAACAGGTCTCTGGGATAATGATCCCCAGAGCCTGGGGGGAGATGCCTGTCGAGAACTTAAGGTCCTGCAGGCTTCTCCCTGTGGCCAAATACCGCAAGGTAGCGACCAGCCTCTGCTCCGGAGTGATGGCTTGCCTCATGCAGGTATCCTGCCTGCTGATATAGGGGGTCAGCAAAGCCACCAAACGATCAAAAACGGGGTCCGTCATCCGGAGAAAGTTCCTGAAATCCTCAGGATTATTCTCACGGAGCAAAGGCATGTGACAGAACTGGTCACGCTGAAGCAACCAATTCTTGGTCCATGAACTCCTCCTCGCCCTGTTCATGGACTGGTCTTGGGCTGAAGAATAAACTACAGCACCAAGCACATACAATGCACGAGCTCTACGACGAGTACGTACAGGTAACATGGCTTCAAAACGGTCGGCTGGTCAGAACGCACTAAACAGAACGCACTGAAGAACAGCAAGGCCTGTGAAGAACGACCTGAAAATCAGGAACGAGCGGCCAATAAAACAAAGATTTCTCAATGCCAACTGACCAAACGCACTGAAAAGCAGATACAAACCTCACAAGCACAGACTGAACAACAGTTAAAACGAACTGAAAAATACGAGTCTCACAAGCGCGAATCGTCTCTCACCAAACTTCTACTAACACGAGATAAACACGAGATTAGCAGAAGGAGCCCAAAGGGTGTCGTACGGGCTATTGAACTTCCGTTTTATAGTCTCGTCGGACTTGGTGTACGTCACAGCGTACTAAGCTGGCGTACTTTTGTGTGGTCGTGTGTGGGCAAGTCCGTTCGTAAGAAAGTCTGCGCCAAGTCCGCCGAAGGTACGCCGGAAGTATGTCGGACAGGCTGTCCGACTTTTGTAGCTGCAAAGTCCGACCGTGTGTACGCGGCATAAGGGTCGGGGGGCACTTCACTCAGAAGGTTTTTTTACCTTAAAGCAGAGAATGCACTAAGGTAAAAAAAAAAAAATTGAGCCTTTAGAGCCACTTTAAGTATAATTATCATCATTAAACCTCCTAGTCACAGATGCTTGGACAGAGAGCAGAGTTCCTAATACCCTATGGAATGTCTTATTGAAGTACAGCAAGTAAAATAAATTCCAAAGCTGCTGTAAAAAAAGTTTGACGCTCTTTCTCTAATGTGCACCATACATTATACATGTTTACTGACATTTTTGCCTAGAATAGGATCATCTTTTCCTGACAGGCTGTCATGTGGAAAGCAGCGTGCTGTAATTGTCCTTGATTGATAGGAACTTCCAGGGATTATGTGACCCTGCAGCGTGTCCAGGTGATGTTTGTATGGAGCAGGATGGGGCTCTGGGCTCTCTCACACTGACAGCTCATGGCTCCTCTCCCCTTTGTGACTGTAGGTGTTTTTTGTCTCACTTTGTCCTTATTAGGAATTTCACTTTGTACCTCAAAACTAGATTCAACTTCGCAGCCGCATACCCATTGTAAATTCTGCACTTACCTGCATTAACCCTTCCCTTCCTAGGGCGGTAAGTAGTGAATTAGCTGACTTAATCAGTAAACATTTCAACAAGACAAAACGCTATTTTTCCCAAATGCTAGCAGACTCAAGAACAATAATGTTTATCTTGGAACTGGAGTCTTTATATGTACAGATTTGCTTATCCTAGAAACTACCGTGAAAAACAAAATCAGACAAAAATAAAGTCATTCTCTGTCTTCCAGCAGTTCGTGTTTTCTAAAACATTGTTCTTTATAAAGAAATAATTGTGGCGTGCATTGCAGAAAAGACAATAATAAGCACATCATTACCCAGTGTTAGTAGGAATGGGGAGAATGAATCAGTGCTATTTTGTAACATGTATTAAAATAGGATTTCACAGCAGTACTAGCAGCTTACTGGATATGTTATATTTTTGAATTCTTGTATTTCGAACCGTCGGACTGTGATAATTTACAATGTTTATATGGGATGTAAAGCATTTGCTTCAAACTGAATGGCTGTGCACAGGCACAAGTGGATCATTCACAGAAATACAATTCAGAGGCTTAGAATAAACTTGAATCATGCAGATTGTAAAAAACAGACAGTATAACAAGTATTTAATAAAAAACAAAATGTGCCACTCTATACTACCGGTATATATATATCTATGTGCAAAACGATAAAACTGTCCACAGTATTATAAAATTCAAACTGATAAACAACAATAAATCACAACAAATGTATATGTGAACACGGATCACGTAAATATATGTGATCCGGCTCTTCCCATAGGGAGCACACATGTGCGCCGCTGGCAGCACACTCCCGCAGTGGACAGGTGCCACCCTGTAGCAGTCTGGATCCGGATTTTCAAGGGTAGGGGGCCCGTATGCACGCCACCGGCAGCACACTTCTGCTGTGATCACACACAGCGGGAGCCAAGCGACAGGTAACACAGACTTGATGACAGGAGGGAAGGCATTCATTCTGTGTCTCTGCAAAGCAGGGATGTGGATCCATGTCTTCCCCTAGTAAAACCACTTCCCACACTGTAATAAAACACAGACTAGGCACACAGTTAACCCTTTGATAACCCCTAATGTTAACCCCTTCCCCGTGTCAAGTACAGTGACACTGCATATTTTTTATTACTGATCACTGTATTAGTGCACTGGTCCCCAAAAAGTGCCAAAGTGTCAGAAAGTCCATCACAATATGGCGGTCCTGCTATGAGTCACTGATCGCCGCTGTTACTAGTAAAATAAATAAATAAAAATATCCCATAGTTTGTAGAAACTATAACTTTTGTGCAAACTGATCAATATACACCTATTGGTATTTTTTTTTACCAAAAATATGTAGAAAAATATATATTGGCCTAAATTTATGAAGAAATGAGATTTTTAAAATTTTTTATTGGATATGTTTTATAGCAGAAAGTAAAAAATATTGTTTTTTTTTTTTTTTCAAAATTGTTGGTCTTTTTTTGTGTATAGTGCAAAAAATAAAGAACGCAGAGGTGATCAAATACCACCAAGGGAAAGCTCTATTTTTGGGAAAAAAGGACATACATTTTATTTGGGTACAGTGTTGCATGACTGCGCAATTGTCAGTTAAAGTAACGCAGTGCCGTATCACAACTGGTAGTTGTAGCTCAGAAAGAACAAAGAATCCTTACAGTGTAACAAAAGGGAATCAGTAATCAGCATAAAGAGATTTGATGTGGCAAGTGACAGGTCCTTTTGGCAATACGGAACTATGATGTCTGCATGCAGTGTACAAAAGTGAATAGTGCGTCTTTAATGTGGGCAAGTGCCCTCTCACCAGTCCTGTGACCAAGGCAGAAAGAACGATGTTCTGGCCAATTGGTTCTTCAGGCGGCCCGCCTGGCCACCTTGCAACTGGAACGCCTCTTATCCTCAAACGTCTGGAGATGCGACAGAGGTCTCCCTCTGTTGGAATGCCCATCCCCGACTGACTCTGTGGCAGGATGGTCGCCCCAGTGGGTGACAGCAGCCCCTCTCGTCCCAACCATACTTCTTCTGCCTCAGGGTCAACTTCCCTTCTCCCGGGCAGCCACTGCTGTGTCTCTCCCCCCTGTCCAGAGAGCATGCTGGCCTTTGTAGTTCCTTTCCCATACAAAGCTATGGGAACCATTCTGGTTGGGGACTACATGTCCCAGAATCCCTTGCAGCTTCCCTTCTGCTTGAGAAGTCCCTATGATTGGCTCCTTTCCCCTGCCAATAAGGGTGCAGGGGAGGGAGCAGATGGGCAGCCTGGCTGTGTGAGCGCCGCTCGCATTAACACTGGAGTCAGCGAGGAGATGGAGAAATCCCCTGCAGACACTGACAGGCTCTCTGTCTCCCTTTCCAGAAGAGCCTGTGCACAATCCCTGCGGCGGCCAGAGCGGTATGCAGGCCTGCGGGGCACCCGCTACAGCAGCATGGTGGAATCATTTTAGTGATATTTTCAGTAGAGTTGGCCCTTAACATTGTAATGCTTCAAAGGTATGAGGCAATTGCTCCATCACTGTGCATAATATCTTATTATTAATGTGTCGGTTGAGGGATTACATGATCTTTTTCAACTATATGAAATCCTGACTTTTTTTGGATACGATAGATTTCTAGGTTAATGTAAAGCACATTGAATCACATTCTATGAAACATAGCCCCCCCAAAAAATAAGTTCCATAGAAGGATAAAAGGTCATTGCATGTGGGTACCTTTGGATAGTATGCTACAAATAAGTAGAGTTTTCCTAATATCTCTTTTTTTCCTCTACAGTTATCCTGGTGGTGGTATTTGGGATCTGCTGGGCACCTTTCCACACTGAACGACTGATGTGGAGCTTTATTAATAATTGGACAGCTGAAATGCATCAAATGTTCAGCGTTGTCCATGTTATCTCTGGAGTATTATTTTATCTCAGTTCTGCAGTCAACCCAATCCTGTACAACTTACTCTCTACACGTTTCCGTGAGATGTTTAAGGAGGTTATGTGCCACGGAAGGAAGAAGAGGCTTGGTTCTCGGAGGTCTTCCCCCAGCGTTACACGTGTCACCACACGAAGCACAGTTTGTGAGCATGTTCCAGGAAATGGACTTCCCTTCGCTGAGGTGGATGAATTTGATGTATATGAAGAATGTGGACAAAAATGACATCTTATTTTTGATTTCCTCTATCCAGAGCTGTCATTTTTATTTTGCACTGGATTGTGAACTATAATTCATCTGCTATCCTTGCAGACTTCTGTTGTACTTACACAGAAATATCCAACTCAGTGGAACCACGAAACACTTAAAAAAATGTTTCTCAGAAGACGCAATGTCTGGTAGTATAGTGGTCAAGACCGCTTCCTTTGACTACTGCACACAGAATAAAAATAGCTTTTTATGACAAGAGAACTGTGTAGGTCACTCCACATTGTCTTCTAAAAATTACAAGAAACTTATAGCTGATCAGGGATGTTATATATAGAAATAGAGGGATCAGGGACCTTAGATTTATCACTTATTCGCTTCAGGGCTGTCCCTAGAACCTGCTCTGTCTCACAGTAGAATGTTAGAAGAAGTGGAATAGGCTGGGGCCTGCATTCCAGAAACAGAAACAAGACAGGTTAATAATGTGTATGCACTGCAGCCTCTCACGTAGCCAATAATTCTAGAGAGCCCACTGACGTTTTACTCAATTATAGCCTCATATAAGTAAAACAAGATGACAAGATTGTATGGCATGAAATAGAAGAATTTCTTATTAAAGAGCCACTAAACCTAAAATAATGAAGTTCTATAATAATAATGAAAAGGAAACATTTCTATATATAAAATACAAAATTGTTTCTAATAAACTTCTTGAATGTATACATCTACATTTGTAACAAAATGACTTTATAAACTTTCTAGAAGCACTAATGGAGGAGGAAATAGAATCTAATTTTATTAAATGTGTTTTAGACATGATTTGATAGGGCTCATTCATACAAGTGGGGTGGCTTTCAAGGTAGTAAGACCTTAAGAAAATGCCAATTTCGATATTTTCCATACTGAGAAGGTGTTAAAAAGACAATGAAAAAATAATTAATAACATTCCTATTAAAAGCTGTTAATGGCATTATTAGAAGGATGCCCTTCACTGAAGTGGGAGACCACCATTAAACCCTTAGCCTGGAAGTCTGATGTTGGCAGATATGTATGTTTATTCATTGGTCTTGCTGTAAGATTGGCCATACACCTAGGGATGCAGCAGACACAAACCAACCCTTAGCAAAGCAAATCTTCTAAAAAATGCAGCATGGCTCTTCCAGCCTAGTTTCTGTCAATTCATAAGGAAGTGGGGAAGAGGTGAATGGAGCAGATGCTCCTGCCACTATGTATCTCAGCAGAGAACAGTAGCAATTGAAACACCTTTTTGGCCAGCTACCATCTGCCACTATAGATGTGACATGTCCTCATTCAAGCATTGGATGACTGTCATTTCATATCTATGGGCTGCTAATTGTTGATCTGTACAATTTTCTCCTATTGGTTGGTAAAAGGATTCCAAGACCTGCTGTTAAAATTCCCATGTCACTGCAATGACCATGGTCCCAGACACCTTGTGTGAAATTCAACTTTTCCAGAACCAATTAAAAGCAGGGTAACAGATTTTATATACTGAAAATTACTATAAGGTCATACTTAGTTACCTGGTAGGTGAAAGAATACTGAGCAAATTGTATATATTCTGTCACCATACAGTGTTAAAATATGTAAACAATCATATTTTCATAGTAGGAAGCTCTGTAGGAATAAGCTAGTAGTTTTGCGCTAATTGCTACATACAAGCAAAATCCACTGAGTCTAATCCTAGTTTTTATTTACTATTACTTTTTTATATACACAAGTAGTCGTGTATAAAGTACTATACTATAGTAGTCCAGATTATTACCCTTTACTGTAATTTCCTAGGTTGTATTGTAGTTGTAAAGTGTGTACTGTGTTTTCTGCAAATTGCCTCCTACAAAGCAGGATGCCCTCAAAATCAAAGCCCAGAATGTTAGATAAGAGTTGCCAATTCCCTTTATTCCTGAAAATACACAATATAAGCTTGAAAGTCATTAGATTCTAATGTACATGACTCTCCAGTCTGAAATGACAATTATGTTCTCTGTCTCGAAGGAGAAGAACTCAGACACTCAAAGACTATGTCTGTACCTAAATATTCCCATGTGTGACTACATTCTGATTTATGTACATTAAGTAGAAATTGTTTTAAATATGCACTTCCACTTATAAGTAGCTTTTTAAAACCACTAATTAGCAAGAACAGTTGTAAACAAAACTCTTTCTTTTAGCACTGTAGCATGGCATGCAAACATAAGAATAAAGGACTGAAGGGTCTTATAATTGTATAAAGTAACGAGGTTCCCGGGCATGACCATGCATAGAGGTAGTGGTCAAAAGCTGTTGTGGTTGTAAATGTGTGATACTGCAAAAATTGCTGGAGGGCACCTAATATAAGTCCTGATCTGTTTCTGAGAATAATGAGGAAGCCCCATCTTATCTTGCAATATCAGTCAGCAGAAATCACATTATACCTGCTGTGACAAGACAAGTCTGCAATTTCTGTCTGGTACAGCAATCTGGTCCATTGCTTTCATAGCACAAAATATTGTCTGACATGTCATCTATTATTTTAAAAAAAAAAAGCTAGAGCTAGAAAAAAAACTTTCTTCAAAGTGGCATTGTTTTTCTATTTTGCCATTTGTTTCAGAATTTTTCACCAATCTGTTGACTTAATTTTAAATAGGACCTGAACTGTAAAAGCTGTGCTAAAAAAAAGGCCTGTAGTCTCCTTGTAGGTGATCTTTCTTTATTACTGACTTACCATGCCTTGTTCTGCACTGTCTCGGTATATAGGTAGCCATCTTGGTAGAGGCAAGGTCCTGCTTTCTCATGTTAGAGCCTCCAGCAAGAAGAATAGTGACCCAGATAACAAGGATAACTTGCCACAAATTTGTGGCAGCGTTGACTTGTAGTCTGTTAACTTGCTGCACATTTTCACTGGCAAGTTGTACACTTGCAGAGCACTTGAAGCGCAAGTTCTATCTGACACTTTTCCAATTTGTAGCAAATTTGCTTGGCAAGTCTCTAGCAAGAGCAAAGTTGCAGTGGTGAGTCTACAGCAAGAGCTCTGCAAGTCTACAGCATGAAAATTCAGCCACAGTGACCCCTGTGGTGGGAGGACTATTGCACAACATAACTGAACCAGAACTTGCAGCAGATTTGCAGAATGTTTGCAAAGGAAGTTAATCTGGATTAATGCAATGCGGACTTGCTGCAATTGTGCAACAAACTTATGAAGCCTGGCAGGTTTAGCAATAGCTTAGCGAGTCATTTTCAAACTTGTGGCACAATTGCTTACTATCTGGGGAGCAGAACAGTAATGATCTCACCAACTCTCACTCCAAATCTACTGAGACTAGCAGTCAGAGGCAGCAGGGCCTTAATCTCATACTGCAGATATACAGCTATGGGGCTCTAAGTACAGGAGTGCCTAGGCACCCTAACATACCAGGAAGTGCATTGTTACTTTTTAGAAGGAATTAAAACAAAATGTACATTTTTCAGAGTACTGATTAAGCACACACACAAATTAGGTGCTCCCTTTAACATAGCAAAACTTCACTTTATGAGTTCAAGTCTATGTTTAAATACATCCTGCAGTTTCAAGCTTTTATAAACTTGGCAACAAAAGGGCGACACTGAGAAAAGTGCAGGAAACGAACGCAATTATTTACTAGTAGTTTCCATCCTGATAGCTTTATATGTTTGTTGAAAACACTATAGTTGTAAACTATAAAACACAATTATTAATAATATGCCATTGTTAATAAATTGATAATATTTTAGGATTATTGGCACTTTAACAAAGTCCACAGGATCTACGTGTAAATTAATTGAGCTTACATAGTCCGGAGCAGCAGTGTCACACATGATTTATTGCAGGATATATTTTAAAACTAGTGTATCTTCTCTTTACAGGAGAATTTTTTATAAAAGCACAGTAACAAAAAACTAGGTGATTTAGAACCAAAAGTTGCATTTTTATTCTTTGCTCATTATACAGTAATTTATCAAGGTTAATAATTAACAGTGTAAAGTCCTGACTGACCACAGACCATAGTATAAATATCATTATTATGTATGTATTTCTGTGTAATGTATGTATATAATGTTGACACATATTTAAAACCATGTAATCATGTACACACAGTCTGTATATAGAAAAGTGATTCTTTAATTTATGCTGGTTGTTATATGAATGAAGACATCTTTGAAAACTTCTTTTTATTTTTTATATATATAAAAAAATATTGTTTTGTGACAGAAAATGTTTGTAGCACGTAAAACAAACTATTGCAGTTCTACAGATAGACGCTCTGGTATTACCACTTCCCAATGCCACAATTGCTTTGGAAAGTGCATTATGAGCACTGGGCTGGCCTATTTGCAGTAGTAATGATATCAACCTTTTTAGTAACGCTTAATTCTTCAATTATTGTAAAATTAATAATACAACCACTGGGAGCAGCAGCCAAAGAAAACATTTATCCTGATACATAACCGCATAGCAGCAATGTTGACGTGCAATATTATTTCATTATTAATGTAATATTGTTAGCACATACATAGGTGACACTCATGGATTCGGGCCAACAAGTTTGCAGGTTTTCATAAGCAATAGGGAAATTTAATCTTTCTTTTATTGACTTCACTTTTGATGGCTGACTGGGTTGTTCTGTCCTAAATAATGGTCTATATATCTACTAAAAATACCCAGAAATAGCAGGTCTGAATGGTTCTGCCAGTTTAAGGTTGAAGAGGGAACACCAAGTACTGTTTCCTGATTAAGAGCAATGACTTTCTACAGTATCTAGGGTCATATGCCAGCTTGTTCCCTTTCATTTTTAATCTCCTTATACAAAAATATTTGTAGTTACGGTACTTACCATGTGCTTAGACACCTTATAAGAGGTTCCCTTATTTAAAGAAATTGTGAAGTGTTTTTAAATGTCTATTATGGTCAGAACTAAAAAAAATTAAAAATAAAATAAAAAATATAGTTTATATCAGGTAATTATGAAATCCTGAATATTATTTTTTTGTATTCTCTTTTTGGGTCACCAGATGGAACTGTAGTCTATTTTTCACAGGTTTATCACACACTGCTTAGCCCTTCTAAAGTAAAAAGCCCGTTTTATTTAAATCCTAAAAGCTCCACCTGAAATGTACACACCCATGAGTTAGAGAAGTGACCTTATCAGACAACCCTGTTCAAATTTTCAATCAGACAAAGCCACACTTGAGGCAGGGAGCCATTGCTGCATTGTCTCTGAAGATATCCCATAGTGATCTGGGAATCCTCTGTCATGTGTTGAATATTTATTTCTAAAATAAAGATTGTATACATATGGTGGAAAACAAATATTAGACATCAGTTAAGCAGTTTATAAACTTTTAGAAATGAAAAAAAAAAAACGGACCAAAAACCATTATAGTCAACCTATAGCCAAACAGTACATTGAAACCGAAAATGTTGGCATGTATTTTCAATGTTTTTTTTACGTTTAAAAATGATTTCCTTGTATATAGTGTACTAGCAGGTTGTTATAAATTGGAATCTACAATATTTATCTACTCAATGGTACATTTTAGAGTGTTTGAAGATTTTAAAATACTGCTGTGCGTGAGACAGATTTTTTGTCCACTTAGAATTTTAAATCACACCCCTCCACTGTCAGTAAAATAATCGTTGGTTGCAAAGCCTAAGAAAGGAACACTTTCAAATGGGGCTTAGACATTTCATTGGTACAGTATTTTATTGGTACATAGTTATGGATTGCCCTCAAAAGAAGCTAGCTATATCGGAGCAGTCAGCACGCATTTGTCATATCCAGGAAGAGCAGGTAAGACATAAATACCAGGGATAAGGAGATTAAACAGAAATCTGTGGTGTATCGCCTCTAAATTTGATTATTTTTTAATATGTATTAAGATGCCACGGAAATAAGTCAAATATTTTTTTAAATAACAAACAATAAGCAAGTGACATTTCAACACCAATAAAATGACTGGTGAAATGATGCTGAACATTCACTATTCAGTTGCAGCTGGGAGCCAAAGGGCTTATCCGCAAATCTGTCCATTTGCAATTTTCCTATGTACTAGTTTGCTTTAAAGAGAACCTGAGCTGTAAAAGTCCTGACCAAAAAGGCAAGCGGCGGGCAAAGGACTACTCATCAATGTTGGGCTCCCTGTAGCTCATCGTTTTCCCAATACTTAATTACAATGTCCTGTTGCACAACGTGTTTCTTTGTGGTGCTGGCCATCTTGGTAGAGGCAAGACTTTGCTTCCTTAATGTCTGAGATGCCCTTCTGATGACTAGTGATCTAATGACTGGTGGAGGAATATTTAAAAAGCCGCAAGAGAAGCGCAAAAAGCACAGAGCCACAGAATGGATTAAGCAGAAGTAGGAAGGTCCTTGCATTGCAGGTCCCCATGTACAGCTTCCTCCTTAGCAAGAAGTACAATTAACAGCAAAATGTTTCCTTAACCATTTGCTGACTGCACTATAGCCAAATGACAGCTACAGCTTGGGCGGCTAGTTCTCATCTGACAGCCTCCAGTTATTGTGCCCACCAGGCACCCACTGCGCAGTGCGGGTGATGCGCTCTGTGATTACAGTGTCCAGAGGATCTGTGGCTTTTTACCATGTGATCAGCTGTGTCCAATCACAGCTGATCGCGGATGTAAATAGAAGACAGTTATCGGTACTCTTTTCCTCATGCTGACAGCATGAGGAGAGGAGAAGAAAGCCGATAACCAGCTTCTCTAAAAGGGACATGTACACTGATAATCAGGGCACTGAATATCAGTATCCTAATTATCAGTGCAGTCCCAACAGTGCCCACCAGTGCTGCCAATCTGTGCCCACCAGTGCTGCCAATAAGTGCTCATCAGTGCTGGCAATCAGTGCCCACCAGTGCTGCCAATAAATGCTCCTCAGTGCTGCCAATCAGTGCCTCCTCATCGGTGTCACCTATCAGTGCCGCCTACCAGTGCCCATCAGTGCCACCTATCAGTGACCATCAGTGCTGCCTATCAGTGCCACCTCTCAGTGCCGCTTATCAGTACAGCCTCGTCAGTGCCCATCAGTGCCACCTCATCAGTGCCCATCAGTGCAGCCTATCAGTGCAGCCTCATCAGCGCACATCAGCAAAGGAGAAAAATTACCTGTTTGCAAAATTGTATAACAAACTATGGAAAAGTTTTTTGTTTTTTTTTTGTTTTTAAATCGGTTTATTAATTTATTTAGAAAAAAATAATAAAAAACCAGTGGTGATTAAATACCACCAAAAGAAAGCTCTATTTGTGTGTAGAAAAAATATAGAAATCTAGTTTGGGTACAGTGTTGCACATCGCGCAATTGTCATTCAAAGTGTGCCAGCGCTGAAAGCTGAAACCTGGCATGGTCAGGAAGGGGGTAAAAGTGCCCAGTGGTTAAAGGTAGAAAATTTGTTGGCTGCATATCCATGATGCGAATTTCCCATTCCACCACATCCCAATGGTGCTCTATTGGATTGAGATCTGGTGACTGAGGAGGCCATTGGAGTACAGTGAACTCATTGTAATGTTCAAGAAACCAGTTTGAGATGATTTGAGCTTTGTGACATGGTGCATTATCCTGCTGGAAGTAGCCATCAGAAGATGAGTACACTGTAGACATAAAGGGATGGACATGTTCAGCAACAATACTCAGGTAGGCCGTGGCATTTAAACGATGCTCAATTGGTACTAAGGGGCCCAAAGTGTGCCAAGAAAATATCCCTCACACCATTACACCACCAGCAGCCTAAACCACTGATACAA
Source organism: Lithobates clamitans (assembly GCA_037952925.1). Lineage (NCBI taxonomy): Eukaryota > Metazoa > Chordata > Amphibia > Anura > Ranidae > Lithobates > Lithobates clamitans. The sequence continues at coordinate 3,179,807 of JBBGZY010000131.1, read as the reverse complement.
GGCAGGATGGATCCATGCTTTCATGTTGTTTACGCCAAATTCTGACCCTACAATCTGAATGTTGCAGCTGAATTCAAGACTCATCAGACCAGGCAACATTTTTCCAATCTTCTATTGGCCAATTTTGGTGATCCTGTGCGAATTGTAGTCTCAGTTTCCTGTTCTTAGCTGACAGGAGTGGCACATGGTGTGGTCTTCTGCTGCTAAAGCTGCTTCTTGAAGGTTCGATGTGTTGTATGTTCAGAAGTGATTTTCTGCATACCTTGGTTGTAACGAGTGGTAATTTGAGTTATTGTTGCCTTTCTATCATCTCAAACCTGCCTGCTCATTCTTCTCTGACTTCTGACATCAACAAGGAATTTTCGTCCACACAACTGCCACTCACTGGATATTTTTTCTTTTTCAGGCCATTCTCTATAAACCCTAGAGATGGTTGTGCATGAAAATACCAGTAGTTTTTGAAATATTCAGTCCAGCCCGTCTGGCACCAACAACCATTTCACGTAAAAAGTTCCTCCCCATTCTGATGCTTGGTTTGAACTTCAGCAAGTCGTCTTCACCATGTCTAGATGCCAAAATGCATTGAGTTGCTGACATGTGATTGGCTGATTAACAATCTGTGTTACCAAGCAATTGAAAAGGTGTACCTAATAAAGTGGCCGGTGAGTGTATATCAAAGAAAACAGGCACCAAACCAGGTAGTAGAGGTAAACTTAATATAGTGTCACCCAATGTGATTGGTAACTAGGCAAGCATAAAACAGATTAACAATGGTAATAACACAATTTAGCATACAAGGTGATTAACAGTAAGGACTAGGCATAACATGACATTTGGCGTTCAGATCAGCATAAAAAAGTAGCAAGGCTACCTCAAGTGCAGCAGTGCCCAGTAGTAAAGTTGAATCTACCAACTGCTAGAACTATACTGCCAGAGCGCATTTATGGTGGAGATGCTAGTCTTAGACTGACTGGGTATGCATTGTCCAAAAGAAAAGGAGGAACGTGGTTGGGGGCAGGGAAACGAAGGGGACTTGCAGAACAATTATTATGACAGGGGCAGTCCTTTGAGAGGTTCTTTTGCCGGCCATCATTGGGGCCCTTTAAGAGCATTGGTGCACAGTCCCAGTCCCAAGTAATCTGCATGCAGTATAAGTACGTTAAAAGTGCGGTATTGTCTCAGCACAGGTGCAAGGTAGATGTGGTTCAGATGTGATACATTTTCAGTATGGATGCAGTATGGATTGGGTACACTTGGTGTACTGCTCTGAGTGGCTCAGTCTCTGCTAGCAGTATCAGTAATGGGTGAAAAGCCCTCTCACCAGTACCCGGGATGTTGCAGTCACCTCCCTCTGTAGAAGGAGGTCCCCCATCGGTCTCTCCCTGAAAGCCTCCAGTTATTAGCCATGGGAAGCAGAGGGTGAGTGGATGCTCCAGTCTTCTTGCAGAAGCAGTGCAGGTTCTGTGATGTGAACAGTGCTGCCCCTGAGTGTCCTCTCTGCCAGTCTCAAGCTCAGATCTCTGCAGATATGGTCTCCCGCTGGCAGGCAAATATTTAGTCTATTTATCTAGCACTGCACATGGGAAATAATAAAATGGACAGGGCAGAAATACTCTGTCACAAAGATTTAGATATCACTCAGCAGATGCAGCTAAACAATTACATCATAAGAATACTTGCATGGCTTGAGGTTTAGCAGCATTGACAGGAAATGTGGCTGAGACCTTCTTTCTCTTGCCACTTCTTCTTTCCAGGGTTTGAAAGTCAACAACCCAGGCAGGAAGTGTGTACATAATACATTTACAGGCATTTATAAGTTCAGACATTAGCAGGTAGCAGATCCCTACACAACTAAGGGCCCTTTCACACTGGGGCGGGGGACGACGTCGGCGGTAGCGCGCCACTATTGTAAGCGGCGCTTTACCATTGGTATTCGGACGCTAGCAGGGCGGTTTTACCCCCCGCTAGCGGCCGAGAAAGGGTTAAAAACCACCGCAAAGCAAAGGTATAGCCGCGCTGTCCCATTGATTTCAATGGGCAGGAGCAGTGAAGGAGCAGTATACACTACGCTCCTTCACCGCTTCGAAGATGCTGCTAGCAGGACTTTTTTTCCCGTCCTGCTAACGCACCGCTCCAGTGTGAAAGCCCTCGGGCTTTCACACTGGAATCAATGCAGCAGCAGTCGGTTTGCAGGCGCTATTATTAGCGCAATAGCTCCTGCAAACCACTCCAGCGTGAAAGGGCCCTAATACTTATTAATGGTCCAAATTGGTCAAGGGTGTTTGTAGTACAACTTTGTACCTGCTGAGATTTTTGCAACTATGCAAAAGAGATCTTCAAGCAAACCCATAACCAGAATAGTTATTAGCACAACCCACATGGCTTCTCTTTGGAGAAGTGATGGAAGTAAATATATATGTTTAGTGGCTGATACGGAGAATCACATCTGTACGGAACCTAAGGATTCTGCATTTCGCCTATATTTGTGTGCTTTTGGAAGGGGGGGTGCACTCAAGAATGCTGCATGTATTATTTCTGAATTTTAGAAGCTGTAAGAGCAATGTACACCCAGAAAAACAGCGAGATTTTTTTTAAAGAGGGCAAGTAATATAGAACCACTACATCCTGGAGTTCACCTTTAAATTGAAAAATGCCTAAAATATGTTAAATACACAGAAAAAATGGATATACCTGTACATATATCAGTTAAATCTGTTATTTGGCAAAAATAATACTGGAGTTACTACAAGATATTTTAAAATGCAGTCTATCTATCTATCTATCTATCTATCTATCTATCTATCTATCTATCTATCTATCTATCTATCTATCTATCTATCTATCTATCTATCTATCTATCTATCTATCTACAGTATTGATCTATCTATCTGTTATTCTATCTATCTACAGTATCTATCTATCTATCTATCTATCTATCTATCTATCTATCTATCTATCTATCTATCTATCTATCTATCTATCTATCTATCTATCTATCTATCTATCTTACCTCTTCTGGACTATCAAAGTCATTTAAAAAAATATGATACCAGAAGATGCACAGATGCTTTAAAATCATAGCAGATTTGCTGTGACAGCACAACTGCCAATGAGCGTTTGAGGATCAGGTAACAGAATCAGCCCATTATGGACAATATAAAATTGTCTAGGTTGGATAGAAATTTAGATGGATGATAGACTGGAAAACAAACTATTTTCATTTATTTTATGTTCAGAATGTGCTAGAAGAATGATACCTTTGGGGATTGAGATAACCTTGATATTTATGAATGAAATACAGAGGTTCTGTAGAATTAAATCACTTTATTTTGCATTAAAAGCTAAGTGTTATTAAACTGAAAACACCTTAAGAGGCTAAATCAAGATGCCACTACAATGTTCGCGTTCACTAAGAAATTCCAATTCACTCATTAAATGAATTCTCCAGCAGTGGAAGATTTAATTACCTGCTGGAAGAATTGATATATCCTTAGCATAATAGAGTGGAATTTAAAAATAGATGTGTCACCTATCTAGAGTCACAGCTATGGAACGCAGGTGACAAAACCGCCAAGTAGTTTGCAGTAGGCTAAAACTTAAAAAAGGAATAGCTAGTAACAGGGGCAGGTCTCAGGGTTACCGATAACCTACACAGGGGAGTTTACTAATAAACTGATAATGGTTAACTCCAGGAGACCTGTGGTTATTCACTGTGTGATAAAACATTGGGATCGCTTTGCTGTATGGCTTCTTCACACTATCATTATATGTCTACAGGTTTCAACAGTATGTAGAAGTGTAATGAAGGAAGGTATTTCTTTTATTTTTTACATTTATTACATGTAATATTTGTGTGGGTTTCACTCAAGTGTAGTGTTTTCTATTGAGTTTAAACCAGAAAGGAAATAAGTTTCAGGGCTTGAAGGCCTGTGTTTAAGTCAGAAGAAAGTTAAAGTTCCAATGAAAACAAAGGTTTACCCTTGCAGAGCCTTCCACCATAACTTGAAACACAAAAGTACACTAAGCCTCCTGGCTTCCTCTAGCAGCACTGCTGCCCAAGCCTCAAGTTTAAGCCTTTGGTTTGATACGCCAAGACTCATTCACTCACCCTGGCCTCTTGGCAGGGAACCTCCTGTCTCCCAGGTGGAGCACAAACTACAAAACCCAATTTTCTCCGTTAACAATAGACATTTTGGCGCTCCTTAATCTACATCCTTGAAAATTATGTGTGCCATTTCCCTCTTTCTACAAAGTGGCACAGACCAGCACTAGCACAATAGTGTATATAGTGTATAGTGTATTTAGATACATCAGTTAAAATCAGCATGGCTCATCAGTTCATATGCATTTAAATGTGTCAGTAACCTACCTGTGTGGGTTAGCTCAGCTCGGTGCTGGGGATTGTTCTCTTCAGTGGGTTTGCCCAGTAGGACGCACGACAGAGTGCTCCCTCTTATAGTGTTGGGGATTACTGGGCACTTGACTGGTGGACAGCTTTGGTCATGGTGTTCACCTGTAGAAGCTTCTGTTTCTTGCTTCTGCTCAGCCTGTCCTCTTTTTTGGTTGCTGTGTCTCCTGTAGTCCTTTATGGCCTTTCCTTGGACTGAATAATACCCATTTTAAAAGGACAACCGTGTCTACACTGAAGTTGTTTGTTATAGTTAGATTGAGATCACTATTGTATGCTTCTTTGTTACCCTGTGATCCTAGTCTTGTTTGTTGCTGTTGCATTTTGTATCCTGTCCTCGGAGTGTTCTTATTTATTCTGCCTTTGCCAAGTTTCTTTTCCTGTATACTTGGCTCTCTTCTAACATGTTGTTGATACTGGTTTCTATCTGCTGTCAGTGTGCCTAGACCATTTTACCTTTTTAAGCCAGCAAACTATGATCCTGCTGACTTCTACCCCAGACCTGTATAATTCCCTGAATCTGATTGCTTGCTTGACTTGACTTTGCTAGTACTCTGCCGGTCCTGACCTTGGCTACATTCCAGATTATGTCTCCGCTGCATGCTCTGATTTTGATACTCAGATCTTGTTACCCTTGGAACAACCTTTAATTACTTACATCAACTACTCCACACTCCTGCCTAACCCTCATTAAGAAACGGGCTCTAGATAAACCAGCCCCTAAGTTCCTGGGGACAGCAGAGTACCAGTGCACACATACAATGCATCCTAGAAAGGTTGCTGCTAAATGTGAAGAGTACCACAGTAGTCATCCTCTGTTAACAGAGACCTTACAACTTGACAAGGTATTGGTAGCAGGAAAGGGGAAGTTTTTTTCCTGCTATTTAGCTACTTTTCATTTGAAGTACAGGTACAATTTAAAAATAACCTCAATTGGTGTTTGACTTCCCCCAAAGAGATTCACAAACACAACTGTAGATTAGAATAAATGAGATTACATCTATGTGACTGCTAGTCTGAGTGATAAAAGCTTCTTTTCTCAATAGCACAAACTTAGTGAAGTGAAGAGAATTATATAGTTGTCAGCAGAACTCTTTATGGTAGGAGGTGCGGTATTCAGTTATACAGAAAAAATGTAACTTTCATACAGTACATACTGCAGGGTTCAAAGACTATCATATTGATGAAGCATATATGTAATTAATAACACATCATTATTGGTGATAATTATGCATTAGCAAGTTAGGCAGCATTAAAATAAGCTAGTAGTAAAACTGACAGAGTTGTCATATAAAAAAAAAATAATTAGAAAAGCTGAAGAAATACAAAGTAATTGGATTGGGATTTTTTTATGCACAGTATTTGACATGTATATGCATCGTACAGAGTAGATTAATTAATTACATCAGGGCAAAGCTGGAAAAAGTATTTTGCTGTACCTGAAAAAAAATGAATAAAAATAAATAGGTCCTTTACAGTCAGTGTTAATAGCTAGCACTAAGAAATTTACCTACGAAACAAAAATCGGTCATTAAAAGCTAAGCCCACTTGTAAAACTGAGTGCAGAGCCATAAAGTTAGAAAGGATAAATAAATAGTGTACTCATGCATGTTTATGCAATAATTCAAAAAATGGGAAGATAAAACCATAAGCTAGGAAAAATAGAAGGGTTGTAACCCTGAATCATTTTAAAGAGAGAGTGGGGTGATACACAATACCAGTAAGAAAGGGTATACAGAGGTGACGTGAAATAGTAACGTAAACTGATATAGAAGGACATTCGGCTGTGAAGGAGTCCTGCCAAATCACATCCACAGGTCAGGGTTGCCAACCTCCCACAACTTTTTTTACTGACAAAACGTAGAAAATGTACTGCCAGAGCACATTTTTTACTGACATCCTGAAAGATCACAGAAACTCTTATTATAAACTAAGGCAATCAATATTTAAGCATTATAAACAATATGTAAACATTAACAATCAGTATACATGGGCAGATTTTTGGCTAAAAGGGAGATGGGCTTAAAAGGGGATCATTAAACAGAGTCTGTGCCTAGTCACAATATGCACTGCACACATATAAGAGTTCTTGTACCCACAAAATATTCCCAATTACTGTACCACAACTGACAGCCTCACAGACACAAGTAAAAACTAAACATTTCCATTGTATATGTGTTCATGCACAGATAAAGGACCAACTGACTGTGTGAAAGAGGACCTAGTTGATGGAGAGTGTGATGAGGCTGAAGCATTATGGGTGGAGCTGCACATAGGTGTGTGTACTACAAATTTATCATTGCAGTTTGTTATAGACCTCCCAGTGTTAATGAGGAGATGGAGACTCAGCTCCTTGCACAGATAGAAAGGGCTGCAAGGGCTGGGACAGTGATAATAATGGGGATTTTAATTATCCAGAAATTGAATGGAGTAACGGGAGTGCTGGAACAGTTAATGGGCAAAATGTATAAACCAATTACAAGACAATTTTATGGTACAGTTCCGACTAGGAATGATGCTCTGCTGGACCTGGTAATCTCAAACCATGCAGAGCTTATTACTAATGTTCATATAAAAGATCATCTGCATGGCAGTGACCATAACATGATTTCATTTAAGGTTAGCTGAAAGGAACAAGCACATACTGGAAAGATAAAAACACTTCAATTTAAGAGAGCACATTTTCCAAGGATGAGGGCTACTCTCCAAGACTTAGACTGGGAGGGAATATTGGCATTCATGAACACAGATCAGTAATGGGAATTTTTCAAAACTACTGTATGTGAAAATATATTTCCATGGGCAATAGGTTTAAAAGGCTAAAAATAAAATGTGGCACACGGACAAGGTTAAAAAAAAAGCTATAAATAATAAGAAAAGAGCTTTTAAAAAAATATAAAAATGTTGAAGGAAAACTATCATCATTTAAATGTTACAAAGAATATAATGCCGCGTACACACGGTCGGACTTTTCGTCTACAAAAGTCCAACGGACGCTGACGGACTAAAGCTGGCTGGTAATCCGATCGTGTGTGGGCTTCTCCGGACTTTCAACGTACTTTTTTAGCCTCAAATCCGACGTACTTTAGATTTGAAACATGCTTCAAATCTTTACGTCGTAACTACGACGGACCCCGAAGTCCGCTCGTCTGTATGCTAGTCCTACGGACAAAAAAACGACGCATGCTCATAAGCAAAAACTAAACGGAAGCACTCGGTCTAGTAAAACTAGTGTTCGTATTGTAGGTAGCACATTCATCACGCTGCAAAATCTGTGATCGTTGAATGCAGCGCATTTTATTTCTTCTTTACGAATGCTCTAAAGAACGAAGGTGTTTTGCTGTTCATAATCAGAGTTCTCCCAAACTGATTTCTGGATTCTTTTTCTCTTTGATCTCATGAATGATATAGTATGCTTTTTAAAAACAATGTTTCCATACTAATAATACTTTTTCCCTTATTTTATTTTTTTTTTAGGTTTGTAAAGTTACCACAAAGAACCCATTATTCTATTTTTTTTTTCTAGTGATTATTTTTTAGTTTTTAGATAAAGTTAACCCAAAGCACCGTTTTTGGTTATGTAGATTTTTTTATTTTCAAGACTTACCACTTGAACATTATTACATTAGTAATGTATTTTTGGTGTGTTTTTTTCAAACTCAATGAGATTGTTGTCCCTTGTTAATTTAACATTGTGTGTAAAATCAATGATTTAAAAGAAAACACATAAAGTCTTTTGCTAAACTCAAAAAAGATCCATTTATTCATGGTCAAAATAAAATAAAGAGGAAGTCAATGCTGGAAAAAGTCGGTGTACAAGAAAATTGGGATCTTGCGGAGTCCATATAAGAGGGAGCACAATCTGGTCCAAGAATCCCAGAGATCAACAGCACCAGCAGATGATCTAGATGTCCCCAGACTGTGGTCCTACAACAGCCTGCGTCTTCTGTCAGACCAGACTGAACCCAGGTCATCACTTTCTTCTCTTCCCTGCAGCCTTTCCTCCACGCTGCCCTGCAGCCTTCCCTGCAGCCTTCCTTGTAGCCTTCTTTTGAGGCTGTGGCTCTGGTGTTTCAGTTGTGGCAGGAGGAGGAGGAGGAGGAGGAGGAGGAGGGGGGGCTGCCTCATGTAGTTGGGTGTTTTGTGTTAGCGTGCCCTGCAGCCCCTTATGGATTGTTTCCCCAAATAGGCGCTCACAAATGAGGCGCTGCTCCCAATCCATCTGAAGAAGCCTGCTGGCTAAGTAGCAGCCATAGGATTCTTCCGCTTCGGGGGGGCTCGTTAAAAAACGGGTGGCCTCTTGCATGAGGCGCAGGGATGCGTCCTGTGTGACCATCCCCTTCCTGGCCCTTTTTTTGGGAAGGTGGAGGGGAGGCACTTGGGATTGGGTCAGGCTCCTACTGGGCCCAGCCACCTCACTTGGCCCAGCCACCTCACTTGGCCCAGCCACCTCACTGGGAGCAGCCACCTCCTGCCTGACACTGGGCCCAGCCTCCTCCAGGATGATGGTGAATCCGGCCTCCTCCAGGCTGTCCATGGGCCCGGTCTCCTCCTGCCTGCCACTTTCCCCGCATTCCTCCTGGATGGACTCATCCTGTGTATAAAAAAAGGACAATAGTTTTAGTTTCTTTTTTTGGGTTCATCAATGACACACAGTTTGCTTCTCATGACTAGCAAATTCAATGTGAATACATCTCTTTAATAAAAGAGTCTAATCAGACACCCTAATTATTTCAAGCAGGTGCCAAACATATTTAGCCACTACTGTCATTTGATATGTATACACAATTTGGAGTGCAAAATTATTTTAGACAATTATAACATCCAGTTAACATCATTAATATTAGTACAGTAAATATTTGTTAAAATAATTTACCTGACTCCAGATGGTCATATCCGGTTCATCCAGGATGGAAGACCCAGCTTGCTCCTCATCAGCCTCTGCTGGGGTGGAGGGAAGGGTGGAGGGAAGGGTGGAGGGAAGGGTGGAGGGAAGGGTTGAAAGTGATGCCCTGGCTTCATTCTGGTCATCAAGAAAACGGAGTTGATTGTAGTACCACAGCCTGGGTACATAAACATCATCTGCTGATGCTCCTGATCTCCTTGATTCCTGGATCTTCCTATGCTCCCTTTTATACATGTTCCTCAAGACCCCAATTTTCTTGAGCACTGTCTCCATTGTTGCTCCCGGGATGGTCGCCTGGACAAAGGACAGAAGTCTCTCCAGCGTTGACTTCCTCACATGCTTGGCATAATACTGAGGGTGTTTCACCTCCCACAAATTCCTCATCTCTCGATATTTTGAAATAAAAGCTGTAAGGAACTCTGGATCCTTAAATAGGGGATTCATTATATCTGGAAAAGAGAAAGTCACAAGACAAAAAACACTTTATTATTAGGTTTCTGCTAACCCCTCATCATCTTCTCCCTATGTAGGCCTCATCAATCTATCAAGCCATATAGGCCGCTTGCTACAAAGTCATGACCATAAAACCCCCCCCCAAAAAAACAAAGAAATTTAAAATTAAAATTACCTTCGTTTTGTAACGTCCTGGTCCACTATCACCTACGCACAGAACGTACGTACGACACGTGCGCAAGGCCCCTCTTTATACACTACGCATGTGTGAAACTCCGCCTGCGTCGCCCGCCCCTGACGTTCGAAATTAACTCATGTTCTCCGCCCCCTAATTCGACGCACAGAACGTACGTACGACACGTGCGCAAGGCCCCTCTTTATACACTACGCATGTGTGAAACTCCGCCTGCGTCGCCCGCCCCTGACGTTCAATTTTAACTCATGTTCTCCGCCCATTTTTAGTTACGGCGCGTAGTGGGGTAAATAATGGCGGAGACACCTGACATGTCCTCAGGTAGTGGAAAAAGCCCGGAGGCTGGAACGTCCACAAAATCTGTGAGGCCTAGATTTAAGGCCTCCAATATGAGTTTTAAAGAAATGGTGGAGATGGTGGCCATTCTTCACAAAGACGACTATGATGGGAAGTATGGGCCGTACGCACGGCCAAATTTGCGCAAGGCCAAAATAATGGTGAAGGTCGTGGACACTTTGCAGGCTTCTTTTGGGGTACAGCGCTCCCGAGATCAACTTCGCAAAAGATGGTCTGACCTGAAACTCAGGGAGCCGGATCAATATAGACGGATCCGGAAAGTGCTTAAAAAAAGTAAGTACTTGTCGTGTTTTTCTCTTGTGTTTATTACCTTGTATACTGCTCCATGTGCTTTTCCTTCCTATACGATTTTTTTTGTTCATCGTTTCAAACGATCTTTTACAAAACCTCGTTACATATCTATAGATAGATCTATCTAAATATATATATATATATATATATATATATATATATATATATATATATATATATATATATATATATATATATATATATATATATATATATATATATATATATATATATATATATATATATATTTTGATATATATATATATATATATATCTATATTTTTATATATATATATTTTATATATATATATCTAACAAAAAAAATATAGATCTAGATATATAGATAGATAGATATAGAAATGTAAAACATTCTTTTGGAATATTTTAAGTTATCTTTTTTTATTTACATTTAGTTAGATATTTATAGATTTTGTTCCACATATAGAGAGAGAGAGAGATCAAAAGATTATTAACTTTATTTTGAGATATTGATATCTAGATATCTATCTATCCGATATGTCTTTATAATTTTAAATATTGAGGTAAAATAGGAACTCTACACAAACCACTTCACTACAAATGTTAGAAAATGACTATGTACTAAAATATCTGTGTGCTAAGTAGATTAATAATTTTTTGTTTCACATAGGGGAAAAATCACTCAGCCAAAAAGAAGACAGTCCACCCCAAGCCAAACATGATTGGGAAATCAGCCCAAGCCCCACTGAGGATGTGGAGGAAAGAGAGGTGGGCGACATGGGCACCCCACCAGGTGAGTGTCTGACACACCAGCTTACGGTAATCTATGCATGGCTGCCTTTTGTTTAATGTAATTTTTCTACTCTATTTAGGGGATCTGGTTGTGCTTGATTCAAGCAACAGTGCCACCCCCGAGGATGTGGAGGAATTAGGCTACATGGGCACCCCACCAGGTCAGTGTCTGAGACAACAGCTTTATTATGGTAAGGTAAACTATGTATGTGTGCATATTTCTAAATACATTTTTTGGTTTCATTCCACTTTAGGTACACAAAGTGACTATTTCACTTCTGAAAGTGCTCAACGGCTAATTGGTCAAATAATGGCCTGGAATAAGGACATGGATGAAATGCGGAATCGGCTGGATCGTATGCAGCAGGAAATGAAGGACATGATTGATGTTTTGGGTCGAATCTAAATGCCCTTTTTGAAACCCCAAAACATCGATCATGTCCTTCATTTCCTGTTTTGCTGACCCCATTCTGGGCCTTCTCTTTATTTTTTTGGCTGAACATAAATGGCTGTTTAACCTAATTTTAAAAAGGAGGGCTGTTTCTTTAAAATACATTCCAAATCCACAAAAAAATAAAACTTGATTTTCAAAAAAACAACAACCAAAAAAAAATAATAATATTTTTATTAAAAAAAAAAATAAAAAAATTGATTTTAAAAACCCAAAAAAAAAAAAAAATTGATTTAAAAAACAAAAAAAAAAAAAAAAAATTGATTTTAAAAACCAAAAAAAAAAAAAATTGATTTTAAAAACCAAAAAAAAAAAAAAATTGATTTTAAAAACCAAAAAAAAAAAAAAATTGATTTTAAAAACCCCAAAAAATTAAAAAATTGATTTTAAAAACCCAAAAAAATAAAAATAAAAAGCCTGTTTGCGAAAATCAAAAAGCCTAAAATATTTTTTTGTGGATTATGTCTAAATATTTAAATATAATTATATTTTTAGAAATTATTAAGATATCAGTATATTTTTGTCTATGAACATTTTATAATAAATGCAGAACTGAATGCATAACAACCATTAATAAAAACATCTCCTTATAGGAATTAAATAAATGTGTGGTTTGTTATTTCAATGCTCAGTATCAGTTTGGTTATAATTGTCAAAAAGTTGTTTACAGTGGCAATGGAGTTTTTAGTTAGACATTTAAAATGAAAATACAGTTGGCACTACAACTGCTCGACCATAACCTAGGAGAAAGCCCAAAAGAAAGGCAAGCAATAAATATAATTCAAGATTTCATCCATATTTTTTTTATTTTAAAAAATTAAATATCATGGCCCATTGCAATGGCCCCCCTACCCATAAAATAATTAACATATTGCTGTCTAACTTGACGGGCACTTTGGGGGGCCAAGCCAGTACGGACATTATCCAGGCCCGTAAGGTTGTCATCTATAATAAGTCCGGCCTCAGGCCCAACTGTGCCTATATAATTCTGAGAATGTTTGTTTAAAAAGTTGTGCAGAATGCAGCACGGTAAAATGATAAAATTAAGTTTGTATTCCGCCAAATTAATGGCTGTTTGAAACAGGCGGAACCGGCTGGCCAGAATTCCAAACGCAGTCTCAACCACTCTTCTAGCTCTGGCCAGCCGGAAATTAAAAACCCTCCTCTCCGGGGTGAGGGTTCTTTGGGGGAATGGCCTCATGAGGTGCTTGCTCAGAGCGAAGGCTTCATCGGCAATGAAGACAAAGGGGAGTCCTTCCACATTATCCGCATCAGGTGGCAATCCCAGGCCACCACTCTGGAGACGCTGGCAGAACTCCGTCTGGGCAAATACTCCTCCATCCGACATCCGGCCATTCTTCCCCACGTCCACATATAAAAATTCATAGTGTGCAGACACCACCGCCATTAAAACAATACTGTGGAACCCTTTATAATTGAAATAGTATGACCCCGAATGGGGTGGTGGCACAATGTGGACATGTTTCCCATCTATAGCCCCTCCACAATTGGGAAAGTCCCAACGGCTGGCAAAATGGGATGCCACAGTCTGCCATTCCTGTGGCGTTGAAGGAAACTGGGGAATCAAACAAGAAAACCAAAATCAATTAATTTGGAAGCTAACATTGCAATAAAATTAGACAATTCAAAACATTATTCCCCAGCATCAGTATAACATTAAATAATTTAATTCTTCAGGAAAAACTAATATGGAAAGGCACACTTATCAGATTGCTCACCCCCTCTGATGGAACATTGATTAGATTTTAGGGGGTTGGGAAATCTAGCTAATTGCTAATTAGCAGCACACTATTTGGAGTGAGTTTAGGGGGGGGGGGGTGGGAAATCTAGCTAATTGCTAATTAGCACCACACTATTTGGAGTGAGTTTAGGTGGGGGGGGGGGGGTTGGGAAATCTAGCTAATTGCTAATTAGCAGCACACTATTTGGAGTGAGTTTAGGGGGGGGGGGTTGGGAAATCTAGCTAATTGCTAATTAGCACCACACTATTTGGAGCGAGTTTAGGGGGGGGGGTTGGGAAATCTAGCTAATTGCTAATTAGCAGCACACTATTTGGAGTGAGTTTGGGGGGGGGGTTGGGAAATCTAGCTAATTGCTAATTAGCAGCACACTATTTGGAGTGAGTTTAGGGGGGGGGGTTGGGAAATCTAGCTAATTGCTAATTAGCACCACACTATTTGGAGTGAGTTTAGGTGGGGGGGGGGGGGTTGGGAAATCTAGCTAATTGCTAATTAGCAGCACACTATTTGGAGTGAGTTTAGGTGGGGGGGGGGGTTGGGAAATCTAGCTAATTGCTAATTAGCAGCACACTATTTGGAGTGAGTTTAGGGGGGGGGGTTGGGAAATCTAGCTAATTGCTAATTAGCACCACACTATTTGGAGTGAGTTTAGGGGGGGGGGGGGGGTTGGGAAATCTAGCTAATTGCTAATTAGCACCACACTATTTGGAGTGAGTTTAGGTGGGGGGGGGGTTGGGAAATCTAGCTACTTGCTAATTATAAGCACACTAAATACACTCAAACAAAATACATTCAAAATGAGTAGACTAGGTAGATATGTTACCATCACTGCATGCTGGGGAGGTTATTGAAGGAAAATATACATGCATGACAAAAAATAATAGGAAAAAAATCCAGCATGTGTGAGGATAAAAAGGGGACATTCACACTATATTGCAATGATGGTAAGTAGTGTTTGAAGCAAGAAATACATTACATTATCAAAGATTACATAAAAGAACAGGTGATGCTAATAAAAGCTAAATATCTTACCTTAATATAGTCCTTCTGCAGGACCTGGATGATGGCAGAACAGGTCTCTGGGATAATGATCCCCAGAGCCTGGGGGGAGATGCCTGTCGAGAACTTAAGGTCCTGCAGGCTTCTCCCTGTGGCCAAATACCGCAAGGTAGCGACCAGCCTCTGCTCCGGAGTGATGGCTTGCCTCATGCAGGTATCCTGCCTGCTGATATAGGGGGTCAGCAAAGCCACCAAACGGTCAAAAACAGGGTCCGTCATCCGGAGAAAGTTCCTGAAATCCTCAGGATTATTCTCACGGATCTCACGGAGCAATGGCATGTGACAGAACTGGTCACGCTGGAGCAACCAATTCTTGGTCCATGAACTCCTCCTCGCCCTGTTCATGGACTGGTCTTGGGCTGAAGAATAAACCACAGCACCAAACACATACAATGCACGAGCTCGACGATGAGTACGTACAGGTAACATGGTTTCAAAACGGTCGGCTGGTCAGAACGCACTAAACAGAACGCACTGAAGAACAGCAAGGCCTGTGAAGAACGACCTGAAAATCAGGAACGAGCGGCCAATAAAACAAAGATTTCTCAATGCCAACTGACCAAACGCACTGAAAAGCAGATACAAACCTCACAAGCACAGACTGAACAACAGTTAAAACGAACTGAAAAATACGAGTCTCACAAGCGCGAATCGTCTCTCACCAAACTTCTACTAACACGAGATAAACACGAGATTAGCAGAAGGAGCCCAAAGGGTGTCGTACGGGCTATTGAACTTCCGTTTTATAGTCTCGTCGGACTTGGTGTACGTCACCGCGTACTAAGCTGTCGTACTTTTGTGTGGTCGTGTGTGGGCAAGTCCGTTCGTAAGAAAGTCTGCTGCAAGTCCGCCGAAGGTACGCCGGAAGTATGTCGGACAGGCTGTCCGACTTTTGTAGCTGAAAAGTCCGACCGTGTGTACGCGGCATAACAGATTATGTAAAAAGGAAATCAAGGCGAAAATCAAGAAAAAATTTCAAAATGAGCGACAGATTGCAAAAGATAGTAGGACAAACCCCCAGAAATTATTCAACTATATTAATAGTAAAAAGGTCAGGTCTGAGCATGTAGGCCCTTTACAAAATAATCTAGAGTGGGTGATTGGGCACAAAGAGAAGGCAAATATATTAAATACCTTCTTCAGCTATGTGTATACAAAGGAGCATGGGGGAGCTCATGTCCATAATGGGGATGGTATTGAAACAGCCCCACACCCGGCTAATGTGTAAGGTAAAGTCTACAAGCTTGGAAAAAATCAGTTTGTAAATGAAAAGAAAACCTCCTAAAAGACCGAATTCAGAGAGTAGTGGTTAATGATTCTTACTCTGAATGATCTAGGGTTTTTAGTGGTGTATCCCAAGGTTCAGTGCTGGGACCCTTATTTTTTAATATATTTATAAATGATATAGGGTCTGGGATTAAAAGTACAATTTCAGTCTTTGCAGATGACAGTGGAATAACATCCTTACAGGACATCTCCAACTTACAAGCCAACCTTAATGCACTGTTTATTTGGGCAACTAAGTGGTAAATGAGGTTTAAAGTTGATAAATGTAAAGTTATGCACTTGGGGGCTAAGAATATGCATGCACAATACATACAAGGGGAGTACAACTGGGGGAATCAATGGTGGAGAAGGATCTGGGTGTTCTGGTAGATCATAAACATAATAATGGCACACAATGCCAAGCAGCCGTTTCCAAAGGGAGGAAAATCCTTTCTTGTATTAAGAGATATATAGACTCCAGAGAGAGAGGGAGAGACATAATCTTACCCCTGTACAAATCATTAGGATATTTGGGAACTGGAGAAAGTGCAGAGAAGGGCAACCAAACTGAGGCATGGAGGAGTTTAGCTATGAGAAAAGATTAGAGGAACTGAATGTATTCTCTCTTGAGAAGAGGAGATTAAGGGGGATATGATCAAC
Source organism: Lithobates clamitans (assembly GCA_037952925.1). Lineage (NCBI taxonomy): Eukaryota > Metazoa > Chordata > Amphibia > Anura > Ranidae > Lithobates > Lithobates clamitans. The sequence goes on along the minus strand of JBBGZY010000131.1, from coordinate 3,163,232 downwards.
ATGTATAAATACATAAGTGATCCATATAGTGAACTTGGTGTTGAGTTATTCACTTTAAGGTCATCACAGAGGACAAGGGGGGCATTCTTTACATCTGGAGGAAAAGAGATTTAATCTCCAAATACGGAAAGGTTTCTTCACAGTCTCTGGTCACAAGAGTCCCCTTTACATCAGAGTCTCCCTCTTATAGCATGGTCCACAGCATTCCCCTGTACATCAGAGTTCTCTTTACATCAGGGTCTGCAGAATTCCCCTTTGCATTGTAAGGGGGAATCCTGCAGATTTTGATGTAAAGGAGAACTCTGAGGATGCTGATTTAAGGGGGGTCACCGGGAACTCTGATGTGGGGGGAGACTCTGGTGACCACAGACCACCTTCTGCAGAGGGAATATACTAAGGTAGGGGGGTTACTAATATAAGGGGGAACCTTTATATCAGTGTTTCCTCTTACCATAGTGTATTCACTCTCCCTTACATCAGTGACCCCCGCCCCACAGCCTGTGTGGCCTGGCTGGAGGCTGGAGCTGACAGTGGTCCAGAACTTCAGCGAAACTGTTATTACTCATTATGTGGGTTCTCAGTGCCAGAGTCACAACAAAGGCAGGTGACCTATAGAGCACTAGGTGGCTAAATAATACAGAACACAGGTCTGGAAGGTCTGAAAATGCAGAGTTCAGTGCCCAAATGTCACTTTCCAGGATCCATGTCCACGATATTCATTCCATTTGGTCCAGGTACAGCTTCCAAAGCTGTTGCTAAGGATACACCAATTGGATAGCTGCTGTGTGCAGATTAGCTGCAGCAGCATTTTTGAATTCTTGATAGAAGTCATCTGAAAAAAAAATATCTACGGTGTATATTGCATCTTGATCAGAAAAAAAAGAATAAAAAGTCTAGTAAAAGTCTAGAATAACATTTTTTTAGCCAGTGTTCCAGCCTCCTAAAGGCAGTAGTATAACCGAATTGTCTAAGAATTTCTACTTTCCTATGTCCCTCAATGGACTCATGAAGGCAGTAACATATCCTAATTGTCTAGGAGTTTCTACTTTCCTTTGTCCCTCACATGACGATAAAGAAAAAATGTTATTTTAAACTTTTGCACATTTGTCAACCTTTAATAAAAACAAAGCATTTTTTTAAGATAAAACAGTGTACCAAACACGAGGGGGTGCTGATAAGTATTGAGCCTTACCCAGAAGAAATTGAGCTAGGAAGCTGTAAATTGCAGGTTGTACAGGCAAATTTGTCTATATTCAATGGTGCAAAAATCAACTGCCTATGATCCAGAAAAGAGCATAGGACCATAATTCCTGTAATTCCATAATTCCAAGTTCCTGTTTCTCCAAGGGAAAGGTGCGAAGCAGATCCATGATGAAATGTCACAAACTTTGGGTGACAGTGGCCCTTCAAATGCAAACATTGGGTTGTCAATTTTAAAACTGGCAATTTCAGTTTTAAAAGTGAGAAACCCAGTGGAAGGCCTGTTTCTGTCTCTGTGCCTGCAAATGTGAAAGCTATCCATGACATGATCATGGAGGACCCACAAATATCAGCCAAAAGTATTGCTACATATCTGGGAATATCACGTGAGAGAGTTGGTGCCATTATCCACAATGACTTGGAAATGAGAAAGCTTGCAGCAAAGTGGATCCCAAAACTTTTGACAACCGAACAAAAGAGGAAACATGTTGAGACATCGGTGGCTGTTTTGGAACATTTTGCAAGAAATTTGTCAGATTTCCTGGGCAACTGGTAACTGGTGATGATGAGACATGGATCTACTGTTATGATCCTGAGACAAAGGAACAGTCTAAGGAATGGAGGCACAGTGATTCCCCCAGGCCAAAGAATACCCTGTGCAAAGGTCAGCGCAGAAGCAAATGGCAATAGTTTTTTGGGATAAGAAGGGAGTTCTGCTGGTGGACTACCCTCAAAAGGGTTCAACCATCAATGCAACATATTACTGTGCTTTATTGACTTGCTTTGTTTATCAAGGAAAAACGTAGAGGAAAGCTCTCCAAAGGTGTCATCCTGTTGCATGACAACGCCTCTGTAAAACCAAGTGAAACAATGGCAAAACTGACCTCCTTAGGCTTTCAAGTGATGCCCCATCCACCCCATTCGCCCAACCTGCCTCCTTCTGACTATCATCTGCTCCCCAATCTCAAAAAACACCTAAAGTGACAACGATTTGGGAGTGTTCCGGAGACAACTAATGCTGCAAATGAGTGGTTACTCCAGCAGTCTGAAGAATTTTATTTGCAGGGACTTAAGAAGCTGCAGGACAGATGTCACAAGTGCATTGACGTTATGAGGGAATATGTAGAATAGTGTGGCAGTTACAGTTTCCTAGCTCAATTATTTATGGGTAAGGCTCAATACTTATCAGCACCCATTTGTAAAAGCCTTTTATGTTGTTAAAACATATATGTAAAATCTATTCAGGTATTAAAAGTAATTACAAAGTAACTGAGTTGACCGACACGTGCCGTCTCTGCTGCATTGGGCCTGGGGATTTGCATTAATGGGTTAAGTCAGTTATTGTTATCTGTTTTTCTGAAGAACTGACTGCTATAGTCTTTAAATATACAATTAAATGGTGTCAGATCATTAAACATGATAGGTTAGCCACAAAATTCAAAGGATAGGCAGGTATGATCCAGCTGCCCACAGGTTATTCAGAGTGTTACAGATTCTTTCAAAAGCTTGTAAGCTTGGTTGCATCAATTGCTTTGACTGACAGAAGCAGGCACGTCTTATGTGGTGGTAAAAGCTACAAGTATTATGCACCAAATTTTTAAGTCCAAGAAAACTCTGCTCTTTAATTCCACAGTCATTTACATAGATAAAAAGATTACACCCGAATAAACGCAGAACTGTCTTAACCATTTGACCTCCAGAAGATTTACCCCCTTTACGACCAGGGCTTTTTTTGCGATACGGCATTGTGTTGCTTTAACAGACAATTGCGGGGTCATGCAAAACTGTACCCAAATAACATGTATGTCATTCTTTTCAGACAAACAGAGCTTTGTTTTGGTGGTATTTGATCACCACTGGGTTTTCATTTTTTTTACTTTTTGCTATAAAATATAACCAATAATTAAAAAAAAAAAAAAATCACATCTCTTCATATATTTTAGCTAATATGCATTTTGCTGCATATTTTTGGTAAACAAATTATCCCAATAAGCATAAGCAAAGTGTCTACAAACTATGGTATATATACTGGAATCAATGATCAGCGACTTATAGCGTGACTGCGATATTGCAGCAAACAATCTGACACTAACTGACACTTTTGACACCTTGTGGAAACCAGTGACACTAATACATTGATCAGTGCTGAAAATATGCACTGTCACTGTATTAATGACACTGACTGGGAAGAGGTCAAACATCTAGGGCGATTAAAGGGTTAACTGTGTACCTAACCAGTGTTTTTGTGTAAACTGTGCTTTGCAGGGATGCAAAATCCATCACTTTGCCCCTGACAGAGTGGAGCTTTGCCTTGTTTACATAGGCAGAGCTTCGTCCTGTGTCTCTACCCAATAATCGGCAGGTGCCAGCAGACATCCATTGCCTGTCACCTACAGATCAGCTTCTGCTGTGAGTAATCACAGCAGAAGCGGCCCGTCTGCAGTTTGCGTGCGTGCCCCCTAGGTGGAAGTCCAGAAACTTAGGCCCCTTTCACACATGCAGACTGTTCGTTTCATCAGTCACTTTTTTAAAAGAAAAAACAGGTGAAGTTTACATCAGTTGTTAATCGGTTTGTCATCCATTTTTCATTCGTTTTTACATCACTTTTTCTTCCAGCTAGAGTCCTTAACCACTCTAGTCCCAGAGCCATTTTTTTATGCAAAAATGGACCGTTTGTCCATTTACATCAATTTTTCGTCCGATCTGTTTTTTTTGTAACGGAAAAAAATAGGGCTTTGATCTGTTCCAAAAAATGGATGTTGACTGAAGCTGATGTAAACGGATGTAAATAGATCAGTGGTTCTCAACCTTTATAGCGCCATGACCCCTTGATAAAATTTTCCAAGTTGTGGGGACCCCTAACAGTAAAATTATTTTCGTAGCATGGGTTGTCAGCTCCCAAGGCAAGGCAGGTAATTTGCGCCCCTAACCCACGGACATTTAGCGCTCCCTGAGTCCCTTCCGCTTGTACAGTATTAAAACCCCTTATGGTACATTTTAGGATGTACCACTCTTTCTCTTTGTTCTCATTTTTTTCCCTTTTATCTCTAGCCATTCTAATTTCTTGTCCCCTCCCCTCTCTCTAGCCGTCTTTCTTGTTCTTTCTCTTATTCTTTCTCTCCCTTTTTCTTTGTTCCTCCCCCTCTTTTCATCTCCCTTGCATGTATTCTCTATTTTTATTCCTTCTCTTACTCCTTGGTGGGGGGGTGGGGGTAATGGGATGAGTGGCAGTGCTGGTGGGGGTTCTGATCAACCAACTTAGGTGCTCTTGATCAAGGTCATCTGCTGATCTGAGAACTGTAGAGGGAACTTTTAATGGCAACTATAATCACAGGTAGTGTTACTCACTGTGTCTCCGGCTTCACTGTGTCTCCGACATTGTGGTGTCTCGCAGCAGTGACACCTATGCCAAAATCAGGAGATAGGGTCTCCTCCAGCCCCACCCACTTCATTCCTCACCTCACTGAATGGGGGGCTGCGAAGAGGCTGAGTGGGCGGCCTCAGGGCTCCAGGAACAGCCCAGCTGGGCGGCCACAGGCTCCAGGGACAGCCCTTCTGGGCAGCCTCGAAAAGGCTGGGAGAGTGGCGCGGGCTTCAGGAACAGCCCAGGATTTGGTGACCCCTGGCAAATTGTCATTTGACCCCCGAGGGGGTCCCGACCCCCAAGTTGAGAACCACTGAAATAGATGATCATCCATTTACATTCGTTTTTCCATAGAGATGCATTGATGTCCATTTTTCTTTTCGTCAACGGATGAATGCAAAACAAACAAACAGTCCATATGTGTAAAAAGAAGCCTTACAGTTACATCAATCCTGTATAAGCTCTGACTAAGTCCAACAGCTTACATGAGGTTTTACTCCTTGAGGAACAAAGTAGCACAGGTGCATGGGGAAAGTGAGTATTAGAGACTTGTACTTTACCACTCTGAATTGGCAAAGAGATTGAGTTAACAGAAAAAGTTGGCAAAGTGATTTAGTCTCCAAAACAGTATGCAACTTAAAGAGCAAGATGGCATAAGACTAGAGAGGATAATTGTTTTGTAGAACCAGAATTTTGAAAAAAAATGGAAAAAAAGTCAACAAGGGTCTGTCTAGTGAGTGTTAACAGTGTTAAATGGGACAGTGCTTACTGAGTTATCGGTTGCAATGGTCAATACAATGTCTACTTGATAGAAAATTGGCCCACTAGAGCATCATATGATTGTACTTTTCCCTAAAGGATATAAATTATTGCAAGTGTTGGTAAAAAAGCTTGATATTTTTTCTGCATGTCAGTACTATACCCGTGGGACGAAAAAAAAAAAGAGACTCCTTTGAAAACATTAAAGGCATCCACATAATAGCAAATGATAGAATATTTGCTGTGCTTGAAGATGTGCATGATGGTCTTTGTGAAAGTTGTGGAAAAATATGATATCACAACCAACAATATTATAACTTCAGAGAGTTAAAGCCCATTTTAGCAAAAGATACATGATAAAAACATGGGGTAAAAATGGTTCTAATGTACTTATTAGGTATGTCTCACAATCTCACAGAAGCACCTGTTTTTGATCCATCAAACAACAGAAAATATAAGAAGATGCATCAAAGGATGTCTATGTGTTTGCAAAAAAGACACCACTATCTCTTTGGAATTTCTCTAAAGATAATCATAAATCCCTGAAAGCCACTGTTAAGACCTATTAGGTAATTAAAGTCATGCAAGGTAATAATGTTGCTGCCGTTAAACTATGATGTAAATGTGACATTGCCTAAAAATCCCAAGACTATTTAAGATACCATCTCCACAGCAGCTGACACAGTAATGCCGCGTACACACGAGCAGAATTTCCGTCAGAAAAATCTTGGATGGTTTTTCCGACAGTATTCCGCTCAAGCTTGGCTTGCATACACACGATCACACAAAAGTTCTCTGAACTTTCGACCGTCAAGAACGCGTGGTGTACAACACTACGACGAGCCGAGAAAATGAAGTTCAATGCTTCCGAGCATGCGTCAAATTGTTTCTGAGCATGCATGGTTTTTTGCGCGTCCAAATTGCATACAGACGAACGGAATTTCCATCAAGAACTTTTTCCGTCGGAAAAATAGAGAACTAGCTCTCAATTTTTTTCTGGCGGAAATTCAGACAGAAAAAGTTGGATGGAGCATACACACGGTCGGAATATCCGACCAAAAGCTCTCATCACACTTTTTTTGACGGAAATAATGACCGTGTGTATGCAGCATAAGATGGCTATTGGAGAGGAACTTTTGGATGAGACGGTGATATAGCACAGCACTTGGTGGCATATGGAAAACCTATAAACCCTGAACTGCTACAAAACTTAAAGTAATATTGAAGGCTATCATTCTGACAGCAGTCAATAAGATTCTGGAGGAAACCCTACTCAAAAAGAAAAGTGTTTCAACTTACAGAGATTTTGGTCACTATGCAGTTCATACTTATGCCTTCACATTTTTAGATCTGCAATCGTTTGGGATTAGAGTTTTATCCTCTGACATGAACATTTTATGTCAGAAGATAAAATTTCAAATCCCAAAAGGATTTCGATCTGAAATGTGAAAGCAGCTGCATACAGCTCATCGAGCAGGCATTCGGAGCTCAAAAGCATGAGAAAAAATGAGAATGTATTGGATTTGCATTTTCAGAGACGCTGAACATGAAAATGGACAAGCCAGCCAAAAACAGACTTCTTTGTCATGTGATTGCTATCCATGAGTACGGTACATTTCATTTTGGATGACATGTATTCTTGATGAGGGAAGAAAAGACATTTACCACTGAAAGTTTACCCTGGAAGCTTTTCAAAACTATGACTAAAAAGAAAAACTAATAACTACCATACACAGATAAATGCACTTGCATAATATATGAGCCTAACCTTAGATGTCAGACGTGGTTCCATTTAGTCACACCGCCAGCACTTCTCTCTAACCTGAAGAATGCATGCTTCTGTTTCCGAATAGACCTAATCCTGCAGTTAGGACCTGTTAAGTTAAGCTAAACTTACTTGTCTTGAGTAAGAATGAAGTGGTCCATGTGAGGTGCTAATCAATAATAGTCTATCCCACCTTAATAAAAATTAACATCCCCATTTTAGCATGTATGCAACAAACTTTGGAAAGTAGATTTGGGTACCTAAGGGGCTTGTTGTGTATCCATAAGTGTGTGCAGCCTATTGCACTAGGGTGTGCACCCCAAAGTTTACATACATACACACACAGAAACATACTATTATAAATGACGGTATTAAAGTGGTTGTAAACCCTTTAAAAAACTCCAAAAAAAAAAAAGACAAAGGCATAATGAGCTAATATGCATAGCATACTAGCTCATTATGAATTACTTACCTGAGATCGAAGCCCCGGCAGCGGTCCTCGTTCACCACTCCGGCGGCCGTCATCTCTCCGGGGGGTTACTTCCGGGTATCGCGGCTCCAGAGCTGTGATTGGCTGAAGCCGCGATGGCGTCACTCCCGCGCATGCGCGGGGAGCCACCTGTAATGGCACAGTACAACTGAAGCAACAGCACGTACATGCCATTGCTTCAGTTTGCTTAAGTGCACATGTGCCGATGACATCGACACATGCAAATACAGGGATATCTCTTAAACCATGCAAGTTTAGAAGATATGCAGTGTAGCTACAAGTAAGCCTAATTATAGGCTTACCTGTGGCAAAAAGTGGTTGTAAAGGGTTTACAACCACTTTAAAACATGGACAATATCAGTGGAGCAGTAGGCGGTATCAGTAGGGCAGTGAACGGTGTCAGACTTTTTTTTTTAATTATTATTTTTTGCAATTTTTTAAATTATTTTTTATAATATTATTTTTTATATTTTTTTTACAAGTTCTATTGGGGGACTTTGGTGAAATATCAGGGGGTCTAAACAGACCCCTGATATCTTGCTTTTGAGACAGAGAAAAGGACTGAGGACAGAAATTCCCCAGTCCCTTTCTCTGCAACCTCAGCTGCACTGGACAGTGAATGAATGGGAAGTTCTCTGTGCTAAGCAGCTTCCTTTTCCTTCACAAGCACAATTTACTATGCTTCAGTTATGAATGGACACAGGAACCGATCACTCATTGTATTCATTCAGAAAATGAAGGGGCTGGTAAATTACATATTTACCAGCCCCTTCCCCCACTCTCCATCCTGACACATCCCCCACAGCAGCTGGGGGAGGGGAGCAGGGGGAATCGGCACTGCACAAGGTGGGAATCAGCGCTGCACACCCCCTGCGCACACCTATGCATGTATCATAAAGTCAGATGTAGGGTGAATAATTTGACGTCCTAGTCCATTTGTGCCCACAAACCTGCTCAGACCCCCACAATTTACAGGGCTATTTATTATAGCAAAAAGTAAAAAATATTGCTTTTTTTTCAAAATTGTCGCTCTTTTTTTGTTTATAGCGAAAAAAAAACCAAAAAACGCAGAGGTGATCAAATACCACCAAAAGAAAGCTCTATTTGTGGGGGGAAAAAAAGGACGTCAATTTTGTTTGGGTACAACGTCGCACGACCGCCCAATTGTCAGTTAAAGCGACGTAGTGCCGTATTGCAAAAAAGGTCTTCATCAGGAAGGGGATAAATCCTTCCGTGGCTGAAGTGGTTGAATAAGACATACAGTGATACAGGAACCTCAATATTGGTGAACATACAATGGATCACTTGCATGTACAAGACCTCAAGCACAGACATTACATTATCATCAATGGTATATACATAAATATAACAGTCCAGACTATGGGCTTCAGGGACTAGGAAGTCTCCAAATTCCTGCACAGTTTTTGACGGTTTACACTGTTTTACTCAAAAGGGAAAGAGAGAAGGTATGACCCAAAGGGTCAAGCAGCAAAGGAGAGTAGGAGCGAAAAAAGAGAGAAGGGTGCAGGGGTCAATTACCAGCCAGTACTGTCAACCACACCCGGGGAGTTTTTTCGTTAGTCCAAACTCCCAGGGGAGTCAAGTCACCAGTTCCGCATGCTCCTCACAATAAACAAACTTGTGCCAATAAAACCACTTCTTGAGATACTTCTCACGTAGTCCCCTTTCCGTGGCCACCAAGTCCTCCATTGCATTGTTTTTGGATACTTTTTTCAACCAGCCGGTGGCTGTGTCTGCTTCCAGCACAGTGAGATGCAGCTCTTCACCGCTGTGAGCAGGAGAGGCAGGATGGATCTCCTATAGATCTTGCTTGGAATATTGTGGTGGTGTAGGAGGAAGAATGCGGGGGGTCCAAGGCAACTCCCAATCCACAAATTTCTGGACAATGCGGTGAACCTCAGTCCAGTAAGGAAGAAAAAGGCGACATGACCAGAAGATGTGGAGGAGGGATTAAGAACATCATAGGCCTGGTGCTGAAAATTATGGTGAGGCTTTTTATATAAAAAAATAAAAATAAACAAAAAATGAAAAATGCAAACAATTTGTTGTTATAACAGATTAAATTAAATAGAGAGGGAGGATGAGAGAGAGAGAAAGGGGATGAGAGAGGGGTAGGGGTAAGGGAGGGAGGATGAGAGAGAGAGGGGGAATGAGAGGGAGAGGATGCACATGCGTGGAGGTGACAGCAATACAGCCCGGCCAAGGCAAGTAACCGATGGCACAGAACCCGGAAGGAAGACCACGTGAAGATGGAAGCACCCGGGACCCACTGGATTGGTCACAGTGCAGCACTGGAGGGCTCAGTCTGACAGGTAAGTGTACCCTAATGTGCTAATATGCTGTGCATACTTGTACATTATGGCATAACCAACCTCAGGGCCTCTAAAAAGAAGTAATGTTAGGGAAGTTTACTACCGCTTTAATATCACAGGATCCCAGGAGCCTCTCATGGAGCTGTCTACTGACCCGGTGGCCCTTGGGCAGTGCCAACATTTCAAAAATATTTTCAGGGACACTTTTTTTTTACAAGTGGTATATTTAGAGTAGCTGACTTTCCCATATGTTCCTCTATACATCACAGTAGTAATCACAAAATTAAATGAGTACTAACATTGGGCAGAACAAATATGAGGACTGTGAAGATTTCCTTTAGTTGAACTAACAAAAGTGTGCTCATTCTAGAGCTGGTAGCATTGAGGATATTCAATTTAATTTAAAAGAACTGTTTTTGTGGGTAAGAGGCATAGGGGAGGAGTATGGATGGTATAAAAGTGGGAAGTATGTGCAGGTGAGGGAGAGGAATGTGGAGGGTATGGCAGTGGGCACAATGTACAGGAGAGCAGTGTGGGGGTATGACAGTGGGCAGTATGAACAGCAGAGGAGTGTGGGGGGGTATGAAAGTGGGCAGTATGCACAGCAGAGGAGTGTGGGGGGTATGACAGTGGGCAGTATGCACAGCAGAGGAGTGTGGAGGGTATGGCAGTGGGCACTATGTACAGCAGAGGAGTGTGGAGGGTATGCCAGTGGGCAGTATGTACAGCAGAAGAGTGTGGAGGGTATGATGGGGGCAGTATGTACAGGAGAGGAGTGTGGAGGGTATTATAGGGGCAGTATGTACAGGAGAGGAGTGTGGAAAGTATTATAAGGGCAGTAAGTACAGGAGAAGAGTGTGGAGAGAAAGATAGTTGGCAGTATGTACAGGAGAGGAGTGTGGAGGGTATGACAGTGGGCAGTATGTACAGGAGAGGAGTGCGGAGGGTATCACAGTGGGCGGTATGTACAGGAGAGGAGTGTGGACGGTATTATACTGAGCAGTATGTACAGGAGACTAGTGTGGAGGGTAAGACAGTGGGCAGTATGTACAGGAGATGAGTGTGGAGTGTAAGAGAGCGGGCAGTATGTACAGGAGAAGAGTGTGGAGGATATAACAGTGGGCAGTATGTACAGGAGAGCAGTTTGGAGGGTATGACAGTGAGCAGTATGTACAGGAGTGGAATGTGGAGGGTATGACAATAGGCAGCATGTACAGGAGAGGAGTGTAGAGGGTATGACAGTGGGCAGTATGTACAGGAGAGGAGTGTGGAGGGTATGACAGTGGGCACTGTGTACAGGTGAGGAGAATGAAGGAATCTGGGAAGGAAAAATGTAAAGGTTTTTGGAAGGATGTTTAGGGACTGCGTAGTGGTTAAGCGGACCATACATGCAGAGACAAGCCATAGTCGATCTACGTATGGGCTAGCTGGTTGTACACAAGTCAATCTATTAATCGACTTGGGTACAACCAGCCTGTCTTGTTTTTCCAAAAACAATCAGTGCTGCCAGCAGGCCCGGATTTACTCCCTTTGCCGCCCCAAGGCTGGGTCCTTCAATGCCGCCCCCCCCCCCCCCCCCACACACACACACACCACCATTCTCGTCCTTTATCGATGACTGCTACAATAGACCAAATAACAACATATCTCCACACACAAGAACACTGAAAATAACTGGCTTTAATTGTACAGACTGAAAATACCCTGTAATGCAGAAAATGCCTTTTAAAGATTATAGCAGTAAGAAACTCCCTACAATTTTTTAGTTCTAACTTTTCTTATGGCAAACTCATCGATAATATCTTCGTAGGACAAAGTATTTAAAAGTTCTGACTCAATGGCAAGTAGAGGCTACGGACATACCACAGGTGGTGGACAGAGGCTGCGGACATACCACAGGAGGTGGACAGAGGCTGCAGACATACCACAGGAGGTGGACAGATGCTGTGGACATACCACAGGAGGTGGACAGATGCTGTGGACATACCACAGGAGGTGGACAGAGGCTGCGGACATACCACAGAAGGTGGACAGAGGCTGTGGACATACCACAGGAGGTGGACAGAGGCTGCGGACATACCACAGAAGGTGGACAGAGGCTGCGGACATACCACAGGAGGTGGACAGAGGCTGCGGACATACCACAGGAGGTGGACAGAGGCTGCGGACATACCACAGGAGGTGGACAGAGGCTGCGGACATACCACAGGAGGTGGACAGAGGCTGCGGACATACCACAGGAGGTGGACAGAGGCTGCAGACATACCACAGGAGGTGGACAGAGTCTACGCACATACCACAGGAGGTGGACAGAGTCTGCGGACATACCACAGGAGGTGGACAAAGGCTGCGGACATACCACAGGAGGTGGACAGAGGCTGCGGATATACCACAGGAGGTGGACAGAGGCTGCGGACATACCATAGGAGGTGGACAGAAGCTGCGGACATGACAGTGTCCTCCTCACCCCCTCACAGTAGCTTCTTTGTCCACCATCATATTACTTCTCCACATCATCAGTGTGCTGTGTCCTTCTCCTGTGCCCCTTTCACCTCTCCACAGGTCAGGGCTGCCCTGACCTGTGGAGAGGTGAAAGGGGCACAGGAGGAGGACACAGCACACTGATGATGTGGAGAAGTAATATTATGGTGGACACTGGACAGAGCACATCAGAGACTCTCTGTCCCGGCCTCCCCTGCATGCCACGGCTTACCCTTCCGGGCTCCCAACGATGTCCTCCTTTCACTCTGATATCCCCCCACAGTACTGTCCTTCTCCTTACCCCTGCTCAGCTCCTCTGGACCTCTCTGCCTATGGCGAGTGCACTGCACGAGCCACCGACCGCCATAGTGTCCCAATCATCTAATCGAAAATGGTGCCGGGCCGTGCCATTACGTTACTGTGCATGCGCTGCCCGGCCGATCGCGTACGAGCTTTCCCGAGCCCAGCCGGCATGCGTAGTTGCGTGGTCGGCTCGCGGACATCTTTTTTACGGGCACTGGTGCCCGTAATGGACTTAACGGGCAGCCCGGAAGGGGGGGTGGCCCCGAAAGCTGAGAAGTCGCCACATGAGCGGCACCGCCCCTGCATCACTGCCGCCCCGAGGCCTGGCCTCGGTGGCCTTGTGAGAAATCCGGCCCTGGCTGCCAGCTATAGTTAGCAACACTTATTATTGTATTGTGTGGGTAGGGAAGGCTCCCCACTGCGGGAGTGATTCCCCCATCCACAGGTGAGAGGGTGTGCGGGGACAGGCTGGGGAGGGAGGTCTGTCAGCAGGGGGGTGTGAGGTGGTCATGGAGAGATATTAATCAGCGGGTGGGGGGAGTAACTGGGTGTGATATCTTTTGGAGTAGGGTCTGTCATCTGCAGGTTGGGAAATGGTCACCTGTGATATAAGTTGAAGGGAGGTGGCTAACATGGGAAGTGGCTGGGGAGTGACCTGGTTGGTGGTGAGTGTGAAATGGATGATGCTTTTCACATTTCTTTCACATTTGCGGTAATGCTTACTGCCCTCTTAAAAGTGATCAGTGGTGTATTGCTTTTTAACGAGTGGTATAGCAGCAGCTGACAGGCATTCATGAGGTGCTACTGCCACCTCCTTTATTTTTTACATCGCTGAATGGTAGTTTTACATTGTTGGACTATGCTGCTACTGCGAGCGAGTTTGGCTTGCAGTTGCAGAGTGGCCCCATTGAAATCAATAGGCGAGTTTGATAAGCGGTGCTGCCTGTCAAACTCTGCAGGCTCCAAGCTGTCCATTGAGCTCCGTGCCTCTGACAAGAAGTGGGGAGAGGCACTGTGAACTCATCCTCTCAGTCTGCTGCAAACAGAGTGTGCCAGCTTGTATTTAAACTGGCCTCTATGTATGTAGCTTCTGACAGGCTGCGCAAGGAGCCCCGTATCTCCAGGACCATAGGTAATAGGAGCCCAAAATTTGAACAGTAGCGCGGTGGACCTTCAACTACCTACCCCCCAAATTTGGGCTCTATGTGGCCCCTGGTCGCCGAGCCCCGACCCTCGAAATCGATTGTTCGTTTTTTTGTGATTTATTATTTTTAAATGGGCATATCTTAAGGTAACGGGCCTGGAGCTGCAGCTCCAGTAGCCCCTATGTTAATCAGTCCCTGCCTCCAGCACCGATTTGTGCTCTGAGGGAACATCCCATGAAAAAAAAATGGTTTACTGTAACTAATTGTAAAGTGAGAGCTGAAGTCTGGCTTCAGTTTGTTAGTGGTTCTATATCTGCAAATACATTTAATACTCCCCCCCCCCCCAAACACACCCAGACTGACAATGCGGCTGCTGTGCCTCCCCCTCTCATTATTACTGACCAGATCACCAGGTGAAAACAGAGGAGAAAGAGCCAAAGAATTATTATTATTTTTTATGCTGCATTAGACTAAGCTGTTTCTGTTATGCCATTCCTATTTAACCGCGCCCCCTTACAGTAACCCACACCCACTATTTGCTGTGGTCAACATCAGAGACATCCTGCAACATAATTGGAAGGAGAGTATCCTATGTGGACAAAGGGAAGTCCACATAGGATACAACATACATACAGTGGGGATGGAAAGTATTCAGACCCCCTTAAAATTTTCACTCTTTGTTATATTGCAGCAATTTGCTAAAATCATTTAAGTTAATTTTTTTCCTCATTAATGTACACACAGCACCCCATATTGACAGAAAAACACAGAATTGTTGACATTTTTGCAGATTTATTAAAAAAGAAAAACTGAAATACCACATGGTCCTAAGTAGGGTTGTCCCGATACCAATACTAGTATTGGTATCGGCACCTATACCGAGCATTTGCCCGAGTACTTGTACTCGGGCAAATGCTCCCGATGCTTCCCCCGATACCTAGAAGACAGCTGTGATCGGCGCGTGGGGGATTTACAAGATTCTCCCCCAGCGGCTTTAGTGACATACAGCGGTGATCGGTCACAGCTGACTGTCACTGCATCCTCCTCCGTGCCCCCTCCATTCCTCTGTGCCTCTCCGCTGTCCCCTGCATTCCTCTCTCCTTATCTGTCCCCCTCCGTTTTCCCCCTCCGTTCCTCTCTCCTTATCTGTCCCCCTCCGTTCTCCCCCTCCGTTCCTCTCTCCTTATCTGTCCGCTCCGTTCTCCCCCTCAGTTCCTCCGTCCCCCTCCTCCTTCCTTTGTGTATGGATAGAGTCAGTTGACTCTGTCCATTCACATAACTGAAACATTGTAATCTCCTGTGATTACGATGTGTCAGTTTATGAATGGAGAGAAGCCGCTGTATTCTCTCCATTCATTCTCAGTGCAGCTGAGGCTGCAGAGAAAGGGACTGGGGAATCTCTATCCTCTGTCTCTTTCTCTGTCTCAAGGGGGAGATATCAGAGGTCTGTTAAGACCCCTGATATCTCACCAAAGCCCCCCAAAAGGGCGGATTAAAAAAAAAAACAAAACAAAAAAAAACAATAAAGAATAAAAAAATATTATTGTAAAAAATAAAAATTGTAAAAAAAAACAAAAAAAACACACACATACAACGTTCACCCCCCCCCCCCAAAAAAAAAATAGCAAAAAAATAAACTGTCACGTGACATTAAAAAAAAAGTATTGGTAATCGGTATCGGCGAGTACTTGAAAAAAAGTATCGGTACTTGTACTCGGTCCTAAAAAAGTGGTATCGGGACAACCCTAGTCCTAAGCATTCAGACCCTTTGCTCAGTATTTAGTAGAAGCACCCTTTTGATCTAATACAGCCATGAGTCTTTTGGGGAAAGATGCAACAAGTTCTTCACACCTGGATTTGGGGATCCTCTGCCATTCCTCCTTGCAGATCCTCTCCAGTTCTGTCAGGTTGGATGGTAAGCGTTGGTGGACAGCCATTTTTAGGTCTCTCCAGAGATGCTCAATTGGGTTTAAGTCAGGGCTCTGACTGGGCCATTCAAGAACAGTCACAGAGTTGTGAAGCCACTCCTTTGTTATTTTAGCTGTGTGCTTAGGGTCATTGTCTTGTTGGAAGGTAAACCATCGGCCTAGTCCTAGGTCCTGAGGACTCTGGAGAAGGTTTTCGTCCAGGATATACCTGTACTTGGTTGCATTCATCTTTCCCTCGATTGCAACCAGTCGTCCTGTCCCTGCAGCTGGAAAACACCCCCACAGCATGATGCTGCCACCTCCATGTTTCACTGTTGGGACTATATTGGACAGGTGATGAGCAGTGCCTGTTTTTCTCCACACATACCGTTTAGAATTAAGGCCAAAAAGTTCTATCTTGGTCTCATCAGACCAAAGAATCTTATTTCTCATCATCTTGGAGTCCTTCAGGTGTTTTTTTAGCAAACTCCATGCGGGCTTTCATGTGTATTGGACTGAGGAGAGGCTTCCGTCGGGCCACTCTGCCATAAAACCCTGACTGGTGGAGGGCTGCAGTGATGGTTTACTTTCTACGAAATAGAAGCAAGATGGCTGGGCTATATGAGGAAACAACTCAAGTGATTTTCCATCCCTAATTAAAGTAGTATGAGAAAGGGGAGGAGGTGGGGGGAAGGGAAAGGGGGGGGAATTGGGGGAGGGAAGGGGAAGGGCTGGGCAATAACCCTCCTCAAAAAGTGGGATTTTAAGGAAAAAGTGGCTGAGTTGCATAGATGAGCATTTAAACAATCAGCTAAAATATAATAATGTTTATTGAGAAACAATATAAAAAGGTATAGGCAATACAAATGTAGACATATAATTATCCAGTAGTGACATCCAAAGTTCGTGCGTGACTAGAGCCAACATGTTTCGCAAAAGGAATTTCGCTTCATCAGGGCTAGACACGATGCAGTTAATGCATTCACACTGTGTAAACAATAAACAGTCTTAGGTCATAAAGTAAAATAACAGATCCTAACAAATACCAAATATTACAGAAAATCGCTCACCTACTATAATTCCAAGACTAGAGATTAAAATCACCATTCATTAGACAACAACCGCAAGCCGGCCGGTATGGAATGTCACTGGGTGCCAGATCCCAGATAGACAGTGCCAGTAGGAGAACTAGGCCATACATTCAGGGTATTGTGCGCAGGAGACCACTGCTGAAATTACAAATAGTACACCCATAAGAAACACCAAGGGTCAATGGTAGATCAAGCTACACTAACAATGGTTAGTCAGTGACAGAGCAGTAGTATCCAATATATAATGCCCAATGTTATGTGTTAAATAATACTGATAGTGCAGGGGCCCAGCACAACGTTCCCTTTAAAATTAAGTAAACATGTATATATATCCACAAGGCAAAGGCCAAAAGTGCATGACAGAAAGCAAAAAACAAGAAACAACAGGAAACAAAAACATGGGTCCCCCCCAGTTTCAAAACGTAACCCCGTACAAGAATAAGGGAATGGTATATCCGGAATATACAGACTTACCCTTAAAAGTCGAAATATAGCGAGGAAAGGGGGGGGGGGAAAGCCCGCAAGGATATTTCCTAGTAGAGGATACGGGCGTCTGCCCGTTTGCGATGGATGGCTGCAAGATGTGTCTGACAGACAACATCAGTGCCTCCATCTTTAAATAATATGGCCCCACCGGAAGCAATCAGGTCAGCGGTGACCTCCGGCATTGCTTCCGGTCCGGAAGTCCCTGTCATCGTGCGCGCGCACCCGCAGAGCGGACGCAGCCGCATTCCACCTACAGTGGTGCGCGCGCATTGCCCATATTACGCCAATGGCGTGATGGGCAGATGGGGGCGGAAGGAAAGGGAGCTCCACCCCCTGGGCAGGGACATCCGAATCCTCCTACTACAAAGCAATCATAACCGGCCAACAGCGGAGGTGCCAAGGAATGGTGCAAGGCAACAAAAAGAAAAAACAACAAATAATAAAAAATACATACATAACGGTCCAAGGGGACCGGGTATCTTACATTAGTAATAGACATGTGCTTTAACAATAGCAAAGTACAATATGCACAAAGAAATTTTGTTATATGCATGGAAAAGCAATTATTAGGAAAGTAAGAAACAACAGAGAATAATATGATCAGTTTAGTTGTTCAGTTTATCCTTAATGGGAGATAGTAACACTTAGTGGACCTGGCTAGTAAGGTGTCACTCGGTAAGAGCCCATAAGTTAAGTATGAAATTAACCTATCACAGTTGTTAATGGACTACAAGAGTGGATGGTTATAAATTACGTAGATATATGTAGTGTAGTGTATCTAGATGACAGGTAAGGATAGGCGTAAGCCTTCTTATAGTAACAAAAGACAGAGCGGTAATGGATATCACATCTATGATTCCAGTTGTAACTTAGACATATGGGTATTATTGAAACAGAATATAATACATAAAATATATGCTCAGTATTGACAGGAGTATGTGATATCATAGGAAGGGGTTGAATGCAAGTGCAGTGTTGAGGCCAGGTGGACTAGTTGCCCGTTGGTTATATATCCACCTGGCCTCACGCTGCAGAATCATTTTATCCACGTTACCGCCCCTCTCTGGCTCAGATATAACCTCAAGGGCGAAGAAGGACACAAAATTAGGATCATAGCTATGTCGTAGGCCCACATGTTTGCAGATGGGAGTATACAGTAGCCCTGCATCCAAATAGTACAGGTGGTCCTGTATCCTTCTAGCGAATGGGCGTTTAGTTTTCCCTATATAGAAGGCACCGCAACGGCACATGGCTAGGTACACAATGCCCGTTGTGGTGCAGTCGGCATATCCTTTTAGTTTATGGAAGCCTCCTCTCGGGAGGGGACAGCCCAGGCCCTCCCTAATCCATGGGCAGAATTGGCAGTGTCCACATCTAAAAGTGCCGCTCCCGCCCTCTGCTCCTGCCAATGATGTTGAAGATTGTAGGTGACTGTGGACAATCGCATCTCTAATGGAACGTGATCTCCTATAAGTAATTTGTGGCACACTGGCCACATATTTTGAGATGACTGGATCCTCAGACAGAAAATGCCAATTGTTGCTAATCAGGCTTCGAATCTCCTGTTGCTGTGTTGTAAATGTGGTGATTAATTTGATAGTGGGATGTGAGTCTCTCACCTTCTGTTTGAAAATGAGAGTGTCACGTGGGTTAAGTTTAGCCCTTTGATAGGCCCTTTTTAGAACTTTTTTACTATACCCTCGTTTAAGCAGACGGTCATATAGGGCTTACGCCTCTCTCTCAAAGTCCTCCAAGGTTTACTTTCTACAACTTTCTCCCATCTCCCGACTGCATCTCTTGAGCTCAGCCACAGTGATCTCTGGGTTCTTCTTTACCCCTCTCACCAAGGCTCTTCTCCCCTGATAGCTTAGTTTGGCTGGACGCCCAGTCTTCTATTTAAGGATTATGGAGGCCACTGTGCTCTTAGGAACCTTAAGTGCAGAAGAATTTTTTTTATAACCTTGGCCAGATCTGTGCCTTGCCACAATTCTGTCTCTGAGCTCTTCAGGCAGTTCCTTTGACCTCATGATTCTCATTTGCTCTGACATGCACTGTGAGCTGTAGGATCTTATATAGACAGGTGTGTGGCTTTCCTAATCAAGTCCAATCAGTATAATAAAACACAGCTGGACTCAAATGAAGGTGCAGAACCATCTCAAGGATGATCAGAAGAAATGGACAGCACCTGAGTTAAATAGAGTGTCACAGCAAAGGGTCTGAATACTTATGACCATGTGATATTTCACTTTTTCTTTTTTAATAAATCTGCCAAAATGTCAACAGTCATGTGTTTTTCTGTCAATATGGGGTGCTGTGTGTACATTAATGAGGAAAAAATGAACTTAAATGATTTTAGCAAATGGCTGCAATATAACAAAGAGTGAAAAATTTAAGGGTGTCTGAATACTTTCCATCCGCACTGTAAATATACAGTGTCTTTAAAAAGTATTCATACAGCTTCAAATTTTTCACATTTTGTCATGTTACAACCAAAAATGTAAATGTATTTTATTTTTATTGGGATTTTATGTGATAGACCAACACAAAGTGGCACATAATTGTGAAGTGGAAGGAAAATGATAAATGGTTTTCCAATTTTTTTTTACAAATAAACATGTGAAAAGTGTGGCATGCATTTGCATTTAGCCCCCTTTACTCTGATACCCCTAACTAAAATCTAGTGTAACCAATTGCCTTTGGAAGTCACCTAATTAGTATATAAAGTTCACCTGTCTGTAATTTAATCTCAGCATAAATACAGTTGTTCTGTGAAATCCTTAGAGGTTTGTTAAAGAACCTTAGTGAACAGCAGCCTTGAAGGCCAAGGAACACACCAGACAGGTCAGGGATAAAGTTGTGGAGAAGTTTCAAGCAGAGTTAGGTTATAAAAAAAATATCCCAAGCTTTGAACATCTCACGGAGCACTGTTCAATTCATCATCCGAAAATGGAAAGAGTATGGCACAACTGCAAACCTACCAAGACATGGCTGTCCACCTAAACTGACAGGCTGGGCAAGGAGAGCATTCATCAGAGAAGCTGCCAAGAGGCCCATGGTAACTCTGGAGGAGCTGCAGAGATCCACAGCTCAGGTGGGAGAATCTGTCCACAGGACAACTATTAGTCGTGCACTCCACAAATCTGGCCTTTATGGAAGAGTGGCAAGAAGAAAGCCATTGTTGAAAGAAAGCCATAGGAAGTCCTGTTTGGAGTTTGCAAGAAGCCATGTGGGGGACACAGCAAACATGTGGAAGAAGATGCTCTGTTCAGATGAGGCCAAAATTTAACTTTTTGGCATAAAAGCAAAATGCTATGTGTGGCAGAAAACTAACACTGCACATCACCTTGAACACAGCATCCCCACTGTGTTATGTTGTGGGGATGTTTTTTTTCAGCAGGGACAGGGAAGCTGGTCAGAAGTGATGGGAAGATGGATGGAGCCAAATACAGGGCAATCTTAGAAGAAAATCTGTTAAGCCGCGTACACACGAGTGGAATGTCTGACAGGAAGAGTCTGACGGAAGCTTTTCATCATCTATTCCGATTGTGTGTATGCCTCATCTGACTTTTTTTTTTCGAAAATTCTGACGGACCTAGAAATGGAATATGTTCTAAATATTCCAATTCCTATCGGAAACCCGCTCGTCTGTATGCTGTTCCGACAGACCAAAAACGACGCATGCTCTGAAGCAAGTATGAGACAGAAGCTATTGGCTACTAGCTATTGCACTTCCTTTTTATAGTCCCGTCGTACGTGTTGTACGTCACTGCGTTCTAGACGGTCGGACTTTGGTGTGACTGTGTGTAGGCAAGACCGCTTGAGTGGAATTCCGTCGGAGAAACCTTCGGAGTTTATTCCGACGGCAAAACCGGTCGTGTGTACAGGGCATTAGAGTGTGCAAAAGACTTGAGACTGGGGCAGAGGTTCGACTTCCAGCAGGACAACGACCCTAAACATACAGCCAGAGCTACAATGGAATGGTTTAGATCAAAGAATATTCAAGTGTTGGAATGGCCCAGTCAAATTTCAGACCTAAATCCAATTGAGAATCGGTAGCAAGACTTAAAAATTGATGTTCACAGACGCTCTCCATTCAATCTGACAGAGCTTGAGCTATTTTGCAAAGAAGAATGGGCAAAAATGTCACTCTCTAGATGTGCAAAGCTGGTAGAGACATCCCCAAAAAGACTTGCAGCTGTAATTGCAGCGAAAGGTGGTTCTACAAAGTATTGACTCAAGGGGCTGAATACAAATGCACGCCACACTTTTCATATATTTATTTGTAAAAAACTTTTGAAAACCATTTCACTTCACAAGTATGTGCCACTTGGTGTTGGTCTATCATATAAAATACCAATAAAATACATTTACGTTTTTGGTTGTAACTCGACAAAATGTGGAAAATGCCAAGGGGTATGAATACTTTTTTCAAGGCACTGTATGTGATGTTTAAATATATAGTGTTATATAATATAAATAATGTATCATATAAATATATATAATTTATAAAAATAATGGCAGAATGCATTTTTATACATAATAATGCAAAGAAATTGAAATTCATGAATCCCAACACCTTTACAGATGTCTGAGCAGGATAGCCAAAAGAGAGCAAAAAATAGATAGAAAATTTCTGCTATGCATACTTTTGGAGGACACCATTTACTTTTTTTTTAACTACAAAATTTGTATACTACTATAAGATGTAACATGCTAAAAGTCAAGGTGATAGTATTGTCAGAGCTCTTATTAATGTTATAGGAATAAATAATACAGCAGAATTATTAAAATGATTAAAAACCTACTTTGTGCCGCATAGAAGGTGAAAGCTATATTTATTTTATTGTACTCCCAATTAGGGAACAATAAATAAGTACTAGTTATCTATGCACAGTCATACTCAGCCAGCTTCCCAAATTAGCTGCACCTGAGACCCGCAGAAACTGAATTAAAACCTTAGTTTCCAGGTATAATATAACATAATGACTATTCAGGCACCTAGTTACACCATGCTACATCCGTAAACTGCCTTCTACAATCCTAGCCTTATGATTACATACTTAGACACATTTGATTAAAGAAAATGCCTTTTTTTTTTGTAAGTAGTGCTTCAGTCCTTGCGCCATTATCCTTTTCTTTTTCACATCTCTGCAGATTTAATTACCTTTTCACTCTGTTCAGAAAAATTTCATCCCGCCTCATTATTTTCCCCTTTTTTGCTTTGGTTCTCAAAAGTCACACTGAAAATTAATATCATGCTAAACCTTAAATATAAACTAGTAATAGAATATGAATTTTATTAAGTTGTTTTCAAAGCTTACCTTTTCCAAAAAAAAGAATCTGATTTAAAAATACAGCCAAAATGCCCATTGATCTATAAACACTCTATCTATCCTGCAGATGTTCATCATTATGGGATCTTGCCATTTGCTTCAAATGTCAGCGGTTCCCTGCTTCAGATAAACATGAATGATATGTTGTTGAAGCAGTACATTCTAGCTTTCAGTGTATGATTTTAGAAGACCTTTAAAGCATGTCCTGCAAGTAGAAAGATCTGGAAAGATAAGGTCTACAGTATGTACACTTTAAAGCAGTATTACACCTAAAAACAAAAATGTATTATATTGCAGCTTACCAATCATTAGATGTGGTGGCTGCATTAATTTTCTTTTTTCCTTTATTTTCACCTAGCCAGGAAGTCTGTTATTTTTCAACTTCCTTTAAAACTCCAAGCTATCAAGCAAAAGTGGCAGTTAGAGGGTTAGAGACAAACCATTTTACACTAAGATGGGCGCTTACAATGTTCATCTATAGTAATTTATGTAAAACCTTTATCCTAAAAGAGAAAAGAAAACTGTTGCTGTAACTGCTTAAAAAAATATATTAGCTAGAGTTTTGCTTTCATTGGTTAGTCAAGTCCATCCAAATCTGCTAGTGCATCTTATGCCCCATTCACACGATCAGAAATTCCGTCAGAAAAAACTTGCATGGTTTTTCTGACGGAATTCCGCTCAAGCTTGCCTTGCATACACACGGTCACACAAAAGTTCTCTGAACTTTTGACCGTCAAGAACGCGGTGACGTACAACACTATGATGAGCTGAGAAAATGAAGTTCAATGCTTCCGAGCATGCGTCGAATTGTTTCCGAGCATGTGTGATTTTTTTGCGCTCCGAATAGCATACAGATGAACGCATTTTCGGATAGGAACTTTTTCCGACCGAAAAATAAAGAACCTGCTCTCAATCTTTTGCTGGCTGGAATTCTGCCAGCAAAAGTCAGATGGAGCATACATACGGTCGCAATCTCTGACCAAAAGACCACATCCGCCTTTTGCTGGCAGAATTCCTGATTGTGTGTATGGGGCATAACACTACCTCTCACCTCTTATCTGCTGTCCGGGTGTCTCTGTTCAGGGCCGGATTAACATAGAGGCTATTGGAGCTGCAGCTCCAGGCCTCTACCATATTATAGGCCTAACACACCGAGCAACAGCAGCCCGAACCTTGCTGGCAGCATCACTTTCCTGGCAAGTCAGTCAGGTGTTTCTTCAGAATAGGTGACACACCCTGCACTCATCCTCAGTAAGGATACAGTGAGAAGGCGGCAAGCGGACATCTTGTTACACCCACCGGAGTCTTGCATTTCACACTTAATTTTAACAGTAAACACAGCTTATATGCTTATATAGTGAAATACAGGATTTAAAAATCTGACTGTTCAGATGTTGAATTTTAAAAGCAGTGGCAAGCCTGCTAGTCTCACAGGTTTGCTAATCTGACAGAACAATGCTGCTTTGAATAACCAACATCAAAACAGTCTGACGGATTTAAAAATACTGAATTTTACTATATAAGTTGAGTTTACTGTTAAAAATAAGTGTAAAATGCATGGGGACACTGTGGGTGTAACAAGATGTCCTCTTCCCGCCTTCTCACTGTATCCTTACTGTGGACGAGTGAGGGGTGTAGCAAGATGGCTGCGACGGAACGTCACTTCCATCACAAATTCTGACGGGTCGCCTAATGTGATAAAAAACACCGGCTTCCCTGTAACCAGGGCTTTTTTTCAGTCGGTCCTGTGCTGACCCCTCACTACTGTCACTCTTGAACACACAAGCCCGGCTTTCTGTGTTCACATGTGACAGCTTTATTAATGGGTAATTGTGTGAAAGAAAGAGGGGCATATGGATAGGAGTTCTGTTTTTTTTTTTCTTCATATTTTTGGCACTTATAAACGGACCCAGTATTTTCTGTGAATGTATAATATATGTATGGCAGGTCTGCCTTAATTCCACAAGGGGACCCTGACAACTAATATCTAGTCACTACTGAAAATTCTATTTTTTGTAGTGTGTGTATGTATATATATATATATATATATATATATATATATATATACTGTATACATACATACATGTAGTAAGGTCCCAGGCCTCCTTTGATCTAATAGGAAACCTCCAGGGCCAGGGATAGCTGACATCCTTCTGTATGTGGTGGGTTGTGAGGCATGGTGGGTGCAGAGTAGTTAAAGTTATTGGGCGCCAGACACTTCTTGAATGCAAAAGAAAGTTTATTTCTCTTATCAAACCTTTTTGGGGGAGAGAAGGCAGAGAAAGGCATCCAGCAAGACGCCACATCTGCATGTGCAATGATGCTGTCTCCTATGGCAACAGTCTTTAACAGTTCCTAACACAAATGTAACAGTTCTTTCACTTTCACTACAGTCGCTCTTTGTAGTTCTTCATCCCACTGAGCTTCTGGTCTCTCACTGATTCACTGCCACTGATTCCCTTGAGCTCCTCCAATCTTCATGGTGGGATCTTCCTCAAGCGTCACCCCCACTTCTCTGCTGGGTCCCTAGCTTGGCACTCAAGATACCTCTCAAGCTTCACCCCACTGGCCTGCTCAGTCCCTGGCTTGACACACAAGGCTGCTCTGCAAGCATCACCTCCGCTGGCTGGGTCCCTGGCTTGATACCCACTGAAGTTTCCACCAGTGGAAGGAGGGCAGTCAGATCGGATGTTACACCAATGGTCAGCCTCACTCCGCCAACTAGAACAGGGTACTACTGTGAAGGACAGGAAGAGGAGGAATGCAGTGAATGCAGGCTGCATTTTTAATGGTCACAGGTCAGGCTGCATTTTTATTGGGCACAGGTCAGGCTGCATTTTTAATGAGCACAGGTCAGGCTGCATTTAATAGGACTGGTAAGGCTGAATTTAATTGGCACTGGTCAGGCTGCATTTCATGGGACTGGTAAGGCTGCATTTAGTTGGCACTGGTCAGGCTGTGTTTCATGGGCACTGGTAATTAACCACTTCAGCCCCGGAAGGATTTACCCCCTTCCTGACCAGAGCACTTTTTACAATTTGGCACTGCGTTGCTTTAACTGCTAATTGCGCGGTCATGCAATGCTGTACCCAAACGAAATTTGAGTCATTTTCTTCCCACAAATAGAGCTTTCTTTTGATGGTATTTGATCACCTCTGCGGTTTTTATTTTTTGCGCTATAAACGGAAAAAGACTAAAAATTTTGAAAAAAAATGATATTTTCTACTTTTTGTTATAAAAAAATTCAATAAACTCAATTTTAGTCATACATTTAGGCCAAAATGTATTCTGCCACATGTCTTTGGTAAAAAAATGTCAATAAGCGTATATTTATTGGTTTGCGCAAAAGTTATAGTGTCTACAAACTAGGGTACATTTTCTGGAATTTACACATGTCATTTCTTGAGGTGCTAAAATGGCAGGGCAGTACAAACCCCCCCCCAAATGACCCCATTTTGGAAAGTAGATACCTCAAGGAAATTGTTGAGAGGCATGTTGAGCCCATTGAATATTATTTTCTTTTGTCCCAAGTGATTGAATAATGACAAAAAAAAAAGAATTTACAAAAAGTTGTCACTAAATGATATATTGCTCACACAGGCCATGGGCATATATGGAATTGCACCCCAAAATACATTCAGCTGCTTCTCCTGAGTACGGGGATACCACATGTGTGGGACCGTTTGGGAGCCTAGCCGCGTACGGGGCCCCGAAAACCAATCACTGCCTTCAGGATTTCTAAGGGTGTAAATTTTTGATTTCACTCCTCACTACCTATCACAGTTTTGAAGGCCATAAAACTCCCAGATGGCACAAAACCCCCCAAATGACCCCATTTTGGAAAGTAGACACCCCAAGCTATTTGCTGAGAGGCATGTTGAGTCCATGGAATATTTTATATTTTGACACAAGTTGCGGGAAAGTGACAATTTTTTTTTTTTGCACAAAGTTGTCACTAAATGATATATTGCTCACACAGGCCATGGGCATATGTGGAATTGCACCCCAAAATACATTTAGCTGCTTCTCCTGAGTATAGGGATACCACATGTGTGGGACTTTTTGGGAGCCTAGCCGCGTACAGGACCCCGAAAACCAAGCACCGCCTTCAGGCTTTCTAAGGGCGTAAATTTTTGATTTCACTCTTCACTGCCTATCACAGTTTTGGAGGCCATGGAATGCCCAGGTGGCACAAACCCCCCCAAATGACCCCATTTTGGAAAGTAGACACCCCAAGCTATTTGCTGAGAGGCATGGTGAGTATTTTGCAGCTCTCATTTGTTTTTGAAAATGAAGAAAGACAAGAAAAAACATTTTTTTTTCTTTTTTCAATTTTCAAAACTTTGTGACAAAAAGTGAAGTCTGCAAAATACTCACTATACCTCTCAGCAAATAGCTTGGGGTGTCTACTTTCCAAAATAGGGTCATTTGGGGGGGGGGGCGTTTGTGCCACCTGGGCATTCCATGGCCTCCGAAACTGTGATAGGCAGTGAAGAGTGAAATCAAAAATTTACGCCCTTAGAAACCCTGAAGGCGGTGCTTGGTTTTCGGGGCTAGGCTCCCAAAAAGTCTCACGCATGTGGTATCCCCGTACTCAGGAGAAGCAACAGAATGTATTTTGGGGTGTAATTTCACATATGCCCATGGCATGTTTGAGCAATATATCATTTAGTGACAACTTTGTGCAAAAAAAAATGTGTATTTTTCCCGCAACTTGTGTCACAATATAAAATATTCCATGGACTCGACATGCCTCTCAGCAAATAGCTTGGGGTGTCTACTTTCCAAAATGGGGTCATTTGGGGGGGGGGGGGGTGTTGAACTGTCCTGGCATTTTATGCACAACATTCAGAAGCTTATGTCACACATCACCCACTCTTCTAACCACTTGAAGACAAAGCCCTTTCTTACACTTTTTGTTTACATGAAAAAATTATTTTTTTTTGCAAGAAAAATACTTTGAACCACCAAACATTATATATTTTTTTAAAGCAAATGGCCTACAGATTAAAATGGTGGGTGTTTCATTTTTTTTCACACAGTATTTGCGCAGCGATTTTTCAAACGCATTTTTTTGAGAAAAAACACACTTTTTTAAATTTTAATGCACTAAAACACACTATATTGCCCAAATGTTTGATGAAATAAAAAAGATGATCTTAGGCTGAGTACATGGATACCAAACATGACATGCTTTAAAATTGCGCACAAACGTGCAGTGGCGACAAACTAGTACATTTTTAAAAGCCTTTAAAAGCCTTTACAGGTTACCACTTTAGATATACAGAGGAGGTCTACTGCTAAAATTACTGACCTGGATCTGACCTTCGCGGTGATACCTCACATGCATGGTGCAATTGCTGTTTACACTTGACGCCAGACCGACGCTTGCGTTCGCCTTTGCGCGAGAGCGGGGGGGACAGGGGTGCTTTTTTCTTTCTTTTTTTTTTTTCTTTATTATTTTTTTGATTTTTTTATCTTATTTTTAAACTGTTCCTTTCATTTTTTTTTTTTTTTTATCATTTTTATTGTTATCTCAGGGAATGTAAATATCCCCTATGATAGCAATAGGTAGTGACAGGTACTCTTTTTTGAAAAAAATTGGGGTCTATTAGACCCTAGATCTCTCCTCTGCCCTCAAAGCATCTGACCACACCAAGATCGGTGTGATAAAATGCTTTCCCAATTTCCCAACGGCGCTGTTTACATCCGGCGAAATCTAAGTCATGAAATGCTTGTAGCTTCCGGTTTCTTATGCCATAGAGATGTTTGGAGCCACTCTGGTCTCTAATAAGCTCCATGGTCAGCTGGCTGAATCACCGGCTGCATGCTCAGGTTTCTTGTTGAGACAGGACAGCCAGAGAAAAACATGGAAGATGGTGGGGGGGGGGGGCATTCCCTCCCACTGCTTGTAAAAGCAGTCTAGAGGCTAATTAGCTGCTAGGATTGCTTTTACATGAAAGCCGACCGCTGGCTGAAAAGAATGATACTAGATGATACCTAAACCTGCAGGCACCATTCTGGTATAACCACTCAAAGTCGTGAATGGCGTTCCTGAAGACAAAAAAAAGGTTAGCAATAAAACACAGTAAACAGTAAAGTATAAAAAAATGCATACCTGAAAAGCAAACATGATAAAACATAATAACAATAAAACATTGCAGAATAGAATACAGTAAAAAAAGAGCAGAACAATAGAGAGAGAATAGAGAGAGCGAGAACAATAAAACGACAACTATTTTTTTTTATTTTATATATTCTTTTGTTTTTTGTTTTTTACACTTTTTTTTGTAACTGTAACTTTTATAACTGTAACCGGTTCCAGGTTCTGGTCTCTCAAAATGCGATGGCATCTAGGGAGACCCTGTGTTAGTGTGCCTAGTCTGTGCAATGCTGTATGCTAATACTCAACTAGTGTATGGTAGAGTTCAAAACATTCACCAATGCAAAGACCAGGATTGTCAGGACAGGAGGGACAATAATAGCGGGTGTCACGCCTACATCTGCGCTTGCTGCAGACACATCTTTTTTGGGGGGGTTCATTGGGTAGGGGTACTCGGAGGGACATAAAGAAAATGCCTTTCATGCAGCCGACTGCATTTGGTTGGGGATGTGAATGGGGGAAGTACAGGTGCTGCAGAAGTGGTGGGTTCCCAATTATTAGGATTGGTTTATGCAGCAGGAAGGGCATTATGGGCACGACGGGCCTGTGTTTGTTTCTTCTTCTTGGTGGCAGCGGGACACTACTTGTGCTTGCCACCTCACCAGCTTGAACTGCACCTATGGGACTCGCCACGTCACCAAGTGTTACTGCAGTGCTGGTTTGACTACGACCAGGGTGTACTAGGCCGCCGGTGCCTGCCAGTTCACCAAAACACTACAAAAAAACTGTTAGCGATCGCAGGGATCAGGCCTGACTCTGCGAACGCTGCAGTAATGCGTTTAGTGTTTTGTAAGTGACAATGATCGATCGATACTGCACTTGGGTGGGCTGGGGTGAGCTGGGCTGGGCCGGGCGGAGGGGCAAAACGCAGTTGCTAGCAGGTATCTGGGCTGATCCCGCTAACACTGCATTTTTGGGAACCCTAAACTGCTGGGGATGCTAGTATAGATCTGATCGAATCCGATATTAATCCCTTCAGATACTATACCACTAAGGGAGGTGTATGCTGCATGCGTGGGTATTAGCGGTACAGGCGCTAACCTGACGCTGCCTGGGGTCAGGTTAGTGCCCGATAGGTCAGTCCGCCCCTGAGCCCAGGTGTGGTGGGTGGTAAGGGAAGGGGGCTACAGACACAGTAGATAGTGAGGAAAGAGGTTCCAGGCGCAGTGGGTGGTGAGGGAAGGAGTGTGCCTAGGCACAAGTGGTAGTTAAGAAAGTCAGTGCTGTGGAGAAAATGTTATTGTAGCATACAGGGCAAGGGGCTTCATAATCCATGGCCCACCAGAAAAAAAGCCCACCAAAATCCTCAGCACCAGGCCCTCTTAATCTGGCCCTGTCTCTCTTGCTTCTCCATCCAGAGTGGAGCCACCCTTAAAGGAGGTATAAAGGCAGGTTTTTTATCTTAATACATTATATGCATTAAGATAAAATACCTTATGTAGCGCTTGGTTGCTACTAGTAACTAACATCCACCATGTCACCCTGCTGCCAAACCTCCATCTATCGCTTCTGAGACAATGAACAGTCACTTGCGTTGTTTTGTTTTATTTATTGGGGGATATAACTTGGTTGGGGGAAAGGAAATATGGGATGCCCATAGAACAATTGCTTTGCCATCATATTTAGAAATCAGAATGAAAGGTTGAGCCGTGAAGTACTGATGTACACATAATATCTACAGACGCTTCCCCTGCATAACGGCCATGCAGACTATTTCTCCTCCTCTGCGTATCTCATGTTGCTCCCAGGACTTCCACCCTCCTTCACAAACTTCCGCTGTAGATCATTATTCTTCCTGTCACATCATCCTCTTTTGACAAAAGAAACCACTCTGAACAGTCTCATTTTCTGGCTAGAATTGGTTGCACTGTTACTAAGCCAGAGCTCTGCAGTACCTCTCCCCAGTGGCCTAGTAAATTAGTAACATGTGCTGATTGGTGGACTACTGCTCCCAGCTAGTCTGGTCTGCAAATCCTGTGCCCTCAGGACACTCAACCACAGTCTCTCCTCTGGCCTTGCACCCAGATCCCCTGGCATGCCTCATCCAGAACTCCACTGTGGCCCACTCACTGACCTTCTTCTGCTCCGAGTCCATGATGGAGAACTTTAACTGGACATATGTTCTGACAGCTTCTCCAGCCCCTCTGTTCCAGAATACTTCATCCATGACCGTGTAAAGAGGAAGCTCCCTCCCAGCTCTCCCACGGTCCTCCGCTAGGCCTTGCACCCCCCCCAGACGGGGCCCCTGCTGCTGCTTAGTACTATATTCTCCACGTCTCCCAGCCGACAACTCCTCCCCAGTGGCCTGTTACCTCAGCTTATATTGGACGCCTGCGCCTTCCAATTCCAGTTGGGGATTGTTCAGAGCTCCTCACATGAGCTGCCTACCACTCCAGTCCTAGGCCCTGCCCCTCTTCCAGAACATTTTTCCTGGAAGCAGGGGAGGCGCCTCAGAACTAAAGCACAGGTGGTCACACCCACTGCTGCACTAACCACTCCCTGCCCCCCAGATCAAAACAAACAGGCATAGTCTGAAGCATAGGCCTGACCAAATTTACCTGCACTGACAGTTTCCCTTACAAAATCCTCACTCTAGCACCTACCTATGGTGTAGGGTGCTACACTTATGTGTGCAGCAGTCTCCCCAGCACCCCCTAATACTTACCCGAGCCCCATCTCTGTCCAGCGATGTCCACGAGTCCCTCGGCCATCTGAGACTCTCCCTCCTAATAGGCTCCCCATTGGCTACCGTGGCTGTTAATCAAAGTCAGTTAGCTAATCAGGAGAGAGATGGGGTGGGGCCAAATGGCAGATCCATGTCTGAATTGACACACGAAGCTGCAGCTCGGCTCAGGTACCCCCATAGGAAGCTGCTTGCTGTGGGGGCACTCGACAGGGGGGAGGGGCCAGGAGCAGCAAAGAAGGACCCGAGAAGAGGAGGATCGGGGCTGCTCTGTGCAAAACTAACTGCACATAGAAGGTAAGTATAACATGTTTGTTATTTTTTTTTTTAAACGGGACTTAACAATCACTTTAAGCTGGCCATACACTGTTGGTTTTTTTTTTCATTCAGCCATCAGGCTGATGATAAAAAAAAATTCCTCCATCAACACAAACTAGCGGGATGAAGGAATCTCCCCCACTGGGACATTGTTTTCTGACAGCTGCACATGCTGCTGTCAGCATACACTGATCAGTGGCTGAAGTCATTTGAGTGCAACAGCTAATCAAAAAAATTTTTCCAGCATGTCCCTTTGGTAGGGACGGCCACACACTGATCTGAAGTTGCCTGGTCTGTGCTGAACCAGCCACATTTCGATCAGTGTATGATCAGCTTAAGATGGGAAGTGCATACTGCATGGGTGAAAAATACTCTTTGCATGGGTGTACAACAGTATAACTAACCTGGCGACATACACCTCCTCTCTTCCTCTGCACTATAAGTCCATGTCAGAATATTTGTGTGTGGCTGTGTTAGCATAGAGCACTGTACTGCAGTATTTCCATTGAGGGGAAAGGAAATGTTAAGGCATTTCCTAGCAAAAATCAATCACAAATCAGAACAAGAAGAGTTACAGGACTATAAAATGATGTGAGACTTCTATAGGGCTATGGAGTGCAACTCCGTTAAAGTGGTTCTAAATGCTGAAGGTTTTTTACCTTCACGCATTCTATGCCAGATGAAGTACACATTCCAGTGTACGAAACGCGTAGATGGGGGTAGCGCTAACATGCCCCCACATATCTCAATGACCCCCAAGTCCCTGCGATAAGGCAGAATTGCCTACCACTCACACTGGAGGTTTGGACTGATTAAACGGCTCATCTGACATTCACTTGATATCCACCTGATATCCACCTAGAGGCTATTTGGACTATCCAAGCCGTACTCCACAGACACTATCTCTGCATGTGTCCTACACTATGCCTGGGATGATTGAATTATCTTTTTATGATACAACGGCTACAATTGAGGACACTAACCGAATCAAAACTACAGCCCTAAATCATCAACTGATCCAAAGGACATCTCAGCAGTTTGAATCTGGAAATCCATCCTGGACATACAGAGACCTGTAACTGCGATACAATGGGGGTAAGATGCCCATACATGGGCCAATATTGTTCAATCACATTCCTGTTTTGATGTATGCAGCAGGTTTAAGACTTTGTTTATCGGTGGATACGATTCATACTTTGGAGCCAACAGATGAGCCAAGTGCTACATATCCTGCTATTGATGATTCCTCCGCTGTAGTGATATCAGTCTAATTGTCATCTACATGAGACTGTATACATTTTGATAAACACCTATACTATGGACATTTGACACAACACAAACGTAAATTTTTACCTTTGGGTGTTTACATTGCTTCCCTTGATCCAGCTTCAAACTTGACTGAATCAGCCAATAGGATGTTAATCATCTTCAACTAATGCATATTTAATTACATATACCGGTCAATCACAGAAAACAGCAGATCTCTGCAGTTAAAGTGGAGTTCCACCCACTTTTACAACTCTTCAGCATCCCTCATTAAACTGTGCACTGTAAATGAATCGGATATTTTTTAATTTTTTTTCTTAGCACCTACTGTATATCTTCTGTGTTCATTTTTCACTTCCTCCTCCCTGGCCGCGCCCCATCGCATCATTTCCTGTTTGCAATGCCTTCTGGGAAGGGGCGGCAACTTCCTCTGACACTGCCGTTGCTATGGAAACCTGACCTGAAACCTATTACACTGCTTGTGCTGCAATGAGCATGTGCGAGATCTGCAAGGATGAGATCCAGGAAGAAATAAAGTCTGGCTTCAGATGCCCAGACTTTTTTTATATAAATCTCTTTTTATTTGAAAAAGTTATCCAATACAGCACATACAAAAAAAAAAAGAACGAAAAGCAGAAAAAAAGGGGTACATAAATAGGGACTGTCACTGAAATCGTCAGCACAATAAGATCAGGTATTCCCATAAAATTCTCTACATCCGATATATACCAATTCAAAAGTATCTATACGCTGTACCTCTCTGGAAGGGAAGCATAAAAAACGTTATTTTATTTCCCCCTATCCCCCCCCCCCTTTTCCTCCCCTCACCCCTCATGCATCCTCACAAATATTCTACATCCCTCTCATCCTATGCCTTCCTTACTCCACTTATCCATCTCTCACCCAATCCAGCCATGCTTTCCATATTTTCTCAAATTTCTTATAATTACCCCTTTTCTTATAGATATATTTTTCCCTACAAACCACCTCCCCTACTGCATTTACCCATTCTGTCAATGTTGGGGCCTCCTTCCTCTGCCAATGCCGTGCGATAAGTTTTTTTCTCTGGAACAAGCATCTGTCTCTTGCCGTCTGCACATCCTTTGAGATCCCTCCCTCCCCCTTCAAGCCCAGCAGGCACTCCCCCGCCTCCACCCTCAGCGATGTCCCAAACACTAAGTTTATTTCCCCCACTATCCCTTCCCAATATCTATGCAACTTGGGGCAGCGCCAGAACATGTGGATCAAATCCCCATGTCCCCCTCTGCATCTCTGGCATTTCGCGTCAGGTCTCCTGCCCCACTTGAATAGCTTCAGAGGTGTGTAATATGCTCTATGTAGCAAATACAAATGAGACATCACTTGTGAGGGAGAGAGAGTGACCCTGGGACCCAGCGCCAAGGCCTGATTCCATTGATCATCAGATATTATGCCCACATCTTTTTCCCATCTAGCCCTGTTTTTATTTTCGACCCGGCCTTCTTGTGCTGCTGCTTTCAAGCACCCATACATGTCCGAGATCAGACCCTTTGTAGATCCCGCATCGATCAGCCTTCTCAAAAAGGTCATTTCACACCACACTGGCATTTCCTTCCCAAATTGTGCCTCCAGGGCGTGCCTGAGTTGCAAATATTTATAAAATGACCTGTTGGAGATCGCATACTCCTCTACCAGTTCCTGGAAGGACTTTAACCTACCTGCCCTATATACCTGTACAAGGTAATGAATGCCCATATGATCCCATTCCTCTACACGCCCCATTTTCTTAAGCTCGTTAAGGCTATTATTATCCCAGAGTGGCGAGAATTCCGCAAAACCCTCATATCCCAGAATTTTTTTAGCCTGTGCCCAGACTCTACTCATCAACCGGATAGTAGGACATTTGGTACAGAATGAGTCCGCCTCTAACCCCTCCGCCACTGTATCGTGTCTGGTGTCGTTCAATAAGATGCTACCCCCTACTCCTGCTTCTCCTGGCCTATTACTACCTCCCATTTGTTGCAGTTGGGCTGCCAGGAAGTAACCTCATGGATCTGGTACCGCCAGACCTCCTTTCTCCTCTGGTCGCCGCAGCGTCTCCAGCCCAATCCTGGCCACCCCTTCCTTCCAAATAAGTTCTCTAAATATACTGTCCAATTTTTTGAACCAGTGCTTGGGGATCCAAACAGGAGAATTCTGCATAACATATAAAATTTGAGGTAGCCAGACCATTTTAATCAGATTGCAGCGCCCGGCGACCGAGAGGGGTAAACGTCTCCATACTTGACACTTCTGTTTAAGTTTCTTCATCAGTGGGACTAGGTTTCCAGATATATACTGGCTTGGGTCTCTGGTAATATTAATCCCCAGATATTTCATATGCCTAACCACTTGGACCTGGGATGCCTGATGTGGGAGAGGCTCACACAGGGTATCAATGGGCAAGATCACTGATTTCTCCCAATTGATTAACAGCCCAGAGAAATTTCCGAACTCCCTCACTATCCTCATAGCTGTTTCCAGTGACTCCTGCGTATCCGCCAAAAATAATAAAATATCATCGGCATACAAGGCCACTTTATCCACCCCTTTCTTCCTCTTGAATCCCTGTATGCCCTGTGCCATCCTTAGAGCCACTGCCAAGGGTTCAATTGCCAGTGCGAAGAGCAGGGGGGACAAAGGACACCCCTGTCTTGTACCCCTGCTCAGCTGAAACCCCTCCGAGCATTGCCCGTTGATTTTTACCTTGGCCCTTGGCTCGCTATACAGCAGTCTTAGCCACCGAGCAAACCTGGGGCCAAGCTGATATTCCGCTAGTACCTTCCATAGGTAATGCCATTCCAGGGAATCGAAGGCCTTGGCCGCGTCTAGTGAGAGAATTGCTCTCCTACCGCTATTTTCTATGGGGATTTGCATATTGAGATATACTCGCCTTATATTGGTGCTTGTGGATCTGTTTGGGATAAACCCAGACTGATCCGGGTGGATTAGTTTAGGGATTATTTTGTTAAGCCTTGCAGCCATTACTTTGGCAAGGATCTTCACATCCGAGCACAGAAGCGATATGGGCCTGTATGAGGACATATCTATTGGGTTCTTCCCTTCTTTTAACAGAAGTATTACTATGGCTTCTGCCATGGAGGGGGGCAAAGCCCCCTCTTCCTTAGCCCCATTGAATACTTTCAACAATAAGGGTAACAGTACCTCCCCATATTTTTTATATAATTCTATAGGCAGGCCATCCGGGCCTGGGGATTTTTGAGCCGCCATATCTCCAACCGCACTCTGCAGTTCCTTAAGAGTCAGTGGGGCATCCAACATTTCCCGATCTACCTCTGATACCGGGGTTATCTCCAGCCCCTCAAAGAAACTCTGCATTTCCCCCTCTACATTTACCCTGGAGGAACTATA
This sequence comes from Lithobates clamitans, assembly GCA_037952925.1. NCBI lineage: Eukaryota > Metazoa > Chordata > Amphibia > Anura > Ranidae > Lithobates > Lithobates clamitans. The sequence goes on along the minus strand of JBBGZY010000131.1, from coordinate 3,126,755 downwards.
TAACTTCTCAAAGTACATTTTAAATTCATTTACTATATCCGGAGTGTTTTTTCTTATCTCTCCTTCCCTCCCTATAATTGCCGGTACTGCACTCGGGGGGCCTTGATTATCAGAGACAGAGCTTTCCCTATCTTCTCCCCCTCTCCAAAAAAGCTCCGTCTCTGAAAGGATCCTATCTTTTCTGCCTTCTCCCAGAGCACCCTGCTGTACTCTTCTTGCCTCCTCACCCAGCACTCGTGGTTGACTTGGGATGGTGTTGCTACATAGTGCGCCTCTGACAGTCTTGCATTCTCTTTAGCTTCCTTTTCAACAGCTTGCGACTGTTTTTTGACATGCGCTATTCTCTGGATTAAGGCTCCTCGAATATGTGCCTTCAAGGAGTCCCAGACCACCCCAAGTGAGGCCGATCCTAGGTTTATACTAATATATTCTGAAAGCCCCTCCATCATTTTCTCCTCCTCTCCTATAAGTTCGAGCCAAAAGGGATTAATCTTCCAGCTCCCCCTGCCATACTGTCCCCCCACTCTCACGGAGGCAATAACTGGGGTGTGGTCCGAAATGCCTCTTGGCTCATATACTATCTCTTCCACTACATTTAGTGCCTCCTCATTCCCCAGTACGAGATCAATTCTAGACAGGGTGGCGTGAGTCCTGGAGTGACACGAATACTGCCTCTCTCCAGGATGCCTCCTTCTCCAGATATCTACCAGTCCTAGTTCATCACAATACTGAAGAAGGGGACTCCTGTTGGCCTCTCCCACTCCAGGCTTTGGCGGGAATCTGTCTATGCTCCCATTCATCGTCATGTTAAAATCTCCCAATGCTATTACCGGTGTCCCAGGGAATTCTGCTACAAACCTGGCTAAATCCTCCATTACCTCTGTGCAAAATGGGGGGGGGATATACACATTCGCCAGTATATATCTTCTATTTTCTATTGAACAGGAGAGGAAAATATACCTTCCCTTTTCGTCTACCCTACTCTGCCCGGACTTGCCCAGACTTAAGATGGCCACGGCCTGCTGTAAGTTTATAAAATAACAAACTACTGCTATAAACTAACAAAACAGACCTTGGTTTACAGACTAACTTTACTAGAATACATTAAGCTTGTGTATTATAGAGGTATTTTTATTTAAAAAGTATATTTTCGGCCGGAACACCACTTTAAATGAAAGCTGGAGACACCTTTGCTACAATTACCTTTGGTGTCACCCTTGGGAAACTCATTTTCTTTTCAAGTCCATTTTTCCTCCTGGTCTTTGGTATTAGTCTTGATATAGTAGGTTAGCGCTTTTTAAATTGTGACAATATTGTACCATGTGATTTTATTAGTGATTCATGAATTTTTTGCAAATTACATGAACATTATCCAACCAGGGTAGGGTTGTTCCGCCTGGAATGGAACACTGTCAATAATGTTGTACTTCACCAATAAAGCTTCTATTAATTAATTCATATACCGTGGCTGATATCCCTTGATTGTTTCTTAGGGTTACCTTTTAAACCCCCCCCCCTTTTATCACCTCACTAATTACTCCATGTTGTGCTGTAACGCTGCAGAGACTATGTGATAGAATAAGAGCTTTGTCACATGACCTTTACAGGTCAGGTAACCAGGTCTTTTCCTCCTGATACCTTTTTGTCCACCTATTCATTAAAGTGATTCCAAAGCAAGCAGAGCAGAATACGCATTTGTAAGCACCCACAGTGCTTTATAAATGTACTAGTGTGACTGTGGTAAGGCTATACTCAACTAATGCCCCATACACACGATCGGAAATTCGGCCAGTAAGAGACAGATGAGAGCTTTTGGTCAGAAAATGCGACCGTGTGTATGCTCCATCTGACTTTTGCTGGCAGAATTCCAGCCAGCAAAAGATTGAGAGCATGTTCTCAATTTTTCGGTCGGGAAAATTTCCTATCTGAAAATGCGATCGCCTGTACAAATTCCGACACGCAAAATTCCTACGCATGCTCGGAAACAATTTGACGCATGCTCGGAAGCATTGAACTTAATTTTCTCGGCTCATCGTAATGTTGTACATAACCGCGTTCTTGACGGTCGAAAGTTCAGAGAACTTTTGTGTGACCGCGTGTATGCAAGGCAAGCTTGAGCGGAAAATCCGCTCGTGTGTACGGGGCATTAGGGTTCAAGATGTAATGTCCTTCATGGTTCCTTGGTCAAAGGTCAAAGTCCAAACTCAAAACATCTCCAAAGCTCTCCAGCTTCTGGCAGCCACGTCTTGCTCTTTCTCTTCCAAAACACAACTCCTTTGTCTGACCACATGTTTCTTTCAAAAGACCCCAAGCCCCTCCCACTAATTTCTTGTATACACCAACTTCCTGTTCTCTGCTCAGCTCCAAAACCTATTCAACTGGTTTATTTACATATCAATGGAGGGAGCCTTAGCTTGTAACAACATATGGGCTAAAAATCTAACTCCATATTATACTTATATATTTACTACAAATAGCCATAGCAACACAAAGGAAAGAACTCAACTTCACTGGAATACTTTAGTGTTAAATAAACCAAAACAATCCAAATAAATCTATCAAAGTGACGATCATTATATTTTACACTAGCTACAAGTAATGAGAGCTCCTGAATGAAGCCAGATAAATTAATATATCAATTGATGTGTAAATCAATAATGACAACTAATGACATGCATATTGTAATATAAGTCCGGTTACGAAACCACAATTAGAGCTGCTGCCATAAACACTTGCTAGAAGCAAGCTCAACTCAGATAGCACCCATAAACAGCTGTCAGCAAATAGCAGCAATCCCCCGAATGAGCTGATCCGAGTAGTGAACCGATCCACCTGTCGGCAACCCATTCGTCAGTGGTAATTCTGGAGAAAAGTCGGCTAACACGAGTCCATGTCTGATTCATGCCTTCTAACCCGCCATGGTCTGGTGAGGTTTGAATCTATAGGGGGATTCCTCACTTGTACCCTGCATGTATATTGAAAACAGAGGGGGCTCGTTCATGCCTGGACATTGTTTTATTCGCACCTGACTTACTAACAGAGATTCCACACACTGCATATTGAGAAGGACCTTTCGCAACATTGTTATCAAGCACTTCGGATGACATATGTGTTTGTCTGGACCTTCTAACTAGTATCATTAACCACTTCAATACCAGGCACTTAGACACCTTCCCGCCCAGCCCAATTTTCAGCTTTCAGAGCTGTCGCAATTTGAATGACAATTGCGCGGTCATGCTACACTGTACCCAAACAAATTTTTTATCATTTTGTTCCCACAAATAGAGCTTTCTTTTGGCGGTATTTGATCACCCTTGCGGTTTTTATTTTTTGCGCAACAAATAAAAAAAGACCGAAAATTTTGAAAAAAAAACAAGTTTTTCTTTGTTTCTGTTAAAACTTTTTGTAAATAAGTACGTTTGCTTCTTCAATGACGGGCACTGATATGGCTGCACTGACGGGCACTGATATGGCGGCACTGATGGGCACCAATGAGGTGGCACCGATGAGGTGGAACTGATGAGGTGGCACTGACGGGCACTGATGATGGGCACTGATAGGTGGCACTGATGGGCACTGATAGGTGGCACTGATGGGCACTGATAGGTGGCACTGGTATGCGGCACTGATGGGCACTCATAGGTGGCACGGATGGGCACTAATAGGCGGCACTGATGGGCACTCATAGGTGGCATTGGAGGGCACTCGTAGGTGGCATTGATGGTTACTTATGGGTGGCACTGATAGTTGGCACAGATGGGCACGGATGGGCACTGATAGATGGGCACTGATGGGCATGGATGGGCACTGACAGGTGGCATGAATGGACACTGATGGGTGGCACTGGTGGCATTACTTGTTTGCAGTGATGCCCCTAAGGGTGGCATTGCTGGGCATCACTGCAACATAATTGTGCCAATCAGTGCCCATTTGTGGGCACTGGTTGGCACAGATTTGGCATACTGGGCACATGTGGATGGCCATGGGGTACATACCTGGCCATCCACATGTTGCCCCTTCCCTGGTGGTCCTAGTGGGGATCCCTGGTGGTCCAGTGTGGTGATCTGCGGGGGGGCTGCGCTGATAAACAATCAGCGCAGACCCCCCCTGCCAGGAGAGCCGCCGATCGGCTCTCCTCTACTTGCGTCTGTCAGACGCGAGTGAGGAAGAGCCGATCAACGGCTCTTCCTATTGACAGCGTGATCAGCCGTGATTGGACACGGCTGATCACGTGGTAAAGAGCCTCCGCCGGAGGCTTTTTACCAAGATCAGTGTAGCGGTGTGTCAGACTGACACACCGCTCCACCGATCACCGCGATGCGCGCCCCCCGGGGGCGCGCTGCGGCATGTTATCCTGCTGGACGTCATATGACGCCCAGTCAGGATAACACAACCACTTCCCGGACGTCAATCCGCTATAGGGCGGGCGGGAAGTGGCACTATATAAATGACACTCTCTAGTTGATCGCGGGAGATTATTACTGGTTTTTGTAGCGCTGCCTCTCACATGACCTATATTGTGGAGATTATTGTACGATCATTATATTTTACAAAAGCAATAAAATGTATTCAATAGACATACATAAATTTTTCAGTCACACTGTCAATGAAGTCTGTTTTGCTCAATCCCTTCCTGACCAATGTGTATATATATATATATATATATATATATATATATATATATATATATATATATATATGCAGTATATGGTGGTTCTAGCAGGATCATGTTTGCAGCTGGTAATGCGCTTTCCAGTAAAAGTGAACCAAGCAGCTCTACAGCTGATCAAGTTTTCATTGCCCAGAAAGGACCCCAACCCCTGTCGCCGCACACCACTGTTCCTGGGCACTCCTAAACACTCGAGGAGCCTGAGAAACTGCAACCTCTGTGACCGGCTGAGTACAGAGGAGGTGAAGGTATGTCCTTCCCTTCCACTCCTCTAGTGCATGAAACCGGAAGTGACAAATATTTTGTTGTTTGTTGTTTACAAGTAGTTACCAGCTAGGCAAGCATCTGATCAAACTGATTAAAAAGATGGTATAAAAATATGTCAAATAACTTTACTAAATGCAAGGAGAAGATTGCCTGTTAATACAGAATCTACAGAGCCTGTGCAAGCATTTTTTTAATGGCGACCATACACACTTTAATTTTATTATTTGATCAATGTGTTATGTGATCAACAAAATTATTCAAACTGCACCTTCAACTGCAGCACGCCCTCATCTCCCAATTCGGCTTCACTCGTGTGGAGATTTGGCCCTCCATTTTGGAGGATATACTACTTGAAGACTCACTTAAAAAGCCTCTATCCTAATAATATAAAGAAATATTCCCTGTCCCTCCCCTTTCGGTAACTAAATGCAGGGAGAAATGGGTGGATGATGTCCCGAATTTTAATAGAGAGGACTGGGACAATATGTGGGGTTTTCCCTTTACTCATTTAGTGTTGGCAAGAGACAGGTTAATTCATTTTAAAATTCTACACAGAATTTATTATACCCTAGCAAAACTGTCAAGTATCTATTCACAGTTCTCAGAAGAGTGTTGGCGGTGCTCTCACTCCCCGGCCACCTTCGGACATGTCTTCTGGTATTGTTTAGTGGTTCAAGACTTCTGGAAAGATGTCCTGCATTGTATTACAGAGGTCACTTCACTGACCCTAACTATGATGGTAAGGATTTGCCTTCTTGGCCTAGTGGAGCGTCTGGCATCAACCAGGGCTCAATGTACTCTGCTCAGTCTCCTGCTATTTTATACTCGAAAGGCACTGATCCTTTACTGGAAGAAGCCAGTAATGCCCTCCCTGGCATATTGGAAAGGGCTGGTGAATAAAATGGTCCCATTTTACAAATCTACATATATGAGCAGGCAGTGCCCCCAAAAATTTGAAAAAGCCTGGCAAGTCTGGTAGACAATCCCTCCACGGCACATAGAAACATAGTTTCACTGCTCTGTCTATAGTGGTCATTGTTTAGTCTGATACAGGGTGCACTGAAAGTGCATGAATTGCCAACGTGAACATCTTTCATGACTTGTGTGTAACCCTTGGATGGGCTCCCTATCTAGCCATACGAGAAAGAATGATGTGGTCCAAGGCACCATAAGCAATTGGCCTCCATCCCAAATTTGAAAAAAAACAGAGAAAGTTTGGTCAGTGGGACTTTAAATGAGGCCAATCACTGTATAGAGTAATCATGTGGGGACATGCTTACTCTATACAGTGATTGGCCTCATTTAAAGACCCGCCCACCAAACTTTCTCTATTTTTACCCTATCTGGCCATAGGACCCAAGATAGGTCTAGCTTCTCTTACATGTGCCTAATGGTTGTATATCATATGCTTTGGGGACTGTAGCATCATAACTTTACTATCTTAAACCCCTTGGGGTTGTTCTGCATCCGGATGGGTGGAATCTCCCATGAGTTGGGATTGCCAGGGGGGGGCTTTGTATGTGCTTGTCTTGTTTTGTATGGTTTCTGAGCCCTGCCAGGCTAAAAGTTCTGTTTTGTATTTCTTTTGGAAACTGAATAAACAGAAATTTGCAAAAAAATAAGAATAAAAATAGTTTGATCTGCAATGGATCAACCATAATTTAATTCCAATCAATTTAGACTCAATTTGTATCTGAGTCGATAAAACAGAATCAATCAGTCAGGGCGCAAAATTATTGATCATTTTGCCTCAATCAGCAGCACTGGGATACTTTGTTCATAAATACGATCAAATATCAGATTATGATATTGCATTATGGAAACAGAGATGCAATCGACAACTTGCGGTTGAGGGTAACAATCATATCTTACCTCTTGATAGAAATCCACTTCCCCGTGTGTTGTCTATCAATTCAACTGGTTGTCACCCATAGATCTATTGGGAGCGATTGGATGAAAAATAAATCAATCATTTGTCAAAATGTGTATTGCCAGTGCCACTATTAAGAATATGTGAAGGCAAAATAAAAACAAAATCTATGTGTATACATATGCAAACTTCTCCATCGTTTTCCTTCTACATGTACAGAAAAATCGCTGTTGATCAGCCAGAAATGCACTCAGCATCTAAGTTCTGTTGTGGGTTGACAACACACATTTTTGTGGTATCAGCCCCTTGTCTTTTGCTTAATTACTTAAACACTCACACTTTCTTTTTTCTACAGAATAGAGTTTATTCTGTAGTCCAAGAGAAGAACAAGGAATGTTCTTTGAGAAAACGCAGGAAGCATGCAGAAGACACAGGACAGACCTAGATTTCTGAAAAGATCAAACAACTTTTTTTTCACTAATCAAACAGATACTGTATAACAAAAGGAACACATAAAATAAGTTATTTCTTATGTTTCTTCTTTCTTCTAGTTTCCTATTACTTTCTTAGAGAACAATAGCCAGGAAAAAAAACTGTAGACACATTTATTAGCTTAAACATAGGGCTGCATAAAGAAAAGAAATTACCATTTAATCATGTGGAATCATACTGTGTTACAATCGTGATGGCCACAGACATAGTATCATTTTCAAACAACACGTATATGACAATTTTGATGATTCATGTGAAGAATAGAGTTGATTAATGAAATCCAATAACTAATTTGTAGACTTTTTAATTACAATTTATGATTTTATCAATTTCTATAAATAATTGGATTAGTTTGATATGCATGGTAACACTTTTTTTTGGTTAGAATCATTAGAATATTAACTGGTTAATATATTTCTGAGTGGCTTCAAAGTATTGCAGATTCATATATATATATATATATATATATATATATATATATATATATATATATATATATATATATATATATATATATATACACGTGAACACTTATGTACAGTATATAAAAAAACATTATAAATACCTTTTTTTAAATAATCTCAGTTTCTTGGCTGCATAAGAGGCTTAGAGAGCTAGGGGTTAACAAACACAAGTACAATGAGCTTCCCATTGAATGGCTCTGCAGGGAGGCGTGTCAGCAGAAGTTGTGGCCATTGGAGGGCAGGCAGGCTGTGATCCCAGCACAGTCAGAAAACTATCCACGCAGGGATAAAGGTGCGCTCATGCCTATTGTGGCCAGTTTGAAATAGGAGAGCAGGGGGACTGACAGGAGCTCCAAGTATTTCACATAAAGGAAGCAATAAAAAAGGGAACAGGATACTTTTTAACACAAGTACATGGTACAACATACACATATACACAGAAATATGAAATGTTGGGGTAACATATACTTTAGGTGGCATGTTACTAGTTGCAGCTAGTTGCTGGATCTAGAACATGCTCTTGGTTAGTCAGAGAACACTCCAATAGGCAATGCATAGTGTTTTTTTATATACAGTATATTCTTTATTTACTACATTCAGAACTTAAAAACAAGGTAGGGAAGGGGGCAGGCACAGCTGGCTCCCAGCCATGCACTGAGAGGGGTCAATCAGGCATCTGGATTGATTCTGATAAAATGGTCAGGTTCTTTCCAGACCCTGGAGCATCTCTGCCATGTCAGCTGATAGCGCCCCCCCCTTTCAGCTGATTCTCGGTCACAGGAGAGCAAAATTAAGAGCACTCATGTGAACCACAAAACAAGTATGGCTAAAAAAAACTTTGCCCATACTTATCTTTTTTTTTATGTTTTATGTTTACAGCCAGAAGGTTCAGGCTCCTTCTTGTTTACCTGTATATTCTTAGCTGCTTTGTTGCTTGCAGAACTCAATAGCACAAGCTAAGAATTAGCCACACAACTTTTCCTGGCTTGTTTGTTGTGTTTTGATGGTGCAGAACAGTTTTCCAATCAAAACAATTCTGAAAATCAGAAAGCACACAGCTTCTGTTGAGTTCTCCCTTTAGAAAACCAACAATCATCTGTGTTACCAGTGTCATGGGTACACTCTCTTTATAAAATAGTTTGTAAAGTAAACATTTTATTCATTTAGCAAAAAATATCCATGACACTACCTGCCTGGAGTTTGCATGTTATCCCTGTACCTGCGTGGGTTTCCTCTGGGTACTCCGGTTTCCTCCCACACTCCAAAGACATGCTGGTAGGTTAATTGGATCCTGTCTAAATTGGCCCTAGTATATGAATGTGAGCAAGAGCCGGTTCACACGGGGGCGACTTGTCAGGCGACCTAGCCGCCTGACAAGTCGCCTCCCGTTCTGTACAATGGAACCGTTCTAATCGGAGCGACGCAAGTCGCTCCGACTTAGAAGAAAGGTTCCTGTACTACTTTGGGGGCGACTTGCATAGACTTCTATACAGAAGTCGTCTTGCAAGTCGCCGCGGCAGTCGTGTGCAGGTCGCCTCGGTGAGGCGACCTGCAAGTCGTGCCGCTTCTAATGTGAACCGGCTCTTAGGGACCTTAGATTGTAAGCTCCTTGAGGGTAGGGATCGATGTACAATGTATATGTAAAGGGCTGCATAAATTGACAGCGCTATATAAGTACCTGAAATAATAATAATAATATATAACATTTAAATGTAAAGATGAATAAACTTGAGAAGATAACATAAAATGTATCCGAATCATTAGTAACTTTTTAAGGCATTTAGAGAGGTTGCACTTTTGTAAATAACCCTAACAATTTGTATAAAATTAGATGCAAAGCAAATACAGAGCTACAAAATTTGTAATTGGGGTCTGTGTTGTAGATTTCCTACACGTGAAACACTCACAAGGAGCATGAAAACAGGTACAGTCAGCCTGCAGTGTATATTTAGGCTGGGTTCACACTATGTTCGCATGCGGCTCACAGCAGGGGCCCAGTGCGTCCTCCTTCACCGTTTTTAGATTCGACTTCAGCCCAAATTTTTGAATTTGGGCTGAATTTTTGAAATGGACCAAAAGACACACTCCGGTGCAAATTCGCACCGGAGCCGCAGTGGAGATATGTGACCCAGCTCCATAGCGAGCCAGTCAAAATTTTCTGCAATGCAAATTGGATGCGGGGAACCTAGCCTGAGAGTTCTGAGCTGCTAGATGTTTTCAGCTGGCACACAAAGATCACCTATGAGAATATTCTTGACAAATATTGAAAGGCCATCTATTTTTTAAACTCTATTACCTATTTTTTTCTGAGATAAGAAATATGTTTTTAATATTTATAGCTAAAGCCACTAAGGCCAAATGATGTGAATGACTTCATATCTTCAGTAAAATTGCCTTTTGAGATTGATGAGATTCTAAGGGCTGATTTAATCATCTGATATAAAATAAGAAGGTGTCTTTTTTACAGAAAAACTGACTGTTCTTTAACTACATAAAACAGATATTTTATATTCTCTCTGCTAACTGTACTTATACCTCTTAATCTTACTGTACAGCTGTGAATAGTTATACATTTGTAAAATACCCATTTACAGATCTTAACGTGTTACTAAACCCACAGCAGTAAAATCAGTCTGTATATGCAGTAAGGCTGGGTTCACACTGGTGCGACACGACAGCCGTCCTACTTTGGATCCGACTTTGCCCTGCGACATGAAGCCGGCATGTGTCCGACTTTCAATGAACGGGGATCCGACTTGGATCCCCGCCAATGCCCGGCACTGTGTTTGGTATGAATCTTTAGGGGGAACTCCGCGCCAAATTTTAAGTAAAAATCCGGCATGGGTTCCCCCTCCAAGAGCATACCAGGCCCTTGGGTCTGGTATGGACCTTGAGGGGAACCCCCTACGCCGAAAAAACGGCGTGGGGGGTCCCCCCCCAATCCATACCAGACCCTTATCCGAGCACGCAGCCCGGCCGGACAGGAATGGGGGTGGGGACGAGCGAGCGCCCCCCCCCTCCTGAACCGTACCAGGCCGCATGCCCTCAACATGGGGGGTTGTTGCCTTGGGGGAGGGGGCGCGCTGCGGCCCCCCACCCCAAAGCACCTTGTCCCCATGTTGATGAGGACAAGGGCCTCTTCCCGACAACCCTGGCTGTTGGTTGTCGGGGTCTGCGGGCGGGGGGCTTATCGGAATCCGGGAGCCCCCTTTAATAAGGGGGGCCCCCAGATCCCGGCCCCCCACCCTATGTGAATTGAGTATGGGGTACATAGTACCCCTACCCATTCACCTAGGGAAAAAGTGTCAATTAAAAAAAAAAAACACTACACAGATTTTTAAAGTATTTTACTAGACAGCTCCGGGGGTCTTCTTCCGACTTCGGGGGTCTCTCCGGTTCTTCTGCCGGGCTCCTCCGCTATTTTCTGCTCTTTTGCTATAGCGAAGGAGCCCGGTCTTCAATCTTCTGCCCTCTTCTCCTGATGTTGACAGCTCCGGGGGTCTTCTTCCGACTTCGGGGGTCTCTCCGGTTCTTCTCCGCGCTCTCCGGGTCTTCTGCCGGACTCCTCCGCTCTCTTCTGCTCTTTTGCCGCTCTTTTGCTTAAGCAGAGGAGTCCGGTCTTCGGTCTTCTGCCCTCTTCTCTTCTCCTGATGTTGACACGACGCTCTCTCCGGCTAGAATGCTCTCTGTGCACTCTGCTCTGACTTATATAGGCGGTGACCCCGCCCTCTTATGCCGTCACAGTCCCTGGGCATGCTGGGACTATGACGGCATACAGGGGGCATGGTCATCGGGTGATGACCACGCCCCCTAAAACGTCACAGTCCCAGCATTCCCAGGGACTGTGACGGCATAAGGGGGCGGGGTCACCGCCTATATAAGTCAGAGCAGAGCGCACAGAGAGCATTCTAGCCGGAGAGAGCGTCGTGTCAACATCAGGAGAAGAGAAGAGGGCAGAAGGCAGAAGACCGGACTCCTCCGCTTAAGCAAAAGAGCGGCAAAAGAGCAGAAGAGAGCGGAGGAGCCCGGCAGAAGACACGGAGAACGCGGAGAAGAACCGGAGAGACCCCCGAAGTCGGAAGAAGACCCCCGGAGCTGTCTAATAAAATACTTTAAAAATCTGTGTAGTGTTTTTTTTTTTTAATTGACACTTTTTCCCTAGGTGAATGGGTAGGGGTACTATGTACCCCATACTCAATTCACATAGGGTGGGGGGCCGGGATCTGGGGGCCCCCCTTATTAAAGGGGGCTCCCGGATTCCGATAAGCCCCCCGCCCGCAGACCCCGACAACCAACGGCCAGGGTTGTCGGGAAGAGGCCCTTGTCCTCATCAACATGGGGACAAGGTGCTTTGGGGTGGGGGGCCGCAGCGCGCCCCCCTCCCCCAAGGCAACAACCCCCCATGTTGAGGGCATGCGGCCTGGTACAGTTCAGGAGGGGGGGGGGCGCTCGCTCGTCCCCACCCCCATTCCTGTCCGGCCGGGCTGCGTGCTCGGATAAGGGTCTGGTATGGATTGGGGGGGACCCCCCACGCCATTTTTTTCGGCGTAGGGGGTTCCCCTCAAGGTCCATACCAGACCCAAGGGCCTGGTATGCTCTTGGAGGGGGGACCCATGCCGGATTTTTATTTAAAATTTGGCGCGGAGTTCCCCCTCAAGATCATCTGTGCACAAGTCGCGTGCCGAAGTCGGATCATGCAAGACGGCGATCCGACTTTGATCCGACTTCAATGATAGTCAATAGGCTGAAGTAGGATCAGAGTCGGACCAAAGTAGTACAGGGAGCATTTCTAAAGTCGGAACGACTTGTGTCGGACCAGTTAGGACGGCTCCCATAGGGAAACATTAAATTTCACACGTCATGCGACATGAGCTCCCAATGTCGGAGCGTTTGTCGGACCAGTGTGAACCCAGCCTAAAGCATGCTTGTTCAAAAAAGAAAAAGACAAATTCCCCACTTGGGGTTTTTAGGCAGCGAAATGAAAAGGTAAAAGGCCAATTCATAAAAATGTAACTTTATTGTACAAAAAAACTTAACACACTGGTTAAAAAGAATGAGCTCCCATAGGGTGTATAAAAGTGCATAACACTCAATACATACACTGTCTACAATGTTTGTGACAACATGACATGTGCGTAAACTAGGCAATAAAATGGTGGACCTGACGCGTTTCGACCTGTTCGAGGTCTTCTTCAAAGGTCAATTTGCTAAAATTATATCAAGAAATGCATGTGTCAGAAAAAGTCAGTGATCATTGGAAGCAAATACATAACATATCAATACAGCATATTTACCCAGTAATGAGTGTTCTAGACCCAGGAGCTTGTTGTTGGGTAGATCCCTTTAAAATCGGAAGATTGTCTGCTCGCCTTCCCCCAGAGGTCTCGTGGCATCACCGCCACAGCCCCCGCCACCAGGGGAGGAAATCCCAAAGGGATGTGACTTACAAGAGGTCACACTGTGAAGTACCCCCTAAATGCGCAGGCCACCCGGTCGGTCAGATGGGGAAGGCACCTGCAATAACAACCCAGGGACAAAGGAGTTAATAGAAGTGAGAGCAGTGTGCTTATATGTATTGGTGTGCACTCCAACATAGGGTCCAATAGGTACAAAGAATATGTATATATTAGTGTCAGCTTGGTTGTAAAAACCAGGACTGCCTACAACCTCCCACTACGTGGGCCAAGGCCCGTGCGTACTGGGTGTATGTGTCTGTGCGTGCAAAAGTCCGCACAGACACGTATGTACGTATATGCATACGTGCATATATATAAATGTAGTTTAAATAAACCTATTTGGATAAAAGAAATATGGCGGAGTGCATACTAAGGGAAAGAAATAAGAAAATGTATATATCTAAATCAAGAGGGAGGTAGTGAAACAATAAGATTAATACCTCAACCCTAAAGAAATGTAATTAATGGCAGGTGAAGGAAAGAAGTGAAAAGAGTGTGGAGGCCTGGGACAAGAATCCACTGGTGTGAACAAAAAAGTGTGAAAAGTAAACACACACAAAGAAGAGGTGAACCAAAAAACCATTACAAAAAGTGAATGTGACAACCAAGTGAACAGTGCCCACTAGTGAGGGAAGAGATATGTGTCAAGTGAGACAAGTGAGTTACCTTATAAGCAAGGTAAAAGGTAGTGCAAAGATCACACTGTGTTGCCCAATATTACTTGCTCTTAGGTGTGACCTGACCCGGGATAGGTCACTGCCTAGGACTGGCTGAAAGCGCCTGTCCAGGTTACCATTTGGCAAGTCTGAAATTATAAAATAAATAAAAAATATTGTATACATTTGCGTATTAAATGTATATATGTATATGGTCGTTGTAAAAGACCAAGGATTAAATAATAGGGCAGCAAGAGTGCAATGATGTGACCAAAAAGTGTACTCACGATGTGAAGCCGTAGCAAAGACCATCAGCTGGACAGGAAGTGTGCAGAGTGATGAAGAGGGGATGAGGGAGTGTATATAAGCCCTTAAATGTTAGGGCGGAGCTCCAGTATGGGTAGATTGGTAACAGGTGTTGGTGTTCCCCCAATGAGACCGCTCGGGGGGGACCCAGCATGGGGGCATGGCGGCCGCAAAGCGGCCTCGTGTGGCCTCCTCGGCGTTCAGGGCGAGCGGACGCCCCGTCCACTGACGTCATCGCCGTCGCAAGTGCGTGACGTATCCGCATCACGTGGCGCGCGCGGGGCCCCGCGCATGCGCAGTGAGCGGAGACGTCCGGGGATGGCCCTGAACGCCGCCGGCAAGGGGGAATCCCCGATCTGGCACCCGGGTGCGTCCCGGGTGTCCAATGGGGAGCGGCGGGAGGGGGAACCAAGAGAAGGGTCCCGCCTCCCCGCCTTACCTTGCCGGGAAGACACATCCCGGGGAGCCAACCCCGGTGCCGGGGCGGCGCAGGCAGCCACGATGGCCATAAGTCGGGGGAAAAGGGGAGCAGGCTAATCAAAGGGACAACATTTACATAATTGTACAAGAATAACAACTTACAGAGAGTAAATATAAATGTAAACATATTATCATATTATCCTATATTGATACATACAATCTTGGCAGAAATGATTTTTATATGAGACATCCATATGTACAGGGCAAATTCACATATCAAGGTATATGGAGGTAATATGGGGTATTGGACACATTCTAGAGCAGAAAAAGAAACAATAAAGGGGAACAAAATTGTGTATACACTGCAAATCGAAAAATATGCATACAGTAAAAAGATATATATACATAGATAATCATATGTGTTCCTGAACTATCAGGAAAGAGATGGGAGAAAAGGGGGAAAGAGAAAGGGGGGAGGGGAGGAGGGGGGGGGGGAAGGAGAGGAAAATGGGAAAAGAAGGTGGAAAAAGGGGGGAAGGAAGAGGGGAAGGAGGAAGAAAGGGGGGGGGGGAAAGGAAGGGGGGGGGGGGGAGGAAAAGGGAAAGGGAAAGAGAAAAGGGGGAGAAGGGGGGTAGAGAGGAGGGGGGAGAGAGGGAGGGAAAGGCGTGGGAACTAATGGGGCAGGGGAGCCTCCAAGGGGGCACCAATATTTACTGAGGTTGAAAAAAGGGGGGCAGAGAGGCCTTATTGGGTCTTACCCGAAACAAACCCTTTTAAAAACGGGGCAAAAGATATGGCATCATTAAGTCCTGGGAACGAGGTGGCATTTAATTGAAAAATCCACTTTTGTTCGTGTTGCAACAGGATTTTGTTCCAATCACCGCCTCGATTTGGTATATGTACTCTATCGAGAGCGGTGAAGGATACTTTAGGCATTTTGTAATTGTGCACTGACATCACGTGTCGGCCCAATGGTAGATAGTAGTTGCCAATTTGCATATGATAAATATGCTTGGACATGCGACGATGGAATTCCTGTTTGGTCTTACCAACGTAATAAGCCCCACATTCGCAGGACATAAGGTAGACGATCCCTCGAGTTTGGCAATTCGTGAAGTGTTTAGGCTTGAACAGTGCCCCATTTGGGAGATGGAAAATTTTCTCCCGTCTGATGTATTGGCAGGTAGAGCAGTGTCCACAAGGGAAGGACCCCAAGGTTACACAATGTTTGAGTCTCTTTGTTTCATCTTTGAACTCGCTTTGAACTAGTCTGTCTCGTAAAGAGGTAGCGCGCTTATAAGTAATAGATGGTTTGTTAGAGATAAAGTTGCGAACTCTTGGGTCATTCAGCAATATAGGCCAGTGTCTTTGGATCACGTTGTTAACCATCTGATGTTGTCTAGAGAACCGCAAAATGATCCTAGTGGGGCCAATATTGGTGCCATCACGGCGTGCAACACAGTGTTGCACGCCGAAAGCTTTCACCCTACAGTCCTGAAGAGGTCGATACCATACGGTCAGTACCTGCGTCTACGCAGGAACTGCTCAAGTGATACCCTCTTCAAAGAGGAAGCCTATAAGCTACAAACCCGTTTGCTGGCACGTGGCTATAGTCGCTCTTGTCTACGAAGGGGATTTAACAGAGCAATTGCACAATCCCGGTCTGAACTCTTATCGCAATACAACAAAAAGCCAAGTGATGGCACCAATATTGGCCCCACTAGGATCATTTTGCGGTTCTCTAGACAACATCAGATGGTTAACAACGTGATCCAAAGACACTGGCCTATATTGCTGAATGACCCAAGAGTTCGCAACTTTATCTCTAACAAACCATCTATTACTTATAAGCGCGCTACCTCTTTACGAGACAGACTAGTTCAAAGCGAGTTCAAAGATGAAACAAAGAGACTCAAACATTGTGTAACCTTGGGGTCCTTCCCTTGTGGACACTGCTCTACCTGCCAATACATCAGACGGGAGAAAATTTTCCATCTCCCAAATGGGGCACTGTTCAAGCCTAAACACTTCACGAATTGCCAAACTCGAGGGATCGTCTACCTTATGTCCTGCGAATGTGGGGCTTATTACGTTGGTAAGACCAAACAGGAATTCCATCGTCGCATGTCCAAGCATATTTATCATATGCAAATTGGCAACTACTATCTACCATTGGGCCGACACGTGATGTCAGTGCACAATTACAAAATGCCTAAAGTATCCTTCACCGCTCTCGATAGAGTACATATACCAAATCGAGGCGGTGATTGGAACAAAATCCTGTTGCAACACGAACAAAAGTGGATTTTTCAATTAAATGCCACCTCGTTCCCAGGACTTAATGATGCCATATCTTTTGCCCCGTTTTTAAAAGGGTTTGTTTCGGGTAAGACCCAATAAGGCCTCTCTGCCCCCCTTTTTTCAACCTCAGTAAATATTGGTGCCCCCTTGGAGGCTCCCCTGCCCCATTAGTTCCCACGCCTTTCCCTCCCTCTCTCCCCCCTCCTCTCTACCCCCCTTCTCCCCCTTTTCTCTTTCCCTTTCCCTTTTCCTCCCCCCCCCCCCCTTCCTTTCCCCCCCCCCCTTTCTTCCTCCTTCCCCTCTTCCTTCCCCCCTTTTTCCACCTTCTTTTCCCATTTTCCTCTCCTTCCCCCCCCCTCCTCCCCTCCCCCCTTTCTCTTTCCCCCTTTTCTCCCATCTCTTTCCTGATAGTTCAGGAACACATATGATTATCTATGTATATATATCTTTTTACTGTATGCATATTTTTCGATTTGCAGTGTATACACAATTTTGTTCCCCTTTATTGTTTCTTTTTCTGCTCTAGAATGTGTCCAATACCCCATATTACCTCCATATACCTTGATATGTGAATTTGCCCTGTACATATGGATGTCTCATATAAAAATCATTTCTGCCAAGATTGTATGTATCAATATAGGATAATATGATAATATGTTTACATTTATATTTACTCTCTGTAAGTTGTTATTCTTGTACAATTATGTAAATGTTGTCCCTTTGATTAGCCTGCTCCCCTTTTCCCCCGACTTATGGCCATCGTGGCTGCCTGCGCCGCCCCGGCACCGGGGTTGGCTCCCCGGGATGTGTCTTCCCGGCAAGGTAAGGCGGGGAGGCGGGACCCTTCTCTTGGTTCCCCCTCCCGCCGCTCCCCATTGGACACCCGGGACGCACCCGGGTGCCAGATCGGGGATTCCCCCTTGCCGGCGGCGTTCAGGGCCATCCCCGGACGTCTCCGCTCACTGCGCATGCGCGGGGCCCCGCGCGCGCCACGTGATGCGGATACGTCACGCACTTGCGACGGCGATGACGTCAGTGGACGGGGCGTCCGCTCGCCCTGAACGCCGAGGAGGCCACACGAGGCCGCTTTGCGGCCGCCATGCCCCCATGCTGGGTCCCCCCCGAGCGGTCTCATTGGGGGAACACCAACACCTGTTACCAATCTACCCATACTGGAGCTCCGCCCTAACATTTAAGGGCTTATATACACTCCCTCATCCCCTCTTCATCACTCTGCACACTTCCTGTCCAGCTGATGGTCTTTGCTACGGCTTCACATCGTGAGTACACTTTTTGGTCACATCATTGCACTCTTGCTGCCCTATTATTTAATCCTTGGTCTTTTACAACGACCATATACATATATACATTTAATACGCAAATGTATACAATATTTTTTATTTATTTTATAATTTCAGACTTGCCAAATGGTAACCTGGACAGGCGCTTTCAGCCAGTCCTAGGCAGTGACCTATCCCGGGTCAGGTCACACCTAAGAGCAAGTAATATTGGGCAACACAGTGTGATCTTTGCACTACCTTTTACCTTGCTTATAAGGTAACTCACTTGTCTCACTTGACACATATCTCTTCCCTCACTAGTGGGCACTGTTCACTTGGTTGTCACATTCACTTTTTGTAATGGTTTTTTGGTTCACCTCTTCTTTGTGTGTGTTTACTTTTCACACTTTTTTGTTCACACCAGTGGATTCTTGTCCCAGGCCTCCACACTCTTTTCACTTCTTTCCTTCACCTGCCATTAATTACATTTCTTTAGGGTTGAGGTATTAATCTTATTGTTTCACTACCTCCCTCTTGATTTAGATATATACATTTTCTTATTTCTTTCCCTTAGTATGCACTCCGCCATATTTCTTTTATCTAAATAGGTTTATTTAAACTACATTTATATATATGCACGTATGCATATACGTACATACGTGTCTGTGCGGACTTTTGCACGCACAGACACATACACCCAGTACGCACGGGCCTTGGCCCACGTAGTGGGAGGTTGTAGGCAGTCCTGGTTTTTACAACCAAGCTGACACTAATATATACATATTCTTTGTACCTATTGGACCCTATGTTGGAGTGCACACCAATACATATAAGCACACTGCTCTCACTTCTATTAACTCCTTTGTCCCTGGGTTGTTATTGCAGGTGCCTTCCCCATCTGACCGACCGGGTGGCCTGCGCATTTAGGGGGTACTTCACAGTGTGACCTCTTGTAAGTCACATCCCTTTGGGATTTCCTCCCCTGGTGGCGGGGGCTGTGGCGGTGATGCCACGAGACCTCTGGGGGAAGGCGAGCAGACAATCTTCCGATTTTAAAGGGATCTACCCAACAACAAGCTCCTGGGTCTAGAACACTCATTACTGGGTAAATATGCTGTATTGATATGTTATGTATTTGCTTCCAATGATCACTGACTTTTTCTGACACATGCATTTCTTGATATAATTTTAGCAAATTGACCTTTGAAGAAGACCTCGAACAGGTCGAAACGCGTCAGGTCCACCATTTTATTGCCTAGTTTACGCACATGTCATGTTGTCACAAACATTGTAGACAGTGTATGTATTGAGTGTTATGCACTTTTATACACCCTATGGGAGCTCATTCTTTTTAACCAGTGTGTTAAGTTTTTTTGTACAATAAAGTTACATTTTTATGAATTGGCCTTTTACCTTTTCATTTCGCTGCCTAAAAACCCCAAGTGGGGAATTTGTCTTTTTCTTTTTTGGTTTCTATCATCAGGGGTGAGCAGCATTTTTCCTTCTTCTCTGTGTCCCCCCTCCTTCTTTTGAAAGCATGCTTGTTATACTCACTGCGGGACCTAAGGGATTAATCCTCTGCATTGTGTAAAAAGGCTGATCCTGTCTTCTCTGATCCTCTCTTTCTTTTACTGTCCCCAATCCATCTGCTGGTAGAACCGAGCCTTTGGGGCACTCTGCACATGCTCAGTTTGGTGTGTATTGCTAGAGAGTTTTTTTGGGGGGATGGTGCATGTGATCAGCAAAGGGCCAATCAGCAAGAGTTGAAGCTGTTATAGCTGCAAAGGGTGGGCCATCTCAATATTGAACCCTATGCACTAAGACTGGGATGCCATTAAAGTTCATGTGCGTGTAAAGGCAGGTGCCCCAATACTTTTGGTTATACAGTGTAGCAACACAAACAGAAATAAATCATTTTATCACATTTTTTTATAATAGGAGAAGACTAGAATCCCTTGTTTCATAAAACTATTTCCACCTGGACCATTAGTGAGGGAATATCCCTCGAATTGAGCCCTAAATAGTAGTAAAAACCTACAGAGGTTCTAATTCTTTCCCCAAAATAAAATAATAATAAAACATTTTGTGTTGACTTACACTATAAAAGGTTTATTCATAAAGGCATCAAGCTCAGAGTGAGCTAAATACAGTATGCTTTTAGATGCTGCTGAGTTGCTTTGATTTGCTACTTTGTTGCTTTTATTTGTTTTTTGCGTTGCTAGAAGACTTCTGTTGATTTGCTTCTAAGATGCTTTGGGCAACTTCTCAGCGCTAATCTTGTTGGACAGTTCTATCCTGGAGAAACTATATTATATATACAGTGGGTAGCACCATACCAGTTAATGTCATCCACTTAAATATGTAGTTCCTTTACTGCCGCATAACCTCACATTTCTGTTATCCCCCCCGTACCTGTTACCAAGGTTACCAAGTTTTAACAGTTCGGTTTGTCCTGCACTGTTCAAGTCATGTTTTCCCATGATATCTGAAGTTTAAGATAGATTCTGCAATAAATCGGGCATTAAAATGAATCTATTATGAATGATAACAATGTTATGTAGCAAACTAAGGTATTGTTTCCTTATCCAGCAGTACATGTATCCTATGGGGGCACTTCTAACAGATTCAGGGGAAACTCCCGCGAATAAAAGCAAATTGTTAGCACAAAAAAAAAAAAAAAAAGAAACAACATTTTGGAGCAAACCTGAAAAAGTATTTTGGTTATTTAAAACCATTGGGAATACACAAATCTACATAAGAAAACACAATTAAAGTGATTGTAAAGGATTTTTAAATAACAAACACATCATGCTTACCTCCACTGTGCAGTTCATTTTGCACAGAGTGGCCCTGATCCTCCTCTTCTGGGGTCCCTCAGCGGTTCTCGCGGCTCCTCCCCGCATCAGATAACCCCCTAGGATAAGCGCTGTCCCTAGGGAGTTACCTTGCGGGCGCACTCCCGAGTCCAGCATTTGCATCCATAGGAACGAATGCCGGACTCGGCCCCGCCCGCTGGCGCCCGCGTCATTGGATTTGATTGACAGCAGTGGGAGCCAATGACTGCGCTGCTATGAATCTATCCACTCAAGAGCTGGGACCCTGTGGAGAGAGGGACAGCGTGTCCCCGCCGAAGATATGAAGGGGCTCAGGTAAGTAAATTGGGGGGGCTGGGGGGCCTGCCAGCTGTTTTTCACCTTAATGCATAGGATGCATTAAGGTGAAAAAACACCAGGGTTTACAACCCCTTGAAGGGCTGGTTCACACCACAGAAACAAACTCCAGATTTATTCCAGGTGTGTTTCTGTAGGTGCTTTTTTAATGTGTTTTTGTTGTGTTTCTGGATGCATTCCAGATGCCTTTTTCTTATTTGTTTCCTGTTTATTTTCACTGTACTGGGGTCTGGTGCATTTTTAATGCGTTCTGGTGCATTCTAATGTGTTTTTGATGCATTTTGCTTCGTTCTAGTACAGTCCAGTGCAGGAAAAATGCAGCCTGTTCTACGTATTTTTCTGGAACTAGAATACCCTGGAACTGACTGCACTGGTGCGAACTTTGCAATTGGAGACCATATAACCTACTTTCCATGTATTTGTGATGCAAAAAAAAAAATGCACTGGACTGCATGTGGTGTGAACTGGCCCTAAATACATAAATAATAGAGTGAACATTAATATCTATGCCAATTGCAAACAGATTGGAATTGGAATTCACTTATTTATGTTGAGAGTTACTGAACTGCATACATTTTTTTTTTTTTTTTAGCGCTAGTGTACATGTGGTACTAGTATATTTTTAAAGTAATAGATTACTTTATTAAACTGTACGTGTTATGCATTTTTTTTTTAACGTCTAACTTACTATCAATAAGTGCCTGTTTGCATCTGAACCTCTGCACACACAAAACCAATAATGCAATACTGGTCAGACTGCTGATCTTTGGCTCTAGCCTTGTCCCCACACCACTATCGACTGACCACTGTGATTGGTGGCCCCTGCAACCCATAGTATGGCATATTGGAAATTACTACCTGTCTGTTTTTTAGTTTACACAGGACTATGGGTGTCAGGCCAGTATGTCTGGGGATTCCCTATGCTATGGAGTTATTTTGTGTCGGGAGTTAAAGTTCCCCTTTTATTCTATGCTTGTTTTAAATACTCTGCATGTTGGCCTCTTGAGGAAATCTTTTTTTTTCTGCTATGGTCATACTGGTAAAATGTTACTATTTACTACCCTGACACACTTTTTCCATTGTTATGGCTGAAGATGGCAGTCTGAGGTGTTGTAACCCTCAAACTCGACTCCAGTGGGACTGGATCTCTGCTGGAGTTTAGATGGCTAACTGGTCCGCCAAATGCTGCTTCCAAACTGCATTCTCTATGGAGTGGAAATATGTTGATTTCAATATGAAGATTGCTATTTTCCCACACATTGTTGCAGAAGGGGGCTGGTGGTGCTAAAGCTCTAGGAGGGAGTGGTCAGGGGAAATATGCTAGCCCTTCATGCGGTCAATCTGGAGTGGTCAATGAAGTTCCTATCATGCGTTTCTGTATTTTAGAGGGCACAGTACTGACCAGAACATCTGTTGCATTACATCGGGGCAGTTGGAGGATTTGTATTCCAACAGCTGCACTTTCAATTACATACAAATACTGATCAGATTCAGTACTCACCAGAAACATCAGACGTGCATTTCTGAAGGTATTGTATATTGCACTATAATTAACACTTAGGGGTGTATTAAAAAAAAAAAAAACCTGCATAGTAATTTGCCCAGTGAAAGTGCATGTGCAATTATGATGGACAATCAGCCGCCCCTCACATCATCGGTTAGATCCAGTAATGGGAACCCACCAGAGGGATGTCCCCATCCTCTGTATTCCCGGGATTCCACACAGGAAGGTCACACCATCCCTCACCATCATCAGAGTGGAAACCTCAGGGATATTATTATTGTTGTTAAAGAGGAGATTAAAGAGGAGGATGAGGCGTATGGAGTGATGGAGGAGTTTTCAGAAGGACACATGGATGTCACAATGGAGTAGGGTTGCCACATCATCCCTTTAATCCAGGACACATATTAATTACACAGGTTCTGTTCCTGATTTAATGCAGATAAGGCACCAAGTGAGTTTAATTAACACCTTAATCAGCCACAGAACCTGTGCTGGTTGAAAGTTTATTGATTTCAAAATGGAAAATACTGCATTTGGACACTAGATGGAGTTAAGTATCATATAGACCAGGAATATGCAATTAGCGGACCTCCAGCTGTTGCAGAACTACAAGTCCCAAGAGGCATAGCAAGACTCTGACAGCCACAAGCATGACACCCAGAGGCAGAAGCATGATGGGACTTGTAGTTTTGCAACAGCTGGAAGTCCGCTAATTGCATATCCCTGATATAGACAATTTTTGTGATACTTAGTGCCATCCAGTGGTCAAAGTAGATATAGAATGCTTACAAATGTAGTAGTGTTTTGGGGCATCCTGTGAGAATTTACCCACTGTATTAGGGTGACCAATTAGGGTATTTGGGCCATAAGTAAGGACTGTGGCAGCTCAAGCTGGGTTGCCTTTAAATTTAAAAAGTGTGGTTTAGTGCTTGGGGTTCAATGCTTGCATATTGGCACGTGTTAGCACTATTGCCCCGTACACACGGTCGGATTGTCCGATGGAAAATGTCCGATCGGAGCGTGTTGTCGGAAATTCTGACCGTGTGTGGGCTCCATCGGACACACAAAGTTGGAGAGCAGGAGATAAAATTTTCCGACAACAAAATCCGATCGCGTCAATTCCGACCGTGTGTGGCGAGTGCCACGCATGCTCAGAAGAAATTCTAAGACGGAACAGCTCTTTCGTCACGCTGCACAAAACAACGGGATTCCCCTGGGTGGACTTTCCTGGCACTTGCAACAAGTAAAAAATATATAGAGGTGTGTAGAGAATCAAGGGCAATATAAAAAAAGTACAAATTTTATTCGTATTCACAAGTATATATGGATAAAAACAAGCAGTAAATAATTTTGACTAACATAGTGCATACTACATGATAGCCATGATAAGCAAACAAACAAAACCAATGATGATGAAAAAGCTCTTCTCAAGCCCGACGCGTTTCGGGGTACTTAATAACTGTACAATCCTTCTTCAGGGAATAATCTGAGAGAGAGGGGTTCATCTGAGTAGATAGGGAAAGAGATAAGAGAGAAAGAGGGTAAGGTAAAGGATAAAGCTATAGGCAATATTCAATAGGGGGTATAGGGTGGTGAATTTATCACCTACCTGACCATGTGTGATTATTTACTTGTGGAAACTAGTTTTTTTCTCTAAAAACAAGAAGAACCATGGAGGAAGGGCAGAATGTGGAAAGAAGTATACGTATTGTAGCTGGTATAAACGAGAATACTTAGGTGGTGAGAGGTGCAGGTTGGTGGGCTGCAGTCACCATGGAAGGGTATGGCAAAAACTCCCATCCCGCCCGTCCCGGGCGTGCACAAACCAGAGCGGCGTGCTGAGGTCACAAAAGTTGTCCCTAAAAATGACAGAATATAGAAAGGACCTTAGGATAGGGTCCATCGTAGGTGGATAGAAAGTAATGACCTAATGTATAGATAGATAGTTTGGTCCAAATAAGTTAATTAGTGGGGGGAAAAATGTAAAGGATAGTAAGTAAATATTGGAGTACATCAAAGGTCGGTCGCATCAAGGAGAGCGGCAACAAAAAGGTGCGGCTCATAATATATCCTAGTGGCAGCATATACATGTATATGAATAAATTCAGGTTTAGAGTTTAAACAGAGTATATAAAGTAAGTACATAGTTGTGCACATAGCGGGTAGATGTGCTGAACATGCGTACTGGGAGTACCCATAATACATAATATGTAGCTAATATCTGGAATTTAAAAAGGATAAATTGATGCCAAGCCTGTATGGAAATGCTTCCAAAAATTTGCAGGGACCAAAGTGAGAGATGACTCAAAACTAGCGATGTATAATTGGTATGGGTAAAGCAAGAGAGTATTGAAGGTGTGTGGAAACAAACATACTGAAGTAGGGAAAAACAACGAGCAATAATGAAAGGACATACCTTAAAAATGCAAGTTAGCAGCCTCACAGCCAAGCGTCCGGTATGTGTAGCGGCTTAGTGTGGAGTGAATGAGGCTGGTATAAATAGTATGGCTGTCACAATCAGCTGGCGTCAGGAATGAGGCACAGCTGTGTTGTGAACAGCGTAGGCCGGGACGCACTGTACTGACCCCCCGAGGCGAGCGTGCGCGGCGCGGCGCCGCCCCAACCGCGCGTGCGCGAACGTCACGGCGTTTGGAGCAGCGTCACGCACACCCGCCCCACCGGCACGGAAGTGACACTCCGGCGAGAGCGCATGCCCGCCTGGAGTGCCAACATGGAGGCAGTGGGCGTGTGCTGGAAAGACGCCCAAGTACCTCACTAAGCGCCGCCCAGGATTTCCTGTGGCGGCTTACCGTGCCGGGCAGCCGCTCCGGCCGGACGCGCCCCGAAGGAGGGGCGGGGAGAAGGAGAATCTGTCACAATAGGTGGCACAAAAGAGAGTACCAACAATGCAAACTTGTAGTTTTGCAACAGCTGGAAGTCCGCTAATTGCATATCCCTGATATAGACAATTTTTATGATACTTAGTGCCATCCAGTGGTCAAAGTAGATATAGAATGCTTACAAATGTAGTAGTGTTTTGGGGCATCCTGTGAGAATTTACCCACTGTATTAGGGTGACCAATTAGGGTATTTGGGCCATAAGTAAGGACTGTGGCAGCTCAAGCTGGGTTGCCTTTAAATTTAAAAAGTGTGGTTTAGTGCTTGGGGTTCAATGCTTGCATATTGGCACGTGTTAGCACTAATGCCCCGTACACACGGTCGGATTGTCCGATGGAAAATGTCCGATCGGAGCGTGTTGTCGGAAATTCTGACCGTGTGTGGGCTCCATCGGACACACAAAGTTGGAGAGCAGGAGATAAAATTTTCCGACAACAAAATCTGATCGCGTCAATTCCGACCGTGTGTGGCCTGTTCCGACGCACAAAGTGCCACGCATGCTCAGAAGAAATTCTAAGACGGAACAGCTCTTTCGTCACGCTGCAATGTTAAAAATTGTTTAATACAGCGCACTCTCTTCTTCTTTATAATGTGACAAGAATTAAGTAGTTTTGCTGCTCATATTCACACACACTTCCCACAAAGTTTTATTTTGTTTTTTTTATTGGGATTCCCTGAATATATTGTTATTAGTTGTCACATCTGACAGAATATTTTTTTTTTATTTAATTTTTTTGAGGATTTTAAGCCTTTTTTTTAATTTAATGTTTGGATTTTTTCCAAGGCTGATCTTTGTTCAATGTTATTTTTATTTTTACTCCAGAATATTTTTGTGTGTGTTTTGTGTGTCAAGTTACCCCAACACCATTGATATCTTTTATTATTTAATCTCAAGGAGATTGTTTGTTGTTGGTGTCCCTTGTTAATTTCACATTGTATATTTGAAATGTACCTGAATCCTCACAAACAAACTGTCATTTTTGAAGTAAAACACATAGGAGAGTATAATTCAAAACAAAAATCCTTTAATAAGGGCTCAGAACCAAACAAAGAGGAAGGCAACACTGGATCAACAAGAGAAATTAGCGAAGCCTGGGACCCCCACGGCAGACATCAATTCTTCAACATCAAAATTGGTGGCCTGAGGAGTCCATATGTAAGGGAGGGCAGTCTGGTCCAGAATTCGCAGAGATCCAGATAGCAGCAGATGACATCTGTGTCCCCAGGCTGTGGTACCACAAGAGGCTGCATTTTTTGGCCGACCAGACTGGATCCAGGGTCCTCACTTTCTGGTCTTCCTTTCACGCTTCGTTCCTGGCTGTGGCTGTGCAGTTGGAGATGTGGCATGAGGAGGAGTAGGACCTGGAGGAGGACTGGGAGGACCTGGAGGAGAGGGAGGACGAGGAGGAGGACCTGCAGGAGGAGGACCATCGCAAAGGTGTGTCTGAGCTGTCATTTGGCCCCTCATATCTTTGTTAAGAGCCTCCAATATGAGCGCCTCACACAAGACTTGTTGGCCCTCCTCCATCCTCTGCATTATATATGCAATGACAGCAGCAATGTCCTCCTCCACGGTCTGTCGTGCTCCCAGGACCTCTGTAGCCCTCCAAAAGAGTCCTCCGATAGCCTCCTCTAGGGCACTCCTCCTACTGCCACTTTCTCTTTTCAGGGGGGGTGGAGTGACCTGCAGATCAGCCAGCCGGCTTGGCCCGGCCACCTCCTGGCTGAGACTTCCCTGTGTATGAAAAAGGGACATGGTTGTAATGTTTTGCATCATCAATTACAATCCTAAATTAGTACTCCCAACTAACATCTAGTTAACATCATTGATTGGACAAGCAGAAATATTTAGAGGAATGCTATACCTGGCTCAATCTGGGCTCCTCCACATGTGGCCTGGAAGGCCCAGGTTGGGCGTCAGAAGCCTCAGCCAGGGGGGAAGGAAGCGTGGAAGGAAGACTGGAGAGTGATGGCCTGGGTTCAGTCTGGCCTGCCAGAAAGTGCAGCCTGTCGTAGTACAACATCCTGGGGACATAGATGTCATCTGCTGCTCCGGATCTCTGTGAATCCAGGACTTTCTTGCGCTCCCTTAGATATGTGCTCCTCAGGCCACCAATGAAGATCTTTAAATAGGTGATGTCTGCCGTGGGGATCACCTGCTTCACAATTTCACACAATTGCACCAGTGCTGCCTTCCTCTTTACTTGGTTCTTGAAATGGGGGTGTTTAATTTCCCACAGAGAGGGCAGCTCCCTTAAGATATCTATGAATACTGACATGAAGTCATTGTCCATGTTCACTGCAAGACACAACACAAGACAAAGCCTAATGTCAGACAAAACTCTCCTAATCTTGTTACAATATAGGCCTCAATGTAGAAGCAGTATAGGCACAAGTTTGTCTCTTACCTTCGTTCTTACGATCGGCGCGTCCAATGCTCCTTCCTCCGCTCACAGATCGCACGCGTGTTACGCTTTATACACACTGCGCATGCGTGTAACTCCGCCCGCCCCTGACGTTCTTTCTAGTCTATTCCCCGCCCCTTTTCGTTCGGCGCAGTGGGTGAAGAGCACATGGCGGAGTTAGAGCAGGTGTGTGCTAATTATAGCAACGAGGAGGAGGAGGAGGAAAGCCCGGATCCGGACACGTCCCGATCCAGAAGGAGACGTTTTAAGGCCACAAATATGTCCTTTGGGGAGATGTTGGAGATGGTCGACATCATGAAGAAGTCCGACTATGACGGAAAGTATGGGCCTTACCCCAACCCCAACATCAGAAAGGCAAAGATCATGGCGAAAGTGGTCAAAAGCCTTCACAAAAATTTCGGGGTACGAAGATCGAAAGATCAGCTCAGGAAGGGCTGCAAAAAAGTAAGTAGTTGTGCTGTGTTCCTATTCTTTCTGTCTTTATTGCGTTCGTGCTGCTCCATATGCTTTTATTAATTGTAACGTTTAAAAGGGCAACTGTAATGTTCATGGGCCCATTATTCGTTTGTATCAAACATTTTTCTTTCGGCTTCTAAAACACCATTGTTTAGGCCATATGCATTTTCCCACATTTTTTTTGGGCCTACTTGGATGCCAAATATTTGTTTGTGTAGATGGGTTTGTTACTAGAATGAAATGCCAACTAGATTGTGTGTGAGGAGAGGACACTGAGCAGCTGTTTTCACATCTGGACACTGGAGCACTAGTGTGGGACACAAGAACACCATTTTTATTAGGGGGGCCACACAGGTGCTCCAGTGTATACTATAGGGGGGTCTCCATCTGTGAAGCTTGTACTAAACAGGTAAAGTATTGCAGCTTGACAAAGGCCAATAAAAAAAAGACATCTTGGAACTCGGCTAAAATAGACAATTGTACCCCACTTCCAAGCAATGTTTCCTATTTCTAGTTCTGCCATCAAATATCTGTGTGCTAGTGATACCATTTTTGTTTTACATAGGGGAGAAAAGACTCGGAGGACACCCCTCATCCGAGGAGACCAGAGACCCCCCACCTCTGGAAGAAAGTGAAATACCTCCAACCCAAGCTGAGCAGGAGGAAGAAGAAGATGTGGTGGAGATTGGCACCACAACAGGTGAGTTGCGACCACAGACTCAAGTAAACGAGTTGGATGGTGGCAGATTTTTGAGACCTGTTTTTGTTTTGTTTCTCTCTTTTTAGGTGATCGTGATGTGAGGGATCCAGAACGTTTCACATCAGAAAATGCCCAGATCCTGATCGGGGAGATCATGGGGTGTAATGTCGAACTGCAAAACATCCAGCAAAAAATCAATGATGTTATTAAAAAAAATAATAACATCATTGATGTTTTGGGGCGAATTTAAAACCCCACAAAATCACTTTTTGGATTGTGATCCAATCTTTTAAATTTTTTTGCAATGTTTTGAAAAGCCAAATTTGGAGGATGCACACAGTGTGCCAACATGTGCTATCTGCCATCACGGGAGATCAATGGACGTGATTTGGGGGTGCAACACCTTCCTCAATTATAAAGTAGCGTTGAGGAAGGGCTTGCTCCCCAAAAGACAGGTCCCTTGATCCCCCTGATGGCAGATAGCACATTCGTAAATTGGTGTGCATCTTCCAAATTTGGCTTTTCCTGGGGTGATTTCCCCCCATCTGAACGCTATATCAAACACAGTTCCTAAATACTGATGTCTGATATAGCCTTCAGGTTTTACCTAATGTGAACTTTGTAAGTTCAAGTTTTTTGGCTTTCTTGTTGGTTTTACACAGGCCTGTTTTATCTGAAATGGACATTTCAATTTTTGATAATGCTACTGCAAAAATTGTTATACAACAAACATTTTGGTTTGTTTTAAAAACCTTTGGTAAATGCACATGTGATTGTGCAGGTATAAAAAAGTTGCTTACTCAAGAATGTGTGGATTATTTTCTCAACACCACAATACAACACTTTTGGGGTGATGTAATTGCTGTTTTCTGCAAAAATGGGTGTTATTTCCTAAGGGCAAATCCTCTTGGCACTACAAGTGCAGTTTCAGTGCAGTTGCAAGTGCACTTGTAGTGAAATGTGTTTTTGCATTTAGGAAATAACAGCCAACAGTGCTTTGTATAATAAGGTTACACAATCACGACATTTTCTGTCAGGGTCAGCTAAAACAAACACAAGCAGTAAATGTCCACCAAGAATTTCTTTTTTTTTTATTATAAAAAGGCTTCACAGATTTGCTGGCATATTGATAGCCCCCCTACCCGCAAAGAACTCCAGGTAGCGTAACCGGACATCACGGGCACTCAGGGAGGGCAAGCCAGGACGGCCACTTTCAAGCGCCGTCAGTGTGGTTTGATGTAGGATTCCGGCCTCAGGCCCAACCGAGCCAGCATAGTTGGCCGAATGTTTCCTTAAAAAGTTATGGAGAACACAACACACCAGTATAATATGGTTCGGTTTATACTCCGCCATATGGATGGGTGTCAGAAATAGTCAGAACCGGCTGGCCAGGATCCCAAATGTGTTCTCCACCGCTCTTCGGGCTCTGGCCAGCCGGTAATTAAAAACCCTCTGTTCCGGGGTGAGGGTCCTCATTGGGAATGGCCGTATCAGGTGGTCCCCCAGCACAAATGCTTCATCAGCAACAAACACAAATGGGAGTCCTTCCACATTGTCCTCTGGAGCTGGCAAGTCCAAGCTGCCATTCTGGAGACGCCTGTAGAACTCCGTCTGGGCGATGACTCCACCATCGGACATCCGGCCATTCTTCCCCACGTCCACATACAAGAAGTCGTAATTAGCCGACACCACCGCCAACATCACTATACTATTAAACCCCTTGTAATTATAATAGTACGACCCCAAGTTGGGTGGTGGGACGATGTGTTTGTGTTTCCCATCAATTGCCCCTCCGCAGTTAGGAAAGTCCCACCGCTCGGCAAAGTGGGAGGCCACAGTCTGCCATTCCTGTGGCGTGGAAGGAAACTGTTGAGGAAAAAACAATAAACATTACTATTTTTACTCTGAAACATGGCAAGCAGATTATACACAAACATTATGGGGCAACCTCCAGATAGCATTTATTAAGGGGAATTTAACAACACCAAAGTATAAGGTACACCTATCATATTCCCCCTCCCCCCCCTCTCATGGGCCATTTCTAACATTATAGGGAGTGTGTGGAAATCTTGGACAGGTAACCCTCTTCACTTCATTGAGTGATGAATGCCTAAATACAGGGTATTACTTGGAACAGCCCCTCCTTAGTTACACTATTGGCAGACCACTGGACAGGTAAGAAGTGTCTGAATACAAAGATATAAATACACACTGTGCACATTTGAGGACATTTGGACATTCTGCTATTACCTATCAAGATAATATTAGGATACAAAAACTTTAAACAGTACCATTGGAAAGTATACAGGCAGGCCCTTGCACTACATGCTTTGGGGAATTCATCCATAAATCTGACCAGTAAAGAGATGGGTATAGTGTGTATGGGTTTGGCAAAGTCAGCAGATAGATGATTGAGGATAGAGAATTGGGATCAGCTGACTTAGCAGTTGGGGGGGGGGAGGGTTACTAAAAATTATTTGGGGACACCACAAAAAAAAGCCTCTGCCACTCTGCCTGAATTTAAATAAAAAATAACATTTCCAAACATTTTAGGGGGTGTTTGGGGTAAAGCACTACTACTATGGAGCTGATAAAATACATTGTTAAGTGACTACATGAGCTGAATATAGGGCAGGAGACACCATGCTGGGGAGGTTAGTGACGGGCAAATATGTATGAAGGACATAAAATAATAATTACATAAAAATCCAGCATGCATGAGGACAAAGGGGACATTCACAGCATATTACAAGCATGGTAATTAGGGAATGAGGAAAGAAGTACAAGATATTATCAAACATTAAATACAATAAAATGTGATATTAAAGGATTAAAATCTTACCTTCATATACTCCTTCTGCAGGACCTGGATGATGGCAGAACAGGTCTCTGGGATAATGATCCCCAGAGCCTGGGGGGAGATGCCTGTCGAGAACTTCAAGTCCTGCAGACTTCTCCCTGTGGCCAAATACCGCAGGGTAGCGACCAACCTCTGCTCCAGAGTGATGGCTTGCCTCATGCAGGTATCCTGCCTGCTGATATAGGCGGTCAGCTAAGCCAACAAACGGTGAAACATGGGGTCCGTCATCCTGAGAAAGTTCCTGAAATCATCAGGATTATTCTCACGGAGCAAAGGCATATGAGAGAACTGGTCATGCTGAAGCAACCAATTCTTGGTCCATGAACTCCTCCCCACCCTGTTCATAGACTGGACTTGTGTCAAGGTCAGGACCCCAACACCAAGCCCCCGCACAGCACAAACTCTACGAGGAGTACGCATACGAAACATGGCTAGAAAACGGTCAGCTGCTCAGAACGAAGTAACAGGACGCACTGAAGAACAGCAAGGCCTGTGAAGAGCGACCTGAAAAACAGCAACGAGCGGGCAAGATCGCACAGAAAACTCCGATATGAACTGACTGCACGCACTGAAGAGCAGATACAAACCCACAAGCACAAACTGAACGGCAGAAAACGATCTGAAAGCCACGAGTCTGAAAAAGCGCGAATCGTCTCTCACCAAACTTTTACTAACACGAGATTAGCAAAAGGAGCCCAAAGGGTGCCGCGCTTGGTTCTGAACCGGCCTTTTCTAGTCTCGTCATACGTGGTGTACGTGACCGCGTGGTTGGCGATCGGAAATTCCGACAACTTTGTGCGACCGTGTGTAGACAAAAAAAGTTTGAGCCAACATCCGTCGGAAAAAATCCTAGGATTTTGTTGTCGGAATGTCCGAACAAAGTCCAACCGTGTGTACGCCCTATAACAATTGCAGATAAAGAAAATGGCTAAACTGTTAAATTTCACCCTCTGTGATTTTTAGCATGAAAACATCTGTCAGCTAATATCTCTCTTTTAGCCTCTTTTATTCCTTTGAGTAACACACTAAAGTTTTGTGACCTCGTTTTCAAAGTAGCTGTATAACATGCACCTCTGTAACATTCACATATTACTCAGAAGACGGAACGTTACTCACATTACCAGAGTTCAATAAAGTGTGTGATTTGAAATGCAATCAGCATTCTGTTTAATATGTCCCACTGAGGTTCTCCGCTGCCTATACACTGGGCTACACAAACCCGTAAGGAGTAGAGTAAAACAACTCTAGTCCAAATGAATGACCTCATTATCTTGTGGAACTCTGTGCACATTTACTGTGCTAATCCTTATTATTTACACTCTCATATTACTATTTGAGTAAAGAATTTAAACAACATCAAATCATTTACTTATTCAGCCATCGGACATGATATATTAGTACTGGCAGATTCCCCATCAAGTATAGCTACGTTTCAGTTGCTGTGTTTATACATTATTTCCAAGGCTTATACGGCAGATTCAGAAAACAAGCCATGTATTTTTTTTGTAGACATTACCTGCTTTTTATAAGACACCCACAGCGAATTACTAGGTCATTTTCTTTAAAAAGTCACTTCTCAGCCATCCAGGAACATGTTAACCACATACCGACCAGTCGCTGCAGTTGTACTGCGGCAGAATGGCACGGCTGGGCGAAGCGACGTTATGTAACGTTGCTTTGCCCTGTGGCCACTGTGGCCCCCGCTTACTCCCCGAGCCGATGCGAGTGCTCGGTGGTCTCGATCACCGCCGGGCTCCCGCAATCGATCGGGGCACACGGAGAACCCGGAACTGTGTGTGTAAACACATTGTTTCCAGTTCTCAGAGCAGAGAACTGACAGATCGTCTGTACACACAGAGTATGAACAGCGATCTGTTAGTTTGCCTGCACAGTCCCCTCCCCCCTTCAGTTAGAACACACAATAGGACACACATTAACCCCTTTACTGCCCCCTAGTGTTAACCCCTTCACTGCCAGTGACATTTTTCCAGTAATCAATGCATTTTTAATTTCACTGATCGCTGTATTAATGCCAATGGTCCCAAAAATGTGTCAAAATTGTCCAACGTGTCCGCCATAATGTCGCAGTCACGATAAAAATCGCAGATCGCTGCCATTACTAGTAAAAAACTACTAGTTAGTTTAGTTTAATAAAAATGCTATAAAACTATCCCCTATTTTGTAGACGCTATAACTTTTGCGCAAACCAATCAATATACGCTTATTGCGATTTTTTTTACCAAAAAGATGTAGAAGAATACCTATTGGCCTAAACTGAGGAAAAAAAACTGTTTTTTTAATATTTTTTGGGGGGGGTTTATTATAGCAAAAAGTATAAAAAATAATTGCAATTGTCAGTTAAAGCGACGCAGTGCCGAATCGCAAAAAGTGCTCTGGTCTTTGGCCAGCCAAATGGTCCGGGGCTGAAGCAGGTAGTTTAATTTGGCTGATGAATTCATTCAGATCCCATTCCCTTTAAAATTCATCTACATTGCATTATTTTAATTCTTTTATAGCCATGACATTTAACTGTTTGTTGACAGTTGCCTCAATTGAAATTGATATGCAGCAAATTAATCACTTGTCATTTAAGGGTTATCCCTTTTCCATGAAACATTCATTTGCAGTTAGGGCCTTAGTGTAGAAATACATGATTATTACGATGGACATTTTGCTTAGACAAAGTGGTGATGAGACTACTGCCCATCCGGCTCTGTCGAATCTGCTGTTGAGCTTAGCCAAAGTGGATCAATGGTAAATATACAAAGTCAACGCTGACACCAGGATTGATCAACAAGTTTTAAGCTGGCCATTCATTATTCATACAAATAAACTCCCCACTCTGCGCCTAATGGTGAACCACAAAAAACATCACCAATTAGTAGTCATATGTATTATCCCAATAATAATAATATACTGTATAAGTCTACTCCTTGTTCAATATGGCACTACATCCTAAAAAAAAAAAAAAAAAAAGGAAACGTTGTCTGTGAAAACATAACTACAAAGTGTCCATATACCGTATACTGCAGTGTTCAAACAAAAAAAAGGATGTTCTCATGTTTGCACTGTGATCATCCTTTTTGTTTGTTTGAACACTGCAGTATATACTGACACTTTGTATTTGTTTCACAGACAATATTTTTTTTCTTCTGTTTTAACACTGTAGAGCTTTTTTTTTTTTTTTCCTTATGTAGCACTGTATTGAACAAGGAGTAGCCTTATATATATATCATATGTAGCGCTACCCTCTAGAGGGCCACTGGATTTTGGGTCTCCCTGTTCCTGTACAGCCAGTCAACATGCATTTTCCAACTTTCATCCTGAGACAGAAATCAGTCCATGGGCTTGTTTTTGTTGTTTTTTTTTAGTGTGGGAAAAACAAATTGGATAGGGAAATAGGGAATAAGGATTATGAGATACCCAACTTGACTCAAAGGACAACCTGAGGACAAATTCCTCAAATTCCATTCCTCATGTCCACAAAAATGACAAATCCTCAACTGTAATCGCTCTGGAACAACAACAGTCTTCCTGGAAATGGCAAAGAAAACTCCCCTTGAAGGAGCTCTGTGTCCCCTTAGCCCACCTGTCTGCTTGGTGAAGTGTCCCAGAACAAGGTATGAGTTTTAGCTGGGTGGCACAGTCCCAGAAAAGCTTGCTGGATATTGCATCTGCCAGCTTTCTCCCTTTCTGGTCCTGGGGATGTAGAGGTACTCTCACTGTCCTTGGAATCCTGCTGCTTTTGAGAAGACTGCTGTTCGGGCTCTTGCTGTCTATGTCCTTCCATGCCAGCCAGGGTGTCTCCTAGAAGAGACTATGGGGTAGTGGTGATCCCTCTGTCCTTCTTCCTTCTTTCCACAGCTGCCAGCCTGGAGGTAGAGCCCCCTCAGCCCAGGGGTCCCCTCCCAGGCCACACGGCACAGCCTCAGCAATCCACCTTCCACCTGACTCCCCAGGCTCCACAATTTTCATGGGCTGACCCAGCCACCCTGCCAGGCCTACTGCCTGGGAGTTGGCCAGATTTCCATATATATGCAGATCATGGCCTCTTCCCTTCCACCCACTAGCTTCTAGAACCAGGGAGAGGTACCAGAGGCCTGACCCATAGAGCCCTCCAGCCTGACCCACAATGACCCCTACCAATTATCCAGACTCACATAGCTACTGTGAGACAAGATACATTTTCCTCACACTAGACTGCACACTAGGGGGTGCTAAACATAAATTATTCTTTTTTTTTATGTTCAACCCATAAAAAATTTACCCTATTCCCCCATCCACAGACTCAAATTGGATGCTCAACTTATAGATGAGCTTTCACTGTGTGCAGTAATAAAGTGCAGAGTTCCTCTGAAAAGCGATTTGTCCCATGTGACTACACACTAACTTGTATGTTGCATTAGGAGCAACATGCTGAGCCTGTGCCCACTTCACCAGTCCAGTGTAACTCTGTTACTTCACTCCCAGTAACAGAATGGGGTCCTGCTGAGCACCTAGCGCAGACCTAATGCATGCTCTCACTAAACTCTTCCCTCCTGTACCATGTGGCCAGGCCATAGACCTCTGTAATTTAGGTTCAGGTCTAGTTGCTACTGGATACTGACTGCTAGGGAGGGAGTTAGAACATCCACCCCCCTGCTACCAGAGGACCTGTTACCCCACCCATGTCATTTACCTGTATTATTATGATTATATTTTTAAATTAATTTGCTGCTATGGAAGGTTTGGCAACAACCATTAAAAATTAAATGTTCGCTAGTTGTCTTACCCTCCCACTGCTCTCTGGCACATACTATCTGCTGTCATGCCCTCTGCACTTCTCCACTGCACATGCTGCCTCTACGTTCCTCTTCCACACATACTACTTGTTGTCATACCCTCCGTACTCCCCTCCTGCACATTCCTCCCTGTGTCATGCCCACTGCATTCCTCCCGCTGTCATACCCTTCATACCCTGCTACTGTACGTACTGCCCACTGCAATGACCTCCACACTGTCTTCCTGCAGATTCCTCCCCTTGTCATACCCTCTGCACTCATCGACTGCACATACTGCCCTCTCTCCTACTATGCACACTCCCCTCTTGCACATCTCTCCTTGTGTTATGCCCTCTGCACTAATCTACATTCCTCTCCCACTCATACCACCCACTGTTATACCCTTCATACCCTGCTCCTGCACATACTGCCCTCTGCAATGCCCTCCACGCTCCCTTGCTGCAGGTTCCTCCCCTTTTCATACCCTCTGCACTAATTGACTGCACATACTGCCCCCTGTCATACCCTCTACACAACACAGCACATTGCAAACTCTGCTGTGTGCCCTGCAAAAGGTGTATGAAAATCTTCAATAATTCTACTGCTAGACGGGTTTGTGAAGTTACTGCCTGGAGGTTACTATCATAGGTTAAGATAAATCTAAAACTTACATTTCATATAAACCTTTATGTATTGTAACTATTATTACTTCTTCTGCAAACAAGGGATACTCCATTATCCAGATGCCTGATTTAAGATCTGCTGTTTCTGTACTGCCTGAGGAAATCTACCAGAAGTACCTTTCAAATTAATCACTTTCTACACCTACTCTAAAAACTGAATAATTATCTTAGATGCGCCATTTCTGTGCTTGATTACCTGTCAGTGAATGTACAATCTGCAGTCACTGGGCAATCTACAGTCTGCAAGTTGAATTCCACATTTTAAAGAAAGGCACCACTTTACTGAGCCAAAATCTTTTTTTCTGCATGAAATACTAGTGTTGCACCCTCTTAGATAGGTGCCAAGATTAGGTAAATGTAGTAATGGCTCACTGTGTCTAGTGGTGCTGCAGTTTGTTGTTAGGTAAATTTCGTTTTGGCTCACTGTAACCAGTGTGGCTGTGTTGATTGTTTTAGTCTGTTCTATGTTTCAGTAGTTGCAGGATTGACTGCTTCCTTCTGATTAGTCCAGAAAGCTATGAAAATTAGTGGGCAGGAAGAGTTTAATCATCAGCAAAATATTCATACAGTCCTGGCCAATCCCTGGGGAGGGGTCGCCCAGATGGTAGCTGGGAGCCTGTATAAATACTCTGAGACAGAGAGCAATCTCTTAGCAGGGGCAACACATCCATCGCTGCCACCCCCCTATCCATGAATCCGGTCCTTCTCTGTACGCCGGGCGCATGGATTCCAATGCGGGGTGTGTGGTTTTTTGAAGCACCGATTAGAGCATGAGGCTCTAATAGGTTTCAAAATAGGGGAGGCCCAGGGTGCTGAGAATGCGCTCGGAGCCCACCCAGGTGTGTGAGAATAGCGAATTAATATACCCTATTCTTACACAGAATTGCCTCTCCACCAATCAGGAAGCGTGAGTCCACCGACTGACCAGCCGCCACTACCTCTTAGGTCATCCTACTATGTGCCTGCGGGGTGCCAAGGCTTTAGGTGGGCTACCAGGAGGCCTGCTGTGCTGGATGCTGCAGAAAGCTGACTAAGGGACTGGCATTTGAGGATCTAGTCTGGTATCATAGAGTGAAAATGTCACAAGGATATTGGAAGGATGCAGCCAATTTTCCAAGGACATTTGTGAGTACAAACTGGAGAGAGATCCTAGAGACTGTGGACTGAGGCCATCCCTCATGTGCTATAGTGTCAGCTGTGCGTGTGTAAAGGGGAAATGGTCTCCAGTGTCCTGAAGAGTTTAGAATATTTAATTTCCAGTGTAAGGACTTTGCTTGGACATTCCACCAGAGGAAGATTAATCTCCTCAAGTTAACTACAGGCTCCTAGTTCTATAGAAAATAAGTGTCCTCCCATTCATACATAGTTTTGGAGTATCTCACTCAATTCCCTAACCCCATCCAAGTTACCCAAAAATAAAAACACCAAAAAGAAAATCCCTAGACTGTTTATTGAGCCAAAGAGTGACTATGATCATATGCCTGGTTGCTGGGCAACTACTGGGGAAAGGACAAAATATTAAAAGGCTCCTTTGGGGGTAGCGTTACACTAGAAATGCATACTAAACTACATGTTGCAGACATACAACTCCCAGAAAGTCCAATGCCTTTGAAATTGTCAGTTGTTAAGGCTGTTAGCAACCAATAGGATAAACGTAAGACATAGACTGAAAATGTGGTGCTAGAGAAGTATACTTTCAGCATGGGTCTCTAGTTAGGTGGTTACAATATAGTTACAAAGTTGATAATGTTATACATTGAAGGCCAGGTCCATTGTCCAATTGTGGCTGTGTGTTGCCCTTAAGGAACACCTCTTCTTAAGACTGAGAGGGCTCATTCAGATGAGCAATTAGTCCTGTTCTCCTTACAGAGCCACTGGCAGATGTGCGGCATCCACCATGGAGCTGCGTGCAGGCAGTCCATAGAAATGAATGCACACGCAGCTGCTGCACAGACACAATCACATGTCAAAGTCTGATATGTGGGCAGGAGCAGGTTCACAAATCTGAATGAACAGTGTTTGAATCCGTGCACCCACTCATGCCCACATTGCAAACTTTGACATGCAACTGTGACCATGCGGACACTGCGTTTACATCCATTTCTTTGGGATGCAGATTGAATGCACACGCATCTGCCAGTGGCTCTGCAGAGAGAACGGGACTAATCACCCATCTGGATGAGCCCATAAAGTGAGTTTTTGTTGCAATTTTGCTGCCCTGACTTCTTTTTACTTCAAGGACATACTTCCTGAAGATTGCTGACCAAAGCTGAACTGCATTTTCAATCGAGAGGAAGACAGACAAAGACAAACAGTGTAATGTAAAGGGGTAGAATTATTGATTTATCTCTTTAATATATGCCCTATTTAATGCATGAGAGTGTCCTGCTAACTTTGTTAACTGCAGCTTGGCATTGCATGCTATTGCTAAGTCTGATCTACAAGGACATCCAAATATTTTTCTTTCAATGATTCTCCCAGAGGAGCCCCTCATAATAAGTATTTTGCATGCATGTTTTTAGCACCCAAGTGCATAACTTTCCATTTTTCAATATTTAACCTCATCTGCTATGTTTTATCAAAATCTTCCTGCAGTGTTGCTACAGCCTGTGCTGAATCTATTTCCCTGCATAATTATGTATCATCAGCAAATATTGAAACTGGGCTCTTAATTCCAACGTCAATCTAGATCATTAATAAACAAGTTAAACAGCACTGGCCCCAAGATAGAACCCACCACTCAGAACCTTAAGCTGGCCATATACTAGTACATATATTGAACGGTCTGCTTCCTCCATTTATAAATTGTTTTTCATTCATTGAAGCTATAGTATTTTTTCTATGAAGGTGGGGCAGGCGTAGTTGCCACTCTTCATGAATGCATATAACAGGTCCCTTGGTTCTATTAACCCCTGCTGCACAGAAAATGATGGTGGAGGGGGTAGGAGGAGGATCGGACGATGGAAGGTTTCAAATAATAAAAGGTAGGCACTGGCCCTTTAAATTGCACAAATACCAAAGCATGTGAACCTAAAAAATACACCCATAAGTGTCTCAAGTAAACAGTGCGAATAATCAGACAATGTCCATACAGTGTCCATATCATATGTAAATATTCTATAAAGACCATACAGTACATATGTCCCCAATCACCGTGCCAGTGAAAATATAACTAGGTGACAAATTCTTCTTAAAGACAACATGATCCACCACATGTAGCCACACTCCTCACTCACCAGACTCACACAGGGGAAATCCATTGAGGCCGAGTTGTTGACATCACTACTGGGATAATCTCTGATGTCACTTCCTGTTTCCTGGAACGCATGCCAGCTCTGTGGTTATAAATGGCGTGCCTGTGTATGGTCCTTCACCGCTGAGCTGTTTGTGTTGGTGCCTTTCCTTGGTACCATTACATGTGAGTGCACATATTTTACATTTACGTTACCCTTCATATTTAATAAACGAGCTATACTGTAAGTATTTTTTCTGGGCTTTCGGCGTTTGTTTCTGATGAGTGCAAATCAGCATTGAAGCATATGAATTTACTGGATCTAGCTTACATCCTGGGTTAGACCTTTAACGCTTGAGTCTGGCGAGTGAGGAGTGTGGCTACACAAAGTGGATCACATTGTCTTGAAGAAGAATTTGTCACCTAGTAATATTTCCACGGTATGGTGATTGGGGACATTTACCTATATTATGGACTTGAAATTTTCTATGAATATTTGCATATGATATGGAGATTGTATGGACACTTATGGTGTATTGTTTTAAGTTCACATGCTTTGGTGATTGTTCAATTTAAAGGGCTACCTTTATTAAATTTTAAATTCATTTAGTGTTGCTTGCACTTAAAGGGACAGTTGCCTTTATTTTGGAATACACATTTGTGGGTTGGGCTCTCTTACTTTATTGAAAGAGTTCAACTAAACTGAAGCCATCAACCTTTTTCGACTTAAGTTAGACTTTATTTGGGAAAGTGAATTCTAGATGGACTTTTTAGGCACCACAACATACACAGTCATCTAAAAATAAAATATTAATACAAAAACGTGTAAAATTGACAAAGTGAAGTTTAAAATTCCTAGCACCATATGCTAGTAAAACTACCACATATGCATCACCATAACCACCCCTAAGCCACACTGTAACTTTGTGTAGCGCTACCCCCGGAGGAGCCGCTTATGTTAATTTAGTCCGTTACTCTACCTCTCAACCCCAATAACAGTCTCAGCCCCCTCTGGCACACCTGGAAATAGTGTAAGTGCAATAACCAATGAGAAACACACATGTTATGATAAAACACAGAAATTGTCTTTACTGCAATATTTCTGTGGAAAAATAACAGACGATAACACTATATATTTAAATAATCAACTGGAGAGCAATATAGTTCAATACTTTATTCAGGCTACAAGAAAAGGCACTCGAGGTGAGTGAGCCTCTGGTTAATCCCCAAATACACTTGTCAGGTGCTAGCCCAGCACGCATGCTGTGTAACATAAGGAAATAATTCCAGATGGCTGCACTTACAAAAAACCTTTTATTGAAGCTTCATTT
The DNA here is from genome assembly GCA_037952925.1 of Lithobates clamitans. NCBI lineage: Eukaryota > Metazoa > Chordata > Amphibia > Anura > Ranidae > Lithobates > Lithobates clamitans. Next base: position 3,084,554 of record JBBGZY010000131.1, on the reverse strand, counting down.
GACAAGTGGTTGACAGATGGAGCAGAGGACAAAAAGGTACTATATTTAGGCTGCTTTCAGGCAGGGCCGTCTTTATCGCAGGGCAACCGAAGCAGCTGCCCAGGGCCCTTTCACTGTTTGGGGTCCAAAGCAGAACTGCCCCTTAAACCAATGCACTGCCCGCAAATCGGCACTGAAAATCCCACACTCACTGTCTGTCTGTCACAGACATCAGCCGGCATCAGCTCAGCAGCACGCACACACAGCACAGCAGTGCCAGTGTCAAGGAGCGGGCCGCGGGTGGGTGGGGCTTGAGCTCCACTTACGCTCTGGCTCCGCTCCTTGCTATGCTACCTGCAAGCAAGTGTGTGTGTACGTGATCGGACTCGGAGGAGCGCGTAGCGTGGAGGCCTCAGTAGGAGGAGATTCGGAGCTGAGCTGGCATGGAGGACAAGGTAGGTCTTTTTTCTCCTCCCCTGGCTCCCACGCCATACCCCATGTGTAGAACTGGAACTGTAGAACATTTTAAAATTTAATGGGCACACTGGCAGCATTTGATGGGCACACTGGCAGCATTTGAAGGGCACACTGGCAGCATATGATGGGCACACTGGCAGCATTTGATGGGCACACTGGCAGTGTTTTGATGGCACAGTGGCAGCGTTTGATGGCACAGTGGCAGCGTTTAATGGGCACAGTGGCGGCGTTTGATGGGCACAGTGGCAGCGTTTGATGGCACTGTGGCAGCAATTGATTTTTTTTTCAAAAAATGTTTGCACCCCCCCCAAAAAATTTGAGCACCAGCTGCCACTAAGGCTGAGTGAGGCTGTGGCTGTATTTTTATTACAGAGCACACAGCATAACAGCACATAGATAGCATTAGTGTATTTAACTGCTTGATGGGCTTATTTTGGGCCTGGCTGGTTCACATGTATGTGTTTTGGCGGCCCGCATTTGTGCAGGCACAGCAGCCCATTCATTTGAATGGGCTGCATTGCCTGCATTTCCTGCAAATAAAAAATGTGCATGCATCATGTAATAGGCTGCGCACACTTATGCCCATCAATCAGTGAAATACAGCACCTGCAGTTCCTGCAATGGCAAACTTGCTGCATTTTTTAGATGTTTAGGCCACTCTTTTAAAAGCACAGTGCGTTTGTGTGTGCAGGAACTGCAGGTAAGTCGCATGGTGCAAAAGCAGAATGGATTTCAAGGCCACTGCATTTTTAAAATGCTGCATGCACCTTTTTTATGTGTCTGTTTTTTGAGATGTTGGGGCGAAGAGCAAAATTGCATTGGGGGGCCCAAAAAGATGTTTGCCCAGGGCCCAAACCATATTAAAGACGGCCCTGCTTTCAGGGGATTCCAAACCTGAGAATATCCCTAACAGCAGAGGTACATTTAAATGGCAAATAAATCACAATATGACACTTTATATTGGATTGGTTACCTCTACTTAAATTTGGCTCTATGAGTCCAGGCAGGAGGAGAGCAGGAGACTGACCCTCTTTATGTCAGACCTCTCACTTCTGTCTCCTGACACCACAGGCCCAACGACAAACACTGTAATCACCTCACTATTTAATGGCTTAACTTCTCATACGGCACTAGTAGCTTTGTTTATTTCCAGTATGTTTACCATAATTTTGATTATATATTGATGATTTGAAGATATTCTTTGTATAGCGGGAGTCATAATTTACATCTGTGGTGTGTAACAAGATGTATGGAAGCTATATTGATTGCCAATATTTTCAACATAACACAAGTGTTTAAAATATGCAAAATTTTTGTAGAAATGCACATGCCAGTGAACATGATCATGCCATAAATTACGGTAAGAACTCCCTTTAATTTAATATTTTAAATGATAGTTATCTGATCAAAACAGTCTACTAGATTAAATCTCGTGTCACTACAATCATATGTCTACAAGGTGTTGACAGTTCAAGGTATTGCTGGCCCTGGTCCACTGTGCTGGGTGACCTTGGTAAGCAAAACACAGCTGGCATGCAGGCTGTCCTGGGTAGATTGATCTTGTGTTTAATGTTGCTGCTTACTTTCACCACTGGTGTAACTTGACAGACAATGAGACCTGTGGAACAAACTTTCACCTGCACTGCTTATCTGCTTCCAGTATATACTGAATGACATCAAAGAATTCCTTATCCGAGTTTGTAGGAGGCATTCTACTTGCACTGAGCAGAAGTGTAAGGGGACATTCCGCCTGCCACTGATTATCAAAAAAAAGAGGGCAATCTTCTTGTCATATTTGTATAATAATAATAATATATTCCACCAATATAATGAGGCCTTCTTCCTGCCATAACCACCAAAAGAATAATGCCGCATACACACGAGCGGACTTTACGGCAGACTTTGTCCGGCGGACTTTTCGACAGACTTTACTACGAACTTTCCGAATGAACGGACTTGCCTACACACGATCAACCAAAGTCCGACGGATTCGTACGTGATGACGTACGACCGGACTAAAACAAGGAGGTTCATAGCCAGTAGCCGATAGCTGCCCTAGTGGTTTTTGTCCGTCGGACTAGCATACAGACGAGCTGACTTTTCGACCGGACTCGAGTCCGTCGGAAAGATTTGAAACATCTTTCATTTCTAGGTCCGTCGAACTTTTGGGGGAAAAAAGTCCGCTGGAGCCCACACACGATCGAATTGTCCGCCGGACCAAGTATGCCGTAAAGTCTGGTCGTGTGTATGCGGCATAAGGCATTCTTTTCTCGCAAATGACCACCAATATTAGAAGGCTTTCTTTGGCTTTCCTGCTTCAACTGACCATTATTATAAGTGCCGTTCCCACTGAAATTCTACTTTACACTGGTAACCAATGTTGGGAGCCAACCAAATATTTTCTATTCCTCCCTTTCTTGTCCCCGTTTTTATCTCGTAAATACTTAATATCATTATTCTAATTATGTAATTAGAGTGTATGTTTTGCTTGCTGAATGATTTACACTGAGGGGCTATGGTTGACATCTAGTGGATACAAGCAGCATTTGCACTCTCTACTATCTATTTAAGCTCACCACACTTGACCCCTCCTAGCTCTGAAGAAACTGGTGGCTGGTGAAACGCGTCAGCGGTGTGACGTCAGCACGTCCTTGGGAGCCGCGCGCAATTTGATCTGACCTATCCTCACACGGACCCAACAGCTGATGTCAGCTTTTCCCTGCAGCCACGCACCATACAACAGCAACGGCGCTTCAGCGGCCCCACAGTGAGGGACGGCTCCTTACCAACCCACACTCCTAGTGAGCCATACAGAAGCACCTGTCCACAGAGAGACTCCAACACCAAGGACCATTACAGTCTGACGACGGATACAGTGCGGTTAGTGAGATCCTTCCACTCTACTCAGCACTCCAAAAACGTATGTCAGTTTTTCTCTATGTCTCCTTAAATGCTGTCTTCATGGACATTTACCTTGCTGCCTATGTAGATGACTCTACAATTTTGCTTGCTGCAACCTGGGAAGCGTTTGCAATCTACTTATCAGCTGTAGTTTAAACAATCACTGAGTGCAATGATCCCTTGAGAGATCACTCCATCTATGGTCCATACTTTATGATTTATCGGTTTGTCAGATCACCCACCCATTTACATCACCTCAATAATAATGGTATAGCACTGTTACTGCCCAACTGGATAGTCTTTATTAGGAATACCCTCCATCAAATCGCCACTCCTACTGTGCAGGACTATCCTTATTTTTACTATACCTCATTACACAGTGTGCATGATGTGTATGAGTGGGTGTGTAGCCGCGGCTCCCATTTGCTTTCAATATCCCCTGTGACAACGTTGTCCAATTTTTAATTGGTTTGTGGTAACCGTCTGTCCATATTGCTAATTTTTCACCTTTTGTACTATTAATTGGTTTATTTTTTGGTAATTAATAAAGCTGGTTTTGTATTCACATTAGTGTTCTCTGTTGACCCACTTTAGAGAAATTCTCTGTTTCTCCTGTTTTCCCAATATGTCTAAAAGGGCAACTTGAACTGCATCCAGGCTTTTGCCTGTATAAATGGTTTACACTTACCCGCTGAAATTGGCCACCACCGTTAATATTTACTGGTTGATCCGGGCAAAACTTCTGGTTTTTTTTTAGCCAACCAAATAGACTGCATGCAAAAACAATAGCAAGTAATCATCTAATAGTAAAATAAAAATAAAGGCATGCATACAGACTATGCTTATGAGTCCCCTTTAAGTTACTTAAATTAAATCTTTGTAAATGAATACAACAATCCCATCGAGCAGCAGGATGTTTTTAAACAAAAAATATATTTTATGTCAAATTGAACTAGAAAGATTGTTTTCATTTTAAGTTGAATTACAGAGCTGCAGTCTGGCAAAATCTTTGAAGAAATTCAAGAATCACAGTGTCCCAAGAAGAACCTTGCGGATGGTACTTGAGCTCAATCAGTGACTGAAGTGCTTTCTTATAAGGGTTTTGATTTATCCATATTACCAATTAGACAAAACTAAGATCTGATAAAAAATAATAATTATAATTACACCTTTTGACTAGCTAAGTAATGGATAGTGTTCAGGTGCATGTGTTTTTCAATATTTTTTTTCCTTTAGCGGGAGAGGTCGGTGCTTATATTCAACATTCTTATATGCTTATATTGCTTGCGGTGCTTATATTCAACATTCTCCCGCATTTTTCACCCAGTGCTGTATACATATATCTCTATATGTGCTGTTAAGATAACCTGATACAGCATTTGGTCTGTTTTGTCAAGTGTTATTTTCATGCCAATCAAAGCTATTTGAACATCATTCGCTGCTAAAAGAAAGTCTGTTGGGTGGGTATGATCGGAGTGGGGTGGGAGAGTATACTATAAATATGACACACTCCCATTATTTTATTCATTTAATCTACTAATTCAAAATTTTGGGTAGTAGACTTTTAGATTCCATCCTGAAAAAAAAACATCTGGGTGTTTCCAAATGTTTCTAAATCTTTATGGGTCTTAAAAAAAGCATTAGTAGCTAGAGGATCCCTGGATTCAGAAGAGGTCAGTGCAGATCATCAGGATATTGGATAAAAACAGAACAGAGTACAGATGCATGTCCAATGTAGGTCCCTTACATATGGATATCAGAATGGGGTGTGTAGCCTCACTAGGGAGAGTTTTGAAATGCAGATCAAGGCATCTAACATGAGGGTGTGTTGTATCTTTTGGTGCTCATGTGTATGAGGGTGTACACACAAGACCCATTCCACGTGGTGTGCCTAGGGAAGGCATATCATACCAGGTTTCCTGCCACTTGGAGGGTGCTCTAGCTGGTACTGGCACAATGCACAGTCAATAGTGTATATGGTGCCCCAGGCATTAACAGTGTATATGGCGCCCCAGGCCAGAAAGAGAAGGAAGGGTTCTTTTTTCTGCTGCTTCTCCTCCAACTGCCTCATAGCTAATGCTGTGAACCATGCAGTCTTCACTGTGTCCCACCCTGTTCTCCCATTACTCCTACTACAACATGGCTCCTGCCCAAGGCTTAGCAGAGGAATTAGAATTGCCATCCTGCACCCACAAGAGGTTGCCCTTTCAGACTGGGAAAAGACAGCATACGACTCAGAAGGGATAGGAACTTACTAGGCAGGACTGATAGCTACTGTCAGCCAGGGCTAAGCTAGATTACCTGCAGTTGCATCCAGTGAAATTTCCCTCCCATATGCACTTCTATTGCCACCTGTAAATCAAATTTCTTTCCATTTTCTTTGTTTACAGTAGCAATAGTATGCACGCATGACAGAAGATTTTGCTTTGTTCCACTCTACTGATTCTGACTCCTTCCTTCAATCAAAATACTGAAGGTTTAGTTTGATGTTTGCTGGAGTTGTCAGCTAAATGTCTGCATTTTGCTATTGCTACCTCTGTTTTTATTGCTTTCCCTTTTCTTGTTGGCTATCTGGCTGTGTTATTCAAAGCAACCATTCAAAGCAACTATGTAGCAGTAACATGCGCTGGTGTGTAGTGGTGCCACCCACTGTAACGCATTTATGAATAGCATCCCAACACATTCCCACAGCACACTGAGCACAACACACACCATCTTGTGTGTTGCAATGCAAGAAAATGCATTATGTATCTTTTTTTTGTGTGCATTGAGGCAAGTTACAGCCTATTATTTTTTAACAAGCTGCCTGGTGCAGTGTATGCAATGTGCAAAAATGCCTGTATTGCAGTACACTGCGTACAGGTGCAAATGGGCTTTTACACCAAAAAAGCTGAGATTTTTGCAGAAGAATTAAAAAAAGCTATAACTTTACATGGCTTGTTTAAATAGCAACAAAAAATAAAAAGCCAAATACCTTCTAAAGACTGTCAGTGCTAAACAGATGAAGAATTTCCACAAAGGAATTGGTCTTTCCTAGTCATCAGCCTTTGGAAAGCTTATACCTTACTCTGTTTTTTATTTTTTGGCCAGGTTTTTCAGACCTTTAAGCCTCATACACACGATCTGATTTTCCACAGACAAAACCTCTGACTTTTGTCCGAATGTGCCTGGATTTTGTCTTGCATACAAATGGCAAGGAATTGTCAGTCAACAAACACGAACGCACTGACGTACTATGTGGTTTTTCAGCTCTTTAGCGCCACCCTTTGGGCTCCTTCTGCTAATTTCGTGTTAGTAGAAGTTTGGTGAGTGTTGATTCGCGCTTTTCATTTCGCGCTTTTTATTTAGCGTTTTTTATTTTGTGATTTTCAGTTCATTTCTGAACGGCCATTGGTCAACCAGAAATGTTGCGGAGAAGCACTGGGATAGGCTACAAAAGGCCAAGCAGCTGGTACTGGATAGACACGAGGAATTGTCCAAGCAATCGGTCATAGAGGAACTGTCATTGTGAATGGAATGGGTGTTGGTGAAAAATACTAGGAATGAGAGAGGCAGTAGACTGGAGCCCAAGTGGGAGGAAGAACAACCCTTTTCTCCAACTCTAGCCTATAATGTAATCTCAGAGGGACCTATTCCTGTCAAGAGACGTCTCCACCGCAACCTACTGAGGCCCTGTGTGCTAAGTGGTGACTGTTCCACTAAACCAGCAGGAGATAGAAAGATGTTTAATCCTGTGGACATCCCACATGTACAGGAAGTTCCTGTTGAATGGTATCTGCCTCCCCTCTTGCCCCTGCCTCCAGCCTCTCCTGATCTGGAAGCAGGAAGCCCCAGTACAGTAACTGGGGACAGTCCTGCCACTACAAGTTCAACGTACTGTCTAGAGGCAGCCGAGAATTCAGACTTGGGCCAAGGTGACGGAAGTATTCAAAGCCAATCGACCCCCATCTACCTATGGCCCGAGAGTAACAGCCAGAAGGCGAATACCTGCAACCCGACTCCCTAGAGGACACTGTTGCTCATCGGCCTTTGTGGTTTAACCACAGCCAGCTTCCTGCAAGATAGCCTGATTATGTTGTTTGAACCTGTTACGGTTACGCTGTAATTATGTTCTTTGCATTTCTCATGTTGCTCTTTGCTGTGTTTCAATGCTGAGGACAGCATTTGCCAAAGAGGGGGGGGGGATGTAGGCAGATGCAGTCTTCTTTCTCCACTGCAGGTGGCGCTGAACTGCAGCAGCATTGCAGGGGAGAGGAAGTCAAGAGGAATATGGTTCCTCTGTGCTTTAATGGGTCACTAGGGGAGTTATCCATTTAGATGCTGTCATCCCATGTGACTCTGGTGGCCATCCTGGGTCAAGCAGAGTCAATTTAAGACCCTGGCTTCTGGGCTTGGTGCGCATTTCACCTGTGGGCAATGTAGGGACAGGTCCTCCGTTTGACAGGGACAGTGCTTAGCGGCAAGGAGAAGTTCCAGGTGAGTATGGAAAGGATTGAGACACACCATCTTTCCTGGAAGCCTCCCCAGCTTCCCAGCGGGTTGTTGTGAACTACTGGATTCTGCAATAATACAAGTTCTGTTCTCTGCAACTGGAATCTGAGTGTTTACTGCTGCCATACCACACTGCACCTCCTCACACTCTTGCCTCCTTTTAATTCATAACACATATTCACTTTGCTCCATGATTGCACTGTTGTGTCACACATTTCACAGAGCCTACTATTCAAACGACAGAGGTGCTGAGAGGAGAAGCTTCATGAGTTACAGTACAAGAAATCACTATATCATCACTCATTGAAAAAAGGTGTGTATTTGCGCTGCTTAAAACATCTCTTTCGACTATTTCCTAGATCCCTTGCATGCTTTGTGAGGAGAAGTCACAAAGCATGCAAGGCATCCAGGAAAAAGTTGAAAGAGATGTTCAGTAGACAAGTAGTGATGAAAACATGAAGTCAATTTTTCAACTAAGCTTATGGCCTCAATCACATGTGTGAAAGATGCCATTACTGATTACATGCAGGAGACCCAGTGGGGGTTCCTGGAATTAGCTGTGAGAGGCAGTCTTATTGGAAGCAATGGGAGGCTAATCGCAGCCGATTGCATGTAAACGCTTGGAGCAATGACCTGCAATGATCTGCCCTGGAACAGACCACTGTCCTGACAGCTAATTGCTAGGACACCCGCTGGGTCTCTTGCATGTAATCTCTAATGGGGTCAATATTGTATTGTCAAAAATAACCATTGTTAGTATTGCTATTACAATGCTGATGTTATAAAAGTAAAACATTTTCTGTGACTATAGATCTCCTTGAACTGCTAATTTAGTCACAAATATGTTAATATTAATAGCAGAAATGCAACTGCAGTGAAATTGTAATATCATATCGTTGCTTTGGTAAAACATGACAGTCTGTGCTGATTAAGGTTTTGCCTGCACGTTCGAGAGATAATTGGTAAACAGCTGTGCACTGCGCTGATAATCAGAGTTCATCATTTATGGCAATAATCTTTCCAAGAATTAATGTCCCACACTGTGCTTCCAATGTATGGCAATCCTACCATACTGCTTGATTTTTCCCTCCCTAAGAGCCCATTCACACATGAGCGTTTTGTAGCTTGAAGCCTGAAGCTACAAAACGCTTGACATCGCTTCACATCTCCACTCCAAGTGCCCTGAAGCCCTACGCCTGAAGCTCAAACAAGTTCTGGACCCTTTTTTGTGCGAATCGGGCAGATTTGGGCGTTTTTGGAGCAGGAAGCAGATGACAAAATCTAACAACATAGGAACAAATGATGAAACAGATGATCATTTTTCCTATTGGCTAATAAAAAAAATGCCAAAGCTCAAAAACGCCGGACAACGCTGCATGGAAACGTGCAAATATGCCCAAAAAAACAAGCGTCAAAATGCCGGAAGCAACGCTCAAAAAAGCTACGCTCAGGTGTGAATGCAGCCTTAGGCTTTGCAAGAAATTTCACCTTTTCTGTTTCCTCAGAACATTTAAGAAAACATTTTTTTATTTTTTTTTTAAACTGGAAAGAAAAGGGAATTGTCCATGGTGGTAAAATAATGCAGTTACTAATAAAACAAATTTATAACTGAAAGAGTTAAAAAATGCGATAGAGAAGAGTGTGAATTGGATGAATTGAAAGATCAACCAGAATTAGAAGGGTTAAATTAAAAAATTGCAAAAGAAGGAGCAAAAAAAAAAAAAAACAACTAAGAATTTCCAGTGGAATGTAATGCATTGTGAAAAAAGAGAATTTTTTCGTTTTCAAAAACCGCTCTTTAGAAGAAGATATAGATCACAGAGTAATGCCGCGTACACACGAGCGGACTTTTCGACGGACTAGGTCCGGCGGACCGGACTCCGTCGGACAGTTTGACCGTGTGTGGGCTTCAGCGGACTTTTTTTTCCCAAAAGTCCGACAGTCCTAGAAATAAAACATGTTTCAAATCTTTCCGACGGACTCGAGTCCGGTCGAAAAGTCCGCTCGTCTGTATGCTAGTCCGACGGACTAAAACCGACACTAGGGCAGCTATTGACTACTGGCTATCAACTTCCTTATTTTAGTCCGGTCGTACGTCATCACGTACTAATCTGTTATACTTTGGTTGATCGTGTGTAGGCAAGTCCGTTTATTCGAAAGTCCGTCGGAAAGTCCGTCGAAAAGTCCGCCAGACCTATGCCGCGTACACACGAGCGGACTTTACGGTGGACTTTGCCCGGCGGACTGGATTTCGTCGGACAATTCGATGTGTGTGGGCTCCAGCGGACTTTGTTTTCTCAAAAGTTGGACGGAATTAGATTTGAAACTTGTTTAAAATTTATCCGTTGAAATCGAGTCCGGTCGAAAAGTCCGCCGTCTGTATGCTAGTTCGACGGACAAAAAGCCACGCTAGGGCAGCTATTGGCTACTGGCTATGAACTTCCTTGTTTTAGTCCGGTCGTACGTCATCACGTACGAATTCGACGGACTTTGGTGGATTGTGTGTAGGCAAGTCCGTTCGTTCACAAAGTCCGTCGGAAAGTACGTCGAAAAGTCCGCCGGGCAAAGTCCGCCGTAAAGTCCGCTCGTGTGTACGCGGCATTAGTCCGTCGAAAAGTCCGCCCGTGTGTACGCGGCATTACAGTTGCAGTCAGCTGCATCCAGTACAGATAGGTCAATTAGACAAATAATGAGTTAGAAAAGAAGGGCAGGGTATAAAAAAAAAGAGACCCTTAAAAAGAAGCAACCTGGTCACTTTTTTCAAGCAAGGAAGAGTAAAGCTGGGTACACACGGGCCGAATGTTGGGAGACAACGGCCAGTTAAAGAAAAACAGTCGACATTCGGTCCGTGTGTATGTCGGTCTGTTTGACAGAAGCCGGTCGGCTTTTGTTGAACATTATTATTATTATTATTATTATTATACAGGATTTATATAGCGCCAACAGTTTACGCAGCGCTTTACAATATAAAAGGGAGACAATACAGTTATAATACAATAAAATACAGGAGGATTAAAAGGGCCCTGTTCAGAAGAGCTTACAATCTAATAGGGTGGGGCAGGTGGTACAAAAGGTTGTAACAGTGGGGAATGAGCTGATGGAAGTGGTAAAAGACTAGTTAGATACCTGATAGGCTTTCCTGAAGAGATGAGCTTTCAGGGATTGCCTGAAAGTAGCAAGAGTAGGGGATAGCTGGACAGGTGGAGGTAGCGAGTTCCAGAGGATGGGAGAGGCTCTGGAGAAATCCTGGAGACGAGCATGAGAGGAGGAGACAAGAGAGCTTGAGCTTGAGACATGCATGCTGGAAAACCAGCAGCTGACCGAATCCTGATCAGTGCTCTCAGCCAATGGCAGAGAGTGCTGATCACAGTGTTCTGGTGGGGGGGGGGGGGGGGTGGCCGTCCCCCTGTCAGAACATAACAGCTCAGTGGAAGGGAGATCACTGAACTAACTTTGCAAGCTTAGTACAGCGGCTCCGACCGGAGCTGACAGGTTTTCTTTTTCATTTAACCCGCAGGGTTGAATGAAAAAAAAAAGCGAATAGTGTGTCTCCAGCTTAAGCATTACAAGATAAGAAAAAGGTGCAAAAAAAAGGAGAGGAAGTAATTAAAAGAGAAGAACAATAAACAGATGTAAATGAAAATTAAAAAATATGACTTTTGATTCAATCAGTCTGACAGATAAGGAATTATTAAGCATCATGGTAAAAGCCACAGAACTGAAATAGAATATTCAGCATACTTGTTCGCTTATCAAAAGTGAAAGCCTTGAAAAGGAGTGAGGCACAAAACCAAAAGTACAGCCTGGTCTTCACCAGAGATCCTAGAAGTGGAGATGTTATGCTGCAGGCAATACCCAGGTTGTGGTCCCGACTCACCCAAGCAGGCCGCAACTGGCAGCAGGTAAGACCCCTTTCACACCAAGGCGTTTTTGCAGCGTTTTAGCGCTAAAAATAACGCTATTAAAACGCTCCCCATGCATCTCAATGGACCCTTTCACACTGAGGCGTTGCGCTGGTGGGGCGTTGCGAAAAGTCCTGCAAGCAGCATCTTTGGAGCAGCTTTTGGGCGTTGAAAAAAGTGCTTTAAAAAGTCCCTCTCCATTGAAATGAATTGAAAAAAACGCCTGAATAATGCCTATAATCCGCCCTGAGCTGTAGAAAATTCACATGATCTCACAAAAAGGTAAACATGCAAGCAGAAAAGAGAGCATCTACAACAACAGGACTGAACTTGTGGGAAGGTCAGAATGATTAAACAGACCATCAAAGTGCCAAAAAACAAAAGTACAAAAAAAAAGAATTAATCCCAGAAAAATGAAGATTTGAAGTAAAACAAGACACTGCTTGTTACTTTACAAGACACTGCTTGTTTTACATGATCTCACAAAGGATAAACATGCAAGCAGAAAGATAGCATCAATAACACACGCTTCAATAACGCTTGAAAAACGCTGTTAAAACACCTGCAGCGTTGCGTTAATTTTAACGCTAACGCCCCTAAAACGCGGTAATAACGCTAAGGCGTTTTAGGGCCTTTTTGAAGCGCCTTGGTGTGAAAGGGGTCTTACACAGCACATGGAAATGCTCAAAGAAAAAGACTGGGGGTTGCACATGTTCTGGTAACAAAGTTGGCTGGAACTCACAGGGGAAATAGACTGGTGCAGAAAAGCAAATAGTCAGAAGTGCAAAGGGAGCCACTGAGGTAAAGGAAGACTGGATGCAGGCAGGGGTACACAAAGTGACAGGAGCAGGATATAGACTGGGGAACATGAGGTCCCAGCAGCAGGCACAAAGACACACTGAGAACACAAGTGGAGCGATGTGGACAACAGTTATGTGGAGCGGGCCGCGGGCCAGGCGGAGGCCTAATCAGCCGGCCGGGCTCCTCGATACAGGCTGGAGCTAAGGTAGGGGATGCCCAGGGACAGATGGGTGGATGTTGGAGGCTCTGTGGGCTTAGGATGACGTCGGGCCACGGCTGTGCGGATCGGGCCGGGTGGATATCCCACCGTCTGGCCGAGCTCCTCAATACAGGCTGGGGCTGAGGGAGGGGATACCCAGGGACAGGTAGGGTAGATTTGGTGGCTCATCAAGGTTGTCTGTGGCAAGGATGGCAATGGATTGTGGCAGGATTTGCGGAGCTCTACACCAGCACGTCCTCCTCGGTTCACATCCGGACACGCCCCCCCATATTTTCCACTATTTTCATTGAGCAACCTGTCTCTGGGGACTACATGTTCCATGACACTCCTCTCCTCCCTGCTGATTGGTCCAATCCTGTGGCTAGAAAGGAGGGGAAAGAGACAGAGTGGGTGGTGAGCTGGGGTTATTACAAGCAGTCACTGCCACTTTACAGTGTCCTGCTCATCCCCTCTCTCTCTTTTATTAATCACTTTTGACTAGACAAGGGGATGGGGAAGAGTCCACACAAAGTCTGCTCTGTGTGTACATCCCGGCAATGGGAAAAACAGCAGGCGTTAAGCAGGGATTACACAGAGCCCGCTCCTGTGGAGATTCTCTGTGCTGCTGACAGGAGCATGGGGGCGAGCGGAAGTTATACGAAAACCTGCAGCTTGCCTCTCCTCTGTCACAGCACAGCCAGCTGCATGCACAGTAAACTAGTGCAGAGAGCAGGCAGATGAATGTGAGGGGGGAAGAGGTTCTGCTGCCCAGCTATACTGGGAAAACTACTTGTGGGCATCGTGGGCTCAAGGGGCAGCTGCTTTATATATAATATATATATTATAAGGGATATAAGTGTAGTGTGTGATAAAAGTCTAGAAGTACTACATTTCATATCACATCATAATAAGTCCCTTAAGGGGCTAGGAACAAAATATTTATCAGCTTTGGATTAGCCTTAATAGGGGTGATTTTGACTGCATTTTAATGCAAAAATAATGTTTTGGATGTATAAATGTGATACTCTGCAACCTAATGGATTAAATCAACAGTTATGGCCCATTTACTGTATAACTCTTTTTTATGTTTGATTCCCCTCTTCCTGGCATATATGTAGGTGTGCAAATGTGACATTATAGGAGCAAAGGGGGAGAGAGAATTGATTGGCATAAAATGGGTTATTGTACAAGAGAAATTAGGCTTCTCATTTGCTCAGTTTGTGAAGTGTTAAGTAAGGAAAATGAGCCTAAGCATGTGTTAGGCATCCTAGCAAAGCTCTCCTTTGAGTTAAACACATACATGGGTACCACGTGCCATGTTTATTTTAAACAACAGATCTGTCAATTTTTATGTTGGGTGTTTTTGTATTGTGCTTTACCTGAGTTACATGTTTTGCATTGGTAGAATGCATTATAGCCTCTCTTTTATGTTTTTTTCTTTTGTGTAGTGTGCTACTTTCTATTGTATTATTTACCATATCTATCCATTTTTGCATGCAAATTTATAAAACAAGCAATACTGCTTAATGTTTATTTTAGGCCTGCTTAAAATAAAGGGAAGTGGTTTCATGTCACTGGAAGTCTTTTTTTTTTTTTTTTACATTATACAAAGTTTTACTGCTGCCCAGTGCCAGGATTTCAAACCCCAAATGAGTAAACACAAACAGCACAGGCTTCAGTCATTTACATCAGTGGTTCTCAACTACTCCCAACAGGCCATGTTTTGGAGATTTCTCTTAGATAAAATAGCTGTCCAAAATACCAAGCTATTGACTGATTTAAAGCACCTGTGCAAGATAAAGGAAAACCAGCAAACATGGCCTGTTGGGGGTACTTGAGAACAGGGTTGAGAACCACTGATTTACACTCATTGAACTCTGACTTAGAATGATTAAACGTTTGTGGTCATCTCACCATCACACCTGTATGACCTTGTCAGACATCTTGGTCCAAAACCATAAGCTTTAATATTAATTAATTAATATTTTTTTACGCTTTACCTTAAGAGAAGGCTTTCCACTTGATCATTGGAGTGTGCTATGGGAATTGTGCCCATTCAGCCAGAAGAGCATTTCTGAGGCCAGGTACTAATACTGGAGAAGACCTGGCTTGCAATCAGCATCCTGGGCAACTTTGTTCACTAATCAAGTTCTCTAATCTATACCCACAGAACTAACAAACGTTCATTTTGTTTAGGCCATCTACATACCTATGCATGAATGCTTTGAATCAAGTCTTATTTTTATTTTTCAGATGCATTCTGTTTAGTTCCTTTAATTAGAGTAAAAAAGCAACACAAAAGAAAAAAAAATCCTATAATTACACGATTTTTCAGTACAACAACATTGATTTCATCTGCCTGGAAAGTCATGCATCATTTATTTTCATCTAATACTACAACCAAGACATTTGTAGGTTTGCAGAATAAAAGTCAACAAACATGACTGATGCACGCCATAAATGTGAACTTGCATGCCAAAAAAAATTCAAAACATAATAAAACAAACCCATATGACAGATAGCTGGCAAAAAAGATGACAAACTGAGACTGTGGTTTAGAAAACAGAGCTCTCTGATGGGGTGATTTTCAAAGGGGTCACATGGGGTCTTAATCACTAATACCAGAAACAAGTGTCACATCGGACATAAACATGTTAGATGTACGGTAACACGCCAGCCAAAACTTGATAAATGTCTGATTTGAAAAATAAATCCCAATTTCTTACTGGCTTGACTTAAATCTGATCTAAATATGAAATTATTTTTTGTTGCTCAAGGCCTACTGTTCCAGATTTCTTCTAAAATATGAACGCTCTGACTGCATAGGCATTGATGTTTTGCCTATGATGGAGAAAGGGTGGTGGTGGGGGGGGGGGGGGAGGCAATAGCATTTGGCTGAGACTTTCTAAATGATTTGTGAAAGCTTTCTCCCCAGAGAACAGTTAGGGGGGTCGTTACAAATCTTCCCTATATAGACATTAGACTATCACTTGATTGAGTGCTACTACTGTATACATAGAATCTTTAAAGCTACTTGATCATAAGCTGCTATCTATAATATAAGCAATTTGTGTGGGACACCTAAAAATATACCCTTAGACAGTTTAGACAGTCATGTTCATGCTAGTCCAAAAATTGAAATTTGTTATCAAATACTTACCACAATTTTCCTTTCCTGATTAACTCCATACAAGCATACTAATGGGGTTGCACTCTTGCTTCTATCACTTAGAATTCAGTTTGAGGCTGATCCAGTCCACGTGCTCCATAACTAGACTACTTAACAACTGGAAGGAATCCTATGCTGACATGGTGTTAATCAGGAAAGGAGAATTGCTGTAAAAATTAGATAATAATTTTCTATTTTCCCTAACTCTGTGCAGTATACGAATGGGAAATAACTAGCTCCAAACAAGAGTGGGATAACCCAACAAAACTATTAGCAACAAACTCCATGCTCCTGGCATGGAGCTCTTCACTGACTTCTTGGATGATGTGCTGGATTTCTATTTTTTTTCCTGTGCTCCCAACCAGAACTGCAGAAGCTAACCTCTTTGGATTGAGAGTGGAAACTGACTCTTAAGCTGCGGTCTCCTTTAACTCAACAGCCGTGTATTTTGAGGCAGGAAGCCAAACTAACCACAATCACAGATCCTTGCTGTCAATTTAAGCCCCACCTTTTAAAATGGTGTTAATAATATGTAGATCATATAGTGTATATACACCAGGAAGTGATAGGTATGCAAACCTCAGTGATGCAACTGTGTTCAATCAGTAATGTGACAAATAAAATCACAATTGAATACACACTTAAAAAGTGCAGGTAATACAACTGCAAATGTGACAAGTGAAATCACAATAGTGTACACATTTAAAGTGTAGCAATATGTGTGTAGTAAAAATGAGTACCTTATATACTCGAGTATAAGTCGAGTTTTTCAGCACATTTTTTGTGGAGTGCCCTCCTCGACTTATACTCGAGTCAAGCACTTTTCTGCAGCAAAAAATGTAAATTTCCGA
This sequence comes from Lithobates clamitans, assembly GCA_037952925.1. Classification (NCBI taxonomy): domain Eukaryota; kingdom Metazoa; phylum Chordata; class Amphibia; order Anura; family Ranidae; genus Lithobates; species Lithobates clamitans. The sequence goes on along the minus strand of JBBGZY010000131.1, from coordinate 3,067,784 downwards.
ACCGACTTTGGGGCCCCATATCTCAGGGCCACTTGGTGCTAGGAACCCCAAATTTGTGCAAACCCAGTGGTACTCGTACCACAACATATCCAAGGCTGGGGTTCCTAGCACCAAGTGGCCCTGAGATACGGGGCCCCAAAATCAGTTCAGAAAATGTCATTCTCTGCTGCAGAAAAGTGCTTGACATTTTCTGAACCAATTTTGGGGCCCCGTATTTTAGGGCCACTTGGTGGTAGAATACCCAAATTGGGTATTTTATGATGCTAGTTCCACTGGGTTTGCACACCAAATTTGGGGTTCCTAGCACTAAGTGGCCCCGAGATACGGTACCCCAAAGTCGGTCAACTGTGTCTGTCTGCAGCAATGTCATTTCAGGACCCTTTGGGTTCAGACCCCAAATTTTGGCTGCAGCTAGGGGGCATCTAGGAACCCTTAGCTACCGAGTTTGAAGTTTGGCTGACCAATGGCTGCAAATGGGCACAGGGAGGCATGCAAATGGGCACAGTGAGGTTGCAAATGGGCATTGTTGACCCTCTTTTCCACTTACAGTAGCTGTGCATTTCTCATCCTCGTCTTATACTCGGGTCAATAAGTTTTCCCATTTTTTTGTGGTAAATTAGGGCCTCGACTTATACTCGGATTGACTTATACTCGAGTATATAGGGTATATCAACAATAACACATAATATATACTCGCACTGTGTGCAAAAATGTGATGCAACAGATTGACATAAACCGGTGATGGTAAGTCATAAAAGGTAAATACAGCCCTTGCGGGCGTATGACCAGATTTAGGTGATCACATTTAAAACATACTGATGCTTTTAAAAAATGTTCAACAGTAACACAATACTACCAACAGTTAAAACCGGTAAAAGTCCAAATGGTAGTAAAAAAAAGAACATTCAAAACAATGATAAAAGTAATATTGTTGATAAGGTAAATATATAGCGGTCTGTGTTCGTAATAACAACAAAGGGTTGTGCCTCCACCGTCTAGGGATAAGGGGATTATGAACACTTACCCCAGGCGGTGGATCCACACGCCAGCGGCGGTGAATCAAGCAGACATAGATGAAGGTCCAATGGACATGGATTGAAATTCCCAAGGCAGTGTACTCCAGCTCCTTCTTTGGTGAAAATTCAAAAAAACAGGATTCAGCTCGCCGCCCACGATCCCGCTACGGTCCTCCAAATGGTGATGTTAATTAGGGTGTAAAAGAGAAAAAAGCCTCAACGTAGCGTAAATCCAAAAGATTTTCGAAATTTATTGAAGTAAAAAAATCCAACATCCAAACAAATGGGTAATAAAAAGAAGCTCCACTTTTTACTGTGTCTTTTTATTTGTTCAATTGAACTTCTATCACACTCATCTTAACCTCCCTGGCAGTAATCCCGAGTGTGGCTCTGGGTTAAATTTCAGTAGCATTAGCGGTAACCCCGGGATTGCATTGCAGAATCCTGGTGCGGTGTGCTTATCTTGTCACCAGGATCCTGCGATGTCCCCCCGCTTTGTCTGTGGGCTCTGTCCTCCACCCAAAGCTCTGTGTGTCGGGCTCCATTCCCTGCGAGCGCCGCAACGTGTGGGGGGGAGCCCGGCGGCAAATTCAAAAAGTACACAAAACATAACACATACAGTACACTGTAATCTTACAGATTACATTACTGTATCAAATCATTTCACATTTCATCATTTCCCTTTTGTCCCTAGTGCTTTGTCCAGTGCCCTGCATGCAGTTTTATACTATACAGTATATATAGTTTTTTCTGCCTGGAAACTGGAGATTGTCCATGGCAACCAAAAAGTGTCCCTTTACATCAAAAGTGGTTTTAGACCAGCTAGAACACAGCGATAGTAAATTAGAACCCTTGCAGAATTGAGCGATAGTGAATCGTGAGGAAATGCATTTCATTATTATTATATTATTATTTTTTGCATTTCAATATTTTTTATTGAAAAAGAAACACGTTTCGAAGTGAACAGACACATCAATAGAACAAAGTCGATTTCTCAGGTTGTCAACATAGCAATACAGAACGTATGGTCATTATACATATCTGTCTCCTACCATTACAGTAGAACGCAAAATGTGCGATATGTGTCCAAGTACGAATGGGACTGAGTAATATTTTCCCCCCATGATCCTGAACTCCACCACGTACAGTGAATGGCAGAGACTCGGAATCACCGGGAATTCTGGTAGTGAATCCCGAGATTATCCCAGGGCCCACTACTGTGTGAGGCCCCATAGGCGATCATCTGTATTGTTCATATAAGTACCAGAAGAAGAAGGAAGTAAGAAAGAAAAGGGAAGAGAGGAAAGAAAAAAAAAGAAGAGAAAAAAGAAATAAAGAAGGGGAGGGCCAACCTGGAGTTCCCTACGGAGTCGAGATACAATCGATCCATGGGTCCCACACCGTGTTAAATTTGTTGGTGTTATTACAAAGTATATAGGTGAGTTTATCGTTAATCATGATCCGGCTGAGTTTACTTTTAACCTGGTCAAGAGGGATTACCGACTGTCTCCAATGCCTAGCAATCGTAATTCTCGCTACCAGCAATATAGAAGTGTAGCGCCCTGCTCCTGATGAGCAGGTACTATCTGTGTAAATTTAAGTTTGTCTGAAGCTGTAGTTTAGCTCAGGCTAATTATGGTAAATGTACTGGTTTCTGTATCAGTTCAGCTGGGTTGTGTCAGTTTGCACTTGACCGTGGGTGTCGCTGTGGCCCCTGGTATGTGTTGGAAATGCAATAGGTTGGATGCATTGGGTACCCTTTTTACTCAGAAACAGCCCGGTGGGAGTGGTTCACTCGCTGTGCATTCTGGGTGAGGGTATTTAAGGTACAGGCGCCATTTGTCGGGGTCTTCTTTCTTTTATCGTTGTCCCTGACCTGAAGGCCCTCCTGGCTAAAGAGGGGCCAGGGCAGCTCTGCTGCCTCGGGGCCGGCTGGCCCGAGGCGTTGCTACTACAGAAGTAGGCCCAGGAGCTCTGGGGCCTGCTGATCCAAAGGGTGGTCCTGTGCTGTCTTGCCTTCGGGGAGAAGCCGATCGGTTGGAGGAGACCAGGGGAGGACTTCTCTGGAGGTGACTGAGCAAAGTATGCTGGTATCTCAGGAGGAGCCTGGAAACTCATTAGAAGGATGCAACCTGGATCACCTATCTCACAGTATCGCCGGATCGGCTGAAAGAAACTGGTGCTGTGCAGTTAAGCTTTAACTCTAGCAAAAGTTTGGTTACACCGTCCTGTGGCAGAGGATTGTGTAACGACTGCAACGATTATTATTTCTCGTCAAGTCTGTGGCAGAGACTGTGTCCAAGCATTGCACCAGCTGCTAGGTCAGTGAGATAGACCTATCCGGTGAATGCTATATCCAGTTGAGGAAACCGTTTGTCCTCTGGATAGAAGAAATACCCTGATCCGCAATGCAAGGTACCTGAATCCCTCTTTACCCTCCATCCCTCTATCTGACATTGAAGAATAAAAGAATTGCAGAAAAAGAAAGTGTTTGGGCTATACATCATTGAATCTTTTCTCTTTAATGGGACCCCTGTGATGGACATGGTGTAACGGTGAGGTAACGGTAAGCCCAGTTTAAACCAGCAGCTCCTTCGGGGGTAAGTGCTACATAAGTAATCAACTTTACTGATTTTTTGGGTGTTTCATCAGGTAGTTTGTGGAAAAGAGTGACTTCTGGAGATCTGCAAATGTTTACCCCCGTTACTGAATTCATTAGGTTGAAAATCCTAATCTAGAACCTAGTTACGAGGGGACACTGCCACCAATTATGGAGCATCGTCCCCAACTGCCCGCATCGTCAGAAACAATTTGGTGAGGTAGAAGGATGCATTTTAGCTACCCTAGTTGGTACCAGGTACCAATGCAGGAGCGTTTTGTAGTTGGCCTCTATAAGGGTGGTATTAATGGAAATTTTGGATAGCTTATAAGCGATATCTTGCCACTCAGTCAAATCAAAGGTAAGGTTCAAGTCCATTTCCCACTGGTCAGTAAGAGAAGCGTATATCGCAGATATCCGACCCCTCTGTAAGCCTCTGGCTTGGCATGACAATTCAAATGTTGTGAGCGTAAGGGGTCCCACCCGTGGATTAAGTTTAGATCTGTAGAAGGATGCAATTTGGTTATATCGGAATATTTCATTAGGAGGCATTAGAAACGTGTCTTTAAAATACTGCATAACGTATATCTGATCTCCATTAAGGAAGACGGCGATTCTTAGTAACCCCTTATTAAGCCACCATAGGCACAGTCATGGAGTCAAGCCAGGTGGAAACTCCGGGTTACAAAAGATGAGAGCTAGTGGTATATGTGGGGATGATAAAGGACTGCGGTGGAGAGTGCTTCAATTGAGAGACCCATAGGGGGACTGAGACTTTAGCAGTGGTGTAAGTTAACTGGGCAATCTGGGCTGCTTGGAAATATGCCTGTAGTTTGGGAAGACCAAGCATATTATTATTTTTTATAATTATTTATAGTTATTTATTATAATTTATGATTTCTTATTACAAACTTTATCATATCCGGGATGTCTACTAGACTCTTGTTTGAACAGATTTAAGTGTGTTATTCCTAATGCCCCATACACATGATCGGACATTGATCGGACATTCTGACAACAAAATCCATGAATTTTTTCCGATGGATGTTGGCCCAAACTTGTCTTGCATGCACACAAAGTTTTTTCAGAATTTCCGAATGTCAAGAACGCGGTGACGTACAACACGTACGACGAGCCGAGAAAAATGAAGTTCAATAGCCGGTGCGGCTCTTTTGCTTGATTCCGAGCATGCGTGGCACTTTGTACGTCTGAATTGTGTACACACGATCGGAATTTGCTATCTGATTTTTGTTGTCGGAAAATTTGAGAACCAGATCTCAAATTTTGTGCAACGGAAATTCTGATGGAAACTGTCCGATGGAGCCTACACACGGTCAGAATGTCTGACAATGAGCTCTGATCGCACATTTTACGTCGGAAAGTCCGACCGTGTGTACGGGCATAAGAGTTACAGGCCTACAATATAAAATGCCAAATTTCCATGCAAAACATTGTACCGATTTGAGATGCAAAAATCTGACATCAGAGGCGGCTCTTTAATTAGGCAAATTAGGCACTTGCCTTAGGTCTCGCCCCCAGCAGGGCCTCGCGCTCGCCTAATTTGAGTGGAAGGAAATATCTGTCAGTGCGCAGCAGAAGCAAGCCGGCGGAGTGTGCGGGCGGCTGGCGCTGCACACAGACTGACACCGCGGCCGCCTGTCTGAGCTGAGCCACCGGGTCCGCGGACGAGGGAGAAGAACACGCGTCATCTCGGCTGCTGCTTCGTCCAATAGCAGGCTCCACCACCGCGGCGCCGTTCTCCTAGCCTCTCCCCCCCACAGTCGGCGGCCCCAATGCATGGCGGGAGTTGTAGTTTTCCACAGCACAGACTTCAACTTGGCCCTCTGATGCCTGTGCTCTGTGGAGACTACAACTCCCAGATTGCACTGCAGGGCACTCAGAGAGAACATCACGTGCTTCTCTTGCTGCCTTTAGTAGGGGACCGACGCGAGGAGAAGGTAGGTACATCTCACTACATGCTATCTGTATCCTGTCTGTCTATGGTTTCATCATGGGGCACAGTGGCAGCATTTTATTAGGCACAGTGGTGGCATTTGATGGGACACAGTGGCATAATTTGATGGGGCACAGTGGCAGAATTTGATGGGGCACAGTGGCAGAGTTTGATGGGGCACAGTGGCAGAATTTGATGGGGCACAGTGGCAGAGTTTGATGGGCACAGTGGCAGAGTTTGATGGGCGCAGTGGCAGAGTTAGATGGGCGCAGTGGCGGCATTTGATGGGCACAGTGGCTGCGTTTGATGGGGCACAGTGGCAGAATATGATGGGGCACAGTGGCAGAATTTGATGGGGCACAGTGGCGGCATTTGATGGGCACAGTGGCAGCATTTGATGGGGCACAGTGGCAGAATTTGATGGGGCACAGTGGCAGAATTTGATGGGGCACAGTGGCAGAATTTGATGGGGCACAGTGGCAGAATTTGATGGGGCACAGTGGCAGAATTTGATGGGCAAAGTGGCTGCGTTTGATGGGGCACAGTGGCTGCGTTTGGTGGGGCACAGTCGCAGAATTTGATGGGGCACAGTGGCAGAATTTGATAGGGCACAGTGGCAGCATTTGATGGGCAAAGTGGCTGCGTTTGGGGCACAGTGGCAGAATTTGATGGGGTACAGTGGCAGCATTTGATGGGGCACAGTGGCTGCGTTTGATGGGGCACAGTGGCTGCGTTTGATGGGGCACAGTGGCTGCGTTTGATGGGGCACAGTGGCTGCTTTTGATGGGGCACAGTGGCTGCTTTTGATGGGGCACAGTGGCTGCGTTTGATGGGGCACAGTGGCTGCATTTGATGGGCACAGTGGCTGCATTTGATGGGCATAGTGGTAGCATTTGATGGGGCACAATGGCAGTATTTGATGGGCACAGTGAGGCTGCATTTGATAGGCACAGTGGCTGCATTTGATTGGGCACAGTGGCTGCATTTGATTGGGCACAGTGAGGCTGCATTTGATTGGGCACAGTGGCTGCATTTGATTGGGCACAGTGGCAGAGTTTGATGGGGCACAGTGGCAGAGTTTGAAGGGCACAGTGGCAGAGTTTGATGGGCGCAGTGGCGGCATTTGATGGGCACAGTGGCTGCGTTTAATGGAGCACAGTGGCTGCGTTTGATGGGGCACAGTGGCAGAATATGATGGGGCACAGTGGCAGAATTTGGGGCACAGTGGCGGCATTTGATGGGCACAGTGGCAGCATTTGATGGGCAAAGTGGCTGCGTTTGATGGGGCACAATGGGAGAATTTGATGGGGCACAGTGGGAGAATTTGATGGGGCACAGTGGGAGAATTTGATGGGGCACAGTGGCAGCGTTTGATGGGGCACAGTGGCAGCGTTTGATGGGGCACAGTGGCTGCGTGTGATGGGACACAGTGGCTGTGTTTGATGGGGCACAGTGGCAGAATTTGATGGGGCACAGTGGCAGAATTTGATGGGGCACAGTGGCTGCATTTGATGGGGCACAGTGGCTGCATTTGATGGGCACAGTGGCTGCGTTTGATGGGGCACAGTGGCAGAATTTGATGGGGTACAGTGGCAGCATTTGATGGGGCACAGTGGCTGCGCTTGATGGGACACAGTGGCTGCGTTTGATGGGGCACAGTGGCTGCGTTTGATGGGGCACAGTGGCTGCGTTTGATGGGGCACAGCGGCGGCGTTTGATGGGGAACAGTGGCGGCATTTGATGGGGCACAGTGGCGGCATTTGATGGGGCACAGTGGCGGCATTTGATGGGGCACAGTGGCTGCGTTTGATGGGGCACAGTGGCTGCGTTTGATGGGCACAGTGGCTGCATTTGATGGGCATAGTGGTAGCATTTGATGGGGCACAATGGCAGTATTTGATGGGCACAGTGAGGCTGCATTTGATAGGCACAGTGGCTGCATTTGATTGGGCACAGTGAGGCTGCATTTGATTGGGCACAGTGAGGCTGCATTTGATTGGGCACAGTGGCAGAGTTTGATGGGGCACACTGGCAGAGTTTGATGGGGCACAATGGCAGAGTTTGATGGGGCACAGTGGCGGCATTTGATGGGCAAAGTGGCTGCATTTAATGGAGCACAGTGGCTGCGTTTGATGGGGCACAGTGGCAGAATATGATGGGGCACAGTGGCAGAATATGATGGGGCACAGTGGCAGAATTTGATGGGGCACAGTGGCAGAATTTGATGGGGCACAGTGGCAGCATTTGATAGGCAAAGTGACTGCGTTTGATGGGGCAAAGTGGCAGAATTTGATGGGCACAGTGGCAGAATTTGATGGGCAAAGTGGCTGCGTTTGATGGGGCACAGTGGCTGCGTTTGATGGGGCACAGTGGCTGCTTTTGATGGGCATAGTGGCTGCGTTTGATGGGCACAGTGGCAGAATTTGATGGGGCACAGTGGCAGCTTTTGATGGGCACAGTGGCTGCTTTTGATGGGCACAGTGGCTGCGTTTGGAGAGGCACAGTGGCTGCGTTTGATGGGGCACAGTGGCTGCGTTTGATGGGGCACAGTGGCTGCGTTTGATGGGGCACAGTGGCGGCATTTGATGGGGCACAGTGGCGGCATTTGATGGGGCACAGTGGCTGCCGTTTGATGGGGCACAGTGGCTGCGTTTGATGGGGCACAGTGGCTGCGTTTGATGGGGCACAGTGGCTGCGTTTGATGGGGCACAGTGGCTGCGTTTGATGGGCATAGTGGTAGCATTTGATGGGGCACAATGGCAGTATTTGATGGGCACAGTGAGGCTGCATTTGATGGGCACAGTGAGGCTGCATTTGATGGGCACAGTGAGGCTGCATTTGATGGGCACAGTGAGGCTGCATTTGATGGGCACAGTGAGGCTGCATTTGATTGGGCACAGTGAGGTTGCATTTGATTGGGCACAGTAAGGCTGCATTTGATTGGGCACAGTGGCTGAGGTTGATGGGCACACTGAGGCTGCAATTGATGTTTTTTTCCTGAATTTTTCAGTTCGTTTGCGCCTCCCCAAAAATTTTGAGCACCAGCCGCCAATGGATGGGATCATCATTGTGCTGCTTCTCCTTACTTGTTGAATGACAGGCTGAGGGCATGTACATTCCAGTGTGAGCTTCGAGGAAGGTCGTTGAATGAGGCTGGCTGTAGTTCAAACTGGAGGGCTTATTTTATTTAATGGGCTTTTTTTATTCATCTTGCTGCAGTTTTGCTTTCAAAATGAACGCCAGGCAAACAGCTATTCACACATATATGTGAAATGTTTCATCTACCAAAAGATTTATAATTCTGTGCTGTGATTTTTGTGATTCATATTCCTCTGCCAGACAGTACAGCCAGAATGGTGCACCACCTTCTCTATTACAGTTAAGTAATACAGCAGTGTTATTTACCTTCTCCCTAAACCTGCTGATAATGAAGAAGCATTACACTCATAAGTTACCCATGATGCTCATTCTGTTGTTATCGTGGTTGCGCAGTCTCTGACCGTCTCCTGTATCATTGTCTGCATAGACTCTGACCGTCTCCTGTATCTTTGTGGCGTGAGTGGGGCCTCATGTCTAAGTTTTGCCTAAGGCCTCACAAAGTCTAGGGCCGCCTCTGTCTGACATAATCATACCGCCAGGGTGGCTACAATCGGTAATTTTGCAATAAATTACTTTAAACACCCAGGACATTATGTTTTAATGAATGCAAAAGCCCTGTGGAATAAAAAGATGATATTTACATTTTTTTTGTAGCACAGTATTTGTGCAACTGTTTATCAAATCTATATCTCAGGAAAAAATACACTAATATGAATGTTATTGCACACAAACACTATTTAATACCCATTTTTAAATAGGCACTAAATATGTCAAGCCTCAAAACTGCATGCATCCATCTACTTTTTCAACAGAAAGATGGCATAAAGAATTACAAAATAGAGAACCAACTATAGTATCAGTGTTTACATCCAGCGCATTATGAAATATTGGTAGGAACACTGGAACAGCTATACTGTAAGTGAGGATATTCATCCAACAAATGGGTATACGCATAAAGCTATTCGGTATATAGCATTGTTGGTAAATAAAAAGAAAAGGGAAAAAGAGAAGGGGGAGAAAAGAAGAAAAGAGATATGAGAGAGAAAAGGAAAAAATCCCATCCATCCATAAACTCCCTACCAACCACTTATTGACACTTCTATTTCTTTTCCAATTTTTCTTTATTAAAGGTTTTACATATTAAACAAAATGACATGAACAATAAGAAGGTAATCATATGTTCAGTCAAGTAATACAAAAGTGTAGTACAAAAAGATAACATGAGAGTATCTAGGAGCAACAATAAGAACAGGGGAGAAAGAGAGCTCTGTGAACATAGGGATACAAATGTAGACCTACCCATAGAGGATCTGGAATAACATTTCACACCTGCCTAAAACTTTTGTACAGTATATATATATATATATATGTGTGTGTGTGTGTGTGTGTGTGTGTGTGTGTGTGTGTGTGTGTGTGTGTGTGTGTGTGTGTGTGTGTATATATATATATATATATATATATATATATATATATATATATATATATATACCGTATTTATCGGCGTATAACAAGCACCCCAAGTTTAGGAGGGAAGTTGAAGGGAAAAAAACTTACATTTAAATGCCCATCATTGCAGCCATGTCAGTGCAGCCATGTCGGTGCAGCCTTGTCAGTGCAGCCTTCCCCAGTGTCCATTGCAGCCTTGCCCCAGTGCAGCCTTGCCCCAGTGCAGCCTTGCCCCAGTGCAGCCTTGCCAGTGCAGCCATGTCAGTGCAGCCATGTCAGCGCAGCCTTGTCAGTGCAGCCTTGCCCCAGTGTCCATTGCAGCCTTGCCCCAGTGCAGCCTTGCCCCAGTGCAGCCTTGCAGCTCGCTGAGCTTCAAAATCGCCGACCGCGATTTGAAAATGGCACCGCGGGCGCCGAAATACACAGAGCCGGTCCTCGGCTCTTCTCGGCGGCTCTCGTTCACTTTCGGCTCCACTCGGGATGGGCGTGACTGTAAGCGGAGCTATCCGAACCTAGCCGAGTACACTCGGCTAGGTTCGGGCGGCGCTCGAGTGAAGCCGAAAGTGGCCGAGAAGAGCCGAGGACCGGCACTGTGTATTTCGGCGCCGGCGGCACCATTTTCAAATCGCGGTCGGCGATTTTTCACATCTGACAGCTCAGGATCGCAGGGGATCGCCGTATAACACGCACCCGCGATTTCCCCCTGATTTTAAGGGGAAAAAAGTGCGTGTTATACGCCGATAAATACGGTATATATATATATTTTTTTTTAATTCTTTTTTTTTTACTTCTTTTTGTGCTCTTAACTTTATTGCCATCACAATCGGGCTAACAATTGGCCAGGTAACAAGTACTCTTTATGGAAACATTAGGGATCTATTACTTCCCCCCCCATGTCTCCCCTGTCCTCAGCCCCAGCCATCAGAACAAAATACTGAAGACATTAAACAGATTAACCTGTTCACTAATTTCAAGTGAAGCAGATGTATAGCCAAAATATACTGCAGGAATACATCTCTTGCCATGGATGGGAATGGATAACCTCCTTCCTCTACAACCTGATATAGCTTTCCTATAAAATATATTTTAAAGATTATTTAGGATTCAAATAAGCAGTAGCGAACCCAAAAGGTGATTGGGTAATGACTAAAACGATGTTGGTTGCACATAAGAAAAACAAGTGGGCACATAAGAAAAAAAACACATGATCAATGAGAGTTCTGCTAGGAGACTGGGAGACGGGTTTGTAACGAGATACTAGGAAACAGCTAACTACAAGAACATACTGAATGTCAGAACACTAACAAGATCACACAGACAAAATCTGCAGCTCTAATGATGAGCAGAATTAACCTTAATTTGTCTACAAAATGACACCTACACAGCTGCGCCAACACCCACATACTAGGCAAATTGTGCCCAATAGTGGCCTTTCTGTGTAGGCAGAGATGTAACAAACATGAAGGCTGGTAGTGACATATAAAAAGATCTCAGCACCCACGCTCTGTCACAGGGTCAGTTTGTAAGAACACAGAAATCGAATAGAGGGATCTTAAGTAAAATCTCATGCAAGTTTCATAACCAGTTTTCACAGTTTGGCCTCATAGGTTGTGCAGTAAAAAAAAAAAGATGCTGTAACAATCAGAAAACTAGGAAAGACACATTTGTTTTTTAATACATTTTTATAAGGATAACATAATTATAACTGTTGATGAGCAGGCTGTAAATCACTCTGTAAGTTACATACAGTGAAGTTATACCTGGTGAACGTGACTTGTACAATAAATATTATAATCAATTCCAAGACTGTGTTATTATGTATGTAAGGTATTGCAGTGAAGCTTTGTGTGGATTGTGTGTGGTGTGAATTAGGCTCAAGTATAGTATTAATAAAAATATATCTGCGCTTAGATAGATGAAATGAATATTCCTGCGCTGCCTAAACTGTAATAAATGAATATGGTGCTTGGTTGCGGCAAGCACCGATTGGGTCAAACGCTACCCAGCAGGAAATATTATAAAAAAACATCAAAATATGGTGCTGCGTTCCAAGTGATTGAGAACAAATAAAGTGCTCAGCGATTGATATAAAGTGCTAAGTGTACAAGATAGTGGACTCCAACAAATTATTCAAATTCATACACTAAAAACACAGTAAAATACAGAATCTAAAGTGCTATATAATCAAAGAGATAAGTGACGAACTTCCCACGTGCAATAGGTGCAAATAGTCCAATATAGAATAGTATCAAGACCCACGCTAGCCTGAACAGGATAAAGTGCTAGTGACACTCAGTTCAAAGTAAACATATATCTTCAAACAAGTGCTGGTGAATACAGTGTGAAGTGCTGGACTCCAACTGGCATTCTGTGTTGTGATGATGTGAATAAGTGATCTTTTTCTTCAGTGCGGTTACATCTAAGGGTGCAGTGGCTCCTTACCTTACCCCTGTAAGGTAACAGCATAAAGATAAACAGGGGTAATCCGGATTTCGGGGATCCTGCAGTAGGTCTCCCTAAGTGGATGGTGGTCTATATGGAGCCTGATATTCTGGTGAATGCTCCTCATTTATATGTGTCTCTTCCACACAGGTTAACAGCGTTAGAGATCCTCTCAGGTGGACATATCAACAATGGAGAAAAGAGAATGGGGGACCCCAATAGTGAAGTATATAAAAACTAGAAATTTATTTGCTTACAGCCAAAATAAGTTACTCACATAAAAGCAGTTAAAATGAAGTAAAACACAAAATGAGCAGCGAGCTCACGGCCTGACGTCACTTCCGGTGCCCGGCTATTCCGACGCGTATCGTCGCGATCACGTGACTTCGTCAGGGAATCGTCACACTATTGGGGTCCCCCATTCTCTTTTATCTTTATGCTGTTACCTTACAGAGGTAAGGTAAGGAGCCACTGCACCCTTAGATGTAACCGCACTGAAGAAAAAGATCACATTCACATCATCACAACACAGAATGCCAGTTGGAATCTAGCACTTCACACTGTAATCACTAGCACTTGTTTGAAGATTTATGTTTACTTTGAACTGAGTGTCACTAGCACTTTATCCCGTTCAGGCTAGCGTGGGTCTGGATGCTATTCTATATTGGACTATTTGCACCTATTGAACGTGGGAAGTTCATCACTTATCTCTTTGATTATATAGCATTTTAGATTCTGTATTTTACTGTGTTTTTAGTGTATGAATTTGAATAATTTGTTGGAGTCCACAATCTTGTAAACTTAGCACTTTATATGAATCGCTGAGCACTTTGTTTTCTATTACTTGGCGCGCAGCACCATATATTGATTTTTTTATTATATATCCACGCCTGGACTAAAATAATGTGATTCTAATATGCAATATATTACATAATTAGTGATAGCAGCCACATAAGTACAATGATCATGGACCAAAACATCAATAAAAACATTTAGGTATGCAGAGCTAAAAAATGTCAATGAACAGTTCCATTCATGTAAGATGTTATTGTTGGATCTATGTATAGATAGAAGAACTCAGCACCAACTTCCAAAAGTGTTGAACAGCAGCACTCGGCATCAAGGTGATCAATTCAAGCCTCATACCAGATAGCAATGACCCTTAAGTTATAGAGTGATTACAAGAGCTTATGATTATATCAGTATCCTGCACACTAATAGCACTGATGCTCCAAGGGTTAAAACATCACTTAATAACCAGGACGGATCCAAAGCGAGCAGGCATATCCTCAATGATACAAAGAAACTTCCATAGCAAAGAATATACAAATAAAAGCAATTTCTTTATTACAGTATTCAACCCACATGTCACAACAGAAAAAGAGCTTTGTTTCCAACCAAAAAGATGGTGTGCTGACATCATACATAGGTCCTAAGTTGCGTGTTTCGTCACAGTTGACATTATTAGAGGCGTGAGTCAGGTATAATATGTAGAGTTAAAAAAGAGTTCTGCATTAAGCCAGAAATTGAGTATATATTTGAATAACCATGCTGTAAATTAGTGTATATTATGTTTTATTAAAATGCTTATAACTCCTGAGGATGACTCAAGTCTCACCAGCTTCCCAGTAGGGCAAGGATAGGTGTTGCGTAAACTCTGCGTCCTTAGCATTTCTATTATAGCGCCTTTTTTTTTTTAAGTGCACAGATTATAAACTTGCAATATGCCTTTCCCAGTTTTGGCATACAAAGAATCACTGCCTCAGTTTAAAATATATGTAAACCATATTGCTTTATTGAAAAAGACTATATCGTGAACATTCAAAAATTATATATACTGCATTAAGTATTAAATACATAAAAAAATCCCCAATAATGTGCTGGTTCCAAATCAAACAACCAGAACCAGAAACATATGACTTCTTTTCGCAAAGAAGGTCTAAGTCACTTGGGGTAAGTTTATCACCAAATATACAGCATAAACTCGATCCACCAATGGAATCATAAGCCTCTAGCTGGCTAGATAGGGTCATCGCTTATAAAGTGCTACAGTACCCTTAAGGAATCCTGAATGTGCTTCATTCACAGGGGAGAAATGTAAAGTAATCTCTCACAGTGTAGCATCTCAGAAAGACACGTCACTTCTAGTGGATGAAACGCAGGTGGAACGCACACACCAGCGTTTTTGAGGTTTTTTTTCACATGCCTATGATAATTCTCATTGATGTTCAGTGCCTTGAAAAAGTATTCATACCCCTTGAAATTTCTCAAATTTTTTCATGTTACACCCAAAAACGTAAATGTATTTTTTTTTATTTTATGTGATAGACCAACACAAAATGGCACATAATTGTGAAGTGGAAGGAAAATGATAAATGGTTTTCAAATGTTTTAACAAATAAATATGTGAAAAGTGTGGCGTGCATTTGTATTCAACCCCCTTTACTCTGATACCTCTAACTAAAATCTAGTGGAACCAATTGCCTTCAAAAGTCACCTAATTAGTAAATAGAGTCCACCTGTGTATAATTTAATCTCAGTATAAATACAGTTGTTCTGTGAAGCCCTCAGAGGTTGGTTAGAGAACCTTAGTGAACAGACAGGTCAGTGATAAAGTTGAGAAGAAGTTTAAAGCAGGGTTAGGTTATAAAAAAATATCCCAAGCTTTGAACATCTCACAGAGCACTGTTCAATCCATCATCCGAAAATGGGAAGAGTATGGCACAACTGCAAACCTACCAAGACATGGCCATCCATCTAAACTGAAAGGCCGGGCAAGGAGAGCATTAATCAGAGAAGCAGCTAAGAGGACCATGGTAACTCTGGACGAGCTGCGGAGATCCATAGCTCAGGTGGGAGAATCTGTCCACAGGACAACTATTAGTCGTGCACTCCACAAATCTGGCCTTTATGGAAGAGTGGCTAGAAGAAAGCCATTGTTGAAAGAAAGCCATAAGAAGTCCTGTTTTCAGTTTGCAAGAAGCCATGTGGGGGACACAGCAATCATGTGGAAGAAGGTGCTCTGGTCAGATGAGATCAAAATTTAACTTTTTGGCCTAAAAGCAAAACGCTATGTGTGGTGGAAAACTAACACTGCATATCACCCTGAACACACCATCCCCACCGTGAAACATGGTGGTGGCAGCATCATGTTGTGGGGATGCTTTTCTTCAGCAGGGACAGAGAAGCTGGTCAGAGTTGATGGGAAGATGGATGGAGCCAAATACAGGGCAATCTTGGAAGAAAACCTGCAAAAGACTTGAGATTGGGGCGGAGGTTCACCTTCCAGCAGGACAACGACCCTAAACATACAGCCAGAGCTACAATGAAATGGTTTAGATCAAAGCATATTCATGTGTTAGAATGGCCCAGTCCAAGTCCAGACCTAAATCCAATTGAGAATCTGTTGCAAGACTTGAAAATTGCTGTTCACAGACGCTCTCCATCCAATCTGACAGAGCTTGAGATATTTTGCAAAGAAGAATGGGCAAAAATGTCACCCTCTAGATGTGCAAAGCTGGTAGAGACATCCCCAAAAAGACTCGCAGCTGTTATTGCAGGTAAGGTGGTTCTACAAAATATTGACTCAGGGGGGACTGAATACAAATGCACGCCACACTTTTCACATATTTATTTGTAAAAACTTTTGAAAACCATTTATCATTTTTCTTCCACTTCACAATTATGTACCACTTTGTGTTGGTCTATCACATAAAATCCCAATAAAACACATTTACGTTTTTAGTTGTAACATGACAAAATGTGGAACATTTCAAGGGGTATGAATACTTTTTCAAGGCACTATAAGTGTCATTTTAATTGCTTCTTAATCAAAAACAAATATGCTACACTATGAGAGATTTCTTTACATTTCTCCCCTGTGAATGAAGCACATGCAGGATTCCTTAAAGACACTGGAGCACTTTACAAGGGTTGACCCTATCTAGCCAGCTAGAGGCTTAGGATTCCATTGGTGGATCGAGTTTATGCAGTACCTGTATAATAGGTGATAAACTTACCCCAAGCAAGGTTTTGACCTTCTTCTCCTTCATATGTTTCTGGTGAGTGAGGAGTGTTACTATCTGGGTGAAAAGGAAGAGCACTATTTGTTGGTTTGGGTGTCACTTCTTTTCCAAGACACAGACTTCAACTTTTTTCACTTTTATTTAGAACTAGAACTTTATTGGGACTTTTTTTTATGTATTTAATACTGGTATGTGGTATATATCATTTTTGAATGAGCGCAGTATAGTCTTTTAATTTAATGTAACATTCATGGCTTTCTCTGAAGCTTGAAGACGTGCAGCTCTATATATCTGTATAATTATTAGTTTGTTGATTTTCTGGTTATAATTTATTTTCTGCGCAGGTTATATTATTGTTGGCGCTATTTTGCTTTATTATTTATACAATCACAAACAAATATAAACAACATATAAAAGTCCTAGCCCTCCATGTATTATATAGTGTAAGTGCAATTATCAGTTCCTTATATCCCATAATCAGGCAGGTCCCCACTAGTCACATTATTAGGAGCAAATCACCATTAGCCATATAATGAGCATCTTCGTTGATATAGTTTATAAGTAAGGAGTAATTGTCCATTATCTTCTATTTATGCACACTTGTTTTCTTTTTTCAAGAAACTAGAGTTTTGCTGTGGATGAAAAATGGCAACGTCCAATTAGGCAAGCGAGGCTGCTGAGTTACTGTGCATCCGTGTCTTTCAAAGTGTAAAGCAGACAATTAACCCTCGGTAATCCCTTCAAATGATATGCAGGTTTTTCCCATTTTCCTCACTTGAAACATATATTAAACAATTCTGAAAAGGGCTCTATACTCATGCATGCTAATTAAAGTCCAATTAATATAAACAGGGAAGTAAGGTTGCTTTTTAGAGCACTGGTCTGCTACTACTGTATATCAGCGCATACAGATAGTAAGGAAAATATGATGTAATGTACAATGTATTCATACAATGTGTATATAGTTACGATTTCCAGCCAGCAGGTGGAGCTCTAGTCTGCTTTTTCCATATTTACCCTACGTTTGAAAAAGCTTGAAAAACTCTGTTGTTTACTAAATTTAAAGTGTATAAAAACTCCCCTCTGGGTGATCCCTGTACATTACAAGGATTTTAACAAACGTTGCTGCAGATTCCTACCTTTTGTTATTCTGAAGGAATCAATGTGTGTTTGTCTGTGTCCATGTGCGAACGTGAGTCCAAGGGCACTTTTACACTGTCAGCGCCCGGCCGTCGGCGGTAATGCAGCGTTTTACCGTTGTTTTTGCAGCGCTTTTCAGCTGCTAGTGGGGCGCTTTTAACCCCTGCTAGCAGGCGAAAAAAGATTGAAACCGCCCACAATGCGCCGCTGCATCGGCACTTTGTCGGCGGTTCAGCGGCGCTGCCCATTGATTTCAATGGGCAGGGGCGCTTTAGGAGCGGTGTATTCGCTCCTACAGTGCTGCAAAGAAGCTGTTTGCTGGACTTTTTTGGATGCCCTGCCAGCTCAGCGTCCCAGTGTGAAAGCACTTGGGCTTTCACACTGGGATTGCGGCTGAGGCTTTTTTCAGGCGCTTTACAGGCGCGATTTTTAGCGCTAAAGTGTATGAAAATTGCCTCCGGTGTGAAAGGGGTCTCATGGGAGTGGGTTACATAGTTACATAGTAGGTGAGGTTGAAAAAAAAGACACAAGTCCATCCTATGTGTGTGATTATGTGTCAGTATTACATTGTATATACCTGTATGTTGCAGTCATTCAGGTGCTTATCTAATAGTTTCTTGAAGCTATCGATGCTCCCCGCTGAGACCACCGCCTGTGGAAGGGAATTCCACATCCTCGCCACTCTTATGCCCCGTACACTCGGTCGGATTTTCCGATGGACAATGTCCAATCGGAACGTGTTGTCGGAAATTCCGACCGTGTGTGGGCGCCATCTGACATTTTCCATCGGATTTTCCGACACACAAAGTTGGAGAGCAGGAGATAAAATTTTCCGACAACAAAATCCGATCGCGTCAATTCCGACCGTGTGTGGCCTGTTCCGACGCACAAAGTGCCACGCATGCTCAGAAGAAATTCCGACACGGGACAGCTCGTTCTGGTAAACTTAGCGTTCGCAAGGATACAGCACTTTCCTCACGCTGCAATGTTCAAAATGGTTTAATACAGCGCACTCTCTTCTTCTTTATAATGTGACAAGAATATATTAGTTTTGATGCTCGTATTCACACACACTTCTCACAAGTCCCACAACACCATTGATATATTGTTCTATTTAATCTGTAGGAGATTGTTTGGTGTTGTTGTCCCTTGTTAATTTCACATTTTATGTTAGAAATGTACCTGAATTGTCACCAACAAACTGTCCTTTTTGGATGAAAACACACACAGGAGAGTAGAATTTACCGAAAAAAAATTAAAGTTACGTACCGGTAAGGTCTTTTCCTGTAGTCTTTCAGGACAGCCACAATAGAGAGATAGTCTCCTCCCCTTCCTCTGGAAACACTGCGCCAGCCCATAAATTCTCTCCTCCCCTGCCAGACCTCAGTTCTTTCAAGAGTACCTCCGGCCAGCTGGGGAGACACAAGAACACATTAATAACATACCAATCAATATCATTATCATATTGCGTTCCGGTCTTAAATAAGACCCCCCCAAGCTTAGGGTGGGTAACTAGGGCTGTTTTGAAAGACTACAGGAAAAGACGTTACCGGTACGTAACTTTAATTTTCCCTTTTCGTCATTTCTGGACAGCCACAATAGAGAGGATAATCGAGCACTTACCAATTAGGGTGGGACTACAGCTTGCAGAACTTTTCGCCCAAAAGACTGCTCACCTGCCGCCACCAGGTCCACTCTGTAATGTCTAACGAAAGTGGAGTAGCTGGACCATGTCGCTGCCTTGCATATTTGCTCTGGCGTTGCTCCAGCCTTCTCTGCCTGGGAAGTTCCCACTGCTCTGGTGGAGTGTGCCTTTATGCCTCTAGGGATCTCCTTCCCTGCTAAAGAATATGCCTGCCCAATAGCTAATCTAAGCCATCTGGCAATCGTGCGTCGGGACGCTCCGAGACCCTTTCTGGCCCCAGAAAACAAAATAAATAGAGAATCAGACTTCCTTATCATTTTAGTCATCTCTAGGTATTGTAGGATACACCTCCTCACATCTAAAAAATGAAATTTTAGTTCCCTTTCACCTAAAGGATTGGGACAAAACAAGGGTAGGACTATTTCCTGGCTTCTGTGAAAGCCTGACGCCACTTTGGGCAAAAAAGCTGGATCAGTCTTAAGGACTAACCTGTCTGGCAAAATAACACAAAAAGGAGGTCTAATTGATAACGCCTCAATTTCGCTGACTCTCCTGGCAGTTGTCACTGCTACTAAAAATACTGTTTTTAGGGTAAGCTCCCTTAACAGGCACTTGTCCAATGGCTCAAAGGGAATATCCGTAAGGCTCTGTAAAACCAGAGATAGATCCCACCCGGGAAAGGGTGGACCTCGGGTAGGTCTCTGTCTTGACAGTGCCCTAAAGAATCTGACCACCCATGGATTGGTAGCCAGAGACTTCTCCAGATAAACACTGAGTGCTGAAACCTGACTTTTAAGGGTGCCTACGGATAAACCCTTGTCCGCTCCACACTGCAGAAACTCCAACACAGCTACGGGACTCTGCACCGAGAAGGAGTTTTCTATGCACCATTTGTTGAAAAGGAGCCAGACCTTTTTGTAAATCTTACGTGTCTCCTTTTTCCTACTGTTGAGGAGGGTGGAGATTAAGCTCTCTGAAAATCCCTTAGATTTTAAAATACCCTCCTCAGTAGCCAGGCCGCTAATTTCCACTGCTGCACTTGTGGGCAGAGGACTGGACCCTGTGACAGAAGATCCTTTCGAGGTGGAAGGAAAAGGGGCGGCTCCGCTGCTAACTGACTGAGGATTGAAAACCATGCCCTTTTCGGCCAATGTGGAGCTACTAGAATGAGAGAGGTGCTCTCTAGTTGAAACTTCCTCAGAACCGCCGGTAATAGCACCGGAGGAGGGAAGGCGTAGCATGTCCTGAAATGCCAGTTCTGAGACAATGCGTCCACCCCCAGTGCTCCTTCCCCTGCATTTAGGGAGAAAAACCAGGGGGTTTTCGCGTTGTCTTTTGAAGCGAAAAGATCTACTTCCGGGGGTCCCCATTTCTCGGATATGAGATTGAAGACCTCCTGGTTGAGGGCCCAACCTCCCTCTTTTAGACTCCTCCGGCTGAGGAAATCTGCGATTATATTTCTCTCCCCTCTCAAAAAAACCGCTGAGAGTGAGAGAGTGTTGGACTCGGCCCAGCTTAGAATATCCTTTGCTAGGGCCAACAGACTTCCGCTCCTGGTGCCTCCCTGCTTGTTTATATAGGCCACGGTGGATGAGTTGTCCGACCGTACCTGTATATGGTGGCCCTGGAGTTCCTTTTTGAAAAATCTGAGGGCTAGGCCCACTGCCCTCAGCTCTTTCCAGTTGGAAGATCTTTGCAGTTCGTTGCCCTTCCATGTGCCCTGCGCTAGAAGGGATCCCAAATGTGCCCCCCAGCCTTTGCCACTTGCGTCCGTGGTTACGATCTGACGGACTGGGATAAGCCACAGACGTCCCTGTGACAAATTCACTTCCTTCCTCCACCACCAAAGAGATCTCTTTATTTGATGGGGAACCTGTACTAAGGTGTCTAGATCCCTCTGACTGTGGTCCCATACTCTTAGTACATACGATTGCAGGGGACGAAAATGTAATAATGCCCACTGCACTGCTGGAAGAGTAGACGTTAGAAGGCCTAACGTAGACATTATGGACCTTTTTGACACCAGCTGGTTGCACTGGAGGGAGAGAACTGCTCTGTCCAGCTTTAGAATCTTTTCCCTTGGAAGGAAAACCCTCAAAAGCGTAGTGTCCAGCAGGTATCCCAGGTACACAATGCGCTGTGAAGGAATGAGACTGGACTTTTCTAAGTTCAGCAGCCATCCCAACCCTGTTAGTACCCTCTTGGTTAGATCGAGGTCCTTGATCAACTGTTCTGGGGATACTGCAAATAGGAGCAGGTCGTCCAGATAGGCTATGACTGACACCCCCTGGAGTCGCAGGAAGGCCAAGGCCTCTGCCAGTACCTTTGTGAATATGCGGGGCGAGGAGGATAGCCCGAAAGGTAGTGCTTGAAACTGTAGATGCAGTATTGTACCTTTCAGGTCTATTGCTAAGCGGAGAAACTTTTGGGAAGTTTCTGCGATAGGGACGTGTAGATACGCGTCCCTGAGGTCCAGAGACACCATGTAGCAGTTGTGTGGCAGCAGGGCCCTGACCGTAAAGATTGATTCCATGCGGAATCTTCTGTAGCAAATTGACCTGTTTAAGGGTTTTAAATTCAGAATCAATCTGAATTTCCCTGAGGGTTTTTTCACCACAAATATGTGGGAATAGAACCCCTCTCCTTCCTGCCCCTTTGGTACTCTGCGAACTACGTTCTGAATCTCCAGTTCTTTCAGGGCGTCGACCAAAGCTTCGGCCTTTGCTGTGCAGGTGGAAAGCTGCGTAACCAGGAACCTCTGCGGGGGGGGCTTTGAGAATTCCAGGAGATACCCCCTTCTTATGATCCCCAGGATAAATCAATTGGGAGAGAGGGTCTCCCACTGTGGAAGAAAGGCCCCCAGTCTTCCTCCCACCGTCCCTAGAGAGTCATTGATCTTTACGGGTTTTCTCAGGAGGGCGAAAAATCGCCCCTCCTCTGCCCTTACCTCTTTGGCCCCAAGTTTTCTTCCCTTGTTTGGGAGATTCTTTGCCTTTTTTCGGACGAAACCCCTTCCTTGACTGAGCTGGGGCCTTCCGTTTAAGCGGAAAGGACTTCTTTTTGTCCGCTGTACGGTCTAAGACCGTCTCTAACCCAGGGCCAAAGAGTAGATCACCGGTCAGGGGTATCCCGCACAATTTGACCTTGGAGGCGGTGTCCCCCGGCCAAGTTTTCAGCCAGAGCGCTCTTCTGGCCGAATTTGCCAGCGCCGCTGATCTGGCCGACATACGAACTGACTCTGCCGAGGCGTCTGCAATATATGCGATTCCTCGCAGAATCGTGGGGAATGAAGCTAGGATAGTTTCCTTGGCTGTGCCAGCTTCAATATGCTCCTGAATCTGGAAAAGCCAATGTTCTAAATTGTGGGCTACCACAGTAACAGCCATTTCTGGCTTTAAATTACCCACAGTTGAGTCCCACGTCTTTTTTAGAAGTGAGTCTATCCTCTTGTCCATGACATCCGACAAGGCCCCCATATCCTCAAATGCCAGGTCTGTGTGTCTAGAGACCTGAGAGAAGGCGGCGTCTAATTTGGGATTTTTATTCCAAATGGACGCTGGATCCTCTGAAAACGGGAAACTTCTTTTAAGGGAGCTAGAAAAAAAGGGTTTCCTCTCAGGATCCTGCCACTCCTTTTTAATTGTTTCCACCAGAACGTCATGTACTGGAAAAACTTTTCTTTTTTGATCTCCCAAGCCCT
This sequence comes from Lithobates clamitans, assembly GCA_037952925.1. Lineage (NCBI taxonomy): Eukaryota > Metazoa > Chordata > Amphibia > Anura > Ranidae > Lithobates > Lithobates clamitans. The sequence goes on along the minus strand of JBBGZY010000131.1, from coordinate 3,044,718 downwards.
TATACATAAGGTCATGGAGAGATAGGGGTTTTTTATCCTCGTGTATACCGAGGGTTGTATACATTGCCCCTAAGAGGTCTTCCACCTCATCCAGGGACAATTTATACCTGGAGATTTTCCTGGACTCCCCGTCCTGGTCTTCCCCTTCTGACTCCTCATGGGAGTCAGACGTGCCACTGTCCGGTTGCCTCAGCTCCACCCCGGAAGGGCCTGACATTTCCTCTGCCATAACTAAATTAGTAGATCTGGCAGGTGCAGAGCCCTGAGCATGAGGCGGGGTTGTATCCTGCTGAATGGGTTTAGAGGGAAGCTGAAACGTCTCAAAAAACGTTTTAAAGGAAGAAAAGGTGGATGACAGTTCCTTCACAGAAGCTGCCAAACCAGACTGCTGTTCAGATTCCCTTTCCTTAACCAGGGAGTCTATGCATTCTTTACACAAAACTTTTGTCCATGCTTCCCCTAAACTGTCTCTGCAAGAGGCACACTTCCTTTTAGAGACATGCGTGGACTTTGTTTTTTCTGTAGATTTCTGAAATTACATACAAAAACCACATATTACATTCAGCATATTTAAGTGGAAACAACCCTGGGAGTGTACCAGAACCACTTTAAGGGAACTGCGCATACCCCCCACCCCCTTACCACCCAGGGGGTCTGCCCCCCCTCTAAGTAAGGAACCATACATGAGGGGGAACAATCCTTAGATAGAGAGGACCCTTCCCCAGGGAACTCTTACCTTTGGAAGGCTGGAGATAGCGTCCGTATGAGTTGCAGCATCTGCCTCAGACATGACTGCAGGTGGTTGCCTGTGTAGAGTCTCACACTGTCTCCACGTGTAGCGACTCACTCCAGCCTGAGCCCGGCCCCCTATCAGCACCGCGACCCGGAACCGGAAGTCGCGGGTCAAAGGGAAAGCGTCCGCCCCCCCCGCCGGAAATGACGTCACCCGTCGTCCGGCCCGCTGGTTCCAAATTTTGCGGCCTGTACAAAGTACAGGGAGAGCGGACTGTCTCCATGCTGCGGCCCTGTGGACGCGATAGGGGTCCCCCACGACCTGATGCCGCGCTCGGCAAGGAAGGGGTGGCTTCAGCTGCGGTATGTACCGCCACTTTTTATCCTAGAAGCCCCTGCTTCCCTATGGATGTTCTTTTTAGAAGGCCACAATCTCCCTGACTGCACCCGGCCTGGTTCCTCTGCACAGTGTCTCCCCACCGGAGGAAACACTAATAACTGAGGTCTGGCAGGGGAGGAGAGAATTTATGGGCTGGCGCAGTGTTTCCAGAGGAAGGGGAGGAGACTATCTCTCTATTGTGGCTGTCCTGAAATGACGAAAAGGGAAATTTTATTAAGGGGTCACAACTATAAACAAAGAGGGAGGCAATGCTAGAGAAACTGCAGAAGTGGGCGAAGCCTTGGACCCCCAGGGCAGACATCAATTATTTAAAAGCAAAATTGGTGGCCTGAGGAGTCCATATCTAAGGGAGGGCAGTCTGGTCCAGAAGTCCCAGAGATCCGGAAAGCAGCAGATGACATCTGTGTCCCCAGGCTGTGGTCATACGAGAGACTGCATCTTCTGTCAGACCAGACTGAACCAAGGGCAATCACTCTCAGGTCTTCCTTCCACGCTTCCTTCCAGGCTTTGGCTGTGGTGGTCTAGTTGTGGCAGCAGGAGGAGGAGGAGGAGGAGGATCGTCCATCTCAATGACATCCGTCTTGTGTGTCAGTTCCCCACTCTCCCCCTTACGTAGGACTTTATAAATCAGGTCCTCAGAGATCTTGCGTTGGCCCTCCTGCATGCCCAGCAATTTGGTGGCAGCCATGCAGGCAAAGGCCTCTTCAGGACTGGGGAAGGCTCTGAGGGACGCCGAAGCCTCCTGGATCAGCCTGTATGCTGAATCCTGCACAGGACTGGGAGTGGCCTTCCTGGCCCTTTTGTATGGCAGGCGGAGGGGAGGAACCTGAGACTCAGTCAGGCTGCGACTTGTCCCAGGCTTCTCTTGGCTGACAATTAGCCCCGCCTCCTCCTGGCTGACACTAATCCCCGCCTCCTCCTGGCTGACACTAATAATCCCCGCCTCCTCCTGACTGCCACATTCCACAGCCTCCTCCTGGCTGAGGTCTTCCTGTGTATGAAAAGGGACATAGTTTTAGTATTTTATTCATCAATCACACACAATTTTCACCTCCTGACTGCTGCAAATTGAATGTTAACAAATATAACAGACTATCCTTCTGAGCCCAGCATTTTTCATTCTTGTCCCAATTTTGGGTACCCACTACTGTCTATTGATATGTAAAACACTTTCAATTAATGATCAATAATAACATCTAGTAAACATCATTTATTTATTGCCCAGAAATCTGTAGAAGAATGCTATACCTGACTCCAGCTGGGCTCCTCCATTTCTTCCTGGCTGGAAGGCCCAGGTTGGACATCGGAAGCCTCAGCTGGGATGGAAGGAAGAGTGGAAGGAAGAGTGGAAGGAAGAGTGGAGAGGGATTCCCTGACTTCAGTGTGGTCTGACAGAAATCGCAGTCTCTCATAGTACCACAGCCTGGGGACATAAACGTCATCTGCTGCAGCTCCGGACCTCAGGGAATCTGTGACCTTCTTGCGCTCCCTAAGATAAGTGCTCCTCAGGCCACCAATTTTTGCTTTTAAATAAGGGATGGTTGCTGTGGGGACCACCGGCTTCACCAACTCCAGCAGTTTCTCCAGCGCTGCCTGCCTCTTCTGTTTGTGGTTATAGTGGGGGTGTCTCACCTGCCACAGACAGGGCAGCTCCCTGTACTTGTCAATAAACAGGGGCAGGAAATTGTGGTCGTTGAACACATCCATTTTCTCTGCAAGACACAACACAAGACAAACCCTAATGTCAGGCCAAACTCCCCTAATCTTGTTACAATATAGGCTTCCATTTCAAAGCAGTATAGGCCCAAGTTTAGATCCTACCTTCGTTAGCACGATCGGCGTCTCCGATGCCCCTTCCTCCGCTCACAGATCGTACGTAAGACGCGCGCGCGTTACTATTTATACACACTGCGCATGCGTATAACTCCGCCCGCGACGTTCTTTCTATTCTATTCCCCGCCCCTTTTCGTTCGGCGCAGTGGAGGAAGAGCACATGGCGGATAGACAGCAGGATCGTGCTAATTACAGCAACGAGGAGGAGGAGGAAAGGCCAGAGCCTGAAACGTCCCGATCCAGAAGGAGATTAAAGGACTCAAATATGTCCTTTGGGGAGATGTTGGAGATGGTGGACATCCTGAAGAAGGCCGACTATGATGGAAAGTATGGGCCTTACCCCAACCACAATGTCCGAAAGGCCAAGATCATGGCGAAAATGGTCAGGAGTCTGCACCGGAAATTCGGGGTACGATGATCGAAAGATCAGCTCAGGAAGCGGTGGTCGGACCTGAAATTACGAGAACATGAGCAGTACAGAAAGATCCGGAGAGTGCTGCAAAAAAGTAAGTAGTTGTGCTGTGTTCCTATTGTTCTTGTGTTTATTACGTTCGTGCTGCTCCATGTGCTTTTAGGAACTGTTGTACAGTTTAAAATGGCAACTTTCATGTTCATGGGCACATTATTCGTTAGGATCACACATTTTTATTTTGGATGATAAAATGCCATTGTTTAGGCCATATGCATTTGGCCACCATTTTGACGCCCTATACTTGTCTTCAAAGAATTGGGTTGTGTAGATGGGTTTGTTACTAGAATGAAATGCAAACTAGATTCTGTGTAAGGAGAGGACACTCAGCAGCTGTTTTCACATCTGGACACTGGAGCACTAGTGTGGGACCCCAGAACACCATTTTTATTAGGGGGGGCCACACAGGCGCTCCAGTGTATACTATAGGGGGGTCTCCATCTGTGAAGCTTGTACCAAACAGGTAAAGTATTGCAGCTTGACAAAGGACATTAAAAAAGCTACATCTTGGAACTCTGCTAAAACAGACAATTGTACCCCACTTCCAAGCAATGTTTCATCTTTATAGTTCTGCCATCAAATATCTGTGTGCTAATTATACCATTTTTGTTTTACATAGGGGAGAAAAGACTCGGAGGACATCCCTCATCCGAGGAGACCAGAGCCCCCCCCCCCCCCCCCCGGAAGAAGGGGAAATCCCCCCAACACAAGCTGAGCAGGAGGAAGAAGACGTGGAACTAGTCACCACAACAGGTGAGTGTCTGCAACCACAGGCTCAGATAAGAGATGGATGGCGGCATTTTTTAGACCTAATTTATTTTGGGGTTCCTCTCTTTTTAGGTGATCGTGAGGTTGTGGATGAAGATCCTTTCACATCCGAAAGTGCCCAGATCCTGATCGGGGAGATCATGGGGTGTAATTTACAATTGGAAAACATCAAGCAAAACATCAATGATGTTATTCCAAAATATAAAAACATCATTGATGTTTTGGGGAGAGTTTAAAACCCCTCCAAATGACTTTCTTCTTTTGTGTGCTACAATGTGCGAAATGTTTTTGTGATTTTTCCCAAAGCCAAATTTGGAGGATGTGTGTGTGTCAACATGTGCTATCTGCCATCACGGGAGATCAATGGACGCGTTTTGGGGGTGCAACCCCTTCCTCGATAATAAAGTAGCGGTGAAGAAGGGCTTTCTCCCCCAAAACACGTCCCTTGATCCCCCCTGATGGCAGATAGCACATGTTGACATTGGGAAATTGGTGTGCATCTTCCAAATTTGGCTTTTCCAGGGGTGATTTCCCCCCATCTGAACGCAATATCAAACACAGTTCCTAAATACTCATGTCTGATATAGCCTTCAAGTTCTACCAAATGTGAACTTTGTAAAATCAAGATTTGTGTCTTTCTTGTGGGTTTTACACAGGCCTGTTTTCTATAAAATGCACATTTTGATTTTGGATAATGACACCACAAAAATTGTTATACAACAAACATGTTGGTTTGTCAGAAAAACCTTTGGTTAATGCACATGTGATTGTGCAGGTATTAAAAAGATTGTTAATCAAGAATGTGTGGATTATTGTCTCAACGCTACAACACTTTTGGGGTGATGTAATTGTTGTTTTATGAGAAAATGGGGGTTATTTCCTAAGGGCAAATCCACTTTGCACTACAAGTGCAGTTTCAGTGCAGTTGCAAGTGCACTGGTAGTGAAAAGTGTCTTTGCATTTAGTAAATAACAGCCAACAGTGCTTTGTAAGGTTACACAATCACGACATTTTCTGCACTCCACACATTTCTGTCAGGGTCAGCTCAAACAAACACAAGCAGTAAATGTCCACAAAGAAGAGCCTGGGAGGAGATGCCTGTCGAGAACTTCAAGTCTTGCAGACTTCTCCCTGTAGCCAAATACCGCAAGGTAGCGACCAACCTCTGCTCCGGAGTGATGGCTTGCCTCATGCAGGTATCCTGCCTGCTGATATAGGGGGTCAGCGAAGCCAACAAACTGTGAAACACGGGGTCCGTCATCCTGAGAAAGTTCCTGAAATCACCAGGATATTCTCATGGATCTCACGGAGCAAAGGCATATGACAGAACTGGTCACGCTGAAGCAACCAATTCTTGGTCCATGAACTCCTCCCCACCCTGTTCATGGACTGGACTTGTGTCAAGGTCAGGACCCCAACACCAAGCCCCCGCACAGCACGAACTCTACGAGGAGTACGCATACGAAACATGGCTAGAAAACGGTCGGCTGCTCAGAACGAAGTAGCAGAACGCACTGAAGAACAGCAAGGCCTGTGAAGAGCGACCTGAAAACCAGTAACGAACGAACAAGAATACAATGACTAAATCACGCGGAACTTGCTTGCACGCACTGAAGAGCAGATACAAACCCACAAGCACAAACTGAACGGCAGAAAACGATCTGAAAGCCACGAGTCTGAAAAAGCGCGAATCGTCTCTCACCAAACTTTTACTAACACGAGATTAGCAAAAGGAGCCCAAAGGGTGCCGCGCTTGGTTCTGAACCGGCCTTTTCTAGTCTCGTCGTACGTGGTGTACGTGACCGCGTGGTTGTCGATCGGAAATTCCGAAAACTTTGTGCGACCGTGTGTAGGCAAAACAAGTTTGAGCCAACATCCGTCGGAAAAAATCCTAGGATTTTGTTGTCGGAATGTCCGAACAAAGTCCGACCGTGTATACGGGGCATTACAGTAAAGAACCCTCTACATAGTTTAAGGTTAAACCTCTTTTCTTCCAATTTTAATGAGTGGCCATGAGTCTTGTTAAACTCTCTTCTGCGAAAAAGTTTTATTTCTATTTTAGGGTCATCAGTATGGTATTTGTACATTGAAATCATATCCCCTCTCAAGCGTCTCTTCTCCAGAGAGAATAAGTTCAGTGCTCGCAACCTTTCCTCCTAAGATCCTAACTTCCTAACTAAGATCCTCCAGACCCTTTATTAGCTTTGTTGCCCTTCTTTGTACTCGCTCCATTTCCAGTATATCCTTCCTGAGAACTGGTGCCCAGAACTGGACAGCATACTCCAGGTGCGGCCGGACCAAATAATTATCAATCAGCTGTGCACCTGCAGAGCTCTAATGAGGAAAGCTGCTGGGCCTGCATTCCTTTAGACGTGATTTCCTATTAGGAGTATCTGACCAAAAATGAAATTTTTGTTGCAGGGGATGCCTGATATCAGCCTGATATCAGCCAGTAAAAAACGGGCACTTTGCTCCTGTCAGTAAATGCCAGTGACAGGAAAAGGCTGACAGTTAAAAATATGACTGTGACGCTTGGCTCAGAACTGTGCATGCGCAATTCCAGTCTGGAACTGGCCAAAGCCATCCGAGTGCCTGCTACAGTGTGTTCTGGTGGTGACGGCTGGGGGGGGGGGGGTCTGGCAGAGGCAGTGCCTGAGCGTGTCGTGTGATGTCATGGTGCAAGTGAGCAGAGCAGCCAGAGCCTCGTGTGAGTAAGGCAAGCAGGGAGCGGGACTGACAGCGCTCGAAGAATATCTGTCTTACTTTCAGGCAGATCATCCTTCTGGTTAAGCTTATCAGGCTGTTTGACCACTTGTTTGTAGACTAAATACTGAAATTTACACCTAAAACTGTAATTTTGTAATTTTTGGAAATGTCACTAAATTTCAGTCCGGTAGGTTGGCAACACTGCCATCTTGGCTATTTCTGGCTTTGGAGTTTGGTGTGAGGCTGATTCTGAATCCATCTGCGCTATGTATATAGGCTAACTGATAGTCCAAAGGACATTGCCAAGCATAACTTCCTTCTACAAGCCAAAATTTTGTTTTGAAGGAAAAAGTAGCCTTGGGTAAGGGATTTTTTATATTGCATATTCATTTACTGAACCTCCTGGTTTGCCATTCATCACCTCCTCTAACTGTTGTACATTGAGGCTAATGAAGCCCCATGTGACAAACTAGTCGTGTACAGTAAATTATGTAATAAATATGGAAAATATGCCTGCTCCATCTCTTATTACCTTTATTTTTTATCTTGCAAGATTATAAAAAAAAGCAGAAATCTCATTCTAAAGCCATTCCTTATCAGGAATGGCTTTAGAATGAGATTTCTGCTTTTTTTTTATAATTTTTTTTTTTTTTTTTTTTTTTTTAATATAATTTTAAGCAGGTGAAGCCTGGCTGTACTCCAGGACCTTCTGTGTGTAAATCTCAGGAACAGATAGTTGGCATAAGAAATGTTTAGCATTCACTTGGTGCCCTTTGTTAAGTCTGATGCCAGCAACAATAAAATGTACTGAAATTTTCTTTGGCAGTCTGGACATTTCAGAACCACAGAAGAACTCTAAATAGAAGGAAATTATCAGCTGTAAAAGGATGTGTACAAGAAAGCATCAGAAATGTTTCAGAGTACTGTAAGTATTGAAAAGGAAATAATATATATAAAACACAAAGCGCTGTGATGCTAAATAGCTGATAATTACACATGAAACCAAGTGAGGCTGCTATCAAAAGAGAGTGTTTTCAGAGTCACTTAAAAAGAATAAATAATGATATTTGAAGCGCTTCACAATGTGCATGAAAATGAATATATAAGAATAAAATAAATAGTCAAATAAATCCAGCGGTGAGTAAAAATTCCTATAAAATCCAGCAATCAAAATAGTGTAAAATTATTAAAAATTAGTGACACCAAATGTGTAAAAAATTCACATAAAAAATCCACATAAAAATAAATATATAGGGATGTATTCAGAAGGTTCAATTATACAGGTGTAGAATCCTGATTGGTATAGAGCTTTTGATCACTAGCAAAGCTGTTTAAAAACACTTGCTTAATTAAGGTGCTCATTGATAGTACCAATGTGTTTTTTGCTTCTATTCACAACCAATGTGGGAATCATAAACAGGCAGATAAGAGAAAAAAAACAATCATTGTGCAATAGTTAGGATACCAAGGTACACAGGCAAACTTCAATCCACTCACGTGTGCCTTATAATGATAAGGCATATGCAGGTTTTACTATAGCAGTCAGCCGCCTTAGACAGGAGCAGATTCAGTGCAGTACACTGTGTGAAACTGCTGATCTGCACAGAGCTTCCTTGGCTCCTCCCACGCGTTACATCACAGTCACGTGACTTTTTCAAGGATAATACAAGCTCTGACGGACTCTGCTTTATAGCATAACAGCAGAGTGGTTTCCATGGCTACAGCATGAGTTTATCATCATTCTGCTTCCTGCATATACTTCAATCCTGTTAAAACCTACTTTTATTAGACATGTAATTCATATGAATATCGTTGGTTTATCAAAACCACGATTCCATGTGTAAAAAACACAGTGTGTAAAAAGTAAAAAATATATATATTGATATCTCTAATCACGTTTACTTTTTCAACTCCCTCCAGTGGTCACAATTGGTATAACATCTCACAGAGGAAATAAATGGCAAAGCGTTGTCTCTAATGGTTTTGATAATTGACCAGTGCCCCATGATATCACAAAAATGGGGTATCCACATGCTCTGCTCATAAATGTATGGAAAACAAAGTAAACAAGATGACATGATATATATATATATATAAAATCTACATATATAAAATTAAAATAAGATATGGTATAAGAAATAGGGAAATAATATTGACCACTGGAGGGAGTTGAAAAAGTAAACGTGATTAGAGATATCAATATATATATTTTTTACTTTTTACACACTGCATTTTTTACACATGGAATCGTGGTTTTGATAAACCAACGATATTCATATGAATTACATGTCTAATAAAAGTAGGTTGTGAATAGAAGCAAAAAACACATTGGTACTATCAATGAGCACCTTAATTAAGCAAGTGTTTTTAAACAGCTTTGCTAGTGATCAAAAGCTCTATACCAATCAGGATTCTACACCTGTATAATTGAACCTTCTGAATACATCCCTATATATTTATTTTTATGTGGATTTTTTATGTGAATTTTTTACACATTTGGTGTCACTAATTTTTTATAATTTTACACTATTTTGATTGCTGGATTTTTTAGGAATTTTTACTCACCGCTGGATTTATTTGACTATTTATATTTATTCTTATATATTCATTTTCATGCACATTGTGAAGCGCTTCAAATATCATTATTTATTGAAAAGGAAATACTTTCCTTTTCCAGTGTTTCTAGTGTATTCTTTGTAATGCCATTTGAATACCTATTTATTCTTGAAGTGAGAGTAAACTCAAGTTAAAAGAACAACCTCAATAGTATAATTATGGGGCGCACCCCACATAGATCAACCACTTCCACTGGTAAACTAATAGGCTTGTTCTGATACAATGCAGAGTGCTGTGTCCTGCTTAGCTGTATACAGTCACATAACAGCTCATGATATATTTATACCCTTTGCTTCTGGACCATTGCCACCTCTACATCTGAGCCCAATGAGAATGAAATGTGTTAGTGTCATGGCCAAGATGCAGAGAACGTAGCTTCTGTTAGCTTACCAGTGGACTTTGTTTATCTATGTGGTGTGCGTCCCTTCACCGCTTGCCGACCGCCGCATGTACATATACGTCGGCAGAATGTCACGGCTGCGCAAATGGGCGTACCTGTATGTCCCTTTAAATTTGCCGCCACGTGGTCGCGTGCGCCTGCCGCAAGCTCCATGAGTGTGATTGCGGGTCTCGATCCAGATCCCGATGTCTGCAGGGATACCCGCGATCGTCGCACGGAGCTGAAGAACGGGCAAATGCTAATGTAAACAAGCATTTCCCCGTTCTGCCTAGTGACACTGTCACTGATCACAGCTCCCTGTAATCGGGAGCGGTCATCAGTGTCATGTCACACACAGCCCCTCCCACCCACAGTTAGAATCACTCCCTAGGACACACTTAACCCTTACACTTCCCCCTAGTGGTTAACCCCTTCACTGCCAGTGTCATTTACACAGGAATCAATGCATTTGTATAGCACTGATTGCTGTATAATTGACAATGGTCCCAAAAATGTGTCAAAAATGTCCGATGTGTCATAATGACACAGTCCCGATAAAAATCGCAGATCGCCGCCATTACTAGTAAAAAAAAAATTAGAAAATAAAAATACCATAAAACTATCCCCTATTTTGTAGACGCTATAACTTTTGCGTAAACCAATCAATAAACGCTTATTGCAATTTTTTTTACCAAAAATATGTAGAAGAATACATATCGGCCTAAACTGAGGAAAAAATGTTTTTTTATATATTTTTTGGGGATATTTATTATAGCAAAAAGTAAAAAATATTGCGTTCAAAATTATATTTCAAAATTGTCACTCTTTTTTTGTTTATAGCGCAAAAAATAAAAACCGCAGAGGTGATCAAATACCACCAAAAGAAAGCTCTATTTGTGGGGGAAAAAGGATGTCAGTTTTGTTTGGGAGCAACGTCGCACGACCGCACAATTGTCAGTTAAATCAACGCAGTGCTGAATCGCAAAAAGCGCTCTGGTCTTTGGCCAGCCAAATGGTCCGGGGCTTAAATGGGTAACTTTGCTTTTGGGATTGTTCCATGGAATGGGACATGCTCCTAGAAGGGCTGGCACCCACTGTGGTACAAAAATGAACAGAAAGACAAATAGGAGGTGTATTGAGCGGCTTTTTTTTTGGTCTTTTACCTGTAATAGAGTTGAAAGAACATGTACATTATCTGTAGTTGAGACTATCTGTATCCCTTGTAACAGTAGTGTTGGGCAGTACTGGGAAATTCATTTTGGTTTGAATGTAAATGGATGTATCTGAATCTCCGAATACAATAGTAAGGAGTTTTGTTGAAATTAGTTTAATTTCATTTCATTTTTTCGTTTTCTAACAAATTCCAAATTTCAGTAACAATTTGAATTTGCATCAGTCGAAAAATTATCATCAGATTCAAATTCTGTGTGAAGAATAGCTGGTTGTTAGGGACCGGTTGGAAAGACAGCTGCCATGCCCTTAACAACCGATTACTCATGAGCTTGGCCGCTGAGAGCTGAAATGTAAAAAATAGAATGCAAAGCAATAGAAAATTCAGGAAAAAAAACAGCATGGGGTCCCCCCCAATCCATACCAGGCCCTTCAGGTCTGGTATGGGTTTTAAGGGGAACCCCACGCCAAAATAAAAAAAAAGGGTGTAGGGTCCCCCCAGAATCAATAGCAGACCCTTATCCGAAGCATACCAGGCCACAAGCTCTCAACATGGGGGTAAATATTAGAATATATATATATATATATATATATATATATATATATATATATATATATATATATATACAGGCATACCCCACTTTTAAATGTCAAAGTAACTTTTAAGTTCGCAATGGGGTTTAGTTACTAATGCTGGAAAGTGCAAAATCAGGCTCACTGCTGCATAGAAACCAATGAGCTTCTAACCCCAGCTTGTGCAATTAAGCTTTTGTAATAAAACCTGGAAGCTCATTGGTTTCTATGCAGAAGTGAGCCTGATTTTGCACTTTCCAGCTTTAGTAAATAAACCCCATTGTGTACTTAAAAGTGGGGTATGCCTGTATATATATAAATATATATATATATATATATAATAAAGAATTACTAAAGCAAGTGATCCAGAATGATATGCTAATTTGTAATTACTGCACACATTACTCATTACTGTTGGACTTCAAAATGTGGGTGGAACTCCTCTTTAAAGTGGAGTTCCACCCACTTTTACAACTCTTCAGCGTCCCTCACTAAACTGTGCACTGCAAACGAATTGGATATTTAAAAAACATTTTTCTCAGCACCTACTGTATATCTGCTGTATTCATTTTTCACTTCCTCCTCCCTAGCCGTGGCTCATCGCATCATTTCCTGTTTGCAATGCCTTCTGGGAAGGGGCGGCAACTTCCTCTGACACTGACGTTGCTATGGAAACCTGACCTGAAACCTATTACACTGCTTGTGCTGCACTGAGCATGTGCGAGATCTGCAAGGATGAGATCCAGGAAGAAATACAGTCTGGCTTCAGATGCCCACACTTAAGATGGCCACGGCCTGCTGTAAGTTTATATAATAACAAACTACTGCTATAAACGAACAAAACAGACCTTAGTTTACAGACTAACTTTACTAGAATACATTAAGCTTGTGTATTATATGGGCATTTTTATTTAAAAAGTATAGTTTTGGCCGGAACACCACTTTAAGGCCTCATGCACGCTGGGCATAACAAATGCTGCTTTTACAGGAGTATAGTGCTTTTTCTTTCAGCCTGTAGAAGCAACTCTATGTTAGTCTATGTGGTCATGCACATTTGGGCATTTACAGGCACATTTGTAGAGCAGTGTTTACAGGCTGTAAAAATCCCCCATCACAAGTGCGTTATGGGGCAGAAAAAACACTTGACTCACCTGAATGCACCTAAATGCTGCATTTAGGCACATCAAACATTTTTTAATTGCTTTGGAGAAAAACATTTGCAAACATGCCTAAACGCATGTACACTATACTTCATGGGAGCATTTTTTTATGAAGCAGTTCTGTCATTTTTTTCTACAGCCTAGTGTGCATGGACCCTAAAAGAGCTTGGAAGAAAGTATTTAGGACATAAGGTAGGTTGTATGGCAAAGATCATCTGGGTTTCTAGGTAAAATATCATTGTGATCATATTGCTGGGAGAAGGGATCACACATATCCTTTTACAGCATTTTTGTGATGAGAAATGAGGCACACAAAGCACAATCAATGTGTGTGGGCAGGTCCTGCACATGTTTAATATTGGTGGAAATAGTCTTAATTACTGAATTGAATTAGAATTGTCATTTACAGAAATTTGAGTAAAAAATGTGAATTTATTTTTTGTTAAGTGAAAATACACAGTTATTTTTTGTTTTTGTTTTGGGATATTCACTCATTGACTATTTTAGGGAATGAATATAGAGAAATCAGTTTTTTATTTGTTATCTACTTAATCACTGGTTTTGTTTTTAGTTTTTAGTGGGAAGTTAAATGGGTGAAGCAAATAGTTTTTTTTCTGAGCTGCACCAAATTTATGACTTCATTTTCATGACCTACATGAATTTGCCCTTTAATTTGTCCCGGAAACCATATCTGTGTCTAAAAAGCATTTGTAGTAATTAAGACACTATTATTAACAAATGTGTGCCAATATCAAATAAAATCACTTAAAATGTGTACACAGCCTTTTGACTGATAAAAAAGATAGTGTTTTGCCCTTCTTTTTGAATGCCATTAATTTTTCCATGTCGTCAGCACCCAAGAAAAAAGAATGGTGATTGCGTGTGTAATGTGGTATACAAATCCAGGTTTTTATTTGCCCAACAAATATATTAATAATAATTCAGACTTTTATTGTGTAAGGATGTAAGTTAACTATTGAGAAGGTCATTGTATCCTTCTGCATGCCATTATATTATTCTGAATGTCATTGTATCACTCTGAATATTGTTAAATCATTCTGCAAGTCGTATGCTTTTGAATGTCATTCAGAATGTATAATGCCGAACCTTTGTAAATCACTACTACACTTGCCCTTATGTCATTTTGAGTACTATAATAATATACTCAATTTCATCAACCCAAGCCCCATTAGTTACATCACTTGAAAAGCCATCATCCAGCCTAATGCTTAGCATCAATGTAGGACCTAACGTCCACCTTGCTTGCTTATTACCTGCAATACTGTATTGCTTACTTCATAGTAGCACTGAGATTTTTATTTCTATTTTTGACCAGATAAATTTAATTGATAGGATTTGACTGCTTTTGTTTACTGTATATTAGAGCAAAAGTCCACACTTCAAGCAGATTGTCCCAGGCAAAAATGTTCCTTTTATTGCTGGAAATAAACTTTGTCCCTACCAAGTGTGGAGGTGTTCAATTTACACACCAGGTAGGTCTATCTCAGTATATAATTGACCTCGATGGTCTTAATCAGCCACAAATGTTTTACTTGTTTTGGGTACAACAGAGGAGGCCAGACTCATCCACTTTACCAACCGTTCAGTGTCTGCCACTCCTCTCTGCCAATCCCTCCACTGGCTTCCCATTGCCCAACGAATAAACTTCAAAACACTAATAACATACAAAGCCATTCACAATTCTGCCCCAAGCTACATTACCAATCTTATCTCCAAATTTTACCCCAACCGTCCTCTCCGCTCCTCCCAAGACCTTCTGCTCTCTAGCTCCCTTGTCTTCTCCTCCCATGCTCATCTCCAGGACTTCTCCAGAGCCTCTCCCATCCTCTGGAACTTGTACCCCACTCTGTTCAGCTATCTCCTAAATGCAGCCTGACCAGTGCCAACTAAATGCAGCCTTACCAGTCCCATGAAATGCAGCCTGACCAGTGCCAATTAAATGCAGCCTTACCAGTCCCATTAAATGCAGCCTGACCTGTGCCCATTAAAAATGCAGCCTGACCTGTGCCCATTAAAAATGCAGCCTGACCTGTGACCATTAAAAATACAACCTGACCTGTGACAATTAAAAATGCAGCCTGACCTGTGACAATTAAAAATGCAGCCTGACCTGTGCCCATTACAAATGCAGCCTGACCTGTGCCCGACGACTGGCGAGGACGTACTCCATTTCGCCGCCGGGGCTGCTCTGTCTCCTGTGAGTGACAGGCTTAGCCAGGAGATCACCAGGCTTGCTGAAACGGCCGCCCGCTATTGTAACATGGTGGCGACGGGGGGTGGCCTGGTCAGTATTCACTTCATAAAACGCAGGAACATTTTCCCTAATTTTTTTGGGGGGAAAAAGTGCGTCTTATGGAGCGAAAAATACGGTATATGTATTTTATGTAAATTCCATATGAATGACACCAGCATAAACTTCACCTCATTGGTCCATCTAATCATATGAACCTGCAGATGGTGTTGTTTTTATATGGTCATACCCAGGGGCAGACTGACCATCGGGCAGTTCGGGCACCGCCTGAGAGCCTGTTTGCCAGTAGGGGGCCCCGTGACAGCTTCCATATCGATCTACCCATCAATCGCAGCTAGCTGACGGGTAGATTGGGTCCCGAATCACTGCTCCCTGCTAAGAGACTGCAGTGTAAACAGACCCCTCGTGATGCACTCCTCCCCACCGGCCCCTCCTTCCCTCCCGTCCACCCCAAGTGCTTGTATTTGTCATCACCTCGGACGGACGAGAAGAGATGAGGGAGGAGCGTATCACGAGAGGTCTGTTTACTTTCGCTTCCCGTGCTACTCTGCATCTAGGAAGGAAAGTGCAGCAGCTTGTATGCTGCCCTGTGTTCCTCTATGTGCCCAGCGTCATGCTCTCTGCCACAATGCCCTGATGTCTGGCCCATGCCCTATAGTCTGCCCATACTCTGATCTGTGCCACAATGCCCTGATGTCTGCCCCATGCCCTATAGTCTGCGCATGCACTGCTCTGCTGTCTGCCCCCAAACCCTGCTGTCTGCCCCCATGCCCTGCTCTTTGACCCCATGCCCTGTCTTGTGCCCCCATGCCTTGATGTCTGCCCCATGATCTGCTCTGTGCCCCCATGCCCTGCTCTGTGCCCCCATGCCCTGCTCTGTGCCCTCATGCCTTGATGTCTACCCCATGCCTTGCTCTGTGCCCCCATGCCCTGCTCTGTGCCCTATGCCCTGCTCTGTCCCCCATGCCCCACTTTGTGCCCCATGCCCTGCCGTGTGCCCCATGCCCTGCCGTGTGCCCCATGCCCTGCTCTGTGCCCTCATGGCCTGCTGTCTGCCCCATGCCCTGCTCTGTGCCCACATGTCCTGATGTCTGCCCCACACCCTGCTCTGTGCCCCATGCCCAGCTGCCTGCCCCCATGCCCTGCTGTCCGCCCCATGCCCTGATGTGTGCACCCATGCCCTGCTGTCTGCCCCATGCCCTGCTGTGTGTCCCAATGCCCTGATGTGTGCCCCTATGCCCTGCTGCCTGCCCCCATACCCTGCTGTGTGCATCCATGCCCTGCTGTGTGCCCCATGATGTGCCCTACTATGTGCCCCCACTGTGTGCCCAGTTCCCTCCTGTGGGCTTTGTGATGTGTTCTGAGCCCTACTGTATGCCCCATTATGTGCCTTGTACCCTGCTGTGTGCCATATGATGTGCCCTGCTGTGTGCCCCGTGATGTATCATTCAGTGCCCAATAATGTGCTCTGCTGTGTGCATCATACTGTACCCTATATGTGCCCTCTTGCCCCATGTAATATCCCCTGCTGTGTCCCATTATGTACCCCCTGCCCCCATGTAATATGCCCCATAATGTGCTCTGCTGTGCCCCATAATGTGCCCTCATGCCCCTATGTAATATACTCTGCTGTACCCCGTAATGTGCCCTCCTGCCCCATGTAATGTTCCCTGCTGTGCCCCATAATGTGCCCTGCTAGCCCCCATAATGTGCCCTGCCATGCCCCATAATGTGCCCCTCTGCCTCCCCCCATGTAATGTGCCCTATATGTTCCCTGCTGCCCCCCCCATGTAATGTGTCCTACTGTGCCCCCCCAACCTGTAATGTGCCCTGGTGTGCCCCATAATGTGCCCTGCTACTCCCCATGTAGTGTGCCCTCCTGCCCTCCACACACACATAATGTGCCCTCCTGCCCTCCACACACACATATTGTGCCCTCCTGACCCCCTGTGCTCTGACCTGCTGACTTCTTTACTTTACCATGGTTCCCCCATGCTCTGCCCTGCTGCCCACTGTGTACCGTGGTTGCTTAACCTCCCATGCTCTGCCCTTTAACTACTCTGCACCCACCATGCCTCACAACCCACCACATACAGAAGGATGTCAGCTATCCCTGGCCCTAGAGGTTCTAATTAGATCAAAGGAGGCCTGGGACCTTGCTACATGTGTGTATGTATACAGTATATATATATATACACACACACACACACACAGTATAAAAAATTGAATTTTCAGTAGTGAGTAGATATCAGTTGTCAGGGTCTCTCTCCTTGTACATCTTCCCTTAAGAGCACCACCTGTGGAATTAGGGCAGACCTGCCATACATACAGTGGGGAGGGAAAGTATTCAGACCCCCTTAAATTTTTCACTCTTTATTATATTGCAGCCAGTTGCTAAAATCATTTCAAGTTCATTTTTTTCATCGTTAATGTACACACAGCACCCCATATTGACAGAAAAACACAGAATTGTTGACATTTTTTCAGCTTTATTAAAAAAGAAAAACTGAAATATCACATGGTACTAAGTATTCAGACCCTTTGCTCAGTATTTAGTAGAAGCACCCTTTTGATCTAATACAGCCATGAGTCTTTTTGGGAAAGCTGCAACAAGTTTTTCACACCTGGATTTGGGGATCCTCTGCCATTCCTCCTTGCAGATCCTTTCCAGTTCTGTCAGGTTGGATGGTAAACGTTGGTGGACAGCCATTTTTCGGTCTCTCCAGAGATGCTCAATTGGGTTTAAGTCAGGGCTCTGGCTGGGCCATTCAAGAACAGTCACTGAGTGAAGCCACTCCTTCATTATTTTAGCTGTGTGCCTAGGGTCATTGTCTTGTTGGAAGGTAAACCTTCGGCCCAGTCTGAGGTCCTGAGCACTCTGGAGAAAGTTTTCGTCCAGGATATCCTTGTACTTGGCCGCATTCATTTTTCCCTTGATTGCAACCAGTCGTCCTGTCCCTGCAGCTGAAAAACACCCCCACAGCATGATGCTGCCACCACCATGCTTCACTGTTGGGACAATATTGGACAGGTGATGAGCAGTGCCTGTTTTTCTCCACACATACCGCTTAGAATTAAGGTCAAAAAATTCTATCTTGGTCAGATCAGGGATACTTATTTCTCACCATCTTGGAGTCCTTCGGGGTGTTTTTTTAGCAAACTCCATGCGGGCTTTCATGTGTCTTGCACTGAGGAGAGACTTCCGTCGGGCCACTCTGCCATAAAGCCCCGACTGGTGGAGGGCTGCAGTGATGGTTGAATTTCTAACTTTCTCCCATCTCCCGACTGCATCTCTGGAGCTCAGCCACAGTAATCTTTGCTTCTCTTACCAAGGCTATTCTCCCGATAGCTCAGTTTGGCCGGACGGCCAGCTCTAGGAAGGGTTCTGGTCGTCCCAAACGTCTTCCATTTAAGGATTATGGAGAACACTGTGCCCTTAGGAACCTTAAGTGCAGCAGAAATTTTTTGTAACCTTAGCCAGATCTGTGCCTTGCCACAATTCTGTCTCTGAGCTTTTCAGGCAGTTCCTTTGACCTCATGATTCTCATTTGCTCTGACATGCACTTTGAGCTGTAAGGTCTTATATAGACAGGTGTGTGGCTTTCCTAATCAAGTCCAATCAGTATAATCAAACACAGCTGGACTCAAATGAAGGTATAGAACCATCTCAAAGATGATCAGAAGAAATGGACAGCACCTGAGTGAAATATATGAGTGTCAATAAATCTGAAAAAATGTCAACGATTCTGTGTTTTTCTGTCAATATGGGGTGCTGTGTGTACATTAATGAGGAAAAAAAATCAACTTGATTTTAGCAAATGGCTGCAATATAACAAAGAGTGAAAAATGTAAGGGGGTCTGAATACTTTCCGTCCCCACTGTAATTTATACATTCACAGAAAATACTGGGTCCGTTTATAAGTGCCAAAAATATGAAAAAAAAACAAAAAACAGAACTCCTATCCATATGCCCCTCTTTCTTTCACACAATTACCCATTAATAAAGCTGTCGCATGTGAACACAGAAAGCCGGGCTTGTGTGTTCAAGAGTGACAGTAGTGAGGGGTCAGCACAGGCCTGAATTAAAAAAAGCCCTGGTTACAGGGAAGCCGGTGTTTCGTCAGATTAGGCCACCCGTCAGAATTTGGAAGTGGCGTTTCATCGCCACCATCTTGCTACACTCGTTCACAGTAAGGATACAGTGAGAAGGCGGCAAGTGGACATCTTGTTACACCCACCGGAGTCATTTTACACTTATTTTAACAGTAAACTCAGCTTATATAGTAGAATTCAGTATTTTTAAATCCATCGGACTGTTTTGATGTTGATTTTTCAAAGCAGCAGTGTTCTGTCAGATTAGCAAACCTGTGAGACTAGCAGGCTCGCCGCTGCTTTTAAGATTCAACATCTAAACAGTCAAATGGATTTTTAAATCCTGTATTTCACTATATAAGCTGCATTTACTGTTAAAATTAGGTGTGAAATGCAAGACTCCGGTGGGTGTAACAAGATGTCCTCTTGCCGCCTTCTCACTGTATCCATACTGAGGACCAGTGCGGGGTGTAGCAAGATGGCGGCGACAGAACGTCACTTCCGTTACACATTCTGACGGGTCGCCTGAAGAAACACCTGACTGACTTGCCGGGAAAGTGATGCTGGCAGCAAGGTTCGCGCTGCTGTTGCTCGGTGTGTCAGGCCTATAATATGGTAGGAACCTGGAGCTGCAGCTCCAATAGCCCCTATGTTAATCCAGCCCTACTCACAGTACCAACCTTTTCTTTCAACACCCCCTCCCTCTTAGATTGTAAGCTCGCAGGAGCAGGGCTCCTCTAACCCTCTTGTTGTGAATTGTACCGTTGGTGTAGTGTTTCCCTCCATTGTAAAGCGCTGCACAATCTGTTGGCGCTATATAAATCCTGTATAATAATAATAACCTCTTTCAGGTTTTAATGCCATCTGCATTTCCAGTATTGAGAGGTTGGATCATAGGTTAAACAGATATATTTCCCAGTGGCTGTTCAGTTCTGTTCACACACATTGGAAACGACAGAAAGAATCATACAATAACTCTGCAGCCCTTAAGTGACTACCCACACCTTCAAGTGGTTGTTGTTAGTCCCAAAAAACTTGTTGACAGTGTTTATATGCGTTCCTTGATCAATAAAGACCAGCCCTTGATGTAAAAGATTCTCTTAAGCATTCTCTTCCTCTGCGACAACAACCATTTTTTGGGGGCTTATTTATTCACACATACCAATCATTGGGATCCAACCATGTATCATGTTGTTTTTGATGTATATAACACTTGAAGACCAGGCCTTTTCTGAAACTTTTTGTTTAAAAGTTTAAAACTCCAGGGGAGGGGCAGCCAATCGGCTCCTCTCTTCAGTGTACAATTGTACACTGTAGCCAATTAGCAGACAATTCTCTTACACTGAAGCCTATTGGTTGCACAGATCAGAGACCCCTCCCCTCTTCACTGAACACATAGGGAAAGAGTCCTCGCGGCAGCGGCCATCTTTTTATAGCCCGCTGCTGTTTTTTGCCAAAAAACAGTCCCGATTTTCCAGGACAAAAGCAAAATCCTGGGATTTTAATCAGGACGAGCTCTGATCGGGACGAAAGTCCAAAAATCGGGATTGTCCCGGGAAAATCGTGAATGTTGGCAAGTATGGTATTTAACGTCAAATTAATGACATATTTTTACTATGGGCAGGTCGGCAAGTGGTTAAAACAACTGAAATCCTAATACTACACTCAGAAGGATCTCTCCCGAGACTTTATATACCTTTCTATTTTCCTTACTCTTCTCCCTTTGGAGCTTTTTCTTATGTCTTTACAATTCTTGGCTGTGTTCACAAATGTCTAAAACCAATCAGCCCTCATCCATAGCCTTTTCCTGAGGTAGGAGGAAATGCTTAATCCTTCAGCATACTAATGACATCATCTCAGCCAAGGCAAAGTCACCTGACTGGAGCTTAACTGCTGCTTTTAATGAAAACAGTACTGATTTTTTTATTATTATTATTATTATTAGCTAAAATAGCCATTTAAGTGATTGCTGTACAGTGCAACACATCAGGTATTTATCCATGTAGACTTACAAGGTTACTGAGAGGTCCACTTTAATTATGCAGCACACATCAAAATCCATGCATTCTGTTTTGTTTTATCAACTAGATAAAATACTAGTTGATAAACTATGCGTTCTTTTCTCATGAAGCTAATTTAATGTGATTCTAAAGGTTTATTTTATGTTTTAAAAATAACAAACATGTTATATATACCTGCTCTGTGCAATGGTTTTTCACAGAGCAGCCCTAATTCTCCTCTTCTTGGGTCCCCCACTAACGTTCTTGGCCCCCCCCCACCAAGTGCCCCCATAGCAAGTCATCTGCTATGGGGGCATTCATGTGCGCGTGCTCCCGAGCCGGCTCTGTGTGTATATAAGACACACATAGCAGCGCTCGGCCCTGCCCCCGGCTCTCTTCTCACTTGCTGTGATTGACAACAGCAAAAGCCAATGGCTCCCCCTGCTGTGTCTGTGCCAATGAGAAGGGAGAGAGCCAAGAGAGCCTCAGCTCTCATGCACGTCGCTGGATCTTGATTGGGCTCAGGTAAGATTAAGCAGGGGCCAGAGCTGCATGCAGAATGTTTTTTGCCTTAATGCAAAGAATGCGGTGCCCGCATCATTGGATTTGATGGCAACGGGAGCCAATGGCTGCACTGCTATCAATCTATCCAATCAAGAGCTGAGACAAGAGGCAGAGAGGTAGAGCATGTCTCTGCTGAGGGAACGAACCGGCACAGGTGAATAAAATGGGGGGCTGGTCAGTGTCAGAAGTTTTTTCACCCTAATGCTTAGGATGCATTAAGGTGAAAAAACACAAGGGTTTACAAACCCTTTAAAGGATGAAGTTGAACTTAAGCGCCCAAATTCCCTCCTTAGATGGCTTGAACATAAACGGAATGCAGCTACAGGGTTCTGCTTAGTAGGAGCAGATGGGTTAATTTAGTTCAGTAACTTGCAGTTTAAAGGTGACAGTCTGCAGCAATAAAAGGCACTGGCACCTGCTTTGCTAGTAAAGGCCTATGCTAAAAAGTGTCTTTGAACTTGAAAAACCTGAAAAAGCCTGAAAAACCTAAATGGTAGCAACTGTTTGTAACTGAATTAAGGTGGGTCAGGGACCCTCTCACCTGGTCCTTATGTAATGATCAGTGAATGATCAGTGAAGTAATGAGCGCCCGGCGATTGGAGGGGGCCTCTTTTCTTTTAACCACTTAACAACCGGCCCATAGCCAAATGACGGCTACAGGGCGGTTGTTTAACTCTGGGAGGGCGTCCAGGGACGTCCTCCCAGAATTCTGCTCTCGCGCGCCCCCTAGGGCGCGCACTCGAGAGCATCCGTGACCGCCGGGTCCTCTGGATCATCTGGATCCCGGTAAATGGCCGCTGATCGCGGCCGTTTACCATGTGATCGCTCCGTCAAATGACGGAGCGATCACATGTAAACAAACCGGCGTTATCTGATGACGCCGGTTCCTCTCCTCCCCCTCTCCTCCCCTCCTGTGTACCGATCGGTACACAGTGACCGGAGAGGCGGATGGATGGATGGCTGCAGCGTTGTGGGCTGCATCTGTAGTGCCCACAGCGCTGCACAGAGACATCCAGCCATCCATCCATCCATGCTCAGTCATCCCCCACTACTCTGCATGCCCTGCAATGCTGTGCAATCCTCTGCAATTCCCTCTGCAATGCCCCACAATACTCTGCAATACCCCGCAATACCCCTGCAATACTCTGCCATACCCTGGAATACCCCACAATACTCTGCAATACCCCTGCAATACTCTGCCATACCCTGCAATACCCCGCAATACTCTGCCATACCCTGCAATACCCCGCAATACTCTGCCATACCCTGGAATACCCCGCAATACTCTGCCATACCCTGGAATACCCCGCAATACTCTGCCATACCCTGGAATACCCCGCAATACCCTGGAATACCCCGCAATACTCTGCCATACCCCAAAATACCCCGCAATACTCTGCCATACCCCAAAATACCCCGCAATACTCTGCCATACCCCAAAATACCCCGCAATACTCTGCCATACCCCAAAATACCCCGCAATACTCTGCCATACCCTGCAATACCCCGCAATACTCTGCCATACCCTGCAATACCCCGCAATACTCTGCCATACCCTGCAATACCCCGCAATACTCTGCCATACCCCAAAATACCCCGCAATACTCTGCCATACCCTGAAATACCCCGCAATACTCTGCCATACCCCAAAATACCCCGCAATACTCTGCCATACCCTGAAATACCCCGCAATACTCTGCCATACCCCGCAATACTCTGCCATACCCTGCAATACTCTGCCATACCCTGCAATACCCCACAATACTCTGCCATACCCTGCAATACCCCGCAATACTCTGCCATACCCTGGAATACCCCGCAATACTCTGCCATACCCTGCAATACCCCGCAATACTCTGCCATACCCTGAAATACCCTGAAATATCCCGCAATACCCAGCCATACTCTGCAATACTCAGTGATACCCAGCCATACTCTGCCATACTCTGCCATACCCAGCCATGCTCTGCAATACCCCGCAAAAATCTGCAATACTCTGCCATAACCCGCAATACTCTGCCATACCCAGCCATACTCTGCAATACCCCGCAATACCCAGCCATACTCTGCAATACTCGGTGATACCCAGCTATACTCTGCCATACTCTGCCATACCCAGCCATACTCGGCGATACTCTGCAATACTTGGTGATACCCAGCCATACTCTGCCATACCCAGTCATACTCGGCGATACTCTGCAATACCCAGCCATGCTCAGCCATACCCAGCCATGCTCAGCCATACCCAGTCTCTGTATGTGGCCAGGCTGTGGAAGTCTCACACATGTGGTATCCCCGTACTCAGGAGGAGTAGGAGAATCTATTTTGGGGGGTAATTTTTGGTATGTACATGCTATGTGTTAGAAATATTGTATAAATGGACAACTTTGTGTTAAAAAGAAAGCATTTTAACCACTTCCCGCCTTCCGTCATACAACGTCCTTGACTTTGTGCGGGGATATCTGAATGATGGGTACAGCTACAGGCATCATTCAGATATCATCTTTTTCAGCCGGCGATTCCCTACACCATAAGAATGATCATAGCGGCTGTTACACTGCTTGATCATTCTTATGGGAGGCGAGGGGGGACGCCCCCCCCCCCGCCGCCCTCCGTTGCTTCTACCGACTCACCGCTACGATCGAAGCCAGGATCTTTTTTTTTTTTTTTTTTTTTTAATTTCAGGAACAGCCTAGAGGTGAGATGTGGGGTCTTATTGGCCCCATATCTCACTGTAAAAGAGGACCTGTCATGCCATATTCCTATTACAAGGGATGTTTACATTCCTTGTAATAGGAATAAAAGTGATCAAAAAAATTTTTTTTTTGGAAAAAAGTGTCAAACTAAAATAAATAAAGTAAAATGAACAATAAAAAAAAATTAAAAATTTTTAAAGCGCCCCTGTCTGTGTGCTCACATGCAGAAGCGAACGCATACGTAAGTCCCGCCCACATATGAAAACGGTGTTCAAACCACACATGTGAGGTATCGCTGTGATCGGTAGAGCGAGAGCAATAATTTTGGCCCTAGACCTCCTCTGCAACTCAAAATTTGTAACCAGTAAAAAATTTTAAAGCGTCGCCTATGGGGATTTTTAAGTGGCGAAGTTTGGCGCCATTCCACAAGCGTGTGCAATTTTGAAAGGTGACATGTTAGGTATCTATTAACTCGGCGTAACTTCATCTTTCATATTATGCAAAAACATTGGGCTAACCTTACTGTTTTGTTTTTTTTTAAAGCAAAAAACTGTTTTTTTTCCAAAAAAAACGCGTTCGAAAAATTGCTGCGCAAATATCGTGCGAGATAAAAAGCTGCAATGACCGCTATTGTATTCTCTAGGGTCTTTGCTAAAAAAACATATATAATGTTTTGGGGTTCTATGTAATTTTCTAACAAATAAATGATGATTTTTACATGTAGGAGAGAAATGTCAGAATTGGCCTGGGTGCCCCAGAACGCCTGAAGGTGCTCCCCTGCATTTTGGGCCTCTGTATGTGGCCACGCTGTGTAAAAGTCTCACACATGTGGTATCGCCATACTCGGGAGTAATAGCAGAATGTGTTTTGGGGTGTAATTTGTGGTATGCATATGCTGTGTGTGAGAAATAACCTGCTAATATGACAATTTTGTGAAAAAAAAAAACGAAAAAAAAAAACTTGATTTTGCAAAGAATTGTGGGAAAAAATGACAACTTCAAAAAACTCATCATGCATCTTTCTAAATACCTTGGAATGTCTTCTTTCCAAAAAGGGGTCATTTGGGGGGTATTTGTACTTTTCTGGCATGTTAGGGTCTCAAGAAATGAGATAGGCCGTCAGTACTTCAGGTGTGATCAAATTTCAGATATTGGTACCATAGCTTGTGGACGCTATAACTTTCACAAAGACCAAATAATATACACTAATTTGGGTTATTTTTACCAAAGATATGTAGCGGTATAAATTTTGGCCAAAATATATGAAGAAAAATTACTAATTTTCAAAATTTTATAACAGAAACGAAGAAAAATTTATTTTTTTACAGATTTTTCGGTCTTTTTTCTTTTATAGCGCAAAAAATAAAGAACCCAGCGGTGATTAAATACCACCAAAAGAAAGCTCTATTTGTGTGAAAAAAAGGACAAAAAATTCATATAGATACAGTGTTGCATGACTGAGTAATTGTCATTCAAAATGTGAGAGCACCAAAAGCTGAAAATTGGTCTGGTTATTAAGGGGGTTTAAGTGCCCAGTGGTCAAGTGGTTAAAGATGTGGCTGTGATAGCAGCGACTCTCGCACTTCTGCAGTAGACATGTCTCCATGGGTCGGCTTCTTACAAGCAATGCTTGGCTTAATAGTTGTGTCTGCGGTTCCCCCAGCAACTCTGCACTTCCCGGCCTAACCCGGTCCGAGCCAGGCCCACGCGGCTCAACACAGCTCTTACACACACTCTCTCTCTAACTCCCCTCTGTGTTCAAGGGCTTTTATCTTCTCCTGCCCTATGGTTATTGCTCCTGAACTCTGTAGTTCATTTTCAGCTTGACTGTAGAGAAAATTTTGCTTTCAGCATACAACCCCCAATAGTCTCTGAACACCTGTAGTAGGACTATGATGAGCAGAATGCTAAACACTGCCATCTTGTGGTTAAATATAAATCTGCATTCACAGTAACAATGCACAGTTACGTACTGTATTTCCCTATCTAAGATTGCCGAGAGTTGAGAGTTTTGTTTTATCCAGGTTGTTTTTAATACAATAAATCTTTCAGACAGAAGTTGTTGGTCTATTTTGCTTTAATAGGCGAGACTCTTTCAAACAGCCTAATTCTTCAGTGACAATATTAATTGCACCTGTAGCGGTACCCGTAGGGGCTGCTAAAAGTTGTAGTCCACCTGTCACCCTGCCCAGCCCGGCATTCACTTCCCAATCACCTTGGAGACAATGAACGGTCCAGATGTTTGTTTTATTATTTTATTGAGTTATTAGACCTTGGATAGGGATAGGAGTATATGGAATGCCCAGTAAAACGAACAATTAGTTGATTTGTATTTCAATCAGTTGTGATGACTATATACACTTTACAGTACCGGTCTCCTCCAGCACAACACTTGCTCGGAGACTGTTTCACTCTCTCTCTCTCCTCCACAACACTTCACTTCCAGATACAGATAGCACATAGTTAGGCTAAACACTGACTCAGTCATGCCCTAGAAATTGCCATTTGCGGGCAGGGACCGCGGGTCCCTTTTAGTGTAGCAAAAATAGAATAGGAAGTCTTTTTGTGCTAGCTGACCTATGGTGGACTATTGCTCCCAGCAATCCCTCTTCAGGCCCTGCCAGCCCTCCTGGCTGCCGGTGCCAGACTTTACTGCCCGTGACATTGCCCTAACTGGCTCTACATCCAGCTCTGATTGTTTTCTGTCAGTCCTGTCTGGCATTCCTCTCCAGTCCTCCCGACTACCCATGTCACTCACCAGCCCTCCTAGCTGCTCTCACACCGGTGGTACCCTCCTGAAGGCTTGCCCAGCAATACCGACTCCTGTTGTCCTCTCTGACTCCTCGCTGGTGTGCCTCCTGTTCAAATCTTTCATGGGTTCTTTGAAGGGATCTGTCCTGCACCCAGGCCCAAGTTCACCCCCCCAGAATGGGGAGTGTCCTCAAAGGCCCCGACAGCCTAGTGCTCCATCCTCAGTTCTTCCACCTGACAACAACCCAGCTGGGCTGACCCTAGGTATTTAAGGAGGCCTGCCCCCTGCCAATCCAAGTTGGGGATTGGTCAGAGCTCCTTAGAACACCCCAGGCAGCTCCACCTCTCTTCCCCTCCTCTCTTCTAGAATCCTCTAGAAGCCAGAGGGAGGTAACCGAGAAGTGTTGCTATCTGTGAGTCACCAGCCTACATTAAGCCACTCCCAGCCCACACAGATCAAAACAGCTTCCAGCTAGGCCTGCTTAAATTTACCTGCACTCACCAAAAATATCACCTCTAGCACCTACCTCTGTTGACACAGTTAAAGAGGTTGTAAACCCCCCAAAATAAACCAAAAAAAACCCAACAAACTAGCTCCTTATGAAATACTCACCTTAGAACAAAGCCCCCTCAGCGGTGCCCACACACCACTGAGACGGCTGACATCTTCCCCAGTGTTTCTTCTGGGTTCGCGGGCTCCGGTGCTGTAACTGGCCAGAGCCGCAATGACATTAGTCCCATGTATGCACCTGGGAGCCACTGGTTACGGCACAGGGCCCTGAATAAACAACATGGGCGGCCATTCCTTCAGAGCGCATGCGCTGATGACATAATCTGCGCAGTATACAGTAAATATCTCCTAAAAGGTGTAAGTTTAGGAGATATTTACCATACCCATAGGCAGGGGCGTTGCTAGGTAGCGCAAAAAGACCAGGGGCTTCAGCCCGAAGTCAGAGCCCAGCACCGGGGGGGGGTGATGGTGGGGGGTGTTACCTACCTGACATACACTGACCTACCTGACCTACCTGGCTGACATACACTGACCTACATGACATACCTGAATCGTACTAATCTACCTGACATACACTGACCTACATGACATGCACTGACCTACCTGACACATACTAACCTACCTTGGTGACATACACTGACCTACATGACATACCTGAAACGTACTAACCTACCTGACATACACTGACCTACCTATCTGACATACACTGACCTACATGACATACACTAACCTACATGGCTGACATACACTGACCTACATGGCATACCTGACACGTACTGACCTACCTGACATGCACTGACCTTCCTGACATGCACTGACCTACCTAACATACACTGACCTACCTGACATGCACTGACCTACCTGACATGCACTGACCTACCTAACATACACTGACCTACCTATCTGACATACACTGACCTACCTGGCTGACACACACTGACCTACATGACATACACTGACCTACCTGACCCACACTGACCTACCTGACCCACACTAACCTACATGACATACACTGACCTACATGACATACACTGACCTACCTGACATACACTGACCTACCTATCTGACATACACTGCCCTACCTGGCTGACACACACTGACCTACATGACATACACTGACCTACCTGACCCACACTGACCTACCTGACCCACACTGACCTACATGACATACACTGACCTACATGACATACACTGACCTACCTGAGACACACTGACCTACATGACATACACTGACCTACATGACATACACTGACCTACCTGAGACACGCTGATCTACCTGGCTGACATACACTGACCTACATGACATACCTGACATGCACTGACCTACCTGACATACACTGACCTACCTATCTGACACACACTGACCTAATTGATACACTGACCTACTTACCTGACACACACTGACTTACCTATCTGACCTACCTGACACACACTGACCTACCTATTTGACCTACCTGACACACACTGGCCTACCTATCTGACCTACCTGACACACACTGACCTACCTATCTGACACACACTGACCTAATTGATACACTGACCTACCTACCAGACACACACTGACCTACCTATCTGACCTACCTGACACACACTGACCTACCTATCTGACCTACCTGACACACACTGACCTACCTATCTGACATACACTGACCTACCTATCTGACATACACTGACCCACACTGACCTACCTGACATGCACTGACCTACCTGCCCTTGCCCCCTTAAAGCCTAAGTTTATTTATTTAAAATTAGCCAAGGGGCAGTCAAATCAACAATTGCAGCCACTGTGCCCCGTCAAATGCAGCCACTGTGCCCCGTCAAATGCAGCCACTGTGCCCGTCAATTGCAACCACTGTGCCCCATCAATTGCAACCACTGTGCCCCATGAAATGAAGCCACTGTGCCTGTCAAAAGAGAGAAGAGAGAGAATAGAGACAGAGAAGAAGAGAGAGAGAAGGAGAGAAGGGGAGAAAGAGAGAAAGCGAGAGAGAGAAGGAGAGCGAGAAACACAGAGAGAGAGTGACACCTTTTTTTTTATCTTCGTTCTGTCCCACTCCCAGTCACAGCCACCATGGCCGTTATTCAGCGTGACTCTGGAGGTTGAGGGAGAAGGAGGCATCGCCGCGCCGGTGTTCTCTTGAGAGAGGGGGTGCTGACACAGAGGGGGGTGGTGCTGACAGAGAGGGGGAGGGCCGATGGCTCAGTGCGTGTACATGCCTGCTCTTCTCTACTCCACCTCCAATGCCGCCCGCCGCAGCCGCGACCCGCCCGCTAGTTTCTCCTCCACACCCGCTGAGACTCGGGGCTATGGGCTCCACATTCAGGGCTCCAGCCTCGATAGCCACCCCCTGGCGACGCCTCTGCCCATAGGTAAGCCTTATTATAGACTTAGCTTTAGGTACGAACAAACCAGGGGCGTTTATTTCCTCTTTAAACAAATTGTTTTAGAGAAAATATGTAAAAAAATATCTTAGAGCAAGGTCCTTTTTTCTCTCCCCTTCAGGATTTTTATATTCCTCTGTTTGTTGGAATTGTGCCTTAAAAAGTGCCAAACTCATTTAGCTTAATGCATCATCTTTCATGTCCTAAAGGCAGTTCACTTACCGATGAAATCAACAGTTTATTATCATCTGTTTCATATGCAAGCTTTGATGAAGCAGTAGCAAAGATCACACAGTGTGGTCACAACGCTCTGTTAGCAAAAACTAATATTAAATCAGCTTTTAGACTGCTTCCTATTGCTCCTAAATCTTTTGGTTCCCTTGGGTTTTATTTTGACGGCTTTTATTTCTTTGATATGTGTTTAACCATGGGTTATTCATTGCCTTGTACCTATTTTGAGGCTTTTGCTAGTTTACTTGAATAGGTTTTAGTTTACAAATTATTAAATATTTATATATATATATATATATATATATACATATATATATATATATATATATATATATATATACATATATATATATATATATGTGTGTATGTTTTTGCTTGTGGATTCTTGGGATTCCTCCATTTGTGTAAAATTATCCTGTCATATTGTACATATTTCGGTTTACGTTTAGCATCAGAAAAGACAGTTTTCTCTACTTTTTTGGATTTCCTAGGTATCCAATATTGATACATCATCTATGGGAGTTTAGGTTGCTAGTCCCAAAATTCTCAGATTGAAGTCTCTTATCTCTTACTTTTTTTATTCTTAGAAAGAATTATTAAAAGAATTGCAGTCACATTTAGGTCTGTTTTCATTTGCTTCCAGAATTTTGCCAGTTGGCAGAATATTTTCTAGGCATCTTGCCATGACCACGTCCCCCTTTTCTAATCTTAGCTTGACTTGTGATCTTAAAGAGGATTTATTAGTCTGGTCACAGCTTTTTTTTAATGTTTACAGTGCAGACCTTTTTGGTAGGACAGCTTCATTTTTGTGGAAGAATTTAATCTACTTACCAATGTAGCCTGATGAAAATTTTTTGTTGCAGAGTTGAATAGCTATTGGTGCTGCGGTAGTTTGCCCAATTCATGGATCTTAAAGAAGCAACAAAAAATCTTGTTTTGTACTGTTATTGGGTATTTGAAATCTGGAGGCAACATTTTGCCCATTAAAAGGATTATAATAAAATTTGACACTAAAGGCATAATTTTTGCAGTGAACTGTTTGTCTTCTAAATCCACATTTGTCATTAAACTACTTTGTTATTTTGTGCTTTTATGCCTTATGTTTAACATTTGGTTTAGGGCTAAGTATATGCCAGGAAATTGAATTGAATATTATCACAGATGCTTTATCTTGTTTCCATATATATTGTTCCAGTGACTTTTGACAAATACAGACCAGGAAGGTTTTGTCTGCCCAGCTCATCTGTGGGATTTAATTTGAATACTGTTTAAGATGCTATTAAACTGATAAATGGGCCACATTTTAATTGGTATGGCAAAAATTGATTTTATTCAAACAAGGATTTCGATTATTGTTTTTATAGACCATCTGAGCAAACTGTCCTTATCTGTTTTCTTTAATTCAGGAGAAATATTCTTTTTATTTTTCCCTAAAATTAAAAAATCTTCTTCCCGCAATAGTCATGCAAGCCCTTAAGGGCTACAGGAAAGCTAATATCCTTCCAGACAATAGAAGACCAGTTTCCATAGATAGTTCTTAAAAATTCTGTTCAATAACCTTTGTTGTCTGTATCTCATCATATGAATCCATGCTTTTCAACACCACATTTTTTTAAGCATTTTTTTCTTCCTTAAGGATTACAGAGTTGGTGCATAAGAACAAGAAAAATTAGTCTGGCATTATGTTTGATGAAATAGTTTTATCTGACAAAGTTATATGTGTTTATATCCGTAAACCAAAAACTGACCAAATCGGCAAAGGCTCACTCTACATGCTTGTAATGATCTACTTATTTGCTCTGTTCTTGTAATTAAAAATTGTTTATCTGTAAGACCTTATTATAATCTTAATTTTCTCTTGCACTTAGTTATTTTTCCATAATTACAGTTTAATTCTGTTGTCTGAAAGCTTTAAATTTTAGAAATCCTAAATCACTTCTCATTCATTTAGAATTGGAGCTGCAATAGAAGCTGCTAGACAATGCTGTAATTAAAAAACTGGGTAGATGGGAAGCTCACAGATTCAATATATTTATGTTTGTGCTAAAATCCCTTTAATTTGTTTTAGGTGAAAAAATATATACCAGTATTTGGGTTACTGGACATTCAAATTTCTTCTGGATTCACAAATCTCATCTCAGTGAAGCTACTCTGAAAAAAAAAAGAAAAGAAAAAAAGAAAAGTATGCATCTAGATGTTTTAATTTTTTTTTTAATTGTAAACTGTATATTTTCACATATCTATCAAATTTGGCCCACCTCTTCTATCTGAATCACAAACCTTAGAGGACACAGATCAAGTTAAAACATTGCATATACTGTTTAAAATTAAACATTTTTTCTCTTAAATCGTCTACTGTGTGTTGGCTGTTATCACATTTTTTTAAACCTTAAAAAAAAGTTAAAGGGTAACCCTATTTTCATGAAAAATAATATATCATACAATTGCTACACAAGCCAAATTGCAATTTAAAGTGGTTGTAAACCTTTACATATACCCACTGAGGTGACTAGCCTCAGGTGATACACGGAAATTAAATACATTCTCCTACATAAGCTGTACCTAATTGTCTACAGCCCTTTCTTCTCTACATCCTCCTAAAGCACACAGTTTACACTGCCATTCTGAGCTTCTAGAGGCAGGGGGCTGGGATCTGATGTAACACACTGCACACCATAGAGCAAGGAGCTGAGTGCACTCTGTGTCCTGAGTGGAGGGAATTGACACCCCCCCCCCCCTCCTGCACAGCCTCAAAGGGAAACATGCACAGCTGAGGCTGTCAATCACCCTCTGTGTGCTGGAGGGTGGGCGGGGCTGTCTCTTGAAATTCCCTGGTGTCCTCATATACTGTTAGAAGTGACTCATGCAGATAGAGGGAGCAGACAGAAATTACACTCTGTGCTTTGGATTGAGGCAAGTAAACGCTATAGAAGGATATGCTTTGTTCATTTTTAATGTCAAAGGTTTACAACCGATTTAGTGTTGATAAAAATTACCTTTACTTTTAAATCTGCAGCTGCTGTAATTTTCTGTAAAATGCAATACAATATGACAACCTGGAGACCTTCTGAAAACTCTCAGTATACAGAGTGCACCCAAAAATATAACTACCTGCTTGTTTTTGTGATTGGCTCACTGTTTTTCCCAGAAGTCTGCACTAAAATACAAGTAAAAGGCATCCTCCGCAACAGGAATGATATTTTTGTTGATATACTCCCTAAAGAGATACAGATACTGTATCTTTTTTCTTTAGAAGACCGCAAGTGCATCAGCTGATTAAATTAAACACAGACAATCCCGATCAGGAACCAGACTTTCAAGGACATAGTAGAACATACAGCTTTTTCTTAAGAACAGAAACAAATAGGATGCTGCTACAACATTTGTTAAAATTCTTGCAATGTATGTAGATCACCTGGAGGGGATATTTTTTTTTTCTCAACAAGTGGAATTACTCTTTAAATACATCTTTGGAAAAGTGTATGTTTATAAATGTTATGCCGCGTACACACGGTCGGACTTTTCAGCTACAAAAGTCCGACAGCCCGTTCGACAGACTTTCGACGGACTTTTGGCGGACTTTCAATAGACTTTCTAAGGACCGGACTTGCCTACACACGATCACACAAAAGTCAGACGGATTCGTACGTGATGACGTACACCGGACTAAAATAAGGAAGTTGATAGCCAGTAGCCAATAGTTGACCTAGCGTGGGTTTTTGTCCGTCGGACTAGCATACAGACAAGCGGATTTCTGGGTCCAGCGGAGTTACGACGTAAAGATTTGATGCATGTTCCAAATCTAAAGTCCGTCAGATTTGCGACTGGAAAAGTCCGCTGAAGGTCCGTTGAAGCCCACACACGATCGGATTGTCTGCCCGATTTGGTCCGTCGGACAAGTCCGGTCGAAAAGTCAGACCGTGTGTACGCGGCATTCGTTTTTCATTTTGTCCTTTTGAAAGAAGTTTACTTGGCTTGTACAGACAAGATGGCTCACATCTTTCAGGTATTGGTCTGAATAAATGTAATTTTGGCTAGTAGAGGACTAATATGAGTTTCAGGAGATTGATAGCAATTGTGCTTAAGTTCTGATTATTAAGCAATAGTTGATTTTTTATCAAATTAATTGTTTGGTATAATTAAAAAGTGTTTTAAAACCAATAAAATTGCTGTGGTTATTCCTTTGCTAAGTTTGTAGTGTAATTTAATTTATTTATTGTTGTATGGTTGAATCGTTGGGTGCTGCTTACAATCCCATTGTAAGGGGGGGCACAATTTATATATGCAACTCCCTCTTCATTCCCAAATTGCATAATCCAAATGAGGGCTTAATAATGCTTTTGAACAGATGCAAAATGATATCTCTCTCTATGCAGTCCATACCTCTTTCAACACAAGAAAATATTCTGCTAGGTTTAGAAACCGCAGCTTGGCATTGCATGCTATTATTAAAGCAGTAGTAAACCGCAGCCCTCTTTTTTTTTTTTTTTAAACCTACAAGACAAAGTTATAATGTGCTAGTACATTATGTGAAACTTACCTTAAAATAAAGCCCTCCAGCGGCACGCTGTCACCAAGGCTTCCATCTTCACCTGGTCTTCCTTCTAAGTTGGCGG
Organism: Lithobates clamitans; assembly: GCA_037952925.1. Lineage (NCBI taxonomy): Eukaryota > Metazoa > Chordata > Amphibia > Anura > Ranidae > Lithobates > Lithobates clamitans. The sequence goes on along the minus strand of JBBGZY010000131.1, from coordinate 3,009,798 downwards.
GCTTCGGTCCTTTCATTAGATGAGCCATGATGATCTCACGCATGCACTCGGGAGTTGCTGTTCATGGCACATGGCTCTGAAGGAACAGCACAAGTGTGCTGAAGAGCGCTTGCGCCGGTGATGTCACTGGCGGCTTTACAAGTTAGTATTTCCTAAACGGTGCACGTTTAGGAGATATTTACTGTACCTACAGGTAAGCCTTAGTGTAGGCTTACCTATAGCTAAAAAACAACCAACAGAGTTTTCTCTTTAAGTATATATTCTACAGACACCCAGATCCTTCTCCACCATTGACTCCCTCATTTGTTCTCCTCCTAGTATGTATGATGCATGCATGTTTTTAGCCCCCAAGTGCATAACTTTACATTTATCAACATTAAACCTCATTTTGCCACAAAGTCATCCAATTAAACAGTGCATCGAGGTTGGCTTGTAAGTTGGAGACATCCAGTAAGGACATGATTCCATTGCATAGCTTGGTGTCATCTGCAAAGACTGAAATGGTACCTTTAATCCAAAACACTATTTTATTTTTAAATATATTAAAAAGTAAGGGTCCCAATACTGATCCTTGGGGTACACCACCAATAACCTTAGGGTCATTAGGAGCACTCACAGTGCATAGGTGGTAAGTCTTATGCAGGAAGTAGGGTGGTAACAGGAGCACACTGTTGGGGTCAAAGCCCAGCATTGATAAAAAAAAATTGTATTTTGTTTTAGAAGAGCAGGGAAGGATTCTTTCAGGTTTTATTGCTCTCTGTGTTCCTAATCTATAGATTCTACAAAGTAGATGGGAAAGAGAACTTTTGACAATTTTTGTTTTCCTTTCTCTGTGACAACAGCATTCTCAATTTATTGTATGGGTACAAATTAAGGAAAATCTCTAGACAGACAGAGATAAAAAAAACTGACAGCAATTTTAACTCTTCCCCGCTCTATCCAAAAGGGTTTGAACTGTCCCACAAATCAGGACCCACAAGGTAGTAGCTGTACGGTGGCCGCTTTAAGGGGCATAGGGCTGATGCGCGTGCCCGGCGGCCACGATGTCCGCCAGGCAACCTCGATAACTCCTGACAGAGCAGGAAAGGGGGATCTCTGTGTGTAAACACACAAATCCACGTTCTGTCAGGGGAGAGGAGACAGATTCTGTGTTCCTTGTATATAGCAAAAGCGATTGGTCTCCTCCCCCAGTCAGTCCCATCCCCCCACAGTTAGAACACACACCGAGGGAACACATTTAACCCCTTGATCGCCCCCTAGTGTTAACCCCTTCCCTGCCAGTGGCATTTATACAGTAATCAGTGGCTATTTTTAGCTGTGATCGCTGTATAAAGGTCAATAGTCTGAAAAAAGTGTCGAAAGTGTCCGATCTGTCCTCCACAATGTCGCAGTCCTGATAAAAATCTTAGATCGCCGCCATTAAAAAGTGAAAAAAATAAAAAATATTAAAAATGCCATAAATCAATAACCTATTTTGTAGACGCTATAACTTTTGTGCAAACCAATCAATATACGCTTATTGCAATTTTTTTTAACCAAAAATATGTAGAAGAATACATATTGGCCTAAACTGAGGAAATCATTTTTTTTTTAATTGGGATATTTATTATAGCAAAAAGGAAAAAATATTGTGTTTTTTTCAAAATTGTCTGTCTTTTTTTGTTTATAGCGCAAAAAATAAAAACCGTAGAGGTGATCAAATACCACAAAAAGAAAGCTCTATTTGTGGGGAAAAAAGGACATAAATCTTGTTTGGGTACAGGGTCGCATGAACGCGCAATTGTCAGTTAAAGTGACGCATTGCCGTATCACAAAAAATGGCCTTGTCAGCAAGGGGGCAAATTCTTCCAGGGCTGAAGTGGTTAATAAAAAAAAAAAATTAAAAAGAGGCTATAGCCTCTTTTCCTTTAAATATGTTTTATACTTACAACTATCCACAGTCATATCATAACAACTGTAGAGCAGACAGGGCATAACTAAAATCCATGGGACCCCATAGAAACATTTTGATAGGGACCCCTGGTTCTCTGTTGCTGCCTGCAGTGTCATATGTAACTACAGTATATTTACCAGTATAATGCAAGGGACCAGTGCTGTAGTAGTAGTAGTAGTAGCAATAATAACCATATTTATATCAGCTGTCGTATAAAGTTTTAACTAAGTAGAAACTCTGAGATTTTAACTGCATTAGGCATACAGGCTTATATCCGTCTGTAGCAGAAGTCCGGAGGGAAATAAATCTACCCTGCTAAGACAGCAACGCCAATGCACTTTACTGCACAGAGGGGGACTTCAGCCCTCCTGTGCTGAAAACTTAACAGTTTTGTTTTCCTTAAAACATCCCTATTGGGGCCCCTTCTTACCCTAGGCCCAATAGCAGCCGTGTGGGCTGTTATGGTTATTATTACGCTACTGACTGCAGACGCGAATTATACAGCAGGCCCATTCCAGAGCACTACTGAAGAGTATTAAATAACATTTCACACTGCACGTCAAGCAACTTTTTCTCACTATCTACACAGTTCAGCAATTAAAATGATATAACTCTCCCGTAACTTGGAATAGGCGCAGACGCTAGACTTTGATATTCTTTGCATATCTAATGTCCCACAGGAACATAAGTCGCTCTGATAACTAAGAAACCAGACAAGCTTATGTATAGTTCTTCAGTAAAATTATGCATTCACATGTTCATATTACTTTAACATATGCTAGCTAGCTTTAATTATGTCACACTTTTTTGTGAAGGTGTAAGAATATAATGTAAACGTGTTTCAACTGTTAAGCTGTCATCCCAAGACTGTATTTTCATTACAATGTGTGAGATATTTAAAACTTTACATTATAAGTAGTGGAAACAGACAAGTCAGTGGACCAATTCTACCATATAGTGAATGGGGAGGTTGATTTTACATTTATGTTATGATGTAACAAAAAAGCATCATAGTTCCATTAGCTATAAGAAGGGAGGCAAAGGAGCCTAAACTGTGACCTCCGGCTCCTACACCAAAGATATGGTTGTAGCTGCCTCCTCCTTAAACATATGCTTCTGTCATGCAGCAATATGGATTCCTTTCTCTTTCTCAGCTGTCATATAGAAACACTCTAGTAATAAGTGTTTCTATGATTAGCTAATGACAGTTGAAGGAGAAGGGGGGTTACACCACCTGCTGGGTGCGTAAATGCTGAGTAAAAATACTGCAGTTTTTTTAAGTATTTGTGTATACATTTATTAAAATGTTAACATATGCAATATACTGTATATGCTTCTTTCAGTAAAAAACAGGGGTAGAATTTTTTTTTATAAAACCTTTTCTTTTTGCTACTAAACAGCAACATTTTTATGCAATCAGTGTTTATGTTCCATGTCCTTTTCTATGTAGTTATCTTAGGTAGTTTCAACTTAGCCTACTGTATATCCAATAAGACATGTACGGAGCTGTATTGTAAAGGAAGCAGAGTACAGACATGAAAGGGTGCAAGGAACTTAGGGAAGGAAGAAGTAGGATAAGGAAGGGTTTAAGGAAGTTAGGGATATGCTGGGATTGGTGGATCAGTGTAGAAGGGGAGGAGAGTTTTAATCAGTGCTTAAGCCAGGGGAAATTATACAGCAGTCGTGAGTTGGAGAGTCAGGCGGAATGTTCCCTGAGGTAGCTGAGAGATAGCAGGTAGCATGAGTGGTTTAGAGCAGCTATGGGTACAGCTTATGGAAGCAGCAGAGACCCATGGAGCAGAATGGCTGCAGAGCCAGATTGCATCCACACTACAGGGGGTTGAGCAGGGCCCATCCACTGCGAGGCCTGCCTCATCACGGGCTAGGAGGTCTAGACCTCCGGAGCGCCTTAGTCCTGACATCGCTCCCAGGACTCAGAGGAGACTGGGGAGCCCGAGTCGGACCCCCTCGGGACCCTCGCCGGCAAAACAGACACCTAAAAGAGCGGGCGGGGGGGGCAGCAAGGAGAGACAGATTGCAGCAAAGTCACAGGGGGGGAGGCGTAATGCGGAAACCCAGGCCAGCCCCCGCTGGTGCATCTCCGCGGGATAGACAGCAGGCTGCCACCACCGGCGATGCTCCGGTCGGGGTGGCAACCCGGCGAGGGAGAACGGGACGGTTGGGCGCCGGCATGGCCTGTGAAACGGCCGGCGGCTTGCCTCGTGGCGGCGCCATCTTACCTCAGGGAAGAGGTCCAGCCAGTCAGCACAGGGATCGTCAGTCCAGAGGCCCCGCCTCCAGGTTCAGTGAAGGGCCTGGGAGGGTTGGCCAGCGCAATGCCTGCGTGAGAGACAGGTCGCCGAGTGATGACATCATTTCCCCATACGAGGGGAACGGAGGAAGGAACCCTCAGATGGATGTCGCCCCCCCTCCAGTCGCTCAGGCTGCAGGACGAAAGTTGGCCAGAAGAACAGCAGTGGAAGAACAGCAACTGATACAGAGGAACAGCAGCAGCAGCAGCGAGGAGGGCGAGCTGAGCGATGATCCACAGGAGGCAGCGGTGGAGTCGGGTCCGACGGCTGGTGGGTCCTCTCACCTAAGGCAGCCTGGTAAGCGAACGTCTGTTTCCGTTACTAATGTCTATGGGTTGACTGAAGCAGGGGGAGTCAGTGTGGGGTGGGATGAGCAAGGTGCAGTAAGGGGGGGAGAAGGGGATTTATGGGAGTCAGTGAGGGAGTTACTTCGCCGCCTGGAGAGCGGGGCTCCGCAACCCTCATCCCCCATCAGCCCGTGGGTACCACAGCCCCCAAGTTTTAGGGATCCCATGGTTGTAGTGGACCCCCCGCAAAGGCCGACGACGTTGGTGGTGGCCGAGACACAGACGGGAGGTGACGGCGTGGGAGATTCTGCAAAAACCACAACGCAGGAAAAGGATGCGGAAAAGGTGAGACTGGCAGATGCGGCCAAGTGTGAGGTCTACGTTTGCTTCGAGGGACCTTTTGGGGGCGCATTTGAAAAAAGAGATAAGAGAAAAAATTTGGAAAAACGAGTTTGTGGAGATTTTCTCCTTGCTCCCATTAGAAAAGTTTAATTTAGACAGGGTAAAGCCAGATGAGAGTAAAAAAGAGGAGGAAGAGAAGAGAAGGTACAGATTAATTCCGCGCACGTTTGCTAACTGGTTGCAAGCTTTTGCGATTCTGGCTAGCGTGATTGGGGAAAAAGCCCCCGAGAATTGCTCTGCATTATTCTGTTATTTAGAAGCGATCAGCGAGGCACATCGAGTATATGGGGGTTTAGCATGGCTTCGTTATGACGAGCAGTTTCGTCAAAGAAAGGCTATTCGACCATCGATTAGATGGGACCATAAAGATATAAGTCTCTGGATGAAGTTGATGACGTCATCCAGGGCTGCGAGCCCGTTTTTTCAAGGAGGGGTCGGCGGCACCTCCTCCGCTGGATCGCCGGCCCCAAAAAAGAAAGGGGTGTGCTGGCAGTTCAATGAAGGCAACTGTCGGTTCGGGACTTCATGTCGCTACAAACATAAATGCTCCGGATGTAGTGGGGGGCACCCTTTTGCGCGCTGCTTCAAGCAAGGAAAAGGTCGCACAGGAGACATCGTTGGAAAAAGGGATGACGCCGGTGAGACTAGAAAGGATGCTACCTTTCCTAAATAGGTACCCGGATAGGGCGGCGGCCATGTTATTAGAAACAGGGTTCAGAGAGGGTTTTCGAATTCCGAATTCATTGCGGGAGGTTCCGCCAGTTGCAGACAATTTGAAGTCGGCACGCCTCCACCCGGAGGTGGTGTCGGCTAAGCTGTTTAAGGAAGTTGCATTGGGCCGGATGGCTGGGCCATTCGCTTCCCCGCCGTTACCAGGGTTAATAGTTTCCCCGTTGGGAGTTGTTCCGAAGAAGGAGTTGGGGCAATATAGGATGATACATCATCTGTCCTACCCAAGAGGTGGCTCTGTGAACGATGGTATTGACCCGCAGGATTGTGCGGTTACCTATACATCGTTCGACGCAGCTGTCTTGTGGGTTAGAAAATATGGTAAGGGCGCCCTCATGGCTAAAACTGATGTGGAATCGGCATTTCGATTATTGCCGGTACACCCGCACAGTGTGCATTTGTTGGGATGCTGTTGGCAAGGGTCGTACTTTGTGGACCGTTGCTTGCCAATGGGTTGTTCCATTTCATGCGCACTGTTTGAGGCCTTTAGCTCATTCTTTGAATGGGCGGTTAGGGAAGCGGCAGGGATGAATTCAATTATCCATTATTTGGATGATTTCTTGTGCATAGGCCCCCCAGACTCCAGATGTTGTGCAGTGTTATTGGGAACGTTACAACACCTGGCTGACAGATTCGGGATTCCGCTGGCAGCTGACAAGACGGAGGGCCCAACGTCGGAATTAGTTTTTTTGGGCATCACTATTGAATCCATGGCGATGGAATGTAGGCTGCCTGAGGACAAATTGGTGGCGTTACGGAAGGAGGTGAGTATGGCGGGTAAGAAGCGGAAGCTGCGACTGAAGGAATTGCAATCCTTATTGGGAAAATTGAATTTTGCATGCAGAATCATTCCCATGGGTCGTGTATTCTGTAGGAGGTTGGCAGCGGCCACGGCTGGGGTGAGAGTTCCCAATCACTTTGTCAGATTGACCAGAGAATTGCAGGCTGATTTAATGGTGTGGGATGCGTTTTTGGAATGTTTTAATGGGAGGTCTGTGTGGCAAGTGGGACCGGTCAGCAATGCTGACTTGGTCCTGTTCACAGATGCGGCAGGATCAGCAGGATACGGGGCGTATTACCAGGGTAGATGGAGTGCAGGACCATGGCAGGAGATTTGGAGAGAGGCAGGTTTCCTGCGAAACCTGGTCCTCCTAGAGCTGTTTCCCATTGTTCTGGCAGTAGAACTGTGGGGGGAAGAATTGCGTAACAAAAAAGTTAGGTTCAATTGCGACAATTTGGGGGTAGTTTGGGCAATTAATAATATCACGGCCTCATCCCCACCTGTGATTAGATTGTTAAGACACTTGGTGCTCAGTTGTTTGCGCATAAATGCATTTATTTATGCTGTACATATCCCTGGAGTGGACAATAAGTTAGCGGATGCTTTGTCTCGTTTCCAGTGGGAAGAATTTCGCAAGCTGGCACCGGAGGCAAACTGGGTAGGGGAGCCATGCCCGTCGGAACTGTGGAGAGTTGTGTTGGAATCACCGCAGGATTGATCCGGCAGTCTCTCAGCGCAGGAACATGGAGGGCTTATGAAAAAGTGTGGCAAGAATGGTTTGCCTTCATGGAGGAGGTAGGAGGGTCAGAGGACTCTAATGACGTACAAACTTGGGTGTTGTGCTTCATTTGTAGAAATTATGAAAAAGGGGTCTCTGGGTCGGGAATAGGAAAGAAGATGGCGGCTTTAGCCTTTTTATTCCAATTAAAAGGACGCAGGGATGTCACAAAATCATTTATGTTTCGCAGGGCTTTGCGGGGTTTTAGAAAAGGTTCTCACAAGAAGGACTCCAGATGCCCAGTGTCATTTGAGGTGCTGGGGACGATTCTGACAAGCCTCCACAAGGTGTGTTCAGAGTATTTTGAACAAGTACTCTTTCGAGCAGCCTTTGTGGTGGCATTTTTTGGAGCATTTAGAATCGGGGAATTGGTCTCGCCATCAAAAAGGGTGGTGGGAGGTCTGAGGTTGGGTGATGTGCAGTTTTCAGATCAGTCAGTTCTGATCTGGATACAGCGATTGAAAACGGACCAGGAAGGAAAAGGGGTCAGAGTGGAGTTGTTTAAGGGTTTAGAACCCCAGTTTTGTCCGGTAACGACCCTGAGGCAGTTCTTGGATGTGCGCCCGACAGGGGAGGGAGCATTTTTTATACATAAGGATGGTTTGTGTTTATCCAGGTTTCAGTTCACAGCAGTGCTGAGGAAGTGTTTAAAAGAAGGAGGGCTTTCCCCGGGAGAATATGCAGGGCATTCTTTCCGTATGGGGGCAGCCACGGAAGCAGCTCGCTGGGGACTTCCAGAAAATGTAATAAAGAAGATAGGCAGATGGGAATCAAACAGATTTCAGATATATGTTCGTCCACAGTTATTGTGAAGTATAGTTGATTACATAGGTTAAGATTAGTAGACAGTAAAAAATGTTGGCATGTCGTTGGTATGTTTCTTTGTTATTTCTTTTCAGATCCCCCCAGATGTCTCATTTGGATTTTGGGACACTCATACGTTTTCTGGGGGGCAAAACGGGCGGACATCAGACCTGAAGGTAGACAGCTACGGCTTAAGAGAGAGGAGGGCACGGTCAGGTGGTTGGGTATACCAGGCATGAGGTGGCAGCAAGTGGTTCCTGAGGTACATAGATTCTCCAGGTTGGACAGGGTCCCTGACATATTGGTTCTTCATGTGGGAGGAAATGACTTGGGTATTAGACCAATGAGGCAGGTCAAAAAAGATATCAAATGGGACTTTCTCAGGCTCCAGGCATCCTTTCCAGACATGCTGTTCGTATGGTCCGATATAGTTGCCCGTATGTCTTGGAGGGGGGCACGATCGTGGGAAAAACTCAATAAGACCCGTATAAAAGTCAACAAGGAGGTGGGCAGGTTTGTTGCCAGTAATGGGGGTATTGTGATACGACATTGGGAATTAGAAACCGACACTTGGATGTACCTGAGAGGGGATGGTGTTCACCTTAACCCGGTGGGGATTGATCTTTGGTCCCTGGGGCTGGAGGATGGCATTAGAAGAGCATTTTTAGTGTGGCTGCGGGCACAAGCGTAAGGTGTCACACTTGTGCCGCGGTGGCGCTTGGTCCTTGGCGACAATAGTTAATATATATATGGATATATATATATATATTGTTTACAATGAGGATTGAAAATGTTGGGACACATCCCAGGATGGAGTTTTCCGGTTGGTCCAGTCAGTTTTTGGACCAACTGGTAATAAATGGGGGTCTGGGTCAGTTAGTGAGTCCTCGCGGCGAGTTAGCGGCTGGGGACAGATCTAACAAATGGGGCTCAGGCTCAAAAAGTGATTGGGGTCGTCAGGGACCAGCAACAATAAGGTTACTGAGAGTCAGAGTTAAATATTTTAAATATTTTGAATATTTAAATGTTATAAATATTGAAAATAAAAGTTACAGTTTTTTATTGTTTTTTGTTAAATAAAGGCCGATAAGGCCATTTATATCCAATCCAGGTGTCGGTGTCATTACTTAATAATAAAAAATGTATGCATGTATTGGTAGGGAAGTAAGGTATCTGGCTACCCTATTCAAGACATGTACAGAGCTGTATTGTAAAGGAAGCAGAGTACAGACATGAAAGGGTGCAAGGAACTTAGGGAAGGAAGAAGTAGGATAAGGAAGGGTTTAAGGAAGTTAGGGATATGCTGGGATTGGTGGATCAGTGTAGAAAGGGAGGAGAGTTTTAATCAGTGCTTAAGCCAGGGGAAATTATACAGCAGTCGTGAGTTGGAGAGTCAGGAGGAACGTTCCCGCCCTCCCGCCCTAGCTGAGGGGTTGTTTAATGTTTTAGGAGAGTGTGGTTGGCGCTTGGTCCTTGGCGACAATAGTTAATATATATATGGATATATATATATATATATTGTTTACAATGAGGATTGAAAACGTTGGGACACATCCCAGGATGGAGTTTTCCGGTTGGTCCAGTCAGTTTTTGGACCAACTGGTAATAAATGGGGGTCTGGGTCAGTTAGTGAGTCCTCGCAGCGATTTAGCGGCTGGGGACAGATCTAACAAATGGGGCTCAGGCTCAAAAAGTGATTGGGGTCGTCAGGGACCAGCAACAATAAGGTTACTGAGAGTCAGAGTTAAATATTTTAAATATTTTGAATATTTAAATGTTATAAATATTGAAAATAAAAGTTACAGTTTTTTATTGGTTTTTGTTAAATAAAGGCCGATAAGGCCATTTACATCCAATCCAGGTGTCGGTGTCATTACTTAATAATAAAAAATGTATGCATGTATTGATAGGGAAGTAAGGTATCTGGCTACCCTATTCATGTTTAAGACCCTGTTTACACCTATCCGTCATAACGCATCACAACACATTGTAGTAATATGCCCAAAACATGCTCGGCCATTTCAGTATATGATGTGGACAAGAAGGCCTGGCTTGCAGTCTCCGCTCTAATTCATCCCAAAGGTGGTCTATTGGGTTAAGGTCAAGACTCTGTGGAGGCCAGTCAAGTTCCTTCACCCCAAACTCGCTCATCCATGTCTTTATGGACCTTGTTTGTGCACTGGTGCACAGTCATGTTGGAACAGGAAGGGGCCATCCCCAAACTGTTCCCACAAAGTTGGGAGCATGAAATTGTCCAAAATGTCTTCGTATGCTGACGCCTTAAGAGTTTCCTTCGCTGGAGCTAAGGGGCCAATCCCAACCCCTGAAAAACAACCCCCCCGCCATAATCCCCCCTCCACCAAATGATTTGGACCAGTGCACAAAGCAAGGTCCATAAAGGCATGGATGAGCGAGTTTGGGGTGGAGGAACTTGACTGGCCTGCACAAAGTCCTGACCTCAATCCAATAGAACACCTTTGGGATGAATAAGAGTGGAGACTGCGAGCCAGGCCTTCTCCTACACATCAGTGCCTGACCTCACAAATGCGCTTCTGGAAGAATGGTCAAACATTTCTATAAACAGACTCCTAAACCTTGTGGGCAGCCTTCCTAGAAGAGTTGAAGCTGTTATAGCTGCAAAGGGTGGGCCAACCTAAAAATTGAACACTACGGACTAATGCCCCGTACACACGGTCGGATTTTCCGACGGAAAATGTGTGATAGGACCTTGTTGTCGGAAATTCCGACCATGTGTGGGCTCCATCACACATTTTCCATCAGATTTTCCGACACACAAAGTTCAAGGGCTTGCTATGAAATTTTCCGACAACAAAATCCGTTGTCGGAAATTCCGATCGTGTGTACACAAATCCGACGCACAAAGTGCCACGCATGCTCAGAATAAATAAAGAGATGAAAGCTTTTGGCTACTGCCCCGTTTATAGACCCGACGTACTTGTTTTACGTCACCGCGTTCAGAATGATCGGATTTTCCGACAACTTTGTGTGACCGTGTGTATGCAAGACAAGTTTGAGCCAACATTCGTAGGAAAAAATCCTAGGATTTTGTTGTCGGAATGTCCGATCAATGTCCGACCGTGTGTACGGGGCATAAGACTGGGATGCCAATAAATTTCATGTGTGTAAAGGCAGGCATCCCAATACTTTTGGTATTACAATGTATATATATATATATATATATATATATATATATATATATATATATATATATATATATATATATACAGTATGCATTGTATTTGTGAGAGGGACCATTCATAAATAATTATGTTTTTAATATGTTTTTATTTCTATCAGGACATTTCTGTGATGCTTGTACCTGAGTGTACTTTTGGGTTTATAAATACACTCGGTAACAATTGTTTCAGGAATTTCATTTTTGTGAGATACTACCAAAGGAAAATCACATCCAATGGGGAAGCAGTCGCTGCCACTTTCCTCATTAGCAGCAGCTGATTGATAATTATAAAACCACTCCCATCAGAATCACTCTGAACATGGACACAGACAGCAGTTTCTTCAGAATAACAAAAAGGTATATAAAATATGTATTCTGTTACATATTTTTGGTAAAAAAAATCACAATAAGTGTGTATTGATTGGTTTGTGCAAAAGTTATAGCGTCTACAAACTATGGGATTTTTTTTACATTTTTTTTTTACTAGTAATAGCGGCAATCGGTGACTTATAGTGGGACTGCGATATTGGGATGGACAAATCAGACACCCAACTGACACTTTTTTGGGAACCAGTGACATTATTACAGTGATCAGTACTAAAAATAAGCGCTGTCACTGTACTAATGACACTGGCAGGGAAGGGGTTAACATCAGGGGTGATCAAAGGGTTAACTGTGTGCCTAGCTAATGTTTCAGTGTAGTGTGGGAGGTGCTTTTACTAGTGGAAGGCATGGATCGGTGTTTCTGCTTCTGCTGTACTGACAGAACGGCAATCTGCCTTGTTTACATAGGCAGACTAGCATTCTGTCAGTGTACCGAATGATCAGCGGGTGCCGGCGAACATCAGGTCCGTGGACCAGCTGATCAGCTCCAGCTGCGTAAAATCACAGCGGGAGCGAGCCGCCGGCAGCGCGCTCAAAACCCAGAAGTGCAGAATCACATATACAGTCATGGCCAAAAGTTATGAGAATGACACAAATAATTATTTTCACAAAGTCTGACTGTTTTTATTATGGCAATTTGCATGCTGCTCAGAGTGTGGGTGCGAGCAGGTTATATACTGATGGTATGGATTCCTGGCTAATGTGGATGAATCAAGTGTTCCCTGTCAACCATCGATCAGTTCCTAGTTTGACATAGAACCTGGTTACCACCGTGAGTCGGATCTACAGCCACGGTGGTGGGTTTTCACTCCCCCCCCTCCTCTCCTTTTTGCTGTTTGTTCTTGTGTGCTCACCAGGGTGTTGGTATGTCTGCTTGTCCATGCTAAACATCTGATATACTACACTATGGCCAGTTTTTGTGTTGTTTTTTCTCCTGTATCCATTGAGGGGACTACATTTTGAAAACGGACGGTGCAGATTGTTTTTTCTTCCCAAAGGCCCTGGCTGGGTTTAATGCCATCCGCTCAATGTTACTGATGTTCTGGTAAGGGCAATCTCAGCTCATTTTGGATCGTTACTTATAATAAGCTGAACATCCTGCTATTTTGAAGATTGATTCCATTTCAAGAAATATCTGGACTTTTTCTTTGTGTTTAAATATTGATCTTTATTTTTATTAATATTTGCAGGTGGTAGGTAAAACCTCCACCTTACCAACTGTATATGAATTTTTATTTAGTGCAGTTTATTATTTTTTTCTATATACACCATAATGTTATGAAGAGTGATCAAATGAATTACAATTAATTGCGAAATTTATTTTTGCCAGGAAAATGAACTTAATCCCATAAAAAACATTTCCACTGCATTTGTGAAGAAGGCTTTAGGGCGCCCAAGCACATCCAGCAAGCGCCAGGACCATCTCCTACAGTTAATTCAGATGTGAGATCGGGGCACCACCAGTGCAGAGCTTGCTCAGGAATGGCAGCAGACACATAGAGAAGAAGACTTTTGGAGGATGACCTGTTGTCAAGAAGGGCAGCAAAGAAGCCACTTCTCTCCAGGAAAAACATCAGGGACAGACTGATATTCTGCTAAAGGTAAAAGAATTGGACTGCTGAGGACAGGGGTAAAGTCATTTTCTCTAATTAATCCACTTTCCGATTGTTTGGGGCATCCAGAAAAAAATGTTGTCCGGAGAAGAAAAGGTGAGCCCTACCATCAGTTCTGTGTCATGCCAACAGTAAAGCATCCTGAGACCATTCATGTGCGGGGTTGCTTCCCAGCCAAGATGTATAAAAAAAAGGAGACGATGGGAGTCACCAGTAAAACTTTCATGAAAAGTGGTTTGCCTTGCTTTAGACTTTTATGTTACTGACCTTGCCTTGCACTTTGACTACTTAGTAATCTGCAGATTCTGCTGTTCTTTTCCTGCCTTTTACTGACCTCAGCCTGTGCCTTGACTGTGCTTGTATTATGGAACTATGAGTATATCCCTGCTGCATGTTCCCAACCTCTAATGGTTTAAGACTAGCTATTAACGATTGCATTACTACATTTGGAAAAAGGTTTTGAAAAAACATTTACGTGGTTCACTATACATATGCATGGATGTACATTTATGGACCATCAGTCATAAGGGCCACATGATCTATCACCGGTCTATCTTTTCTGTGTATGTATATATATATATACATCATTTTTGCAAATTCCTATTTGGTGTGTATATGTCCCTCTTGGGGTGCCTATTACCAGTTTCTGGCTTGACTTATATATACTATACTAAATATTATCACCTTCATGCACACCCAAAGGTACATCAGGCACACACAAGTCACTTGTTGGCTGCTATATAAATGTTTTTACCTTTTTTTTTTGCAATCATATTCAGCATGAATAGGTAATAATATGTACATGATGTATCATGGTTGTCTAGTGTAATTAATTGGTCATTGCAGTGAAGGCACTTGGGCATGGTGGGGTAGATGATGTATGTGTTTTAAAGTGATTGTAAACCCTCATCTTGTAAAACAACCCATTTAGTTTAAAATGGAAATGGAAGGCAAAACATGCGTGCGTAGATATAAAAACATTATTAAAACTTTTTTTATAAGTGATCATCCTCTGTTTTCAGCTGCACAAGAGCTAGGAGAGAAGAAACAGCAGTACACTAAACTTTCCAGTGAAAGACTGTGCTGGGGGGGGGGGGGTGTCAGGACAAGTCTGATCATTGGAGGAGAGCAGGCTGAATTCCCAGCATAGCTAGAGAACTGACCATGGTGTACTTTCCTGCTTAGTGTGGCCACTTTTATTAGGAAAGCAGGGGGACTGGCAGAAACACCAGGGATTTCACCCAAAGCAAGCAATACAAGAGAGCAGGATACTTTTTCATATAAATACATAAAGAGATGCAGACCCTGCAATTTTCCTCATTAGAGCCCTGCAGGTGCAGCAGCTTGTTGATATTTAAGAAACCACTCCCCGTAGATTTACTTACCACATGGACACAAACAAACCCACACATTTCTTCAGAATAGCAAAAGGTAATAATCTGCAACAAAGTGTGTTAAAATCCCTGTAATGTGCATGATCACCCAGAGGGGAGTGTTTTTTTTTCTCAACAAAAGTGGAGCTACCCTTTCATTTTTATAAACAGTGGTAGAGTCTTTTTAAGCTGTTATGTTTATGAAACTCACTGCCAAGTCAAAATCAAGGAAACCAATGAAACTGAATGAAAAAAATGAACGGATTCCTCCATCGGATTCTTCCATCTACCCAAGTGACATGGATGGAGGAATTCTTGCCACTGTCAGAATGCTTTGATCAGCTTCTGCAATAGATAAAATAACTGATCTCTATCCAGTGGGGACAGAAACACAATACTGAAATTCATAGCATACAAGCTTGGACTGAATGAGCTTTCTACTGCCTCGTTTCCACTGAGCGTAACGGTTCGGGTCGGTACAGTTTGGAAGGGTTAGACTGGTCCGGCCTATTCAGGTGAGCGTTTCCACTGCAAGTCGGACTGACAGGCCCATACAAGTTAGAAGAAATGCCCTTGACGTGATGCCAGTAGCTCCGCCCTAACCGTTTTGTACCATTTTCTATGGCCCCACATCTGAAGCAGGACCATGAATGGTGCAGTATGGTTCAGTTGTATGGGCGGCTTTCTTAATGGAAACACTCAAAATAGCGTACCCTACCGAACCAACCCGAACCAATCCACTCAGTGGAAACGAGGCATATGTGTTGTTCTAGAATGTTGCAGTATACAAAGGTGCTACTGTTTTCTCTGTTTTACTCAGTGGTTCCTGCTATACATCTCTTTCATTCTTGAGACTACAAAATATTCTTTATCCAGACTCTAATGTTTCCTCTTCTCCCTGTTGACAATATCATTCGATTCCCCATTATAAACACATTCCAATTATTTTCAGTTTAAATAAAGTAAACCACCTGCGTGACTGAAATAATGAAAAGAATAGGAAAATCTAAATACCAATTTGGCCGACTTCACAGTGCTCAGAGGACTCAAAGTATGAACAGGTCCACAAATTACTTGACATCCCATTAACATTTTCAAAAGCAAACATTTATTATATTGCAGATTACCAATTCTTAGATGTTATGGTTGTATTAGGCTTGCTTTCTTCTATTTTCATTTCTATTTTCTTTTCTTGTAAAGCGACCTCGTAAACTGTTGGCGCTATATAAATCGTGAATAATAATAATAATAATAATAATTTTCATCCGGTAATCTGGCCCAATGCGTCTGTTGTTTTTTAACCACTTAAGGACCAGGCCTATTTTTCAAACTTGTTGTTTACAAGTTAAAATCAGGTTTTTTTGCTAGAAAATTACTTAGAACCCCCAAACATTATATATTTTTTTCCGGCACCCTAGAGAATAAAATGGCGGTCGTTGCAATACTTTATGTTACACGGTATTTGTGCAGCGGTCTTACAAGCACAATTGTTTTGGAAAAAATACACTTTTTTAATAAGAAAATAAGACAACAGTAGAGTTAGTCCAATTTTTTTCCATATTGTGAAAGATAATTTTACGTCGAGTAAATTGATACCCAACATGTCACGCTTCAAAATTGTACCCGCTCGTGGAATGGCGACAAACTTTGACCCTTAAAATTCTCCATAGGCGACGTTTAAAAATGTCTACAGGTTACCAGTCTTAAGTTGCAGAGGAGGTTTTCGGCTAGAATTATTGCTCTCACTCTAACGATCACGGTGATACCTCACATGTGTGGTTTGAACACTGTTTTCATATGTTCGCTTCTGTGTGCAAGCTCGGCAGAACAGGGTGCTTTAAACTTTTTTTAATTTCCTATTTATTTTATTTTTTATTTTTACACTGTCTTTTATAAAAAAAAATGTGGGTCACTTTTATACCTATTACAAGTTATGTAAACATCCCTTGTAATAGAAAAAAAGCATGACAGGGCCTCTTTAATGTGAGATCTGGGGTCAAAAAGACCTCAGCTTCTCACATTTACACTTAAAAGCAAAAAAAAAAAATGTCTTTATTTAAAAAAAAATTTCCCCTTTTAGAGCATTGGGCACGAGTGACGTTTCACGTCGCTTCCGTCATCCAATGGTATGGAGCGCGAGTGGGGGCCAGCTTTCCCTCACTCAACTCCATGCCTCATAGGGGACAGCTCCGGTAAGTGGCGGAGACCACCGGGGAGCGGCGGGGAGGCACTTCTCCCGCTGCCGATAAAAACGATCTTGCGGCAAATCCGCCACAGAGACCAATTTTATCTGAAAGCGGACTGCCCGCTGCTTAAAAAGCTACCAGGGATATGGCAGCTATCTGCTCCCATAACCCCGGTATTCAACGTCAAACAGCCACCGAATAATGACAGCGGGCGGTCCGTAAGTAGTAAAAAGAAAAGCTCTCTTGCAGTTACAGGGATGAGAGAGACCATTTAAAACTGGCAGGGGTGCTGAAAATGATAACCTTTTATTTAATTATATAAAACCTTTATCCCAAAAGGAAAAATACTGTTTGCCGTAACTGATCATAAAGTATTGGCTGGAGTACAGCTTCAATTTGTTAGTGTATTTAAATCTGCTATTACATCTAACAATCCCCTTCCCCTAGACTAAAAATGCTGCGGTGCAAAGGTGCCCCCTGTGCTCCTTCATCCAGAAAGAGGCATTCTAATACAGGAGGTGTGTTACTGGCCAGATCACCAGGAAAATAAGCATATGGTTGTATGGTTTGTTTTAAAAGTAAAAAAAAATAAAAAATAAAAATTGAATTATAAAAAAAAAAAAAAAGCATAGAAAAAGAAAACAAATGCATCTACTACATCTAAGGATTGGTAAGCTGCAACATATTCCAATTTTTGTTTTGGGTTAATTACCGTTTTAATTGAAGTAAATAGCCAGAATTATTTAGAGCCCGTCTGATTGCAGTTTTGACAGTGGGACTTTAGTTCTGCTTTAAAGAGGAAGTAAACGTCCATCTTTGAGTTTTACCTACATTTACTGTATATGCAGCCAGTGACATCACTGGGGCACGCTCTCTGAAGGAAAGGCCAGTCATTTCTTCAGAAACCCTGTGCCATGACCAGCGGCTCCCGCGCGCATGTACAGGAGTGATGTCATTGCGGCTCCGGCCAGTCACAGAGCCGTAGTACGCAAACCCAGAAGCAAGGTGGGTGAAGATGGAAGCTGTCTCCAGCAATAACATCGCTGGAAGGCTTCGTTTTCAGGTAAGTTTCACATTATGTTCTAGTATGTGATGCATGCTAGCACATTGTGCCTTTTTCTTGCAGGTAAGAAAATAAAAACATGCAGCGGTTTACAACCGCTTTAAAATCTTTACCCACCTCTCCTTTCTTGCCCACTACCTTCACGGGGGATGAAGGAGGGCGAGAAGTCCTGACAGGAAAATAAAATCTGGTCTTTTTGTAAACTGCAGTAATTTATCCACAGCTACCAAACATTAGCATTTATCTAGTAAACATTTATTTATATAAGTTCATTTAGGACATGATTAATGGATTTGACTCACTGATCCCTTTTTGGTGCATTGGGACATTTCAAGGTAATTGCATTTTTCCCTTTTATTTTCAATAACATCTGAAGATTTCCCAAGTGAGTTATGCCATCAGTAAAGCTTAATAGGCACAGGATGTGATCCAAATAAATAAGAGACCCAAATATACATGCTGGAGAAACATGGGAGCTGCCATTGTGTACTCATTTTTAATAATGCTTGTTGCTTGGCTGTGTCTGGCCTTAGTACTTCTGAATCGAAGCCGTAAAGCTCATAGCACTTTTTACATTTTGGAAAAATTCAGAAGACCCTGACATTTTTGAACTATAGCATTACCATAATGCCCTGTACACACGGTCGGATTTTCCGATGGAAAATGTGTGATAGGACCTTGTTGTCGGAAATTCCGACCGTGCGTAGGCTCCATCACACATTTTCCATCGGATTTTCCGACACAAAAAGTTTGAGAGCAGGCTATAAAATTTTCCGACAACAAAATCCGTTGTCGGAAATTCCGATCGTGTGTACACAAATCCGACGCACAAAGTGCCACGCATGCTCAGAATAAATAAAGAGATGAAAGCTAATGGCTACTGCCCCGTTTATGGTCCCGACGTACGTGTTTTACGTCACCGCGTTCAGAATGATCCGATTTTCCGACTACTTTGTGCGACCATGTGTATGCAAGACAAGTTTGAGCCAACATCCCTCGGAAAAAATCCATGGATTTTGTTGTCGGAATTTCCGATCAATGTCCGACCGTGTGTACGGGGCATAACAGGGAAATAACAAGGTTTTGCAAAGGGAAACCTCAGCAACGGCTGCTTACAAAGTCCCTCTGTCCTTATTTCCTCCTCATTTGTCTCTGATCTATATCGTTGTATATAAAATGCACTATTTATCTTTCAAAAAGTGTTTCACAGTGCTAAACCTTTCATCCAATTTCTACATTTCTGCATTGGTAAATTTCAAGATCCAGTATAAAGCATACTTCCCAACATTTTAAGGTAGGAATGAGGGACACCTACTAACAAACGTATGTAGGCATAGGACACGCCCTCTGCCACACCCCCTTAAAGGAGAATTAACCAAAAAAAGGTTAATGAAATCCACAAGGACTTTTTTTTACCACTCCTATTCCTTTATATTGGCTTTTAAAATGTACAAATGCAGCAGAAATTTAATGAAATGTTTAGCACTGGGAACACTTTTTGAAAGATAAAAAGTGCATTTTATATACAACTTTATGGATCAGACCAAATTGAGGCAAATGAGGGGGAAAGAGGGACAGAGGGACATTGCTCCAAATCAGGGACAGTCCCTCGAAATCAAGGACAGTTGGGAGCTATGATAAAGGAATAATAGTGGTTAAAAAAAGCACTTGCGGGTTTAACTAATCTGTTTGGTTTTCATTTTTTAGTGTATCCAAATCTGCTAGTACATCTAACACTCCCCTCCCGCCAGACTTACAATGATGCTGTCCAAAGGTGCCCCCTGTCACTCCTTCAGAGTGTAGGCACTCTAATACAGGAGTTGTGTTAGTGGCCAGTGGACCAGGTGAAAATACAGGCCAGTAGAAGGAGCTGTGAGCCCTAAGCGCGTAGCCTGTACATTCCTCACTCTATGCTTGGATGCCAGCCCTGCCTTGGTGATGTCACTTCCGTTTCCGCATTCCTAACTGGTTAGCGTGGAGCTTCCTGTCAAGTGGACACCACAGAGAAGCCTCTGACCCGACTCTACACCCCTACGGGCGAGGGAACATCACCGGAGCCTGCAGATCAGCATCAGCATACCTCAGGATACCTCTATCCCTGACGGGCATCTCATCCCTGTAAACCTGTAAGTGTACATATTACACTAACATTTTATTAACAGTAGGACTATCTCAGTTGGCGCCACCCCCCCCCCCCCTCCCTTTTATACTCCTTTCTTGCTCACAGAGGTAATGGACACCCTCTGAGGATGGCTGCCTCCTTTTTTTCAAAATATACTGACTGACTAAGATGTGCTCTTAAAGTCACCATTACACCATTTATAAAGGCATCACATCATTCGGAGCGCTGGAATACCCTTCTTTTTATGAACGTTGGACCGGATGTCCAGCAACAACATTGGTGTAACGTACCTGGGATGTGAGCCTGACGTGCGGAGGGAGACCACCTGTACCACCCTGGCTCGGAGACCACTGGAGTGGGAACAGTGGTGGTAAGAGCACAGTGAGGTAAAGGTGCCTGCTGAGTCCTTACTGCTTGAAGTGGTCTCCTCACGCTGGAGTAGCGGATGCAGGTCAGCAGATGCAGGTTGCAGAGCAGCAGATGCAGGTCAGCAGATGCAGGTTTGCAGAGTAGCGGATGCAGGTCAGCAGGTGCAGGTTTGCAGAGTAGCGGATGCAGATCAGCAGATGCAGGTTTGCAGAGTAGCGGATGCAGGTCAGCAGGTGCAGGTTTGCAGAGTAGCGGATGCAGATCAGCAGGTGCAGGTTTGCAGAGCAGCTGATGCAGGTCAGCAGATGCAGGTTTGCAGAGTAGTGGATGCAGGTCAGCAGATGCAGGTTTGCAGAGTAGCGGATGCAGATCAGCAGGTGCAGGTTTGCAGGGCAGCGGAGTCAGACTAGCCGGGTCATACACATCAGGAAATACAGCAAAAACGGCAGGCAGAGAATAGTCAGAGTACAGGCTGGGTCTTGGCAACAGGCAATCAGGCAGGTAACAGTGCAGGGTCAAACGAGCCGAGCTCAGGATTGGAGACATAAGCAGGGTCAGGAAGCCGGGTCAACACAGGAACAGAGTACTGGTACAGAATCAGGAACACAGGGAACAGAAGCAGATCAAACCGCAAGGGGCAGCATCATTGAGCGTCTTTTATGGCTCGCACATGCGCATAGGCGCACGACTTCTGGAACGAGCAGTAAATCCCTGACAATTGGGTTTACAACCCGACTTGGTCACCTGAGTTGGCTTAGTAACAAGGACTTTAGGAACTCAACTCGCCCAACGATCTTCCTCAAAAGAATTAGTAAAACACAGGCGTGGCGCTGCACTAGCAGACAGTTCAATCTTCACGCTAGTAGCTTGCACAGGAAGAACCTCATCTTCCCCTAAATCACATGCACGCTCCTCTTCACTATTAGTCTACTTTTTAGTCCATGATAAAGTGTCTGAGAACAGTTCAGAAATCCGATCAGATGGTATATCTGAATCGGATATAGTGGAGCACTCTTCAGCCGGGAGCAGGTTGCGCTTGGAGTTAACATCAACTGGTAAAGCAACCCTATCTCCCTTACTAGCCACAGGTATCACAGACCCCACTGGCACACTACTTTCACCCATTTCAGGCTTATGCGACTCTCGTGTCTCTCCCCCAGGTGGTTCCATCATCAAGGAACACAGGTGGGCCTGACCACGTCCTCGAGGGATAACTGGAGAGCGGTGTCCTGGAGCAGCCACTGAGATGAGAGGAGCAGCTTCTTGCACAAGCTGGGTGATAGCAGGGGGACTCTCGATGCTGCCCCCAGCTAGGATGGCGACATTCCAGTCCCAATCCGCTTGTAGTGTCTGCGGAGGTTGGGCTGGTGAGACTACCTCGAACAAGGGTTCCCCAGAGCATCCACAGATGATCCAAGGCCGTAGGTGCATGGCCAAACTGGAACACTTCCCAAAGTTCACTCCCAAAGCTTTGTAGTCTCTGGCCGTGTATAAGTCAAGGCTACCCTTAGGTGTGTACCGTACTCCCGTGTCAGTCAGAATACCCTTAGGCACGCTCAGACCAGGGCTAACACCCAGAACATACGCTTTCCAATCCGACATGATTTTTCCAAACGGCGTCATCTTCTCCATCCAACAATCAGATACACTTCCTTATCCTCCTCTGCAGAGCAGTATCTCCTCCACCTGCCAAAGGATTGGTCTACACACTTTCTGGAGTATTCAGAGCCCGCCTCTTTCTCCTTGCGGAGCGCCAAAACTTTAATGGCGTCCATTTTAACCCCTGCCGCACTGGCCTAAAGTGACAAAAGACCAGGCTGACATTCTCCTATGAGCAATGAGACATGTTGGTTCTTCCCCACATTGTTGGAATGCACAATAACACAGTCTATACACAGTAATGCCCTGTACACACGGTCGGATTTTCCTATGGAAAATGTCCGATCGGAGCGTGTTGTCGGAAATTCCGACCGTGTGTGGGCTCCATCGGACATTTTCCATCGGATTTTCCGACACACAAAGTTGGAGAGCAGGAGATAAAATTTTCCGACAACAAAATCCGATCGCGTCAATTCCGACCGTGTGTGGCCTGTTCCGACGCACAAAGTGCCACGCATGCTCAGAAGAAATTCCAGGACGGAACAGCTCGTTCTGGTATACTTAGCGTTCGCAATGGATACAGCACTTTGGTCACGCTGCAATGTTCAAAATGGTTTAATACAGCGCACTCTCTTCTTCTTTATAATGTGACAAGAATTAAGTAGTTTTGCTGCTCATATTCACACACACTTCTCACAAACTTATTTCGTTACTATTTATCGTGATTCCCTCAATATATTTTGATTTCTCACATCTGACAACATATTTTTGTATATTTTTTTATATATTTTTTGGCTTTAATGTAGATTCTTTTTTTGTGTTTGTATTTTATTTTAATTTTGTTTGCGATTTTGATTTGTACTCCTGAAAATGTTTGTGTGTGTTTTTTGTGACAAGTTCCCACAACACCATTGATATGTTGTTCTATTTAATCTGTAGGAGATTGTTTGGTGTTGTTGTCTCTTGTTAATTTTACATTGTACTTTAGAAATGTACCTGAATCGTCACCAACAAACTGTCCTTTTTGGATGAAAACACACACAGGAGAGTATAATTTACCTAAAAATTTTTATTAACGGCTCACAACTAAACAAAGAGGGAGGCAACGCTGGAGAAACTGCAGAAGTGGGTGAAGCCTTGTACCCCCAGGGCAGACATCAACTATTTTTAAGCAAAATTGGTGGCCTGAGGAGTCTTTATCTAAGGGAGGGCAGTCTGGTCCAGAAGTCCCAGAGATCATGAACAGCAGCAGATGACATCTGTGTCCCCAGGCTGTGGTCATACGAGAGACTGCATCTTCTGTCAGACCAGACTGAACCCAGGGCCATCACTCTTTGGTCTTCTTTCCACGCCTCCTTCCACGCGGTGGCTGTGGTGGTGGAGTTGTGGCAGCAGGAGGAGGAGGAGGAGGATGGTCCAACTCAACCACGTCGGTCTTGGGTGTTAGTTCCCCACTCACCCCCTTACGTAGGACTTTATAAAGCAGGGCCTCACAGAGCTTGCGTTGACCCTCCTGCATGCCCTGCAATTTGGTGGCAGCCATGCAGGCAAAGGCCTCTTCAGGAGTTGGTAAGGCTCTGAGGGACGCCGAAGCCTCCTGGATCAGCCTGAATGCTGAATCCTGCACGGGACTCAGAGTGGCCTTCCTGTCTAGTTTATATGGCAGGCGGAGGGGAGGGACCTGAGACTCAGTCAGGCTGCGACTGGTCCCAGGCTTCTCTTGGCTGACACTTAGCCCCGCCTCCTCCTGGCTGCCACTAATCCCAGCCTCCTCCTGGCTGCCACTAATCCCCGCCTCCTCCTGACTGCCACATTCCACAACCTCCTCCTGGCTGAGGTCTTCCTGTGTATGAAAAGGGACATAGTTTTAGTTTTTTCTTCATCAATCACACACAATTTTCACCTCCTGACTGCTGCAAATTGAATGTTAACAAATATAACAGACTATCCTTCTGAGCCCAGCATTTTTCATTCTTGTCCCAATTTTGGGTGCCCACTACTGTCTATTGATATGTAAAACACTTTTTTCAATCAGCAATTAGTGATCAATAATAACAACTAGTAAACATCATTTATTTATTGCCCAGAAATCTGTAGAAGAATGCTATACCTGACTCCAGCTGGGCTCCTCCACTACTTCCTGGCTGGAAGGCCCAGGTTGGACATCGGAAGCCTCAGCTGGGGTGGAAGGAAGTGTGGAAGGAAGAGTGGAGAGGGATTCCCTGACTTCAGTGTGCTCTGACAGAAATCGCAGTCTCTCGTAGTACCACAGCCTGGGGACATAAATGTCATCTGCTGCAGCTCCGGATCTCTGGGAATCTGTGACCTTCTTGCGTTTCCTAAGATATGTGCTCCTCAGGCCACCAATTTTGGCTTTTAAATAAGGGATGGTTGCTGTGGGGACCACCGGCTTCACCAACTCCAGCAGTTTCTCCAGCGCTGCCTGCCTCTTCTGTTTGTGATTATAGTGGGGGTGTCTCACTTGCCACAGACAGGGCAGCTCCCTGTACTTGTCCATGAACAGGGGCAGGAAATTGTGGTCATTGAACCCATCCATTTTCTCTGCAAGACACAACACAAGACAAACCCTAATGTCAGGCAAAACTCCCCTAATCTTGTTACAATATAGGCTTCCATTTCGAAGCAGTATAGGCGCAAGTTTAGATCTTACCTTCGTTATCACGATCGGCGTCTCCGATGCTCCTTCCTTCGCTCACAGATCGTACGTAATACGCACGTGTGTTACGCTTTATACACACTGCGCATGTGTATAACTCCGCCCGCCCCTGACGTTCTTTCTAGTCTATTCCCCGCCCCTTTTCATTTGGCGCAGTGGGGGAAAAGCACATGGCGGATAGACAGCAGGTGCGTGCTAATTGTAGCAACGAGGAGGAGGAGGAAAGGCCGGAGCCTGAAACGTCCTGATCCAGAAGGAGATTTAAGGACTCAAATATGTCCTTTGGGGAGATGTTGGAAATGGTGGACATCCTGAAGAAGTCCGACTATGATGGAAAGTATGGGCTTTACCCCAACCGCAATATCCGAAAGGCCAAGATCATGGCGAAAGTGGTCAGGAGTCTGCACCGGAATTTCGGGGTACGACGATCGAAAGATCAGCTCAGGAACCGGTGGTCGGACCTGAAATTACGAGAACATGAGCAGTACAGAAAGATCCGGAGAGTGCTGCAAAAAAGTAAGTAGTTGTGCTGTGTTCCTATTCTTTTTGTCTTTATTACGTTTGTGCTGCTCCATGTGCTTTTAGGAACTGTTGTACAGTTTAAAATGGCAACTTTCATGTTCATGGGCACATTATTCGTTCGGATCAAACATTTTTCGTTCCAACTATAAAATACCATTGTTTAGCCCATATGCATTTGGCCACCATTTTGACGCCCTATACTTGTCTTCAAAGAATTGAGTTGTGTAGATGGCTTTGTTACTAGAATGAATTGCAAACTAGATTCTGTGTAAGGAGAGGACACTGAGCAGCTGTTTACACATCTGGACACTGGAGCGCTATAGTGTGGGACAAAAGAACACCATTTTTATTAGGGGGGCCACACAGGTGCTCCAGTGTATACTATAGGGGGGCCTCCATCTGTGAAGCTTGTACTAAACAGGTAAAGTATTGCAGCTTGACAAAGGACACTAAAAAAGCGACATCTTGGAACTCTGCTAAAATTGACAATTGTACCCCACTTCCAAGCAATGTTTCATCTTTATAGTTCTGACATTAAATATCTGTGTGCTAAGTATACCTTTTTTGTTTTACATAGGGGAGAAAAGACTCGGAGGACACCCCTCATCCGAGGAGACCAGAGCCCCCCCCTCTGGAAGAAGGGGAAATCCCCCCAACACAAGCTGAGCAGGAGGAGGAAGACGTGGTGGAACTAGTCACCACAACAGGTGAGTGTTTGCAACCACAGGCTCAGATAAGAGGTGGATGGCGGCATTTTTTTTAAACCAAATTTATTTTGGGGTTCCTCTCTTTTTAGGTGATCGTGATGTTGTGGATCCAGATCCTTTCACATCCGAAAGTGCCCAGATCCTGATCGGGGAGATCATGGGGTGTAATTTACAATTGGAAATCATCAAGCAAAACATCAATGATGTTATTCCAAAATATAAAAACATCATTGATGTTTTGGGGCGAGTTTAAAACCCCTCCAAATCACTTTCTTCTTTTGTGTGCTACAATGTGCTAAATGTTTTTGTGATTTTTCCCAAAGCCAAATTTGGAGGATGCACACAGTGTGCCAACATGTGCTATCTGCCATCACGGGAGATCATTGGAGGCGTTGAGGAAGGGGTTTCCCCCCAAAACACGTCCCTTGATCCCCCCCGTGATGGCAGGTCGCACATGTTGACATTGGGAAATTTGTGTGCATCTTCCAAATTTGGCTTTTCCTGGGGTGATTTCCCCCCATCTGAACGCAATATCAAACACAGTTCCTAAATACTCATGTCTGATATTGCCTTCAAATTCGACCAAATGTGACGTTTGTAAGTTCAAGATTTGTGTCTTTCTTGTTGGTTTTACACAGGCCTGTTTTCTATAAAATGGACATTTTGATTTTGGATAATGACACCACAAAAATTGTTATACAACAAACATGTTGGTATGTTTGAAAAACCTTTGGTAAATGCACATGTGATTGTGCAGGTATTAAAAAGATTGGTAATCAAGAATGTGTGGATTATTGTCTCAACGCTACAACACTTTTGGGGTGATGTAATTGTTGTTTTCTGAGAAAATGGGGGTTATTTCCTAAGGGCAAATCCACTTTGCACTACAAATGCAGTTTCAGTGCAGTTGCAAGTGCACTTGTAGTGAAATGTGTTTTTGCATTTAGTAAATAACAGCCAACAGTGCTTTGTATAAGGTTACACAATCACGCCATTTTCTGTGCTCAAAACATTTCTGTCAGGGTCAGCTAAAACAAACACAAGCAGTAAATGTCCACAAAGACTTTCTTTTTGTTTTTTATTATAAAAAGGCTTCACATATTTGCTGGCATATTGATAGCCCCCCTACCCGCAAATAACTCCAGGTAACGTAACCGTACATCACGGGCACTCAGGGAGGGCAAGCCAGGACGGCCACTTTCAAGCGCCGTCAGTGTGGTTTGATGTATGATTCCGGCCTCAGGCCCAACTGAGCCAGCATAGTTGGCCGAATGTTTCCTTAAAAAGTTATGGAGAACACAGCACGCAAGTATAATATGGTTCAGTTTATACTCCACCATATGGATGGGTGTCATAAATAGGCGGAACCGGCTGGCCAGGATTCCAAATGTGTTCTCCACCACTCTTCGGGCTCTGGCCAGCCGGTAATTAAAAACCCTCTGTTCCGGGGTGAGGGTCCTCATTGGGAATGGCCGCATCAGGTGGTCCCCCAGCGCAAACGCTTCATCAGCAACGAACACAAATGGGAGTCCTTCCACATTGTCCTCTGGAGCTGGCAAGTCCAAGCTGCCATTCTGGAGACGCCTGTAAAACTCCGTCTGGGCGATGACTCCACCATCAGACATCCGGCCATTCTTCCCCACGTCCACATACAAGAAGTCGTAATTAGCCGACACCACCGCCAACATCACTATACTATTGAACCCCTTGTAATTATAATAGTACGACCCCGAGTTGGGTGGTGGGATGATGTGGACGTGTTTCCCATCAATTGCCCCTCCACGGTTAGGAAAGTCCCACCGCTGGGCAAAGTGGGAGGCCACAGTCTGCCATTCCTGTGGTGTGGAAGGAAACTGTTGAGGAATAAACAATAAACATTACTATTTTTTCACAGAAACATGGCAAGCAGATTAGACACAAACATTATGGGGCAACCTCCAGATAGCATTTAGTAAGGGGAATTTAACAAGGCCAAAGTATAAGGTACACCTATCATATTCCCCCTCCCCCCC
This sequence comes from Lithobates clamitans, assembly GCA_037952925.1. Lineage (NCBI taxonomy): Eukaryota > Metazoa > Chordata > Amphibia > Anura > Ranidae > Lithobates > Lithobates clamitans. The sequence goes on along the minus strand of JBBGZY010000131.1, from coordinate 2,981,946 downwards.
TCTAATGGGCCATTTCTAACATTATAGGGGGTGTGTGGAAATCCTGGACAGGTAACCCTCTTCACTTCATTGAGAGATAAATGCCTAAATAATGGGTATTACTTGGAACAACCCCTCCTTAGTTACACTATTGGCAGCCCACTGAACAGGTAAGAAGTGTCATAATACAAAGATATAAATACACATTGTACACATTTGAGGACATTTGGACATTCTGCTATTACCTGTCAAGATAATAATAGGACACAAAAACTTTAAACAGTACCATTGGAAAGTATACAGGCAGGCCCTTGCACTACATGCTTTGGGGAATTCCTCCATACATCTGACCACAAAAGAGGTGGGTATAGTGTGTATGGGTTTGGCATAGTCAACAGATAGATGATTGAGGATAGATAGAAAATTGGGATCAGCTGACTTAGCAGTTGGGGGAGTGAGGGTTACTAAAAATTATTTAGGGACACCACAAAAAAAGCCTCTGGCACTCTGCCTGAATTTAAATCAAAAATAACATTTCCAAACATTTTAGGGGGTGTTTGGGGTAAAGCACTACTATAGAGCTGATAAAATACATTGTTAAGTGACTACATGAGGTGAATATAGGGCAGGAGACACCATGCTGGGGAGGTTATTGAAGGGCAAATATGTATGAAGGACATAAAATAATAATTACATACAAATCCAGCATGAATGAGGACAAAGGGGACATTCACAGCATACTACAATCATGGTAATTAGGGAATGAGGAAAGAAATACAAGATATTAGCAAACATTCAATACAATAAAATGTGATATAAAAGGATAAAAATCTTACCTTCATATACTCCTTCTGCAGGACCTGTATGATGGCAGAACAGGTCTCTGGGATGATGATACCCAGAGCTTGGGGGAGATGCCTGTTGAGAACTTGAGATCCTGCAGGCTTCTCCCTGTGGCCAAATACCGCAGTGTAGCGACCAACCTCTGCTCCGGAGTGAAGGCTTGCCTCATGCAGGTATCCTGCCTGCTGATATAGGGGGTCAGCGAAGCCAACAGACGGTAAAACACGGGGTCCGTCATCCTGAGAAAGTTCCTGAAATCATCAGGATTATTCTCATGGATCTCACGGAACAAAGGCATATGAGAGAACTGGTCACGCTGAAGCAACCAATTCTTGGTCCATGAACTCCTCCCCACCCTGTTCATGGACTGGACTTGTGTCAAGGTCAGGACCCCAACACCAAGTCCCCGCACAGCACGAACTCTACGAGGAGTACGCATACGAAACATGGCTAGAAAACGGTCGGCTGCTCAGAACGAAGTAACAGAACGCACTGAAGAACAGCAAGGCCTGTGAAGAGCGACCTGAAAAACAGTAACGAACGAACAAGAATACAATGACTACCTAAAGTCACGCGGAACTTGCTTGCACGCACTGAAGAGCAGATACAAACCCACAAGCACAAACTGAATGGCAGAAAACGATCTGAAAGCCACGAGTCTGAAAAAGCGCGAATCGTCTCTCACCAAACTTTTACTAACACGAGATTAGCAAAAGGAGCCCAAAGGGTGCCGCGCTTGGTTCTGAACCGGCCTTTTCTAGTCTTGTCGTACGTGGTGTACGTGACCGCGTGGTTGGCGATCGGAAATACCGACAACTTTGTGCGACCGTGTGTAGACAAAAAAGTTTGAGCCAACATCCGTCTGAAAAAATCCTAGGATTTTGTTGTCGGAATGTCCGAACAAAGTCCGACCGTGTGTACGCCCTATAAGAATGTTACTTGCCACCTTCCCACAGAGCCAGACGAAATCCCAATATAGCTGTAGCCAGTTGCTAGGGGAGACCCCTGCAGGAATAACGTCTTTGCCCCACGTTGGGTGCCAAATGTAGCAAGGTCCCGGGGCCCCAAAGGCCTAATGGTGACCTCAAGGGTTAGGGAAAGCTGACATCCTTTGTAGCGTGGGTTACCAGGCATGGTGGGTGTAATGCAAGATGAAATGATGGGCGCCAGTCACTTTTGGATGCAAACAAGAGATTTATTGTCTTAACAGAACTGTGGGAGAGGGGTTTAGGTCCAGGACACCCTTAAGTAGATGCAATGATAATTGGCAGACTCTGAGACTTCTATAGGAAGCTATACAGTGCAAGGCCTCCAGCTGGATAACACTTCTGTATAGGTAGGACCACAGTCTCCTATGGCAACTAATCTTGCAACAGTTACTAACGGTAGTTGTACTTAACTTTTGGTAACACTGAACAGTCCTTTACTTATCTCACAGTATCCCACTGTAGACCTTCACTCACTGAGCGCCCAGTCTCTTGCTATACTTCCTGATCCCAGTCGTCACTGGATCCCCTGAGCTCTTCCACTGTTATCCATCTGTATACTCCTCAAGCGTCACCCCCGCCATCCTGTTGGGTCCCTGGCTTGGCACTTGCTGATGCTTTCCCACTTCTTCACCGTCCCCGACTGGTGAGAAGACTGCTCTGGTACTTGCTTCAGCTTACTCACAGTAGTCTCTGGTAGTTATTTGGATGGTCCCTTAGTGGCGACAGCTTCCCTTCCACCTCCGACCACAACTGGCTGAACCTTCTCAACTTGGTTGGACTCCAATCCTGCAGTCCCAATCCTACACTGCTTATCCTGCTTCTGGATAGACCACAGGCAGCCTAGCAGCCAGGTGTCCCCAGGATAGGCCTCAGGCTTCCGCCCTAGCAGCATAAAACATATCCACCCAGACAGCCATCCAGGTGGCACAGAACCCAGATCACCTGACTCCACCCAAATAAATAGGCTCTTCCAGCAAGCCAAAAGACTAAAGAAACCCCTGCCAATTGGCTGAGACACCCATCCATTTATAATCTGAACTTGCGGAGCCCTTGTCAATCTAATGTCACCAGCCACAGTGCCACCTAGTGACAGAAGAGAAAAGGTGCAGCAATTCCAGAATTAGAGAGGAATCGGTGGATCTACTAACAATTGACCAGGGCAAACTAAATTGCTTGTGGAACAAGGTCTATGTAACTGTATGTTGTGTAAGTACCCTCACTTGTTTATCAATATAAACTACTTGTTTTAAAAAAACTACTACACTATCCAGAACCCCCTTTCTTCTCTTATCACTCCAGTGTGTGTCTCTGCACAAAGAGGAGATATTTATCCCTCAGCACCTTTTGTTTTGCACATTTGAATGTCCGTTGCACAAGGAAGAAAGGAATGTATTGCATTCTGCACAGGTCAATTGCATTTTGCACATTTTGGACTCTATTGTATTTTACGCATTATTATTGCATTTTGCACATTGTTGGACTTTATTTCATCCTGCACACTTTATTGCATTTTGCACAGGTCATTTGCACTTTGCACAAGAAGATATTTGCTTGCTTTGCACGGTTGATTTTGCAATTTTGCACAGTTTATTTATATTTTCTGCACATATCTTATATATAGAAGAATTACGACAGTGTTATGAGTAATTTATTATGCACTCTGCACATTTTTTCTGTATTAATTACTGTGTACAGCCCATTACCATCCCCCACTTCATTTTATTAGCAACCCTGCCTAAACACCAGCGTGCTACATCAGAAACTATAAAATCTGTTTCAGATGCTGTGGGGGTTATTTACTAAAGCTGGAGAGTGCAAAATCTGGTGCAACTCTGCAAAGAAACCAATCAGCTTCCAGGTTTTATTGCCAAATTGAAATTAGAAGCTGATTGGCTGCCATGCACAGCTGCCCCGGATTCTAAGTGCACCCGTTTTAGTAAATCTCCCCCTGTGGTTCAACTGAACATTTTGCTGAAGCCTGCTTGGCTACAGTTAACTGCTCAGAATGTGACAGCATCAGGCACATGTAACGGGAATTGAAATTGAATTGCCACACCACTGCTAAGAGGTCCGGATACAACTTTATTGCATTGGCAAACAAGTTGCTGATAGGTGCTGTGCTTGTATTTCACACTGAAAAGCATATCCAGTTCACTTCTGCCTTGTTCATATTGTTGCCAGTCAAGCCCTGATGAAGGGGGCGCTTGGAAACCCAAAATGCATTGGCTACTTTTTCGGATTTTACCTCTGACTTCTAATACAATAAAGTTGTATCTGGACCTCTTAGCAGTGGTGTGCCAATTTCAATTCTCGCTACATTACACTACAAGCCAGGGAGGCTGTGGCGATCCTCGGGTGTAGAAGCTGTCTGCCAAGGAACCACATCATTTACACCACATGTGTCAAACACAAGGCCTGCAGACCTATTTCAGCCCGCCAGGCCATTTCATGTGCCCTCACACCTCTCCTGCAGCTGTGACACCCTCCTGGTTTCCACCCCCACATCGTCTCAGCAGTCGGCAGCAGAGAGGAGTACAGAACTCCACCGCCAAATCCTGCACTTCTCCATGCCATAGGAACTATTTAGACAGAACACCATGGCAGAACCATGTTCTGCCTGAGCAGTCTCAAAATAAAGTTTCTTGTCGATGATACCAGCAGTGCGCGACCTGCCTTTTCAGGCTTGCCCCATTTGGTACACGAGTGTGAGTGGGCTCAGTCCCAGTCTGCTCCCGCCCTTCACAACTTAATTCTTAAGTTATTACTAAAACCAGTAATAATCAAATGCAAAGGCTATTATTTAATATGATAAAGTGTGGATACATTTAATTAGTCTTACAGATACAACCGACCACTTGAGGGCAACCATAATGCTGATGCAGCCCCTGATGAAACTGAGATTGACACCCCTGATTTACACCTACATCAATACCTTAAGAAAACAGTACCAGTAAGATAACCCTACAGGTCCAGCGCTATCTTTCCATTTTCCTCAAAAGCATCAGGCACATACATGGAGGCCCATTTAAACAAGATTCTACATCCACCGAAGACTTTACACCTGTGTCAGATCATGATGGAGAAAGCCATGAACAGGTACCCCCAGCGATCAAATCCAAGTATAGTGAGTTATATCTAGGGTTGCCACCTCATCCCTTTAAAACACATTTTAATTACAGAGGCTCTGTGGCTGATTAAGGTGGTAATTAAACTCACTTGGTGCCTTATCTGCATTAAATTAGCATCAGAACCTGTGTAATTCATATGTGTTTGGGTTTAAAGGGATAAGGTGGCAACCCTAGCTATAGCACAAAGGCCTTTCAGAGAAAAACAAGAATTAAAAAATGTGTGGTAAAAGTGCTTCCTCAGAGACAACAAGAGAAAGCTGTCATGTATACTGTTTTAGACTACCAAAGTAATAATTCTTTTGCCACTTCAGAGTTCTTTGTAAGTACTGTTCTAGACCCTGCACTTGTGCTGACACTGTAGAAATCTCAGGAATTGCCCCTGCTGGAGATTTAAATATTTCAGACATACAAGGGACTGAGGGAATTCATCTTGCCTCCTACAATTATCGAATGCGCTCAAATACCTAATGACAGAGAGGAAATCCTCACACCAGAAGACACACGTTACATGTAAGACTTTAAAGTTTCAAGATAAGTCTACACACCACCAATTAGAATATAATGCTCAAATCACCAAATTAACCTGGGTTGTTTTCACTGCTACTCTCTCCAGTAAGAAGTTCAAATCAGTGTGCACACTTGTAAAACTATTGGTGAGAGAATTCAAGTTGCTCACAGTGAACCAGCTGCAAACTCTGGCTAGCAGTCAGTGGTCTAAGAAATTCATCCGAGTCTTCTACCATAGTTTTCAAACATTTTCCACTTCACAGGCTGAGAGCAGAGCATCCTGAGGACATAATGATCCAAAATTCCTTCGAATCATTGAGAAATAACTTTTCACTTCTACCTGTTAGGGGGTTGTGCTTGCTTTGTCACCCATGGTGAAGTGATGACTTCAAGAACTGTTTCAGTTATATCAAGATTGCAACATCAAAGATAATCCCAGATTAATGTATTTGGATCTAAGTTTTGTATGTTCTGCCTCTGTTGTTTTTCAGATCGAAGGACAAGACATCCATGTTCATGTACCTATATTGTGTTATAGTGAAATTCATAGATTCCTGGCGGGGAGTGTTCTGCTCCACACAAAATGTATTTTCTCTGTTGTTGTGTTGAACTGTCAACTATCAAGTTACTATTGTTCTGATGTATAATGACATCTACTTGTGGTTTAGGGCTATTACAACTCGTTAAGGGCTCTTTCACACGGGGCAGATCAGTCATGATCCGCCCCGTGAACATCCGCTTGCTCAGCGGGGATAGCTCCGCCGATCCCCGCTGAGCAGGAAGATGACAGGTGCATCGCTGCACGCTGTGCAGCGACGGACCTGTCAGAGCGCCGCTCTCCCCTATGGGGGGATCGGATGATGACGGTCCGTAGTGTCCGTCGTCATCCGATCCGATCCGAAAACGGAGGGAAAAGTAGGTTTTTCCTCCGTTACACTTTTCGGATCAGAGCGGGTCGGATGTCAGCGGACATGTCACCGCTGACATCCGACGCTCTATAGGGATACATGTATGTCCATTTTTCATCCGAAAACGGAAGGATGAAAAACGGACATACGGATCCCTCGTGTGAAAGAGGCCTTACTTATGTACTCAGCTTAACTCAAATAATGCATCCTCGCTCATTATGACATAATACTGCAGGGGGCCCATTTTTTACAAAATTTGGGTGGAGTTTACTTGTGCTTTATAGCAGAGTTCCGGCTACATTTTTTTTTTCAGGTATTCGAGCATAATGCATTATTAACATAAAGAATGATATTATATGCTTGCTAGTGGATGTTGATAATATATATATATATTTTTTTTTTTTTTGAAAAGCCAGTGGAGTGCAAAACACACCCAAAAACTTCCAACCGGTGCCAAAAAAAGTGCACACACATAAAGAGTGACACACAAAAACGTGCAACGGGTGTTACACTGATCCTCCACTAGGGAAGGACCTTACCCTGATCCCCCGGAGCATTAGGCTCCAGACGGGGACTGAGGTACTTCACTTGGGTTCATCTGGCCGAAACCAGATGGACTCCCGTTCACTGGAAGGTCTGCCGAAACAGACCCACCCAAGTACTAGGTGGGACTCCCCCGAAGGGAGGCCCCATGAGAAAGGGTGAACCAATCCAGAAGGCCTATGTCCACTATCCCAAGACTTTCAGAGTAGGCCCGAGGACCCACACCCTACTCATCACACAGTGACAAACGTGTATACACATCACACAAAAAGATACAAAAAAAGTGACAAACACGGGGATAAATAAAAAGAAAGTGGGGAGAAGGAAGTGGGAGAGTGAAAAGTGACCATTGTGTAATACAATGGCCGGCCCTCCGGCCAGGAATAAAAATTTTCCCTGGTCCTAGCCCAAAGGCTTGGCCCTAGAGGCAGGTGCGAAAAACGTGTGTTGTGGTGAAGTGACCATGGTGCCATAAATCAAGTGATGAAACACTGTGACTGTACAGCACCCCTAAACTGCCACTTCAGGGGCACATTCACCACTGGCTTTTCGTGCAACCCTGACCCCCAACCCAGACCACAGCAGCCCCCACCCCAGCCAGGAAGGCCTGAAGTTCTGGAAGCTTGGTAAAAGCCCTTTACCATCAGGCCTCACCATCGCTCCCTTCCCTCCTACCTAATTACATTTGGGAAATACCAACCGCTCCCCCGGTGGAAAAGACTAGCCAGTGTTCTCTCCTGAAAAACTGACCAGAGCTAGAGCTACCCCAATCTAGGCCAGAAGGCCTGGGACCCGACCCTCTGGCCAGACACAATGGTTCTCCATCCCCATCAGAAGGCTTCCCTTTCGGCTACGAACCGCTTCAGGTTACCTTTACACCAGCAGGTTTTGCATAGCCTCCGCCATCCCTGATACCACCTCACCGTAGATCAGGGACAGAAGCAAGCGCCACCTCCTGGCAACTGATAAGAACAGATACTACACTTGATCTTAGCCAAAAGGATAATATATTTATTTTATACTCATAACTTAGTAAATCCTCTTCTGGCCGTTGCCATGATGATTGTGGACATGTGAAGCCCAATCGCAATCTCTTACTAGATTACCGATGGAGAGGTGCGTGCTGGGTAAACAGCATGATGCACCTCTCCACATCGCGCATGCGCGATGCTCCGGCGGCCGTAGCGCCGATTGTTTAGAAAGTTGCCATAACAATGGGCGGCGATGGAGGAAGGTCCCGCCCCGTTGTTATGGCAACCTCCTTAAATTGCGTCATTTTCTGTTGGGAAATAACGCGATTTTTGCTCACAGTACTGCCCACAGACTCCTGGGAAATGAAGACTCACATTTCCCAGGAGCACAGGCAAGGAAGGAAGTGACGAGGAGCTCCACGGACCAGGAAGTGGCAGAGTAGGAGCACTACATAGCAACAGGGTGTTTCTGGTAAGTATAAAAAAATTTCCCCCAAATGTTTCTTTAGAGGATTAAAGGTCTGTGATTATGTAAAAAAAAATTCAGGGTAGAACTCCGCTTTAAGTGGGCTTTAATGTGTTTATGGCTTCTGTGTCTTGTGACTGGTGTGATTAGCTCTCACAGGCGACCAAGCAGAAGCCTTGATTGAGAGCTGTCAGTGACAGCTCAGGCAGTGTGCTTGAGTGCACAGTCAGCGCGCTCTCAGCACTCAAGTCTCATGCTGCCCTGGATGCACATGAGCCACAGCAGGGCGTAAAAACCCATATTACTTGGTGCTGTAAATATGCATTACATGGTCGGAAAGAGTTTATTGAATAATAAGTTAAACTTAACGTGATGAAAAAAAGTTATATTTTTTTTAAGCTGCCTGAACAGATGATCAGTACTAACATTTTTTTTTAAAGGACATGTTTCTAACCCCTGTTAGAATAGCTATAAGATAGTATTTAGTTATACCGTACATATTCAAAACAATATGATTAGACATAAGAATAAAAAATTTCCCATAAATAAATGTACTGTGTATAATATACAGTATATATATATATATATATTCCGTATCAGTGAAAATAGACATGTTGCATTACATGATTGCCAAATGTGTTGTACAAAGTGATTACAATATGAGGCTGTAGTAGTGATTTACATATGAATCCCTCATAATCACAGTCTTTTTGTTCTTGCTGCAAGCAACATATGCTTATTTCTACATGTTACATTAATAGTCTCCTGGGAAGACACTGCACAGTAGTGCTGGCTGGATTATGGATATGGCCTGGAGCCTTGTGACAGCCAACTATTATTGTGCAGATGGTAAATGCCTGAAAATATGATTTTTGTATAATGTGATTTTTAACAGTGGTATAATTTGTATTTATCTAAGTTTGCTATAATGACTTTCATGCTCGTTCCAGAGTGACAAAATCACTAATATCCACCGCCAATTCAGTAACTGACACAGAATCAGCTGCCAGTGGACTCAGTGACATATACCATACAAATGAACAGATAAAACATAGTAATACACTTATTTCTACAACAAATAAATCATTTTTTTAATATTTGCACCATAGATTATAGTCAACTTTGCTTAAGAGAAAAAATATAGAGAATACCGAATGTACATCAGTCTTTGCTGCCATGGAGCATATAGTTTAACATGTCGTCAATCACACTAACACACATCAATGGTTTTACCCACTAACATAAAAACTGGAGCCCCTGAAGGAATCCCCCCCACTAAATTCAGAGTGACAAAATGACTAATATCCCCTGCCAATTCAGTGACTGATACAGACTCAGACCAATCAGGGGCTGCGGTCATGTTAAAATCTAACATTAAGGCACATCCCTGACTTAGGCCTGGTGCACACCTATGCATTTTTTTAGCGCCTTTTCAGTTTTGCAGAAACAAGCTACAGTCCATTTGGCATGGTTTCCTATGGGTCTTGTTCACATTTCTGCATTTTATGAAAATGGCCAGGTAGGCAACAGGTTGTTTTTGGCTCCATAGACTTCAATAGATCAAAAACGAGTATTGAAAAATGCAAAATGCACCTGGAATATGCATCAACTGCAACCTGCACACGTGTGAACCAGGCCTAATGCCGCGTACACACGATCGGAATTTCTGACAACCAAACCGTGGATTTATTTCCGACGGATGTTGGCTGAAACTTGTCTTGCACACACACGGTCACACAAATGTTTTCGGAAATTCCAATCGGCAAGAACGCGCTGACATACAACACGTACGGCGGGACTAGAAAAAGGAAGTTCAATAGCCAGTGCGCCACCCTTTGGGCTCCTTCTGTTTATCTCGTGTTAGTAGAAGTTTGGTGAGAGACGATTCACGCTTTTCAGCCTTGTGCTTTTCAGATAGTTACTGCTCTTCAGTTTGTGGGTTTGTATCTGTTTTTCAGTGCGTGTAGTCAATTCATATTTGTTTTTCAGTGTGTTCTTTTATAGTTCGTATATGTTTTTCAGTGCATTCTTGTCCGCTCGTTTCTGATTTTCAGGTCACTCTTCTCAGGCCTTTCTGATTTTCAGTGCGTTCTGTTAGTTTGTTCTGACCAACCGATTGTTTTCTAGCCATGTTGCGGGTATGTATTCATCGTAGAGTTCATGCTATGGGGGGCTTCATGTGGGGTTCTTACTTTGACACAAGCCCAGTCCATGAACAGGGTGGAGAGGAGTTCATGGACGAAGAATTGGTAACTCCAGCGTGACAAATTCTCGCACATGTCTTTGTTGCGGGAGATCCGTGAGAATAATCCCGATTATTTCAGGAATGATCTCCGGATGACGGACCCCGTTTTTAACCATTTGTTGGCTTTGCTGTCCCCCTATATTACCAAGCAGGACACCTGCATGCAGAAAGACATCACTCCTGAACAGAGGCTAGTCTCCACCTTGTGGTACTTGGCGACAGGGAGAAGTCTGTAGGACATCAAGTTCTCGACAAGCATCTCCAGGCTCTGGGGATAATTATTCCAGAGACCTGTTCTGCCATCATACAGGTCCTGCAGAAGGACTAGATTAAGGTAAGTTTTTTCCTTTAACATCACATTCTATGTATTTGATGTTTGCTAATGTATTGTATTTCTTTCACCATTCCCTAATTACCATGATTGTAATATGCTGTGTATGTCCCCTTTGTCCTCATGCATGCTGGAAGTTTTTAAGTTCCTTTTTTGTCCTTCATGCATATTTGCCTTAACTAACCTCCCCAGCGTGCTATCCTGGGCCCATACACACCTAGCCTAGTCACTTAACAATGTATTTTGTCAGCTCCATTGTAGTGCTTTACCCTAAACACCCCCTAAAATGTATCCAAATGCTATTTTTGTCCTTAAATTCAGGCAGAGTGCCAGAGGCTTTTTTTGGGGTCCCAAACTCATTTGGAACCCTCCCTCCCCCCCTGCTAAGTCAACCTATACCAATCCTCTGCTGACTTTGCCAAACCCATACACACTATACCTACCTCTTTTGTGTTCATATTTATGGATGAATTCACCAAAGCATGTAGTGCAAGGGCCTGCCTGAATACTTTCAAATGCTACTGTTTCAAGTTTTGGTCTCCTATTATCTTGAATGGTAATTGCAGAATGTAAAATTGTGCTTCAATTTGTACAGTGTGTATTTATATTTTTGTATTATGACACTTCTTACCTGTCCAGTGGGCTGCCAATAGTGTAAGTAAGGAGGGTCTGGCCAAAGTAATACACATTATGTATGGATTCAGCTTTCAATGAAGTGGAGAGGGTTACCTGTCCAAAACATCTCCCCACTCCCCATAAAATTTTTAAATAGGCCATCAGAGGGGGTGAGGAATCTGATAAGTGGACCTTAAATTTTTGTCTTTAAATACTCCTTAAAATAAATGTTATACTGATGTTGGCCAAGAATGTTTGTGTCTAATCTGCTTGCAATGTTATGTGCAAAAGTACTAATTTATAAGTTTCTTGTTTGACTCCACAGTTTCCTTCAACGCCACAGAAATGGCAGACTGTGGCATCCCACTTTGCCCAGCAGTGGGACTTTTCCAACTGGCCATTCCAATTTATGGGAAACATGTCAACATTGTGCCACCAGCTCGGGGTCATACTATTACAACTATAAGGGGTTTAATAGTATAGTGATGTTGGCGGTGGTGTTGGTGACATATGAGCTTCTCTATGTGGACGTGGGGAAGAATGGCAGGGTGTCGGATGGTGGAGTCATCGCCTAGACCGAGTTCTAACGACGGCTCCAGAGTGATGGCTTGGGATAGCCACCTGCAGAAGACAACGTGGCTGGTCTACCGTTCGTCTTTGTTGATGATGCATTTGGGCTTGGTGAACACCTGATGCAGCCATTCCCCATGACGACCCTCACCCCGGACCAGAGGGTTTTTAACTACCGGCTGGCCAGAGCCAGAAGAGTGGTGGAGAATGCTTTCGGCATAATGGCCAGCCGGTACCACCTATTCCTGATGCCAATTCACATGGTGGAATATAAAATAAACCTTATCGTACTTGCATGCTGCATTATGCACAACTTTCTAAGGAGAAATGCTTTGAACTATGTTGCCTCAGTTGGGCCTGAGGCCGGATTGTCAGACCAGTCAACCCTGACAGCGCTTGAAGCTGGCTGTCCTGACTTGCCCCCCCAAAGCGCCCGTGAAGTCAGTAAAAAATATCTGGAATACTTTGCGGGTAGGGGGGGCATTGATATGCCAGCAAATGTTTGAGAAACATTTTTAAAATAAGTTTTTATTTTAAACTGAAATAATATTTCATCTGATTTACTGCTTGTGTTTCTTTTAGCTGTCTCCTAGGTTCTCCAATGGGCTTTTCTTTTTGGCCATTTTCTACAATAGTGCAAACGTAATTTATTTGATACATGAGGTGATAATCTTTTCTTCAGCTAACTATTATGTTGTGGATCTGCTACACACACACCTTGTTTTTGTTTTAATGTATGTAATGCATTAATGCTAAAAAAACACATCCTTTCAGCACCATGAATTATTCATTGTTTTGAGTCCTGCAAATGGCCTGATTGTGGCAAATTTTAGAGCACTGTGGGGGTTATTTACTAAAGGCAAATCCACTTTGCACTACAAGTTCACTGCAAGTGCACTTGAAACTGCACTAAAACTGCACTTGTAGTGCAAAGTGGATTTGCCTTTAGTAAATAACCCCATTGACACTGTAAACACCAACCTACTCCAAAAACTGGTATTGAGCATTGAAAGAAGAAGCCACACATTGTTGAGTATAAAAAATTTTACTCTGTGCACATTCACATGTGCGTTAGAAAAGGGTTTTTGAACAAACCAACATATTTGTTGTATAACATTTTTAGGTTTGACAGTACAAATAGCCTTTTTTTGGTTTAAGCAGGCATGTTTAAAACCATAAAACATACACAACTCAGGAACTTACAAAGTTTAACTTTGACAAAGTGAAGGCAATATCAAACATTAGTATGTCCAAACTGTGTTGATATTGCCTTCATCAGATGGGGTGATGTCACCCCTGTAAAAGGCAAATTTTGAAGAAATGTGGATTTCCTTCCTGATCCCGTGCCTAATGTCAACATGTGCTAGCTCCCATCATGGGGGATCAATGGACGTGTTTCGGGGGTGCAACCCCTTCCTCTCATCTACTTTAGTTGCAAGGAAGGGGTTGTACCCACAAAACGCGTACATTGATATCCCCTGATGGCAGATAGCACATGTTGACACACTGTGTGCATCTTCAAAATTTGGCTTTTAAAATACTTTAAAACTTGATTAAAAAAAAAGAGTTACACAATAAAACGGTACAATTTTTGTGTGTTTTAGATTCTGCCTAAAACATCAATGATGTTCTTCATTTTTTTTTGAACATCATTGATGTTTTCCTTTAACAGCTCTAAATCACGTTTGCACACCATGATCTCCCTGATGAGGACGTGTGCACTTGCACTGGGGAAATTAGATTCTTCTTCCACAACATCCACATCACCTAAAAATAAAAAAACACACCATGTATTATAAATATGCAGGCATACATCTATTATTTGAAGCTGTGGTCTCAGACACTCTGCTGTGGTCACTATTTCGTCCACTTCATAAACCTCTCCTTCCTCCACATCCTGAGGTTGTGGTGTGGGGATTTCCCCTTCTTTAGGAGGTTGGGGGTCCCTGGTGTCCTCTGATGTCCCAAGTCTTTTCTCCCCTATGTGAATTAAAAGATAGGTATACTTAGCACACAGATATTTGAGGACAGAATTAGGAATATGAAACATTGCCTGGAAGTGACGTACAATTGTCTGTTTTGGCAGAGTTCCAAGCTAAAGATATTATGTTTTTCCCTTTCTAAAGCTAGAATACCTGTTTTGTGCAAGTTTCCCATATGGAGACACCCCTAGTATCCACTGGAGCACCTGTGTGGGACACCCTAAAAAGGGTGTTCTGGTGTCCAACACTAGTGCTCCTGTGCCCAGATGTGTAAACAGCTGCTGAGTGTCCTCTCCTTTACACTGAATCAAGTTTGCATTGCACGAACAAATGTAGTTAACCTGCATCTGTCAAAAACATTGTATTATTGGGAGAACGAATGATGTTTACTATGAACGATTACTGTGCCCACGAACCTGAAATTGCCATTTTAAACTGTACAACAGTAAAGAAAAGCACATGGAGCAGCAGAAAAGTAATAATATTAATAGGAACACACGTCAAAATACTTTTTTGCAGCACCCTCTTGATTCTTCTGTACTGATCCTGCTCCCTCAATTTGAGATCTGACCAGCATTTCCTCAGTTGATCCTTGGATTGTCGTACCCCAAAATTCTTCTGCAGACTTTTCACAACTTTAGCCATGATCTTGGCCTTTCTCACATTTGAGTTTGGGTAAGGTCCATGCTTCCCATCATAGTCGTCCCTCTGCAAGATGTCCACCATCTCCACCATCTCTACAAAGGACATATTTGACGCCTTAAATGTCCTCCAGGATCAGGACGTTTGTGGCTCCGGGCTTTCATCACCCTCCGCGTTGCTGCTCTCCTCTGCATGCACTTGCTCTTTCTTCGCCATGTGCTCTCCCACTGCGCCGAACGAGAAGGGGCGGAGAATATACTACAAAGAAGGTCAGGGGCGGGCGGAGTTTCACACATGAGCAGTGGATATAAAGCGTAACACGCGTGCGTCGTACGTACGATCTGTGAGAGGAGGATGGAGTAGCGTAAGCACCGATCGTGTTAAGGAAGGTACAATTTTAACTTAGGGCATCAGTGGTCTATACTGCTTATAGATTGAGGCCTATATTGGGACAAGATTAGGAGAGTTTAGCCTGACATTAGGGGTTTGTCTTGTGTTGTATCTTGCAGATAAAATGGATAGATTCAATGATCATGACTTCCTCCCCAACTTCATTGATAAATACAGAGAGCTGCCATGTCTGTGGCAGGTGAAACACCCTTTTTATAATAATAAAATAAAGAGGAAGGATGAATTGCTGGAATTGGTGAAGCCGGTGATTCCCACGGCAACCATCCCCTATTTGAAGTGCAAAATTGGTGGCCTGAGGAGCACATATAATAGGGAGCGCAAAAAGGTCAAGGATTCCATGGGATCAAGAGAAGCAGCAGATGACATTTATGTCCCCAGGCTGTGGTACTACGACAGACTGCGGTTTTTGTCAGACCAGACTGAAATCAGGCCATCACTCTCAACCCTTCCTTCCACTCTTCCTTCCACATAATATGAGGCTTCCGACGTACAACCTGGGCCTTCCACCCAGGAAGAAGTGGAGGAGCCCAGCTTGAGCCAGATATAGCATTGTTCAATATATTTCTTGTCCAAAAATTGAATAATGTTAACTAGATGTTAGTATTGATCACTAATTTCGGAATTAACAAAGCGGTTTACATATCAATAGACAGTAGTAGCCAAAAATAATTGGGACAAGAATGAAAAATGCTGGTGTCAGAATGATAGTCTTTTTTATTTGTTAACATTGAATTTGCGACAGTCATGAGCTCAAAATTGTGTGTGATTGATGACCAAAAAACTAAAACTATGTCCCATTTTCATACACAGGAAGTCTCAGCCAGGAGGAAGCCGTGAAAATTCTCAGCCAAGAGGAGGTTGTGGAAAGTCTCAGCCAGGAGGAGGCAGTGGAAAGTCTCAGCCAGGAGGAGGCGGGGGTAAGTGGCAGCCAGAGGTGGCCGGGCCCAGTAGCCTGACCGAATCCCAGGTTCCTCCACTCCGCTACATTTCATATACAATGTCAAATTAACAAGGGACACCAACACCAACCAATCTCCTTAGGTTAAAAAATACAAGATAATAATGGTGTTGTGGTAACTTGACACACAAAACGACAACAAATATTATGGAGATCACTAGAAAAAAAAAAAACAGGAGATCTGGACCAAAAAAAAGTAGATCACTATAAAAAAAATATATATATAAACGTTATTCTAGAGATCTGGCAACAAAAAAAAAAAGATTATTCATGAGATCATGAGAAATAATAAAGAAATCAGTTTGTCAGAACTCTGTGTGAATATCAGCAGCAAAACAACTTCATTTTTCTAGCATTATAAAGAAGAAGAGAATGCGCTGCATTAAAAGATTAAAAACTTTGCAGTGTGACGAATGTGCTATCTCCATTATGAGCGCTAGTTTTACCAGACCGAGTGCTGTGCGTCGCAATTGTCTACACACGCTTGGAATTTATGACAGCGGATTTTGTTGTCGGAAAAATTTGAGATCCAGCTCTCAAATTTTTGTTGTCAGAAATTCTGACAGAAAATGTCCGATGGAGCCTACACACGGTCGGAATTTCCGAATACACTGCTGAGCCCGCACCCTCTCCACCAGTCCAGCATTCTTCTCCCACCCCACTCCCAGTGACAGAATAGGGTCCTGCTGTGTAATTATGCATGCACTTGTTAACACCTTCACTCTAGTATCCCTGGAACTGGGTCATGAATCTCCGTAATGTTGGTTCGGTTGCGGTTGCTACTGGAAATTGACTGCTAGGGGGCGGGATTTATCTCCCTCTGTCATTCTATGCTGCAGTTTCGAGCCAAATATTTTTTTCATAATCAAAACAATTACCTTCATAAAACAGGGCACAGTGTAAAGTAGTGTAGAAAAGGTTTTGCTTGGGGGCAGGGTGTCGGTATCCATATTTACACAAAATAGCAGGTCCAAATAACCAGGATGCAATGCTAGTTTCCCATTACAGAGGTTTATTTTATGGGCAACAAAAGAGATTTCTTGTAAAAATCAACCAAACTCATGAATTTGTTTCTTGAGAAGGACCTTTCAGAGGTTGTATGCTAAGGCGATGAAGTACATAGGCATATGGTTACCTGATCTGACTACAACTGGACATACTGGGTGAAGATCTAGTGGCTCTAGTAAACTCAAGCTCTACTAAATGGGTAATTTCAGTCATGTAAGTTCCAATATATTAGTTGACAAAGTAAACATTGTGTGCCCCCAGTTCTCTGCACATCACTGTTTTAAGGTTTTAAAATCAAATGATTTTATGAAAGGTTTATGATCTGCTTTCATGTAGATGATAAATGCAATACAGTGAAACCTTGCATTACGAGCATAATCCTTTCCAGAAGAATGCTTGTAATCCAAAGCACTCCCATATCAAAGCGACTTTCCCCATAGAAGTCAATGGAAAAGAAGATAATGTGTTCCACATTGACTTCTATTGTATGCAATACCGCATCTGGCCAAACGTGGGGGGGGGCCCGAGAGCCTCAGAAATACTCGGGGACAGCTCGGCTGAACTCGGAAAGCTTTGGAAAGGTTCAGAAACTCTCGGGAACTGAGTATTTCCGAGTGTTTCTGAGTGTTTCCGAGTATTTGCAAAAAGATGGAGAAAGGAGAGAAAGAGCGCCGAGCCGCCTACAATCAGCTGAGCAGCGGAAGCAGAGCTCATACAGGTAGAATCTGCAGTATTTTTACAGAACACAGGCACAGGGAAACTTCTTACAATGGTGCAGAGAGGATGGGATGATATAATAGAAAATATGAGAGCACGTAGAGCAGCAGGAGTGGAGGGGGGCTTCCTCCTCCTGCCTCCTTCCCCTGCTGCCGGGCCAGTAGGAGACAGGAGCGGGGCCTTGCGCATCCGCAGTAGGGTTCCCAGCGTTAAGCCCTAAGGCTACACTGCCGGGTTACCTTACCCAGAATGGCAGCGACAGCTGATGGAAACATCAGCTGCGGTGCCGACATCACTGGACTCCAGGACAGGTAAGTGTCCTATTATTAAAAGCCAGCAGCAGCAGTATGTGTAGCTGCTGGCTTTTAATTTTTGCAGGGGAGGGTGGACCTCCTATTTAAGTTGTATAAAAATGTACCAATATATCCAACATAGTAGAAGGTTACAGTACATGTTCAGACATCATGCAGATAAACAATCCTACTCATCTTTAACATCAATATACAGTATCTCACAAAAAGTGAGTACACCCCTCACATTTTTGTAAATATTTTCTACCTTTTCATGTGACAACACTGAAGAAATGACACTTTGCTACAATATAAAGTAGTGAGTGTACAGCTTGTATAACAATGTCAATTTTGCTGTCCCCTCAAAATAACTCAACACACAGCCATTAATGTCTAAACCGCTGGCAACAGAAGTGAGTACACCCCTAAGTGAAAATGTCCAAATTGGGCCCAAAGTGTCAATATTTTGTGTGGCCACCATTATTTTCCAGCACTATCTTAACCCTCTTGGGCATGGAGTTCACCAGAGCTTCACAGGTTGCCACTGGAGTCTTCTTCCACTCCTCCATGATGCCATCATGGAGCTGGTGGATGTTAGAGACCCTGCACTCCTCCACCTTCCGTTTGAGGATGCCCCACAGATTCTCAATAGGGTTTAGGTTTGGAGACATGCTTGGGCAGTCCATCACCTTTACCCTCAGCTTCTTTAGCAAGGCAGTGGTCGTCTTGGAAGTGTGTTCGGGGTCGTTATCATGTTGGAATACTGCCCTGTGGCCCAGTCTCTGAAGGGAGGAGATCATGCTCTGCTTCAGTATGTCACAGTACATGTTGATATTCATGGTTCCCTCAATGAACTGTAGCTCCCCAGTGCCAGCAGCACTCTCATGCATCCCCAGACCATGACACTCCCACCACCATGCTTGACTGTAGACAAGACACACTTGTCTTAGTACTCTTCACCTGGTTGCTGCCACACACGCTTGACACCATCTGAACCAAATAAGTTTATCTTGGTCTCATCAGACCACAGGACATGGTTCCAGTAATCCATGTCTTAGTCTGCTTGTCTTCAGCAAACTGTTTGCGGGATTTCTTGCGCATCATCTTTAGAAGAGGCTTCCTTCTGGGACGACAGCCATGCAGACCAATTTGATGCAGTGTGCGGCGTATGGTCTGAGCACTGACAGGCTGACCCCACACCCCTTCAACCTCTGCAGCAACGCTGGCAGCACTCATATATCCATTTCCCAAAGACAACCTCTGGATATGACGCTGAGCACATGTACTCAACTTGTTTGGTTGACCATAGCGAGGCCTGTTCTGAGTGGAGCCTGTCCTGTTAAACTGCTGTATGGTCTTGGTCACCATGCTGCAGCTCAATTTCAGGGTCCTGGCAATCTTCTTATAGCCTAGGACATCTTTATGTAGAGCAACAATTCTTTTTTTCAGATTCTCAGTGAGTTCTTTGCCATGAGGTGCCATGTTAAACTTCCAGTGACCTGTATGAGAGGGTGAGAGAGATAACACCAAATTTATCACACTTGCTCCACATTCACACCTGAGACCTTGTAACACTAACGAGTCACATGACACCGGGGAGGGAAAATAGCTAATTAGGCCCAATTTGGACATTTTCACTTAGGGGTGTACTCACTTTTGTTGCCAGCGGTTTAGACATTAATGGTTGTGTGTTGAGTTATTTTGAGGGTACAGCAAATTTACACTGTTATACAAACTGTACACTCTCTACTTTACATTGTAGCAAAGTGTCATTTCTTCAGTGTTGTCACATGAAAAGATAGAATAAAATATTTACAAAAATGTGAGGGGTGTACTCACTTTTGTGAAATACTGTATATCAATTCAATGTTCCCTGTTTTGAAAACAGCAAGTGTCTCAGAGGTATAATATAGCTCTAAGTTTTATATAATCAATTATTACTTACAGCATCAGCATGTAACCTCCAAACTAAGTAATAATAGATTAAATAAACATCTCCAGGGCATATGAACACCGGATACAGATATGTTTCCTTCACTGTCAATGAATAAATCTGACATATATTTAAATAATTTACACAGTGATAAAACAAAATCTTCTTGTGTAGATCAAAATGAAGTGAGACTTTTTAGACTTGTTAAGCTGCTGGTTGTGAGCGCAATTTACACTTCTAATTAAATAGCACATTTTGTGTACAAACAAACTGGCTACACATTTGAAGTTACAAAATTGTTTTGCTTTAGGTTTGTTGCTTTTTTTTTCCTAAGTCTTTTTTTCTTAATCAGTTACATTTTTTAATTAAAGTTTCAAAAGTAGTATATAAAATAAAAAATGCACCATAATGTGGGCAGGATATTGGATTACACATATTTACAAAAAAGGTGTGGTGTAAGGTATGGGCACTAGCTGGCTAACCTCTACTGAGTTGCTATCTACCTTTCACAGCCACCTTTTAAGGATGCTTTATACACATGTATTGGTACTTGTGTGCACCTATGAAAAGTAAAACATAGAGGCTGGATAGGGTGGCTGCAGCAACAGAAGAACAAGCACCAGCAGAAAGTAGACCAGCAACTAGGCAATAGGATTGTCCCATGGTATTTGGTAAACTGCAGGTTGGGTCCAAGCAAAGTCTGGACAAGTGACACCAGCAAAAAGATCAGTCTGAGAAAGAGCAGCACCCACAAACTAACAAACCATGTGATGGGCAACATAAAGATTACAAAATTGTTCTTTAAAAAGGGAACTTAACTACTCAGGAAGTGATATATCCACCAATTATGTGCAGGTGTGCCTAGCCATACCCTTTTAGTACACATAGGGGGAAAAAATAAATTGCTAATCTATGTGTTTGGATGCAGAAGGGAAACTGTGCCGGAGTACTGACCCTTTATAAACCTTGTAGCATGCTCAACCAGATCAGAAGTCACTATACAAAAATGAAGACTATCCAGAGCTGACAATATTATTAGATATCAAGTAGTTACTTGGTAGGGGAATAGGAGGTCTAGGTGAGATAGATTATTATTATGACATACATGTCTGCCAGATTCTAAAGCATTTGATGCTTCACCATCCTTGGACTTTTCCATATTTTATACTGTTAAATCATGGAATTATTTACCTATGCTATGAAACCCTTAAACACGCCCTTTCCCTGGTGACAGCCCCATTTGCTCAGGGTGAAATATTTTGATATCTCAGAGGTTTTATGTGTAATGCCATATACAGTGCCTTGAAAAAGTATTCATACCCCTTGAAATTTTCCACATTTTTACATGTTACAACCAAAAACATAAATGTATTTTATTGGGATTTTATGTTATAGACCAACACAAAGTGGCACATAATTGTGAAGTGGAAGGAAAATGATAAATGGGTTTCCACAATTTGTACAAATAAATATCTGAAAAGTGTAACATGCATTTGTATTCAGCCCCCTTTACTCTGTTACCCCTTACGGAAATCTAGTGGAATCAATTGCCTTCAGAAGTCACCTATTTAGTAAATAGAGTCCACCTGTGTGTAATTTAATCTCAGTATAAATACAGCTGTTCTGTGAAGCCTTCAGAGGTTTCTAGAGATCCTTAGTGAACAAACAGCATCATGAAGGCCAAGGAACACCCCAGGTCAGAGATAAAGTTGTGGAGAAGTTTAAAGCAGGGTTAGGTTAATAAAAAAAAATATCCCAAGCTTTGAACATCTCATGGGGCACTGTTCAATCCAACACCTGAAAATGGAAAGAGTATGGCACAACTGCAAACCTACCAAGACATGACCGTCCACCTAAACTGACAAGCTGGGCAAGGAGAGCATTCATCAGAGAAGCAGCCAAGAGGCCCATGGTAACTCTGGAGGGGCTGCAGAGATCCACAGCTCAGGTAGGAGAATCTGTCCATAGGACAACTATTAGTCGTGCACTCCACAAATCTGGCCTTTATGGAAGAGTGGCAAGAAGAAAGCCACTGTTGAAAGAAAGCCATAAGAAGTTCTGTTTGCAGTTTGGGAGAAGCCATGTGGAGACACAGCAAACATATGAAGAAGGTACTCTGGTCAGATGAGACCAAAATTTTACTTTTTGGTCTAAAAGCAAAACGCTATGTGTGGCGTAGAATGAACACTGCACATCATCCTGAACACACCATCCCCACCGTGAAACATAGTCATGGCAGTATCATGTTGTGGGGAAGCTTTTCTTCAGCAGGGACAGGGAAGCTGGTCAAAGTTGATGGGAAGATGGAGATGGATGGAGTCAAATACAGGGCAATCTTAGAAGAAAACCTGTTAGAGTCTGCAAAAAGACTTGAGACTGGGGTGGAGGTTCACCTTTCAGCAGGACAACGATCCTAAACATACAGCCAGACAAATAATGGAATGGTTTAGATCAAAGCATATTCATGTGTTAGAATAGCCCAGTCATAGTCCAGACCTAAATTCAATTAAGAATCTGTGGCAAGACTTGAAAATTGCTGTTCACAGACGCTCTCCATCCAATCTGACAGAGCTTGAGCTATTTTGCAAAGAATAATGGGCAAAAATTTCACTCTCTAGAAGATGGTAGAGAAATCCCCAAAAAGACTTGCAGCTGTAATTGCAAAGAAAGGCGGTTCTACAAAGTATTGGCTGAGGGGGGCTAAATACAAATGCACGCCACACTTTTTACAGATTTAGTTGTAAAAAATGTTGAAAATCATTTATCATTTTCCTTCCACTTCACAATTATGTGCCACTTTGTGTTGGTCTATCACATAAAATCCCAATAAAAACATTTACATTTTTGGTTGTAACATGACAAAATGTGAAAAATTGCAAGGGGTATGAATACCTTTTCAAGGCACTGTATATTGTTGTTCCTTTGCCATCTCTTCCCTATTCAACTATTGTAACAGGATACTCTGCTCTTGGGAGCAAGAGATTTTTCTGGGATTTTTCCTGGCCCATGAGAACAGGAACAGATCTTTAGGAGGTGATAGATGTATCACCCTCCACTAGTTAGGCTGTTAGGCTAAATTTAGGTTTTTGGCTTCACTGCAGTCAGTGGATCAATGATCTATTGTTTTAGTCCTGTCAGAGTTTCCTAAGCTGGGTGTTTCTCCAACCAGATTTCTCCAACCTGCTTGTTGTAAAATCTTCCAGAATAATAGGCAGGAGAGTCAAATGTGCATTATGAACATTTATCATGCCCCAGCCAATCTCTGGAAGCAGGTGCTCAGAAAATGGCTGGGGAGGTGATAAATGTTTGGGAAGCTTTGCCAGAGTGTTCTTTCTCCACTGGGAGGGTTCTAGTTTTCCTGGGGCTGCTGCCCATGGGTGGTGGCTACACTGAGAGAAGACAGTCTGGGCCTCAGCAGGAACTGGAAAGGGGGCCTTGAGGAGATTGCAAATGGATTTTGCTGAAGGGCATTTTCCTGAAGTCCTGGTCTGGATCTTTTTTCTCCCTCACTGAGGAACTAACTTTGGACGTAGGAGAGAACTCCTAGGACACTGTGAGTAAGACCTGTGTATGGGACCCTAAACCCCACCCCACTGTTCAAGTTCTTCAGCAATTAATAATAAAAAGACATCCCCTAGACTGAGCCAATATTGTTGGTGTGTGTGAGCAGGGCCATCTTAAGAGCATTATAGGCCCCCGGGCAATACAATGCACTGGGGCCCTGTCTACACAATCACGAGAATAAAAATGCAAATGATCAAAAAGGTTATATTTATTGGTACTTCCAACAAAATCAATGTTTAAACATTAACACAAAGTTTGGACAATATAACACGAGTTTGATGGGCACAGTGGCAGCGTTTGATGGGCACTGTGGCAGCGTTTGATGGGCACAGTGGCAGCCTTTAATGGGCACAGTGGCAGCCTTTGATGGGCACAGTGGCAGCTTTGATGGGCACAGTGGCTGTGTTTGATGGGCACAGTGGCTGCGTTTGATGGGCACAGTGGCAGCTTTGATGGGCACAGTGGCAGCTTTGATGGGCACAGTGGCAGTTTTGATGGGCACAGTGGCTGTGTTTGAGGGGCACAGACAGTGGCTGTGTGTGATGCACAACTTGAACTTAAAGAGGAGTTCCACCCAGGGGGTCCATTAAAAAAAAAAAATTTAAAGTCAGCAGCTACAAATACTGCAGCTGCTGACTTTTAATTGGACACTTACCTGTCCCTGGGTCCAGCGATGCGGGGGATCGAAGCCCCGCTCGTACCCCCCCTCCGCTCGTCGGCGACGGCATTTCAACTGTGGGCACCGGGCTGTGGCTACACAGCCTGGCACCCACTGCGCATGCGCGAGCGGCGCCGCGCGCCGTGATTGGCCGCTCAATCACCTGGGACCTGTAATGGGTCCCAGATGATTGACAGGAGGGAGGGAGCAGAGCCGAGCCCTTCCTGTGCTGAGGGGGAAGTGATGTCACCAGCCCAGGCAAAGGAAGAGGCAGACTACGAGGGACCACCTAGCAACAGGCATTTAGAGGTAAGTAAAAAAAAAAATATCCAAATGTTTTTTTGTTTTTTGTTTTAGAATTTTTCAGGTATTTTTGTTTTTTTGGGTGGAACCCCACTTTAAGTAGACAGTGTTAGACTTACTTGAGGCCGCCGGCCTGGTGCAGTACAGTGTGTCACTCACAGCAGCAAGGAAGCGCCAGCTATCAAGGGCCGTCTTTCCGCTCCGCTCCTTCTCCACGCTGTCTGAAGAACTTGGCAGAGGTGGGCGGAGCTTGTTCACTAGCAGCTGGGGCAGCCACGGCGAGCTATGAATGCTGGGGCAGCCACGGCCTCTGACTGACGTCACTGGTTGCTAGCTAGACGCCGGGCGGCCGGCGATTCTAGCAAGTGAGCAACCAGTGCAGTCAGTCAACTTAAGCAGCAGATTGCAGCACTGAGGATCGGCCCTGGATGGGGCCCTCCAGACAGGTAGGGCCCCCGGGCAACTGCCCAGCGTGCCCAGTGGAAAAAACTGCCCTGTGTGTGAGACTGTAGCAGCCTCTGTACTAGCAATGGAGACCTGGGCATATTCTCAGCGACCACTCTATGGGTGAGCACTACACATGTTTAGCCTGGAGAATTTAAAGTTATCCAGAATGCCTAAATTCAAATCAAGCCTTTGTTCATTAAAATATGAAAATATATGTTAAAGTGCACCAAAGGGTTAGTCATACAGTATTCAGAGTTTCTGTAATCACATCAAAATACTTTCAGTTGGCCAAAAAACTGATAGAATCATCAGGCTTTTTTTTTCATTTTTAGAAACAGTAATCAAAAAACTTTTACTGGTATACTTAAGGGCACTTTCATACTGATCTGCTGCGTATTTTCTGCGATTTTACCATGTTTGCGGTGCGTTTTTTTTAAAGGACATGTAATTTAAAAAATGCACCAAAAACACGTAGCGGACACTTTTTTACCTGCCAAAGGATTTATATGTCAGCCCATACTGCAATATATTTATATGGCTCTATTTTGTAGAAGAAGGAGCCTAAACTTTGTCTGCTGTAGTGTTTACTTTCAACTAAAATCTACACTCACCCCTACCCTGTGACTGGACAGTGAAAAGAAAAGCAGCAGACAGATGAGCATATGTTTCTGTCACTTTTCTTTCATCCTATTAGCATGATTCTTGAAAACTGCAGCACCACCCGATTGGCTTCTTGTGCTGCTTCTCTTCCCCCATATGAGTTTTTCAGTACTGACTGTACAGTAGACTGCAAAAAGGTGATACCAAATCAAACACAGGTACTTACATTGGTTGCTTTTAAAAATACATTTAATTAAGTACATAAATTCCTTTTAGGAGAGCGCAAAAACCTATTAAAAGTAATGACCCACACATACTGTATGCGAAAAAACTCATTTTTGTAAGAAATTGAATTAACACACGATACTAATATATGCATATAAATTATAACACCATCAACAAATAAATATGTATAAAAAGAAAAATGTGTATAAAACTCCAATTATACGTGTTAAATAAATCCACTCTCCAAGATAAACGCATAGACTTCCATGCTCCAATAATTTATGGTATCCCCTCTTGCATTCCTTAACCACTTCCATACTGGGCCATAATAAAATGACGCCGGCAGGAACACCCTCCCATCCTGGGTGGATGTCATATGACATCCTCCCATTCTCGCCTCTCCTGCCCAGCCCATCAGAGTACCCGAGTACCTATCTGCAGCCCATCAGAGTACCCGAGTACCTGTCACCAGCCCATCAGAGTACCCGAGTTCCTGTCACCAGCACACCAGAGTACCCGAGTACCTGTCACCAGCACATCAGAATACTCGAGTGCCTATCACCAGCACATCAGAGTACCCGAGTACCTGTCTCCAGCCCATCAGAGCACCTGAGGACCTGTCACCAGCTCATCAGATAAGCCGGGTACCTGTCCCCAGCTCATCAGAGTACCTGTCACCAGCCCATCAGAGTACATGAGTACCTACCTGCAGCCTATTAGAGTACCCCAGTACCTGTCTCCAGCCCATCAGAGTACCCGAGTACCTGTCCCCAGCCCATCAGACTACCCGAGTACCTATCTGCAGCCCATCAGAGTACCCGAGTACCTGTCACCAGCCCATCAGAGTACCCGAGTTCCTGTCACCAGCACACCAGAGTACCCGAGTACCTGTCACCAGCACATCAGAATACTCGAGTGCCTGTCACCAGCACATCAGAGTACACGAGTACCTGTCTCCAGCCCATCAGAGTACCCGAGTACCTGTCCCCAGCCCATCAGACTACCCGAGTACCTATCTGCAGCCCATCAGAGTACCCGAGTACCTGTCACCAGCCCATCAGAGTACCCGAGTTCCTGTCACCAGCACACCAGAGTACCCGAGTACCTGTCACCAGCACATCAGAATACTCGAGTGCCTGTCACCAGCACATCAGAGTACACGAGTACCTGTCTCCAGCCCATCAGAGTACCTGAGTACCTGTCACCAGCTCATCAGATAAGCCGAGTACCTGTCCCCAGCTCATCAGAGTACCTGAGTACCTGTCACCAGCTCATCAGATAAGCCGAGTACCTGTCACCAGCCCATCAGAGTACATGAGTACCTACCTGCAGCCTATCAGAGTACCCCAGTACCTGTCTCCAGCCCATCAGAGTACCCGAGTACCTGTCCCCAGCCCATCAGACTACCCGAGTACCTGTCACCAGCCCATCGGATTACCCGAGTACCTGTCACCAGCCCATCAGAGTACCTGAGTACCTGTCACCAGCCCATCAGAGTAACCAAGTACCTGTCACCAGCCCATCAGAGTAACCAAGTACCTGTCACCAGCCCATCTGAGTACCCGAGTGCGGCGATCGGGGATGAGGCATGTCCCTCTGACACAGCCCATCCCCGATCAGGGTAAAGAGCCAATGAAATTGTCTCTTTACCACGTGACCGGCTGTGTCTAATCACAGCTGGTCACATGTGTACTGCTCGTGATAGCCACACGTGCTGAGGCGTGTTCCTCTGACAAAGCCCATCCCTGATCAGGGTAAAGAGCCAATGAAATGTCAACAATGCCGTTTCCAGGTTCTCTTCCTCACTATTTGAGAAGGAGATCTGGAAGGAAAAAGTAAAAGAACAGTGCCCGATCTCCCCGCAAATAAAGAGTACCTATTACTGCCCCAGAATACCTGTCGCAGCCCTCCAGAGTACCTGTCACAACCCATCAGAGTACCTGTTACTGCCTCAGAGTACCTGTCACAGCCCATCAGAGTACCTGTCACAGCCCCAGAGTACCTGTCACAGCCCATCAGAGTACTTGTCACAGCCCATCAGAGTACCTGTCACCAGCATCAGAGTACATGTCACCAGCCTATCAAAGTACTCGAGTACCTGTCACCAGCCCATCAAAGTACCCGAGTACCTGTCACCAGCCTATCAGAGTACCCGAGTACCTATCTGCAGTCCATCTGAGTACCCCAGTACCTGTCACCAGCCCATCTGAGTACCTGAGTACCTGTCACCAGCCCATCAGAGTACCCGAGTACCTGTCACCAGCCTATCAGAGTACCCGAGTACCTATCTGCAGCCCATCGGAGTACCCGAGTACCTGTCACTAGCCCACCAGAGTACCAAGTACCTATCTGCAGCCCATCAGAGTACCCAAGTACCTATCCTCAGCCCATCAGATTACCCAAGCACCTGTCACCAGCCTATCAGAGTACCCGAGTACCTATCTGCAGTCCATCTGAGTACCCCAGTACCTGTCACCAGCCCATCTGAGTACCTGAGTACCTGTCACCAGCCCATCAGAGTACCCGAGTACCTGTCACCAGCCTATCAGAGTACCCGAGTACCTATCTGCAGCCCATCGGAGTACCCGAGTACCTGTCACTAGCCCATCAGAGTACCAAGTACCTATATGCAGCCCATCAGAGTACCCAAGTACCTATCCTCAGCCCATCAGATTACCCAAGCACCTGTCTCCAGCCCATCAGAGTACCCGAGTACCTATCTGCAGCCTATCAGAGTACACCAGTACCTATCTGCAGCCCATGCATCATAGAATATATGTTGGGGTGTTTTCTTTCCAAAATGGGGTCATTTTGTGGGTAATTTCACTGTCCTGGTGCTCCAGGACCTTAAAAGTGTGAAAGGTAGGAATGAAATTAGATGTGTAATTTATGCTCCTAGAATGCCTGAAGGTACTACTTCAATGCTGGACCTCTGTATATGGCCTAGCTGTGTAAAAGTCTCACACATGTGGTATCGCCATACTCAGGAGGAGTAGCAGAATGTATTTTGGGGTGTAATTTTTGCTATATACATGCTATGTGTTAGAAATATCTTATAAATTGACCACTTTGTGTAAAAAAAATACATTTTAATTTTCCTTCCACGTGTTCTGAAGACTTGTGGAAAAAAATGAACCGTTCAAAAGACTTATTATGCGTCATAGAATATACATTGGGGTGTTTGCTTTCCAAAATGGGTGTCATTTTGAGGGTAATTTCATTTTCCTTGTGCTCCAGGGCCTTCAAATGTGTAATAGGTTGTTAGGCAATTAGATGTGTAATTAATGCTCCTAGAACGCCTGACGGTGCCCCCTGCATGTTGGACCTCTGTATAGGTTATTTTTACCAAAGATATGTAGCAGTATAAATTTTGGCCCAAATTTATGAACCAAAATTACTTATTTGCAAAAATGTATCATAGTAAAAAAAAAGTTTTTTTTCAAAATTCTTGCTCTTTTTTCACTTATGTCGTAAAAAATAAAAAACCCAGTGGTGATTAAATAGCACTAAAAGAAATCTCTATTTGTGTGAAAAAAATATTAACAATTTTG
This sequence comes from Lithobates clamitans, assembly GCA_037952925.1. Lineage (NCBI taxonomy): Eukaryota > Metazoa > Chordata > Amphibia > Anura > Ranidae > Lithobates > Lithobates clamitans. Next base: position 2,952,562 of record JBBGZY010000131.1, on the reverse strand, counting down.
TTTGGGTACAGTGTTGCATGACTGAGTAATTGGCATTCAAAGTGTGAGAGCGCTGAAAGCTGATAATTGGTCTGGGCGTCCCTTCACAATACTTGAAAACGGGAGCGGGATTCGTAGAACCGTCCAGTGTTTCAAGAGGACCCTCAGAAGTAAGACACTTTCTGTCCCAGCAGGGGAAGGGGTTGACTGCAATTAATGAGTCTCTCCAACTTGGAGATGCTAGATGTTACGGATAGGTATGATTGACGGTCCAGGTGCTCTTTTTTTTATACTTGGACACCGTATCTATGTCATGTTGTGTAGTTCAACTCATCTTACACCACTGTATCTTTTTCTTACTAAAGGATGTTGTATTTCGTGTATCTTTGCCCTTTAAATAAATAATTGATTTGAAAAAAGAAAATTGGTCTGGGCAGGAAGGGGGTATGAGTGCCCTGTATTGAAGTGGTTAATCCTTTTAACCTTCCACCACTGTGCATTACCCAACACACAAGCTTTGTGCTCACCCTTCTGCTCACCTTTCTAGATGAACCTCTTATTTCTAAGATCTTTAAGCGCTTTCCCCTTCAGGGGTCAATGTGTTTCCATTCTCAATCAGAAACTTCTTAATTGTGCATCTTAAAGTATAACACAAACCAGGATCATAGTGTGAATGTAATGTAGATGATAATAATAATCTGAAAATGTCTATTTTCTTATGTGTATACATGTTTTCTCCTTACTCATTATATAAGTATTACAGATTTGCTTTGTTTCTTTATCTTCTCAAAATGGCGGGTACACCCTGCATCCCACGTATCAGAAGAATGCGGAACTGGAGACAGAACCAGCAACAACCAAACCTCCACATGAAGTTTCTCCATTTTCTCTTCTATCTTAACCAATACCAGTACCTATTATACTACATAGCAATGACGTATTTTTGTGTATAAAACATTAGCACTGCCTTGAATAAATTAGAAGTGTAACAAGTAATCATACTGAGCGTGTCTCAGCGTGTTTACTTCTATATGCATGCATATCCACACTTTTCAATTAGAGACAGCAGCAGATAACCTTGAGCTCGATTGAAGCTCTTAACCTTAACAGTAGTGCTTTCCATACAGACATTTTATTAAAACTTTACCACTTCAGCCCCAGAAGGATTTACCCCCTTCCTGACCAGAGCACTTTTTACAATTTGGCACTGCGTCGCTTTAACTGCTAATTGCGTGGTCATGCAATGCTGTACCCAAACGAAATTTGCGTCCTTTTCTTGCCACAAATAGAGCTTTCTTTTGATGGTATTTGATCACCTCTGCGTTTTTTATTTTTTGCGCTATAAACTGAAAAAGACTGAAAATTAGGGAAAAAAATGATATTTTCTACTTTTTGTTATAAAAAAATCCAATAAACTCAATTTTATTCATACATTTAGGCCAAAATGTATTCGGCCACATGTCTTTGGTAAAAAAAAATGTCAACAACTGTATATTTATTGGTTTGCGCAAAAGTTATAGCGTCTACAAACTAGGGTACATTTTCTGGAATTTACACAGCTTTTAGTTTATGACTGCTTATGTCATTTCTTGAGGTGCTAAAATGGCAGGGCATTTAGTGACAACTTTGTGCAAAAAAAAAAAAAAAAATGTGTCTTTTTCCCGCAACTTGTGTCACAATATAAAATATTCCATAGACTCGACATGCCTCTCAGCAAATAGCTTGGGGTGTCTACTTTCCAAAATGGGGTCATTTGGGGGGGTTTTGAACTGTCCTGGCATTTTATGCACAACATTTAGAAGCTTATGTCACACATCACCCACTCTTCTAACCACTTGAAGACAAAACCCTTTCTGACACTTTTTGTTTACATGAAAAAATATTTTTTTTTTGCAAGAAAATTACTTTGAACCCCCAAACATTATATATTTTTTTAAAGCAAATGCCCTACAGATTACAATGGTGGGTGTTTCATTTTTTTTTTAACACAGTATTTGCGCAGCGATTTTTCAAACGCATTTTTTTGGGAAAAAACACACTTTTTTAAATTTGAATGCACGAAAACACACTATATTGCCCAAATGTTTGATGAAATAAAAAAGATGATCTTAGGCCGAGTACATGGATACCAAACATGATATGCTTTAAAATTGCGCACAAACGTGCAGTGGCGACAAACTAAATACATTTTTAAAAGCCTTTAAAAGTCTTTACACGTTACCACTTTAGATTTACAGAGGAGGTCTACTGCTAAAACTACTGCCCTCGATCTGACCTTCGTGGTGATAACTCACATGCATGGTGCAATTGCTGTTTACATTTGACGCCAGACCGACGCTTGCGTTCGCCTTAGCGCGAGAGCAGGGGGGGACAGGGATGCTTTTTTTTTTAATTATTTTTATTGTTATCTCAGGGAATGTAAATATCCCCTATGATAGCAATAGGTAGTGACAGGTACTCTTTTTTGAAAAAATTGGGGTCTATTAGACCCTAGATCTCTCCTCTGCCCTCAAAGCATCTGACCACAACAAGATTGGTGTGATAAAATGCCTTCCCAATATCCCAATGGCGCTGTTTACATTCGGCGAAATCTAAGTCATGAAATGCTCGTAGCTTCCGGTTTCTTAGGCCATAGAGATGTTTGGAGCCACTCTGGTCTCTGATCAGCTCTATGGTCAGCTGGCTGAATCACCGGCTGCATTCTCAGGTTCCCTGTTGAGACAGGAGAGCCAGAGAAAAACACGGAAGACGGTGGGGGGGGCATTCCTTCCCACTGCTTGTAAAAGCAGTCTAGAGGCTAATTAGCCACTAGGATTGCTTTTACATGAAAGCCGACAGCTGGCTGAAAACAATGATATCAAGATGATGCCTAAACCTGCAGGCATCATTCGTGTATAACCACTCAAAGTCGTGAATGGCGTACCTGAAGACAAAAAAATGGTTAACAATAAAACACAGTAAACGATAAAGTATAAAAAAATTGCATACCTGAAAAGCAAACATGATAAAACATAATAACAATAAAACATTGCAGAATAGAATACAGTAAAAAAGAGCAGAACAATAGAGAGAGAATAGAGAGAGAGAGAACAATAAAACGACAACTATTTTTTTTTACTTTATATATTTTTTTTTTTTTTTTTTACACTTTTTTTTGTAACTAACTTTTATAACTGTAACCGGTTCCATGTTCGGGTCTCTCAAAATGCGATGGCATCTTGGGAGACCCTGTGAAAGTGTGCCTAGTCTGTGCAATGCTGTACCCTACGCTAATACTCAACTAGTGAATGGTAGCGTTCAAAACATTCACCAATGCAAAGACCAGGATTGTCAGGACAGGAGGGACAATAATAGCGGGTGTCACGCCTATATCCGTGCTTGCTGCAGACACATCTTTTTTGGGGGGGTTCGCTGGGTAGGGGTACTCGGGAGGACATAAAGAAAATGCCTCTCATGCAGCCGACTGCATTTGGTTGGGGATGTAAATGGGGGAAGTACGGGCGCTGCAGAAGTGGTGGGTTCCCAATTAGGATTGGCGAATGCAGCAGGAAGGGCATTATGGGCACGACGGGCCTGTGTTTGTCTTCTTCTTGGTGGCAGCGGAACACTACTTGTACTTGCCACCTCACCAGCTTGAACTGCACTTATGGGACTTGCCACGTCACCAAGTGTTACTGCAGTGCTGGTTTGACTACGACCGGGATGCACTAGGCCGCTGGTGCTTGCCAGTTCACCAAAACGCTACAAAAACTGTTAGCGATGGCAGGGATCAGGCATGACTCTGCGAACGCTGCAGTTATGCGCTTAGTGTTTTGTAAGTGACAGTGATCGATCGATACTGCACTTGGGTGGGCTGGGCCGGGCGGAGGGGCAAAACGCAGGTGCTAGCAGGTATCTGGGCTGATCCCGCTAACACTGTGTTTTTGGGAACCCTAAACTGCTGGGGACACTAGTATAGATCTGATCGGATCAGATATTGATCCGTTCAGATACTATGCCACTAAGGGAGGTGTATGGTGCGTGCATGGGTGTTATCGCTACTGGCGCTAACCTGACGCTGCCTGGGGCTGGTGCTTGCCAGTTCACCAAAACACTACCAAAAAAACTGTTAGTGGTCGCAGGGATCAGGCCCGACTCTGCGAACGCTGCAGTTATGCGTTTAGTGTTTTGTAAGTGTCAGTGATCGAACGGTACTGCACTTGGGTGGGCTGGGCCGGGCGGAGGGGCAAAACGCAGGTGCTAGCAGGTATCTGGGCTGATCCCGCTAACAGTTCGTTTTTGGGAACCCTAAACTGCTGGGGACGCTAGTATAGATCTGATCGGATCAGATATTGATCCGTTCAAATACTATACCACAAGGGAGGTGTATGGTGCGTGCGTGGGTGTTAGCGGTACTGGCGCTAATCTGACGCTGCCTGGGGCGACGCAGACCTTATCTGACCCTAAAACCTAAGTTATATCACCGCCGGGCGATCAGGGGGCTAAACCTTTATTAGGTAATAAACGGCGGGTACCCTGACACTATAAAAAATAAACAAACTAACCAGCGTCACCCGTAACAGTTATACGGTGATCACTGATGAAAGGGTTAACTAGGGGGCAATCAACAGGTTAAAACCTTTATTAGGTAGTATATGGGGGTCCCTGTCTCTATAAAACACTGACAGCAAACCTAAATATTTACCTCCCTAACTAGCATCACCAGTGACTCTAATACAGCGATCAGAAAAACGATTGCTTAGTGACACTGAAGACGGGGGGTGATCAAGGGGTTAAAACTTTATTAGGGGGGGTTAGGGGGGTATCCTAGACCTAAAGGGGGCTAATACTAACTCCCCTACCACACTAACTGTCACAAACTGACACCAATGCAGTAATCAGAAAAAAAAACTGCTTGGTGTCAGTGTGACGGGGGGGGGGGGTGATTGGGGGGGTGATCAGGGGGATCGGGGGGTGATCGGGGGTGTAATATATGCCTGGCGTGTTCTACTGTGTGTGTGTGTTGTGCACTCACTCAGTCTTCTCTCCTCGGCGCCGAAACGGAAATTACCGAGCCGAGGAGAGATGACACCTTTTCCTCTGCTGCTGTTTACTATACAGCAGCAGAGGAAGAATCTGATTGGCTGGGAGCGATTGCGAGGGGGGGCCACGAATGGATGGTCTCCCCCTCACGTCTGATCGCTGCCAGATACAAGCCGACCGCCTCGGGCACCGGGGGGGGGGTCCAACCGGACACCCCGCCCGCCCGAGGCAGATCACGTACCAGGTACGTGTTTTTACCTGCCCGTGCCATTCTGCCGCAGTATATCTGCGTTAGGCGGTCGGCAAGTGGTTAAGAAGCAATAAAAACTGTTTTAAGAATTCCCTCTATAATCACACAAATAGAGAGATGCTAAGCAATTAATCCATGGCAGGCTCACTGATAAAATCAATAGCACCTAGTGCGAGTCAAACTGTGACGTCACCAGAAAAGACAGTAAGTCTGCCATGGATTAATTGGGTAGCACGTTTTTTTTTTTTTCCAATAATTTGTATTCATTTAAAAAAAGAAAATGATACACACATATTTTCTCTGGGTCAAAACAGCTGGGTAACATGTTTTATTGCTTTTTAAGTTGTATTAAAATATCTCTAAGAAATGCTGGTTTGTGTTCTACTTTGACCTTCAGAGAGATAAGAGGTCTGAATAGAAAGGTGAGCACACAACCTGTGTGTTGGGTAATGCACAGTGGTGGAAGATGAAATGGATTAAAGAAAGCAAGAGGGGATACCATAAAACATTAGAGCACAGAAGTTTATGTGTTTATCTTAGGGAGTGGATTCATTTGACACATATAAATGGAGTGTGCATAGATAACACTGGACCATTATCAATTGTTTTTTATACACTTTTTTATACACATTTATTTGTTTATGGTGTTGGTATACAGTAATTTATATGCATACATGAGTATTGTGTGTTCATTAAATTTATTAAGAATATATATTGAATTTTTACACATATGTATGGGTGATAAAGATTAATAGATATTGCACTAAAAGGAATTTATATACATTTTGTAATGTGGGAATCATATTAGAGTGCTGGCTTGCTATACATTGGATTGTGCTGGTTAGGAATGTATTTTTGTCTTATTTCTCAAGTAACATTTAATTGCATATAAATGATTACAGGGCTGCATTATTCCATTTTTATCTCTCTGGAACTCAGCTTTAAAAGGTACAAAGGGTTGTATTTTGAGCAAGAAATGTTTGGTTTATAAATATTTTAATGTTAAAAAATTAGTTTCTTACCATGGTTTGTAATTATAATTGCATATAGAGCAGACATATATTTGCATTACAAATGCAGATGCAGCTTCCCCCTCTGCTGTGCTACTTGTGGTTGTGCTAGGATAGCTAAGTGTGCGAAGCAGTAGATGGATCAAGTATAACAGATGTGGATTGAGAAAAGGAGAAATTGGTCCACCCCTATTGTTGGAAAAATTAGACAATGGGGGAGTTTCCTATTCTTTCTGATTGCAGAATTTGGCAGATGAGTGAGAGTACGAAGTCAGTTGATAAGCAGTCCAGCAGTAAAGCAAGTTTATGGAAACGGTAAGGGCAGGGGTCAGATGGTAGCTCCAACATAATAATATGACATTTGGATCACAGATACCTTATTGTGACTTTTATTTGGTCACAAGACATATTATTTACAGTATTCTAATATGAATGAGAACACAATTTTTTGATAATAATGACATATATTATGATGCTTCTAGAGAACTGTTTATAAGTCAGGTCATTTTATACTTTATATTTGTCACATCTCATGCATAGCTATAACACTATAATAAATATACAATATATGCATATTTGTCATCATACCAGCTAATGCTGTAATTATATTACACACTTCTAATGTATATATTAGTCTGAGAAATAAATGAATAAGATATAATCTAAATCAGGTTATATTTTAGGTAATTGCTTTAACTTGACTATAGCAAGCCGACAGAACAAATTCCATATGTTGAATTACTTTTGAATTGTCTATTATTTACGGTTGACCCTCAAAGTACAGTTTAATACAAACACGGCAATATGAAGAAGAATAAATTGATGAAATAACTTTCTAGGCATGGACCATTGTCAGTATATGATGACTATTTAGAAAGGATCATTTTGTTTTCCTTAACTACTTCAGTGAACACTATCGAGAGACTTATTCAACTTTGCGTTCATTTATTGTCTCCTTCTCGCTTTCACATCATTGTGGTATTTTCCCCAAACTTTATTTATTTATTTATTTTTTGTTTCTTCTATTATCAACATTTTCTTTCAATAAGTTTTTATTAGTTTAAAGAGAGAATACACATTACAAAAGCACATGTAGGACCATTTGTCCTGCGAAAGCCAAGATGGCTAAAAGAGGGATTAATTCAACAGTTGAAAAATACAACGGGATTCACTTCAATGAAATGAAGGAAACAGATATATACCATCACCAATATGTAGCCTGTGGTATGAAAGCTAAGAGCCATGCATCCTTTAAAGGATCACGCTGTGGCTGGAGCTCTTACCCCCCTAGTTCGAGGCTCTGAGGTGTAATCAGGTCTAAAGCAGTCAAATCAAAACCTGAAAATAAGCTCAGAGGTTATGTCAAGGCACATAGCACCATTTAGATGGATAGGTGAGAAGTGGTACCTGTCGAATTGCCAATAAACAAAACAACATATGTGGACACATCATGGTAATTATTGCTAGTTGACCAAACATCAGAAGGTTTGGAATTCCTCCATAATACGTTGAGGGTTCTGGGATAGTGTGCCGCCGTTAATTTAAATTTTGGGGAGAGCAAAGGATCAAATTCTCGGAGTGAGCCTACCCACAAGCATAGATCCAATTCTATCTCCTTGGCAGTAGAATTGAGCTCTGTTTCAACAAAGCCATTTCTCAGCTTTTGTGGTCAAGGCCAAATTCAGGGCCGTGTGAGCTGAGTCGAGATTTTCTGTGTGTACAGAGCTAGGATTCGCTTTGTGTTTTCTTGAAAGAGTTGCAAAATCCCGCTCTAATTTTGCTATATCATTCCTCCTGGTCCTGTGTATCTGGGAGGCTATTTGAATGAGCTTTCCTATGATCACGGCTTTAAGGCCACCCAGAGGCATGAAGGTGTAGTGTCGGGGACATCATTCGTTTGAAAGTAATGCTTGATAGCGCCTTTTATCTCCTTCACTCTGATCAGGTCACTCAAGATGGACTCATCAAGTCTCCAGCGGCCATGTGAATGGCGGCCTGAAGGACGCTGTAGGGTTAGAAAGACCATAGAGTGATCCGACCAGACGGAGTCTCTAATGTATGACTTAGAAGTCAGGGGGACAACAGCGGTGGAAATGAAAATGTGGTCTATCCAAGCAAAAGAACTGTGAGGGCTAGAGTAATGGGTGTAATTTCGCAATGTCTTATTGACTACCCTCCAAATGTCGACAAAGCCGTATAGGAAGATGAGTTTAGCGATACATAGACTCTGTTTCGAAGTTCTAGTGAGGCGGCTGCCCAGTGGGCGGGATTTGTCTAGGCCCTGGTCAAAGGCTGTGTTGGAGTCTCCTCCGAATATTACCAAACCCTCCGGAAAGGGGGTTAGGGTTTTCAACATGAATTGGAAAAAGGAGAGTTGGCCCTTATGGGGGCGTAATAGGAAAGGAAAGAGTAGGTTTGGTCATCTAACTCCCCAATAACTTAAATATATCTGCCTTCTGGGTCTTTATGTTCCAATTTAAGAGAGAATTTACACTTGTGAGAGAATATAATGCCCACCCCCTTAGTTTTATCGTCTGCATTTGCCAGGTAAAAGGTAGGGAATTTAGAGTGGATAAATGTTTGGCGGTAACTTTTAAGAAAATGTGTTTCCTGTAGAAGGGCTACGTCTACTTTTTGAGAGTAGAGGTGTTGCAGGACTTTTTGCCTCTTGGACAGGGTGTTCAGACCCTGGACATTGTGGGACACAACCTTTAGGGGATGCGAAACTGGGGGGTTGTCAGCAATGGAGCAGAAGGGGGGACCATGCTAGTAAATGAAGGGCACTTACCGTTGTTTCTCCACGAGCTCCAAAGCACTCAATCTGCAAAAAGATGACTGTCGACTTTGCTGGTGTGAGTCTAAGGGACCTTCCCGAGTCAGTCACTACAAAAGAACAAACATTAGAAACATGCAGGTGGAAGGAAAAACAGAGAGAAGAGAGAGAGCCGAGAAACAAGGGAGTTTCCCGGGGAGTGGAGGAAAGAGAGCCCTCCATCCTTAAGGTGAACTAAATTAAGGATCCCCTCCATGAAGAAGGGAACAATCCTGTCGAGAGAAAGGTGTAATACCTGTCCTGCAAGACAGGACGGGGTGCATGAGCACCACTCCAGCCACGAGGCCAATTTAACATACAGGCAAAGGTAGTTAAAGAGGGCCTAGTGCCTTCAAACAGATCGAGCACCTCTAGTAAACATAACATTGTAGCCAAAAACTAAAACAATAGCCTGGATCATCACGACCTTCTGGGTCCTGTGCATAAAAAAAATGGAAAGGGTTGGGTGGGGGGCGGGAGAGCAGGAATGGGATAGGGAGAAACGGGAGAGTGGAGGAGGGGGGTTGGGGAAGGTGGCGGAGCAAGCCAACTCTGACAGGTGGTCAGGAACAAGGGTGCTGTGGAGGGGGGTCTAACCCCCCACCACTCAGTGGGTCATGGCAGTGGCAAAAGTTTCCTGGGTCTGCCTCAGCCGAGGCAAGAAAGAGTACACGGGATAAGGTAGCTCAGAGGGATCTGAATAGGAGTCCGAGCTGTCCCTGCAGACAGGGAAAAAGGGTGAGGTCCAAGAGTTCCAAACATCTCAGGACGGAGGGGTTTCCTTGGACTTCTTGGATCTGGTGGCTTCCCAAACCAGTTGTAGAGGACTAGTAGGAAGCTGCCTTTTCGATGAGTTGGAAGCGTGTCCAGTAAGCGGAAGATTCGGAAGATTCGGAAGATCTTGCCTGATGAGGCCTAGTTTCAGTAGAAGTTTTTCTCCCTCCTGCAGGGAGGCAAACGTATAGGGCTTGCCCTTGAAGATGAGCTTGAGTTGGAAAGGAAACAGCCACCAGTATTTGATTTCCTTTTCTATTAAGATGTTCAGCAGTGGTTTGAGGGCTCTCCTCTTTTGAATGGTGGAAGGAGACAGATCCGTGAAAATTTGGAGCTCGTGATCCTGAAACGAGAGCTTAGACATTGCTTGTGATCACTTCTTCCTTGACGGAATAGAAATGTGGCTTCGCCACTATGTCCCTTGGGAGGCCATCAGATCTCGGTGGCCTCAGAGCTCTATGGACCAGTCTGTGATGAGGGATATCAGGAAAGTGCAAATTGCGTCAGGGACATCTTTATAAGATTCTGGGAGTCCTCTAACCCTGAAATTATAGCGCCTGTTCCGGTTCTCGAGGTCATCAATTTTAGCATTGGCAGTCTCAAGTTGTTCTTGGAGGGTTTGGATGCAGTTAGTATTTTGATTCGTTCTGGCAATGGTGGTATCTAAATTGTTTTCGATGATCTCGATGCGGGATCCTTTTGTGTGGAGATCTTCTTTAATATCATTTGTGATCCTGGTGGCAGTATTGTGAAGGCCCCTGTCTGGGAGTTCAACAAATTTAGTAAACATTTCTGCCACTGTCACCGGGAGGACTAGGCCCGAATCCCCAGGCTGTAGTGACAGCTGTGGCTGAGAAGGACCGGCTTCCATGGGAGAGAGGCCCAGTTCCTCCAGGGTCTGGTCAATCAGGGACTCCGTGGTGGCAGGGGATACAGGACCCAGAGAGGGTGTACTCACAGTTATGCCCATCAGCTGTGAGGGAGAAGGAGCGGCGGTCTGAGCACAGGCAAGATGGTCTGAGGCAGTGTGTTGCGGAGCAGCCGCCATCTTGGGATTCGCGGCCCGCGAGATTTCGGTCTTAAATGGAAAGGTTCCATCAACAACACATATAGGAGTGGCGAGAGTGGGCAACCCTGCCGTGTTCCATTATACATCTCAAACGCCGGCGATAGTTTCCCGTTGACTTTAACCATTGCTGTGGGTCTGTTATATAGATTTTTAAACCACCGCATAATTTTTGGTCCCAATCCTAGGTGTTGAAGCATTTCCATCATGAATCCCCATTCTACCCTGTCAAAAGCTTTTTCTGCGTCGATTGACAGGATCCCCTATTTTTCCCCTTTTGTAGCATTAGCAGTGTTTTTATACTATTATCCCTACCTTCTCTACCCGGAACAAACCCGGTCTGGTCAGGGTCTACCCACAATGGTATCAGTTTTTTTAATCTTGATGCCAGAATTTTTCCATAAATCTTTGTGTCGGTGTTTAATAAAGCTATGGGCCTATAACTAGAACAAATAGCTTTCTCTTTTCCCTCTTTAGGTATTATTGTGATATGGGCTAATAATGACTTTCGTCTTATTTTTTCGTCTACTCCTATCTTATTCAGGTAGTCACATGTTCTGCTTGATTTTTTGTCAATTTAGCCTTTTTTTAAGTACTCTTGTGTGTTCCTTTATCTTGTTTCTTCTTCTTGTTGTGTCTCTTCGTTTTTTATTGCATAAAGTGTGCTGTAATATTGTTGGAAGGCCGGTGCAATATCTGTTGATTTATTTACGATTTTTTCTCTCTCATTTTTTATCTTCTCGATATAATTTAAGGTCTTCTTATTTCTTAAGATTTTTGCAAGGTGCTTCCCTGGCTTATTGCCCCATTTGTATCTCTCCTGTGATACTCTATTGAACTCCCTCCTGGTTTCTTGTTCCTTCAGATCTTTTAGTTGATCTCGTTTTATGACTAGGGTTCGATGGATTTCGGCTTCCGCTTGCTTTTTATGCCTTTGTTCCAGTTCATATATTTCTTTTACAATTTTCACCATCGTTTTTTTTTTTTTTTCTTCTTTTTTCCTGCCCTGATAGATATCAATTTTCCACTTATCACTGTCTTATTTGCTTCCCATATAGTTGCTTTTGTTAATTTTGGCATTTCTTTCCAGTTCTCGTAATACCATGCGTCCCTCGGACGTTGTATGTCAAAAGTTTTGTGCTATTCATATCCCTCCATTCCTCTCAAGCTCCCATGCATCTCTGTGGCGGTGCCCCCCCCCACCACCAAGTCCAAAACGAGGGGTGGGTGGGACCCCCAAATGCAGGGAGACACGGGGGGCAATTCATGTCATTTAGAGCCCAGAGGGCCGCAGGACTTCCTCAGATAACAAACCATTTCACCTCCCTCCACCCTCCCCTCCCACCCCCATTCACTCCCCTCCTCCCAACTCCCCCACCCCCTCCCCAACCCCTACTCCCTTGGGGTTTTAACCTCATGGTCTTGAGCAGGTATCTAATCTTTTAGGGGATCTCTTGCCCTTCTGCTCTTTGAGCCAATCCCTCTTGCAATTGAAGGGGAGACCTTCGAGGTGCACCGCATGTCCGGTTCTCCATCTCCTCCTTATTTATCTTTCCCTTTTTTCTCCATTCCCTCCACTCCTTCTTACCCCCCGCCCCCCATTCCCCAAGATAAGATAGTTTTTTAGGTGTTGAGTGCTTTTGTTATAGTTGTTCTATTTATCCATTTCCTAGAAATCAAATGCCATTGTTCTCCTTCTTGTGTCATTTCTTCCCGTCCTGGGGTTAACTCTTTAATAGTTTCTGGTATTGGAATTTCCAATTTTTTACAAAATTCAGTAATCTCTTCTAGAAACCTAAGTTTAGTCATGCGTCCATTCCTCCTAGCAATCAAGCATGCAGGGAAACCCCAATTATATTGGATTTCTTTTTCCTGCAGGTTTTTCAATAAAGGTTTGAGCCTGGTTTCACACATGTGCGGTGCGAATTGAAGCTCAGGTTTCACTGGGGAGATAAAAATCTCCTGTTCAAAGGAATCATTGCGTTTTAGCTGAGGATCAGTGAGCAGGGAGAGGGGGAGGGAGAGGGGGGGAGAGGGGGAGGTGTAGTGAGGAGAAGTAGAAAATCCTTGTTCAGAACGCAATGCATCTGCGAATCAGATGCGTTCCCATAGGAGATAATAGGCTTGTAGTTCGCACCGCAATGCCCAAAAAACGCACACTTTTTTGTGCAATGCGCAGTGCGAATATGTGAACCAGATGCATTCATATAAATGTATTTTAAAATGTCCTGCGAATTAGATGCGGTGTAAGCCGCATCTAATTCGCATAGGTGTGAACCCGGGCTTAATGTCCTTCTCCTTCTCAGGGTTTCTTGTGATAGGTCCTGGAAAATTTGTAACGTCATTCCTTCATATTCGATTGGTGGCTTTCCTCTCAGATTTCTCCAGATTTGGTTTCTTTCCTCCCAAATTTATTATGTCTCTTGGGTTTTCCATCGGGAGACCTTGTGGTCTTCTCAATCTATGCGCTCTTTCAATTTTTATTGGGGTGCCTTCTTCTTTTCCAAGTATTGGGTTAAAGACCTTCCTTATTTTTTTTGTTAAATTCTCTGTTTGGGCAGGATCAGGAAGACCTAGTATTCTTAAGTTTTTCCTTCTGTCCCTATTTTCTTGGTCTTCCAACCTATATGCCTGTTCCTGTTGATCTTTTTTTAACATTTTTATTTCTCTTTTTAACTCTTTTATTATGCATGTATGGGAGTCCATTTTTTCTGCCTCCTCTAGTCTTGAGAGCATATGGCCCAGGTCTTTGTGAATTATTGCTATTTCAGTTTTTAGGGAATTTTCTAGGGCATCGAACATTGTTTCCATATCTGTTTTAGTTGGTAATTGAGCTGCCTTCTGTTGTTCCTCTTCTTTTCTTAAACGTGGATCTAGTTCAGAGACCTGTTCTATTCTAAATTCTGAGGGTATGCTTATTTCAGGCAATGTTTTATTCTGTGCCTTCTTATCCTTTTTCTCCTTGGCCTCCGCTTGACGTCCCTTAGTACTTTGCTATTTTTCTGTTATCTGCCTCTTTCCTTCCCTGTCCGCTCCCTGGGTTATATATTTATTCATTGGGCCAGAACTGGGGCTTAGGCTGGCACGGGGTGACTTGGCAGCCCCTCCTCCTCTTGACGACATGCCGCTCATCTCCTCTCTTCTTCTCAAAAGAATAAGACGAAGTGATGTCCAGGCAATTCCACTTAAAGAAGTACCTCAGTTTAGTGCGTTTCTATTCCAACTCCTGCAGACCCAAATCGCACAATGTGCACAATGTCGCAAAAAGTCTCACAGTGTCTAAAAGTACTAATGGTTTAAACTGTTAATTTCTTCCCATGCATTATATTCCACAGACTAGTTTAAGTGTCTAATATGAGCTAATATACTGTACTAATAGTACCATCCAAACAGTTCCAAGATTTTTCCAGTTAATAAAGTGCCTCAGTTTGGTGCGTTTTTCCAATCCACCTCCAGCACCTCCAGATCTCACAATATATACAATATCTAAGAATGTCAGCCAATGACTGTAAATACTGGTGGTTTAAAGGCTTTACATCTTCACGCGCATTTGTATACCACGGATTACTCTGAGTATCAAATATGAGCTAATATCCAGAAAAATTACAGAGTGTACTCACCCCAGTTGCTTCTATCAGATTCTTCTTTGTTTCACTTTATAGGCTTACCCAGGTCTCTCTAAGCTGACTCTCCAGTCGACACTCCTCGCGACTCTACTTCCCTCCGCTCTGCAATCTTCGGCTACCCTCGTACTATCACTCACTGTTGCGAGCACCTCCGGCTTCTGCTGGGTGTCCGAGTGCCGAGCTCCGAGCACCCCGGTATCTCCTTCTTCCTGCCTTGTCTTCGGGTCCCTCCTGGAATCCACAGGCTCCAGGTCAGCCAGGAAGGGGAGGGGGAGAGGGGAGATGAGCCAAGCCCGCACTCCTCATCCACGTGGTGCTCACTCGGTCTCACCTACAGCACCTCCCAGCTGGTCTCAGCAGAGCAAGGGACGGCAGAGGGACGGCTTGCTGATCCCGCAGCTACAGAAATGGACGTCTGGGCATGGTAGGTGAGGACCGCCACCTCCTTCGTCCACCGCTGCGTGGGTCCGCCACAGAGCGCCGGCCTGAGATATGTTCTTGGTGCTGGGGCTTGTGCCACTCTCTTGCAGTCGAGGTACAGGGATCAGAGAGAGGGGAGGCCTAATGCCGCTCCATTAGGGAAGAGTGGAGACCAGGTGCTCCTACGGCACACGTCTAACCAGCGCCATTACCAGGCTCCTCCCTCTTAGAAAGGATAATTGATAAAAGAACATTGCCTTTCATGTTTGGTGAAATGACATCAGCCTACTTTTCATTCACTACAAAATAAATCAGACATCTGCACACAATTAATTAAGGCACTTTTGACTTTAAAAAGATGTTCAAGATCAAACTTCTGCTTTTGCTTTTGCCATATGACAAATGATCTAGAACATCCTGTCCAGCAGCGTCTGAAAATATCTAATGAAAAAAATGCTTTTGCTGCCACAAATGAACCTTATGTAAGTGAACATTAAGTAACCTTAGTTTCTTAAGTCATCTAATTCCAGTAATCAGAAATCTAGTTTATACAAGTTACTGCTCTCTCTCTCTCTCTCTCTCTCTCTCTCTCTCTCTCTCTCTCTCTCTCTCTCTCTCTCTCTCTCTCTCTCTTAATTTTAAAGTAAAACTAAAGTCAACACATTTTTTTTCATTTTGGATAGAGTAAGAGAGGGTTATAACTCTGGCAGTTTTTTTGCCCTCTGTGTCCCATTGGGGAAATTTCTCTTCACTTCCTGTCACAAAACAGGAAGTGTGAGGAAATCCCTAACTAAGGAAGTAAATAGTTTTTTACCAGAACTACTGTTTCCATTGGAAGATATTCTTTTTCAGGTGACAACCCAAAATGTTTCACAAATGTGGGCACAGACAACAATAAAAACCTGACAGGTGTTCTAATACTTTTCCACTTCATCTAAAACAATAAAAAGTTTTGCCTTTAGTTTTACTTGAAATTGCTTTATAAAATAAATATGGTAATTAGGTAGATTTGAGATTGCTGCATCTAAACTGAGTTAATCCCAAACCTGCAGTGGGTTTTAACATTAAGAAACACATCCATCTCCCTAATCCAGGTATTAAGATTTTCCTTCTGAAAAGTAAGCCCATTCTTTTTTTTTTTTTAAGTAGAAAACACCTTGTATGTGAGGCTGCTGAATGTACCATATTACATTCTATGATACATTCTATGAGACGCTATTAAGAGACAATTGGCAAGCTTTCATTATAAATAATGACATTGTTCATTCCCCACAGTGATGTCACTACTCAAAGCACAACAGCGGTATTGCATGCACAATGGCCATGTGGTGTCTGATCATTTATATAAATTATAGTGTACATTTTATATTTTTGGTCTTGCAGTCGGGATTGAAATTGAAACAGTGTGAAATCAGTAGGAGTACTGTGCAGCCCCTGTTTTTACACATCTGAAGTTTAAAAAAAATAGATCTACATATATTGCAGTACATTAAGCATGTATTGAACATAACCAGATACAGTATTCCAGTACCAAATATACGATTATAGCAAATAAGGCATACAGTGCCTTGCAAAAGTATTCACCCCTCTTGGCTTTTTACTTATTGTGTTACATTACAGCCTTTAGTTAAATGTTTTTTTTTAATCTGAATTATATGTGATGGATCAGAACATAATAGTCTAAGCTGGTGAAATAAAATTTGAAAAATATATACTGTATTTATTGGCGTATAACACTCACTTTTTCACCATGAAAATCGGGTGCAAATAGCGCGTGCGTGTTATATGCCAAAACTTCAATTTTAGCTGCCTCGGAGGGGACAGGGAGGGGAGGGGACAGGGAGGGGGTGGGACGAGCGCCATCAGGTTACATACAGTGAGAATCTTCTGTTTACTTGGCGGCCTCTGTAATAAGAAGCCGATACAGAAAAAGAAATTGACTCCTGCGCACAAGTGGTCAACCAGATGGATGGAAGGACGACACAGGCCTTGCTGCCCTCAAGGATGGGGAATCCTAACAGACAAAGAAATAAAAAGAGAGAGGGGCGCACCGGCCATGTGCATTATCTTTTGTAAAACATTTATTGAAGAAATAAAAAGAGACTGCAGACTGCTGAGCTCTGATGAAGAAGGGACGTGCCCTTCGAAACGCGTCAGCTAGTAGTGAAGCTTACATGTTCCTCTAAGACCTTTGGAAGGCTTCGCTCATCATCACCACCAAGCTGCTTGTTGTTGCTCGAGTTTTATGACACCAGATTTTACTACTGCTTGTGAGTAATTTCTTTTATCATTTTATTCAATAAATGTTTTACAAAAGATAATGCACATGGCCGGTGCGCCCCTCTCTCTTTTTATTTCTTTGTCTGTAATAAGAAGTCCTGTCTCCTGGGCTGCCATTGGACTACTGTTCTGTCTATCATTGGAGATTCTCACTGTATGTAATCTGTCGGCACTTGTCCCGCCCCCCTCCCTGTATCCTCTAGGCTGCAGATGGGCATCGATCAGTCTGCACTGATGGCATTGGCGAGACTGCTGCATTGAAGGTAATGGTGAGGCTGATGCATTGATGGCAATGGTGAGGCTGCTGCATTGATGGCAATGCTGAGGCTGCTGCATTGATGGCACTTGTGAGGCTTCAGATGGGCATTGATCAGGCTGCATTGATGGCAATGGTGAGGCTGCAGATGGGCACTGACTCTTATTTTGCTTCAAAGTTCCTTATTTAAAATTTAAGTTTTTTTCCTGAAACTTCCCTCTTAAAATGAATGTGCGTGTTATACCCCTGTGCGTGTTATACGCCGATAAATACGGTACATAAAACTATTTTTTAGAAATAAAAACTGATAATTGGCATGTGCGTATGTATTCACCCCCTTTGTTATGTAGCCCATAAAAAGCTCTGGTGCAACCAATTACCTTCAGAAGTCACATAATTAGTGAAATAATGTCACGAGCATGGTGAGGCTGCAATGGTGGGCACAGTGAGGCTGCATTCATGAACATTTGATGGGCACAGTGAGGCTGTATTCACGGGCACAGTGAGGCTGCATTCACGAGCACGGTAAAGCTGCATTTGATGGGCAATCGTGCGTGATTGTGTAGATTGTGACAGTGCACTGTATTGCCCGGGGGGCCTATAATCAGGGCCGGATTTGCCACAAGGCCACCGAGGCCAGGCCTCAGGGCGGCAGTGCTGCAGGGGTGGCGCCCCGAGACTTCGCGCCCCCCCCTTTCGGGCTGCTCGTTAAAGTCGATTAAGGGCGACGGTGCCCTTAGAAAAGATGGACGCGAGCCGCCCACTACTGCGCATGCGCTGTTCTGAAGCCGGCCGGGCTCCAGAAAGCTCGTATGCGCTCAGCCGGGTAGCGTGATTGCGCCGCCCGGCGCCATTTTTGAAAAGATCGGGAAGTAATGTCAGCGGTGCGCCAGCGGGGGAGAGAGATGACATCTCTCATTGCCTGCACCGCTGTTCCGCCCTCCTTCATCTGGTGGCAGCCTGGCAGCGTAGCAAGTGACATCAACATCTGGTGGCAGCCGGGCAGCGTGGCAAGTGACATCTCCATCTGGTGGCAGTGTGGCAAGTGACATCTCCATCTGGTGGCAGAGTGGCAAGTAACATCTCCATCTGGTGGCAGCGTGGCAAGTAATATCTCCATCTGGTGGCAGCCAGGCAGTGTGGCAAGTGACATCTCCATCTGGTGGCAGGCAGCGTGGCTAGTGACATCTCCATCTGGTGGCAGGCAGCGTGGCAGGTGACATCTCCATCTGGTGGCAGCCAGGCAGTGTAGCAAGTGATATCTCCATCTGGTGGCAGGCAGCGTGGCTAGTGACATCTCCATCTGGTGGCAGGCAGCGTGGCTAGTGACATCTCCATCTGGTGGCAGGCAGCGTGGCTAGTGACATCTCCATCTGGTGGCAGGCAGCGTGGCAAGTGACATCTCCATCTGGTGGCAGCGTAGCAAGTGACATCAACATCTGGTGGCAGCCGGGCAGCGTGGCAAGTGACATCTCCATCTGGTGGCAGCGTGGCAAGTGACATCTCCATCTGGTGGCAGCGTGGCAAGTGACATCTCCATCTGGTGGCAGCCTGGCAAGTGACATCCCCATCTGGTGGCAGCGTGGCAAGTGACATCTCCATCTGGTGGCAGGCAGCGTGGCTAGTGACATCTCCATCTGGTGGCAGGCAGCGTGGCAGGTGACATCTCCATCTGGTGGCAGCCAGGCAGTGTAGCAAGTGACATCTCCATCTGGTGGCAGGCAGCGTGGCTAGTGACATCTCCATCTGGTGGCAGGCAGCGTGGCTAGTGACATCTCCATCTGGTGGCAGGCAGCGTGGCTAGTGACATCTCCATCTGGTGGCAGGCAGCGTGGCAAGTGACATCTCCATCTGGTGGCAGCGTGGCAAGTGACATCTCCATCTGGTGGCAGCGTGGCAAGTGGCATCTCCATCTGGTGGCAGCGTGGCAAGTGACATCCCCATCTGGTGGCAGCGTGGCAAGTGACATCTCCATCTGGTGGCAGCATGGCAAGTGACATCCCCATCTGGTGGCAGGCAGCATGGCAAGTGACATCCCCATCTGGTGGCAGGCAGCATGGCAAGTGACAAGCGATGGTGGCAAGTGACACGCTCAGGGCTCCCAATGATTCTGCATTATGGTGAGTTGAACTATTTCATTTTACATTACAATGTAATGATAGAAGTAATGCGTTTCAATCATCCTGACACCATA
The DNA here is from genome assembly GCA_037952925.1 of Lithobates clamitans. Lineage (NCBI taxonomy): Eukaryota > Metazoa > Chordata > Amphibia > Anura > Ranidae > Lithobates > Lithobates clamitans. The sequence goes on along the minus strand of JBBGZY010000131.1, from coordinate 2,932,873 downwards.
CAAACATGGTGCCGGGGATGATTGAAGCACTAACACCAGCCACTGCCCTGAAAAATTTCCCGCCGAAAATCCTTACCCCTCGCGCGCTTACCCTGAAGTATTTTCAGTCTGTACAATTAAAGCCAGTTATTGTTCTCATGTGTGGAGATATGTTTTAATTGATCTATTGTAGCAGTCATCCATAAAGGATGAGAATGGTGGTGTGTGTGTAGGGGGGCCTTGGGGCGGCAAAGGGAGTAAATCTGGGCCTGCCTATAATGCTCTTAAGATGGCACTGAGCAGGACAATGACCCCAAACACACTGCTAAAGCAACACTTGAGATGTTTAAGGGGAAACAAGTAAATGTGTTGGAATGGCCCAGTCAAAGCCCAGACCTCAATCCAATAGAATATCTGTGGTCAGACTTAAAGATTGCTGTTCACAAGTGCAAACAATCCAACTTGAAGGAGCAAATCCTCAAACAATCCATGTTAATTCCAGGCTGTGAGGCAACAAAACACAAAAAATGCCAGGGGTGGTGAATACTTTTGCAAGGCACTGTATCTAGCTCACTGGTGTGATAGGCTCATGGGTCCTTACTTATGCAAAATCGTATGGACACACTAAACAACTGCTAATCCATTTTTTTTCCATCTAGAAATACAATGAAGAAATGCTTTGGATTTAAATTCTGAAAACAAAAGATGGGTACAAAGGTCTCCACTGTAGAAAAGCAGTTACAGCTAACAAAATGATTTCTTGTTATAATGGTAGAGCAAAATAAATACTGACTTTCTGGTGCTGGCATTCTCTTTATAAGTCAAAAAAGAAACTTTTCGTAACAAGCCAGCATCATTTACTATTTGTCTAAAAGTGCATCTATATTCATGAAAGCTTATAACACTTATCTGTAGGGTGAAAAGCACGCATACGCATATCTGCAAGAACCTTTGTTTGAAGGTAATGTATGGTGGTTTTGTACAAATTTCCTTTTCTTGTTTTGGTCCAAAAAAATATATTTTTTTTAGGTAAGTGTATATTATATTACAACAGCAGGTGGATCTCTGTGCACCTTTTTACATGTTTTATCCACAGCATGTTAAAAAAGCCTGTTTACTGTCATCAATACCTCAAGCTGAAATTTTCACGCATAACCATATGACTCATCGCAGAGACTCATTTTCTTTTCTTTCCTCCCTTTAGGTTACTCTTTATGTGATTAAGAACTGATCGTATATGCATCCAGACTCAATGTTTATTATATCTGATATATTGCGTGGCAGGACACACTTGGGATATTGTCTTTGACTGATCTCTATTGTAAGTGCCTTAAACAGTTACATATATATTAAATTAGCTCCGTTTGTATTTTTGTTTTATGTAGCAATTCTATGTTAGCACCCTTCACTCTCAAAGAAGCAGAATACACAAAACATGTTGTAAATGGATGGTGGAGTTCTCTATTAATTGGGATTCATACCCTTATTCTGACACTATAATATCATATATCCATATATGTTGATGAATTCAACTATGTTTTTAAATTAGATTTTTTTTTTAATGAAACTATTTTTTATTATCCATCAATATTTTGTTTTACATGCTGTAGTTGTGCCCACAAAGTGCATGAACTGTGGTTAAAATATATAATTTCAATTTGTATATATATTCCATATAGTCTGGCCCTGGGATTATTTAGCAGCAATGGACATTCATGCCAGTATTTCACAAAGTGGTAGCAGTCTGTTAGGACTATTCAAGGTGACCATAGATGGATTTAGCTGGTTCAGCAGGGACCATACAAATTGAAATCCATGTGTTGCCACTGCAGTTCAACAGAAGTTTATATACCTATTGAGTTCTGTTCAACCACCCAGTCAGATAAAAAGCAGTTTGATAAGGTCCACCTCATGAGTAAAATGGCAAATGCAGACAAGGGGCCCCAGTATATTACAACGCACTGTGCCTTTTTGTAGAATACATTGTAATGTGATTAGCATGTAGGCCTGTGCTGGCACCCCAAAGCCTACCCAATATACCCCCATATTGTTTACCTGTGTTTGTCCCTAATAGCCTCCAGGACACAGCAGAGCTAAGATGTTCATTCTCAGAATCATGGAAGCATGCTGCTCATTTTCAAAAGCCATGTGTTTGCAGTGCATTTCCTCTTTCCCTAGCGCATGCACAATGCTTGCTCTCCAGTGGCTCAGCATTGCTCATGCAACACTTTTGAAAAAGAGAGGCTAAGGCTAAGAATGAGCATCCATCCTCTCTATTTCCCTAGAAGCTATTAGGGACAAGCGAGGGTAAACCATATGGGTATACATTGGGCAGGTAGGGGTGTCAGCCTACAGGTGTGCCAATCACATTGCACTATATTTTCCAAAAAGGCACAGTGCATTGTAATATACTGGAGCCCCTTGTCTGCATGGGCTGTTTTACACATAAGGTGAATTTAGCCCAGCCTTTCTCAATACATTAATCCTTTTTCAATACAAAATACAGGGGAACCATTGAAATAATTTTCATGTCTTGGGGAACCCCTGCTAAACTATAACATCCCTAGCTCATGGTACATTTATGTGGTCAGTAAGTTTTAAAAATAGAACAAATGATGTAGCAATAATGGATGTAGTGTACCTAGCATATTTAAAGCAGTATTAAACCCAAAATCAAAATGTATTATATTGCAGCTTATCAATCATTAGATGTGGAGGGCTGCATCCTTTTTTTTATTTGACTTTTCCCCCTCTGTTTTCACCTGGTGATATGGCCAGTAACACACCTCCTGTATTAGTGAGACATAACTCTGGAAGAATGAGAAAAGGAGGAACAGCAGGCAGCAGCATTGTCAGTCTGGAGGGAGAGTAGTGTTATATGTATTAGCAGATTACACTAATGCCGCGTACACATGGTCGGACTTTTTGTCTACAAAAGTCCGACGGACGCCGACGAACAAAATACGGCTGACAATACGATCGTGCGTGGGCTTCCCCAGGCTTTCAGCGGACTTTCAGCGGACTTTTCCAGCCGCAAATCTGACGGAATTTAGATTTGATACATGCTTCAAATCTTTACGTCGTAACTACGCCGGACCCAGAAATCCGCTCATCTGTGTGCTAGTCCGATGGGCAAAAACCCACGCTAGGGCAGCTATTGGCTACTGGCTATCAACTTCCTTATTTTAGTCCGGTGTACGTCATCACGTACAAATCCGTCTGACTTTTGTGTGATCGTATGTAGGCAAGTCCGTTCGTTAGAAAGTCTGCCGCAAGTCCGCCAAAAGTCCGTCGAAAGTCTGTCGGACAGGCTGTCAGACTTTTGTAGCCGAAAAGTCAGACCGTGTGTACGCGGCATAACAAATTTAAGTCAAACTCCAGCTTAATGTCAGTTACAGCAAACAGTTATTTTCTTTTTGAGATTTTAGATGAGTAAATAAAAGCTGATCATTTTAATCATCCCTGCAAGTGTTAAGTGGTTTGTCTTATGCATATAAACTAATAGATTCTGCTGGAGGGTCTATGCTGTGAAAAACAACAGACTTGCTGGTTGGATTAACAGATGAAATAGAAGAAAGAAGTTAGGTTTTCACTGAGTAGACCCCACTCTCTAGAAAAATGTTTCAGTAATAATTATGAAATGGAATAAATAATATTAATGGCCAGAAAAGAAACACAAACAGTAAAAATTGCAGTGGTCCCATACATCGGAGGCCAATGGGGGAAGGATACCCTTACTTTCTTGACCAGTGGGAAGATTTCCCAACCAAAATGATATCAGTGGTTACTAGGAAATAAATAGTGAGGCCTCAAATAGAGATAATCAAGTATTCTAAGAGAGGGGTACCATCACCCTGTTATGACAATAAACGGAAACCAGAGACCACCCCAATGGTCGCCAGAGAGCAATAGAGGAAATGGACTAACCCAGTACCCAAACACTGAATAAACAATTTAAAATATATATTTTATCAATACATTATTTAAAAAGTTACTGAGTTAAAGTAGTTACTGGGAGTTAGAAACTCTTCACTGCTCAAGGAAATCCAAGCAACCTCTGGAAGAACCCTGGTTGAAAAACCCTGACCTTTAAAGCAGAGCTCCACCAAAAAGGGGAAGCTCCACCTATTTCCCCCCCCCCCCCGCTGTCACATTTGGCACCTTTCGGGGGGGAGAGGGTACACTGGTTTTGACAGATACTCGCTCCCACTTCTGGCTGCCTTCAGCCTTGTGAAGATATCCTGAAGTTTGGCCCCTTCTCACTCCCCCACCGCCGGGCCATCCACAAAGGCGGCATACTTCGTGCATGTGCAGCAGGGAGCCTCCCTTACCCGAGAGCCAATTTAAAAATTGGCTTGGGCGAAGACACCGCTGGATTCGTGGATAGGTAAGTGTCCTAATATTAAAAGTCAGCAGCTAGAGTATTTGTTTTCTGAAGTTATTTTTTTCTGAAGGTTTTCTGAAAGTTATTTTTTTCTGAAGGAGCCTGGAGCTCCACTTTAATAATGCAGAGCTTCCATTTCAACTCATTTCATATAATATACTCTAAATGCTCACAAAAATTAATAATCATCGATCTAAACAATATTTTTTCAGTCTTCCATCCACTTTTGGTGATCCCTGCCTTAGTGCAACTTTATTTCCCTGTTTTATCTGACAGGAGATGAACGTTAAATGGTCCTCCTCTCTTATAGGCTGTCTTCTTCAAGTTTTAACTTGTTTTGCATTGATAGATGCCCTTTTGCACACCTTTTTTTGCAAATAGTGGTTATTTGCTCAGTTGTTAACTTCCTTTCACCTTTACCAAATGGGGGCATTTTCCCCCAACCTGTCCAATGCCTGGTACACACAATTATTTTTGCATGCTAGTCTCATATCGAAAATGAAGAGTCTACTAAAGTGACTAAATTTCTTGTATGTCAGAATAAAAATTCAAAAGTGATGTTGTGTGTTGTAGTGTATTTGTATTGTATTTTTGAACAACAACTGTACTGATTAAATGAAAATTGTATGATCTGGTATCATACAAGAAAAACTGCTGAGCTTGGCCCATCTGATAATATCAGATAAACTCTCGTGATCGGCTCTCGAAAGCTGTGTACTAACGATCAGATTATTGTACGATCACTTAGAAAACTGTATTTTTCACACGATTTTCTGATCTTGAGTATGGGCCATTACTACCAAGGAGTTTTTTTTTGCACAATTCAGTAAACACTGAGGTTGTGATGCATCAAATTCCAGAATGGCAGCAGTTTCAAAGAAGATTATTTACCACCAACAGTTATTCCATGGTTCGTTGTTCAGATCATGCATTTTTTTTTCTAGTCTAGGCCAGTCATCAACTGAACTTCTTGACTATATCTGCTGTGTATTGAGTTGACTTTACCTGATTTGCTTTTCGAAACAATAAGCAGGTGTACCTGATAAAGTGACCATTGAATGAATTAACAGGGTGCTAAGGATAGCAACTTCTAATACCAAATGATGTTATACTAATTTAGAGCAGGGAGATGACTGGAAGGATATGAGATACTGAATTTTGCTGATTCTTTCATTTTTGTTTTTTTGGAATAAGGAGAACTTTGCTATGAATCTGTGGCATATATTGCAGCATCAGTGTTCTACATGAGAGTAAAATTTTATTTCATATGGCAAGTGGCAGCATGTGTAAAGTGGGTACAGACGCCAGAACCCCGCTGCAAGATGTGCTATGCCTTTTAATAAACCAGCAGGTGATAAATGTCAAGCCGAGACACATTGGCTCCAAAGCACCTATCACAGAATTCTGCTTGGGAGATAAGTTAACATTATTCTCAGTCAGTATCTCTTCTGAATACAAATTTATCATTTCTAATTATTTACATATTTGTTTGCCTGACAGATTTTTATTGCTTTGTTACAGGTGTTGCTGCTGCCTAGAGCTTGCTCAGATAAACGACACAAATGATAAACGTTTATTGCATGTCAGACTCAGTTTTTAGGAATCTGTGATCTCCAAACTTTATTTTATCCACAGAAAGAGACCGCCACCTAACGCCATCTGCTGAGAGATGGCACATTGCCCAGACAGTCTTGTGTGCTTGATGTTATGGAACATTTCAGCTGAGCCATCCATGTGCATCTTTCATGGAACCTGGCAATGCTGTGCTAGATCTGTTCTTTTAAATCCCGTATGTAAGAAATCAGTGTTCTTTAATTCATTGAAATGGCTGAACAAAGCTTCTGGCTCATTTACTATGGCTGTTGAAAAAATAGGTATGGAGTGGGCCACATTCGTTTTCTATTTCTAGCTACAGGCAGTTTAGTTGTGTGTTTTATCCAATATTCTATCTAACAGATTAGGGAGCAATAAGAGTTGGCAAAATATACAATGTACTTTGTAACAGTGTGGCCAAAATTTTCCTCTAAAGCTCAGCATTACATAAGAAACGCAGTGTAAATGGTGGGGGACACTTGCTTGCAGGCGAAATCCAACTTTTCACACACTATTAAGAGAATTTTTTGCTTTAAAAGTACTCCACTCAAAATTAAACACTGAGATAGGGAACACACTCTGCTGAGTAGTTCAGTTTTTCATCCAGCCATTTCTATACTGCACAAATGCACCCCAGCCCCTTATACTATTTGGTGATCCTGTAACACCCCTGCTGGAAATGATGGAAGTCTCTTTTTGCTGCTTTTTACACACAAAAAAACTGATGTTAAAAAATGTCATATCTTACAGCCACAAACCTGTCAACGCTGTATCCTGGCCTAGGCCGACAAGGCCCAGGCCTAGGGCAGCACTTTGCAGGGGGGCAGCACGGAAAGAGTCCCTGCCAGCTTGTGCTACACTGTTAGTGTAGCACCAGTCTTATGGGGCGGACTGGGCTGAGAGGCAAATTAGTCTAGCACCCCCATAAAGCGGCCGCACTGCTCCCTGTAGGCGGGCAGCCGGCATTCCGCAACTGTGGGTGGGGGGGGGGCACCGCTTCTAATTTTGACTGTCCTATCATCCTGGACCACAAACCTTCCTCACTGTGCTATATGTTTTCTGCTGCACCATTGGCATCGTTATATCTTCTTAGTCCTCTCCATAAAATTATTAGAAATTTGTGCTTAAAGTAGAACTATAGGTAACACTTTTTTTTTTTCATTTTGGAGTAAGGGAGGGTCATAGCCCCTATCAGTTTATTTTTTACCATCCCTGTCCCATTGCAAAGATTTCCAATCACTTCCTGCCCAAAAGCCAAACAGGAAGTGAGAGAAAATCTATGCAAATTAAGGGAATCCATTGCCCCCCCCCCCTCCAGGCCCTCAGAACTAGTGTCCCCACTTGAAAATTCCAGGGTGGGTCTTAAGCAGCAAGGGGTGTGGCCTTGACAGGAAGGGGTGTGTCATATATAAATTAGGGGGTGCACGAGTTTAGTAAGGCCTAGGGCAGCACAAAACCTAAATACACTACTGCATACCTCACAACTTTTTGAGATGGGAATGAGGACACCTATCAGCAAATGTATGCAGGCATAGGACACGCCCCCTTAAAGGAGAATTGCACAAAAAAAACCAAGATTGGTTAAATCCACAAGTGCTTTTTTTACCACTATTATTCCTTTATATTGGCTTTTGGAATTTACAATTTGCAGCAATTTAGAAATCAGGTGAAAGTTTTAGTACTGGAAAACACTTATTGATAGATAAAAAGTGCATTTTATATACAACTTAATAGATCAGACCAAAATGAGGGACAGATAAGGAGGACTGTGGGACAGAGGTACATTGCTCAAAATCAGGGACAGTCCCTCGAAATCAGGGACAGTTGGGAGCTATGCACTACTGACCTGTGTTGGAAGTACTTGCATTAGTTGCTTGTTGTATGCTTTCAATTGATGCAAGGTATTACTATTGAAATAGTTTTTTCTATATAGAGATATTTAAACCAATAATAAAATGTGTATGTGGGTGAGCGTCACTCTGTATAGCAGACACGTGAGAGGCACATGCAGCAGAGTGACCCAGCTATAGAACGGAGCTTCAGGTAGGTGACCACTTCTTCTGTAAAGCTCACATAAAAAACATGCACAGATGCAGGCCATGGGACACATATTCCTCCTCCCCCCACAGTCACCATTGTTAGCTCTCTCTGTGCCCCAAGCACTCTCAGCACCAGCCATTGACTTGCTTGTGGTTCAAGTTAAAGCTCCCAAAGTCAATGCGAACACTTGGGTCCCATGTGATGCAGAGGCCCGAGTCACCTAACATGTGCTAACTCTGGGGGTCGTTCATAACCATAGAAGGGTGGCTTTGTTCCTTTAACCACCACCCATTTTGTGGCTGACCAGGTTTGCACAAAACACTTCACAGTTACATGATTCCACTTGTAAGGGCCCTTTCACACGGACATGTATGGGCTCCGCTTTGCTCAGCGGGGGAACGCTCCATCGATCCCCGCTAAGCAGGCAGATGACAGGTCTGTCTCTCCATCCGCAGACGGATTGAAAAGTAGGGTTTCAGAAACGGAGCATAGTGGAGACTGATGTCATTGGATTTCAGCGGATGTTCATCTGCTGACATCCGCTATCCCATCAAAAAACAGATGGATGAAAAACGGACATACGGTCCACCCGTGTGAAAGGGGCCTAACTCAATTTAACTCTCCACCTTCTGTAATGCATTCATTCACTTCAGTGAGACAATACCAAGGCCAGAACTTGCTTGCCTCAACTGTCACTGAATAAGTTGCAGAAATAAGTTACAACATCCATAGATTTGGTCAACTTTAAACATTAAAGGGTAAACAGTTCAGAGTAAAAAGAATTGCAGCTCACAAACACTCCTTGCTCCAAGATGACACCGCCCCAATGAAAACTTGTTCCAGGTGCTGGCTTTGCATGAGTAGCAATGGAATGAAGGAAATCCTGGATAGCCGCACTCTGGGATGAAGACGTCTTTATTGAAATAAAATTCCACAATGCAGTCAAATTACAGGAAAGTACAGGGTGATAGATAGGCTAACGCGTTTCACATCATTGGATGCTTATTCATAGCTGAAGAGAAACAGTAAGAGTGTGGTATAAATAGAGAAATAAAAAAGGGGGGGTGGAGTGTGTGCGCTGGTGAACCAACCAATCAACGCGCTGCACAAAAACCCAACCCTTTCAGTGCAATAAAAAAGTGATTAACGTTTCCATAATAAAACCTACACCTGTGGAGTGGGGCGAAAAAGCATCCACTTGAAGCCAAGACATAATAATATTTACTTATAAAGAAAAAATATATATGCAATAGTAATACTCGCAAAATGGCATGAATTAAACCTACATACTATTAAATGCCAAAACTAGCTGAATGACACAAAAAGGGGTTAAAACAAAAAAATGTTTTACATATATGTAAGAGGTGAGTATAGGATGCCATGCCGCCCCACAGCAGGTGAAAGCACAACACAACAAATGAAATATTATTGACATCAGAGAAAAATTGAATTAATGCACAGGATACCGCAACTGCACTCGTGTAAAAAGTCTAGGCATATGCAAAACACCAATGTGCAGTATACGAACCCTCCATGGCATCAACAGATATCCTAAAATGCTAACAAAACCCAAGTTCAAAGGTATATAAACAATCGGATAAAGCGAACATAGGAGCGGAATGAATACATAATAATCAAATATTCACTCACATGTGTCGGCTTGTACCACATATTAAGTAGGAGGTACATGGTAAAAATTGGATACAGATGGACTTCAGACTACTCAGTGTAGGTAATAACAAACATTGTTACAAAATACAAGATTCTGTCCAAACAAATACTATCAATAATGCCAAATGAATTTTACCTCCTAAAAAGAAAAAAAGAAAAAACCGAGATGGGTTAAATGTCAGATGAGTCATAGGAGAGAAATAACTAAACATTGCTGTGTGTGATCGGACTCTCATAATTTTTTCTATTTTCATATGATAGTGATTATAGTTTTCATGATCAGAGAACATAAAATCCTAAAGGAACACTGTTTTATTTGTTCCATTACTGCATGGACCAATCCAAGGACGAGCCATGCGGAAACCATAGGTCTCACTTCTGTTGCTGAAATAAATGAAGGATAAACACATAAGCCGAAAAAACGGCCAATGAATGTGATAGAAAGGCTATCCATAATAAACTATATAAACCAAAGAGAGTGTAAACACATAACCCGCGTTCTGGGTAAAAATGTATAAAATTACTACGTTGGTCTAAAGTGCATAACAGCAAGGACAGATATGTTCTTAAAGATTAAATTAAGACAACTTAGATGAAACAACACCAGAACCTGACAAAGCCAAAGCTGGACAGAAACCGAGAAGGTTAGTGGTGACACAGCCCTACTCCATCCTGCCGCATGTATCGAAACTAAGGAGTCTCACTCAACGTGCTGCAGAGGCCACTATTAACTAATTAGAGACAAGAACCAAAAATTTCCTATGTCAGAGTAAATGGACCAGCACTCCACATCCCACTACAACGCGGAGAAGCCCCACCACAAAAAAAGGCGGACACAGTCCGAAGGTCTCTAAAGAGAATTACACAAGGCAGAACACAGACCATCAAAGCCAAAAACAAAGACAAAGGGGTTCAGGACAGCTCTAACCCACCACATTCTAACTTGTACTTGAAAACAAGTCTCACTCAATGTGCTGCAGAGAGCGGCTATTCATGAATTAAGATGTCCAAATAATAAACTAATATCCCACACCCGACTATAGCTAGGTAGATAGATAGATAGATAGATAGATAGATAGATAGATAGATAGATAGATAGATAGATAGATAGATAGATAGATAGATAGATAGATAGATAGATAGATAGATAGATAGATAGATTACATTCACTAAGAAAGTCACAAAAAAAGCTTAATTTTAACATAAACCAGTATTAAGGGCCGGTTACCACTGGTGCAGTGCCCGAAATCGGATGTGATTCGCACTGTACTGCAGTGCAAATCCCATACGATCTCTGTGCGATGCAATTTCAGCCATACAGATAGTATAGCTGAATTCACAGTGCATTCGGACCAAACTCACACAGGTCCCTTTTTTTGGTCCGTAGCAAAATCGAATCGCATGGGTGTTTGCACCCATGCGGTCCGAATTCTGTCCGAATTTGTAGTTCGCACTATGATATGTGAACTGATTTGGGGGTGTCATTAACTTTCAATTGACATTCCCAGCAGTTTGCATACGGTAGTGTGAACTGCCACCGGAAGACATGCGATGCGGGAATCCACAGTGGATTCCCCGGGTTCCCGCATCAGTGCAGTCTGAACCGAGCCTAAATATATCAAATGTAATTGCTACAATCCTATAAAGTAAAAAAATAGAGCATTGGATGCAAATGCCTTCTGAAAAAAAATGAAAGCTAGTGTCAGTCCTCTCTGACTCCACATACACCATAATAATGCGCAAAAAAAATACACTTTTAATAAATAATAATATTTTTTGGGGAGCTGTAAAACTGTTTTTTTCTTTTAAATGTAGAATTTAATGTGAATTGCTGTTCTGAGACGAGTTGTTTTAGTCATGTGACTGGCACAGTACCAATTAGGGCTGGCCAGACACAGACTCACACTGTACAGAGTATACATACGAGTAATAGAAGCCCCTCCCAAGGATCTTTCGCTGCAGATGCCAAAGAACAGGGGAAGATCATGTGACCACACAACTGTGCTGCAGAAATAAGATATTTAGATGATTAAAAAAAAAATACAGTGGCATGATTTATATGATTTATGTGAATGAATTACAGCATAAATCAGTAATCAGTAATCAGTAATCATAAATGCATTAAGACTTTGCATAAATCACATACAGTCCAGTAGGTGCTTTAGTGTACTCACTGTTCCATGGTATGCTGCTCATGTTCTAAGTAGGCCAGAAACCTACACAGTCCTCCCCCAGCTAGAACACTTAAAGCTGATGCACTATGATATATTCGATATTTAAACAGAAAACAACCAGATTTATAACTTGGAAGATACAAAATCTATTTATCCAGCTGATGAGGAACAACACTTTTTGTATGTTCATTATAATGTCATTAACTCTCATTATTTCTTTGTTGAGAATTGCTAACAAACTACGATGGTGCACAACTAATCCGTATTATAATGGTACTCTATGGATCTTCTCTACAAAAAAAAAAAAGAATGTAGAAAGAGGTCAAATCATTATGAAACAACTTTAATTCACTATTTGAACTATAAACCATTTCTGAATAACACAAACCTATTTTAGACCTCATGGACATCATTGGAAAAAAAATAAAACCACATATTTAAACACTTTTCAAATTAGTATAACAAGACATAGAACCTCATATTAACTAAAGGGCTCAATAATGGTACCATGTATATGTATGATCGTAATACTCAAAATAAGAAATAAGTATGTTTTTATAATATGGATAAGTCAGAAGTAAGTTAGAAAATGATGATTAGATATTTATCCAGATGTTCTGAGGATTAATAATTACTACATTAAAATTGATCTCTGGATAAATCACACATCTTTAGGAAATGTCCCATTATTAAAATGATAGAACAGTACAAATTAAGATTACAAAATATTATCCACACAGGGACCGCATGCATTCCTACTATTATAAGGGTGCTATATCTAGATTTAACCCATGGATAAAAATGTAATGCCTCATATAGGGTTGACTTGATTAAATACAATTTTATTTCCAGAAGACCTAAAATAGGAATTCCTAGTCTTAGAGCACCATCCGGCGGACAGGTACAGTCAACACCTAAAAACATTAGGTTAATCAATAGAAGTGCCTTACAATCAGATCGGGGTAAATATTCTGAACTACACTTTCTAGGCTAGTCCTTAGATAAGGGAGTTTTGTGAATAAAAGTGGAAGTTTAGAGAGGAAATTAATGATCACTCAATTTTCTAACAAGGGCAATCTCTCAATCAAGATTACGTCTCTCTCTCTCTCTCAAAGACATATTAGCTCTCTCTTCCAAAAAGATCTTTGTCAGAAGATGCCCTATCAAACACACACACGCTCTCTCAAACTAAAAAATCCTTTTGATCACACGTTGTATCGATCGATCTCTTGGAAGCTCTCTGAACATTCTCTACGGGTCATCACATAAGTGGCCTTACAAATTACTGCTTGTGGTTCCATAACCCATCACATATATTGTTGTTGGTAAGGTATAATTTAATAGCTAACCTGAAACATTTCCCTCTCACTTCTGAATTTAACTGAATGTGTATTTCATTATTTTGATAGAGCTTTGGCACTATATCCTATTCAAAGTTTTATTCTTCACCTCAGGAATCCAGTTATTAAGTTAAGCCAGGGCTGGCCCTACCATGGGTCTCAGTGGGTCCATTGGATCCGGGCAGCACTTTGAGAGGGGCAGCAAATTGAACCATGGCCTCTCCTTCTCTCCTATTTACCCAGCAAATTGATGACCAAGATTTTTTTTTCCAGCAATTTTGTGTGTCATAATGATAATATACTACCCTAGCCTGTCCATATACTACCCTAGCCTGTCCATAAACTACCCTAGCCTGTCTATATATTACCCTAGCCTGCCCCTATACTGCTTTAGCCTGTCCATATACTACCCTAGCCCATCTATATCTTACCCTAGCCTGTCTATATACTACCCTAGCCTGTCCATATACTACTACCCTATCCTGTCTATATACTACTACCCTAGCCACCTTTCTATATACTATCACCCCAGCCCATCTATATACTACCCTAGCCAACCCTTATACTGCCCTAGCCCACCCCTATACTGAACTAGCCCACCCCTATACAGCCCTAAACCCGCCGCATATAATTGAACAAAATTGTATGTCATATAATTTTTCCATGTAGACAAGGTGCTGTTGCATGTAAATCTGACTTCCTGATAAATTAAATTTTAGTTTTAATTATCATGATGTAAAATAATGGATATGGGGGCCTTTTGGTGGGTGTGATTTTTTTTTGGGGGTAGGAGGGGGGGTAGCATTATATTACCCAACATCTTGGGGCAGCTGTGAGTTAAGTACACATAGAAAGCATATGCTGACCAATATTATGCAGTGTCATGACTGGGGCAGAGACTTTAGTGTTGACGTGCAGAGTGCTCTTTTCATGAATTGGTGGCTGGTGCTTCTTTACACTGGGAAGAGTTTGGTAACAAACTGAGTCGTTGGTGGAAGAATTAAAATACTGTAATTTGGACTATACAGGGCTTTTTTTGCACCTTATCAGCACTTTATGCACTTTTATACATATATACTTTATTTTTATTGTGATATTATAATGCACTTTAGGATTGATGTGTTTGTATTTATGTTGATCTTTGCACTTTATAAAGATATGTAACTAATTGTTGCCCTTTGTGGTTAATTGTTGCACTCTGACTGTGTGGCTCTACAGGTGATTTTCTTTATTAAAGATATGAGCTTTAGCCCTGGTTCACATCAGTGCATTTTGTCATGTGATTTGACTGTTTAAAATAGCATGATCACAGAAGGGGGCGTGACCGGATGCAGGTGTGAGCGGTGTGTGTGTGCTCTCTCCCGGCCCCGGCTCCGATGCTGCTCCAGCGCGGTGAAGTGGGGACCTTGGCAGCTGTGTGTGTGCCCTGTGAAGCTGCCTGAATCCTGCTTAGCTTATGCCCCAAGGATCTCACAGGTCACCATCGGTCTTACCGGCTTCCCGACCGGCATCCTGACTTGTGGGGAGATAAGAGAGGAGAGGAGGAGAGCCTGGGAAGGATCAGCTGTCTGTGGTCAGCTGACCGCTGTGTGATTTTGCTGAGCAGAGCTCCGAGGGGAAGCCGAAGGGAAACCTGGACACAGTGCCTCCGCTGTGTACGAGCACGGCGGTGGAATGTTGCCTTGTGACAGCTCACAGACACTGCGGGAGGCTGAATAAGGAAAAGCTGAGTGAGTTAACCCAGAGACAGATACAGGAAAGAGCGGTGGAGATATGGTGGCTAGAGAACTGCTGAGGTAAAGGTGGCTATATTGAATGGAGGACGGTGGAGCTGGATGGATTACCTGCAGAGTCCCAGGCAAAAGACCGGCAGACATCCTTGAAGCCAACTAAAGACAGGTAACAAACCTGATCTATATATAAAAGCAAAGTGTATTGAATCTGTGTTAAAAGAGGGAACCGGGAGCTCATCTCTTGTTGTCTTAGAGGCTTGGACTTTTAAAGCGTGAAGGGACTGTTTGTTGGACTGGTTAGGCTGGAGGGATACAAATTTCCAAAATAGTGTCCTGGGTGGCTATGACCAAGAAGAAAGGGGAAGATCAGCATCATCATCCCCATGATAATATGCCTGTTCAAGCTACCCGCTCAGCCAAAGAAAAGGAGAAGGGGTCCCTAAACGCAACCGCAGCAGCGGCTGCGGCAAAGCTGGAAAAATTTGCCCACAGTACTTCGCAGTCCCCAGCCAAAAATAATCAGCCACCTGCGGGGAAGATGTCAGCGGGGGGCTCTGGGGACAGAAAAAGCCTGGGGAAAGGTCCCGATATCCCGGTGGTTAGTACGAGAACAGCGAATAAAAAAAGCCCGGAGAGGGAGCCCCTGGGAGGAATAGGGGATAGTACCCCCATCGCAGCTGTAGCCAGTGAACAAGATCCCACTTTAAAAGAGATACTATGTGCTATAAATGCCTGTAGGAGTTCGATAAGTGGGATGTGGGAAGAGCTGAAAACTTTAAGTGAGGAAGTTGGCAATATTAAACAAGAAATCCAGCAATCAGTGGAGAGAATTAAATGTGTGGAGGAAAGGGTTAGCCAAGTAGAAGACACCGTATCCCCACTGCGACAGGAGTTTAAGGAAATGCAAGCTCAGTTAGAGGCTAACAAGCTCAAAATGGATGAATGGGAGAACAGGTCGCGAAGACAAAACGTAAGAGTGATGGGTCTCCCCGAGAAAGTTGAGGGCCCCCGCCCTGAAGAATTTATGGAAAATTGGCTGAAAGAAGTCTTTGGGGTTGAGGCTTTTTCACATTTTTTTTCTATTGAGCGAGCCCACAGAGTCCCTTCCAGACCAGTATATTCAGGAGACCGCCCAAGACCAATGATAATTAGATTTTTTAATTACAAAGATAAGCTGAATTTAATGCAAAAATCCAGAGAAAAAGGAGATGTCCTTTTCAACGGTGCAAAGGTTTCGATCTATCCAGATTACTCCCCGGAATTACAAAGGAGAAGAGCAGGTTTTCTGGACATTAAGCGCACTTTACGGAGCCACAATATTTCATATGCGCTATTGTATCCAGCACGATTGCGTATTGAGGCGTTAGGGACTACCCGTTTTTTCGAAACGATTAAAGGAGCCACGGACTGGTTTGAAGAGAACAAAAGGAACTTATAAATGCGTTTTTTTTTTTTTTTTTTTTCTCTTTCTGGGCTGCTCGGCAGCATTAGGGGTTGGGAGGGAGAGTGCAGGGTGGTTGAAGTGAAGAGTGAAAGAAATGTTTAGTGTGGTGAAGAGGGTTATTTTAACCCTTGGGTTGATGGGTTTATTGGGGGGGAAGGGGGAGGGGGGTGGTGGGTGGGGAGGGTGGAGGGAGGGGTGGTGGATGAAGTGGGGTGAGGGGAGTAGTAAGGTCACAAGGAAGGCCCCTAGGGCATGCCAAGTGAGGCACAGGGGGGGGGGAGGAGAAGGGATTATTTAAAGTAGGGGGCTCCACAGTTGCAAAAATTAAGGTAAAATCGCACAGAGCACTGTTAAAAAATGTGTTGAAGATAAATGAAATGAAGTGTAAATATTTAAAGTTTAAAAAATTTAGGTGGGTTAATGACACTGTTGTGGATGGAGGTGGGAGGGAGGGATGTGGGGGTATAGGTCCCCCGGAGTCGCTCGCTTCCCTTCCCATAATGATAGCACTGAGGGTGGTAGGTAGGATTATTGAGGATTTGAAACACAAAAGCAAAAGGGGTATGTGGGCACATGCGGTAAAGCAGAACATGAGGTGGGAAATGCTTTCTTTGGTATCTCTTCAAAAAAGCACTGGTATGGAACAGTGTCAATTTTCAGCCGTGACTGTCCATTGTATAAGGAAAAGGGTAACTATACCCTGGTATTTGCATAGCGGGTATTTATTGTGTACAACGTTGAATGAAGCCTAGAACATTTGGTTTAAGCTCATGGAATATCAGGGGGATGAGCGATTATGTGAAAAAAGCCACTGTATTCCAGGAGTTAGATGCTTGTGCTGCTGAGGTGATATGCTTGCAGGAAACGCATTTGACCAGCGAGACTAAATTATTAATTAAAAATAATAAATTTCAGATACAATATCATTCGGTGTACTCCTCCTACTCGAGGGGAGTGAGTATACTGATTAGGAAGGGGTTGACGTTTTCCTGCAGGGATGTCAGTATTGATAGATTGGGCTGTTTTATTTTTTTGCATTGTTTAATTGAGGGCAGATCTTTTGTCATAGCAAATTTATATATTCCCCCACCATTCAAAATGGAGATATTGCTCCTGCTGCTTGAGTTTTTGGAAGATAAAAGAGAGGTTCCACTTATTATAGTAGGGGACTTCAACACTGTCCTTGATAGCAGATTAGATAGGTTTCCCCCAGGGCTTAGCGGAGGTGGAGGGCCGGGGGGAAGGTTGGCACAGTTTTTGGAGGAGGTTGGGTGGTGTGATATGTGGAGAGCGCGCAATCCTAATAGTCAGGAATATTCTTGCTTCTCAGCGACCCACCATACCCTATCCCGTATTGATATGGCCATTGGTAACCAGGAAGCCCAGCCCTTAATAAATAGTATTGAATATCGTCCAAGGGGGGTGTCCGATCACTCGCCACTGACAATGATAATAACCATGCAGGAGGATAGGGGTCGGAGATTGTGGACAGTTAACCCAGCATGGCTGGACTTACTGGGGAATAGAGAGGAAATTAGTTTAAAACTGAGAGAATTTGTTCAATTTAACACCGGTACTGCCTCGGAGGGTGTGATTTGGGATGCCTTAAAAGCATACCTCAGAGGGCTCTTGATTCAACAGATATCCAAAATAAAGAAACAAACAAGGGCGAGGGGAGAGCTTATTAGGGAAGAGGTTCGGGAGTCAGAAAGAAAGTATGTTCTAGACCCAACGAATGAAAACCGGGAAGACTGGGTATTGAAACAACAAAAATACAAAAAGGAAGAAATTAGGAGAGCAGAGAATAGGAAGGCTTTTCAGAGGCAGAGGAGCTTTGAAGAGGGCGAAAGAGTGGGCCGGACGTTGGCCTTGCTGGCTAAAACTAATTCGTCCTCTTCAACAATCCCCATGATTAAAACAAAGGAGGGGGATATCTCTTCAGATCCTAGGGTAATTAACAAAACGTTTGTAGAATTTTATAGGGATCTATATAAATCGCGTCATAGTCCTGAACAAGCAGAGATGGAGGAGTTTCTGGGAGGTACTGAGTTGCCGGTGCTCTCAGACGCAGATAGGAATAGTCTGGAAGCACCGATAACATTGGAAGAGGTCTGGCAGGCAATAAAGAACATGCCGAATCAAAAATCACCAGGCCCGGATGGATTGCCATCTGAGGTATATAAACAATATGGGGAGGTGCTGGCCCCGGAACTGTGGAAAACATTGAACTGGTCGGCTGCAGCTGGTAGCTTGCCGTTGTCAATGTCTGAAGCCATTATTGTACTGATTCAGAAAGAAGAGAATAGTCAGTTAGATACCTCGTCATACAGACCAATTTCATTGCTGGGCACAGACGCCAAGATCCTGGCAAAAATCCTGGCTGCCAGGTTGAATAGATGTATATCTACCTTGGTTCACCCGGACCAGTCAGGGTTTGTGCAGAACAGGTCTACTAGTAAAAATATAAGAAGGGCGTATTTGAACCTCCAGACCCCGGTAGAGAACCCAGGCTCCAGGGTGATGTTGTCCTTGGACATTGCCAAGGCATTTGACACCCTGGAATGGGAGTACTTATGGTGGACATTGGAAAAATTTGGGTTTGGCCCCCTATTTATTAAGTGGCTTAAGACCCTATATCGACACCCTAGTGCTAGACTGAAAATAAATAATACATATTCGGAAGGGATCTCTCTTGAGAGGGGGACTAGGCAGGGGTGCCCCCTGTCCCCCCTGCTATTTGCCCTGGCAATGGAGCCCTTTGCGGAGGTAATAAGAAAATCAGCAGGTCTACAGGGCTACAAAAGGAAAGAGGGCGAGGATAGAATAGCGTTATATGCTGACGATGTATTGTTATTCCTGGGGGACATGGGGCCATCGTTAGAAAATGCAATGCAGCTGGTGGAAGGGTTTGGGAGAGTATCAGGGTTAATAGTCAATTGGGGGAAATCTTCACTCCTCCCGATTGACTCGACCAACGGTTCTCTCCCGCAGGTGGTTTCGCGTCTCAGGGTGGTGGAGAAGGTTAAATACTTGGGTATAATGGTGACCAATGATCCAATGCAGTATACTAAAGACAATTTAGCTCCGCTGTTGGAAAAGTTCAGAAGGAAGAAAGATATTTGGTCTCGGCTTCCTTTATCGATGGCGGGGCGTATAAATCTGATTAAGATGATTTGGATGCCTCAACTGTTGTATATATTACACAATTCACCGATTTGGATAGGGAGGGATTGGTTTTTAAAAATAAATGCTAATTTCCGTGAGTTAATATGGAGAAAGGGCCAGGCCAGGATCAGTCTCCAGACCTTGCAGCGACCCAACAGGGAGGGGGGATTGGCGGTGCCCCACCCATACAGGTATTTTTTGGCGTCACAACTGCAACACCTGGGTGGGTGTGAACTTGGGGGGGAAGTTGACTCCAGCGTTAAAATCATGCTGTCAGGGAGCCCGCACAAATCCTTGGCAGGGGCATTGGAAGCCGGAGCATTAGGATGCCCATCTCCAACAAACAAACTGGCCATAAAAGTTTGGCGGTTAGTAAAGACTGAAATGGGATATAAGGGGGCTACGGAGTTCACACCTATATGGCAGAATAGGCAGCTACAAGAAATGCAGGCGATAGGAGTAAATAGGATCTGGGAAAGGGCGGGAATAACTAGGCTAGCACAATTATATGTTGGCAATATATTAAAATCTTTTGTGGATCTAAGGCGGGAGTTTCCTATCCCCAAGGAATCATTTTACTGTTATCTCCAGATTAGACACGCATTAGACAAGCAATTTAAGACCAATGCACTGGAATGGTGTAGCGCAGCACTTCTTAATAAGGTGGTAAGGGCACATAGCCCGAAGGGGCTAATATCAGTAAGTTATGACCAACTAATGAACAGGGCAACTGGCCTGACCCCACTCTTGCGCGCAAGGGAGGGGTGGGAGGACGATGTGGGGGAGTTGAGTGAAGAACAGTGGGGGAGAATACTGGAGCTTGGTCCGCTGGTGTCCCTCTCTCCGTCGCAGCGGGCTTCGCACCTCTTGCTTGTGCACAGAGCCTACTACACTCCCAAGAGGCTGCATAGAATGGGTCGTAGACCAGACGACAAATGCCCCAGATGTCTAGATACGGGCGATCTTATACACATTATGTGGAGATGCCCGAAGCTAGTGAGGTACTGGACCGAGATCCTAAACATCATAGAGGTTAGGACCGGGATAAGGCTGGAGCCCGAGGCTAAAGTCTGTGTCCTGGGGCTAATCAAAGAGGATATGGGGGATGCCTACATAAGAATAGCAATTATACGATGCTTATACCAGGCCAGGAAACTGATCGCAAAAGCATGGCTGTCAACAATGCCCCCTACCCCTGAAGAATGGATTAGTACCATGAACGTACTAGTGGGAACAGAAAGGACTATATATACTAGAAGGGGAAGCTATGAGAAGTTTATTAGGATTTGGGGTAGGTGGTGTCAAGGAGAGAATAGGGAAATTTGAAACCGTATCGAGGAAAGGAAGTTATGCACGAGGAAATGGATAATAGGGAATAAGTAATGTGCACAATACTCTTAGTGGGGTAGGAAGTATTAACAAGCGTAGGACTCGACTATTTCTAAAAATTAGCAACTGGTGGGGAGGAGGGAGGGTGAACAGGGGTGGGGGGAGGGTTTAAGGGGAATAAGGTAGGGTAAGATATATTTATAATTGATGGTGATTCTGGGAAATATTTATTGTAATATGTGTTTTTTTTGTTTGCCTTTTGTACTCTACACTGGTTATGACGTATATTGTATAAATTGAAAAACCAAATAAAAAAAGATATGATTAAAAAAAAAAAATAGCATGATAAGTCGCAATCTATTTGTGCTTATGGAACAGTTCAAATTGGTGCGACTCTGACTTGCACCGATTTTGAAAAGGTTCTTACACTATTTTTGGCAATTTCATGTGTGACTTGCATAGACATCAGTGCATAAAGATGTCTGTAAGCCACACATGAAATCGCACAGAACGGCAGCTTTGAAATTTGCAATTGTTTCAAAGCCGCATTCAGTGTGAACCATGTCTTAGTCTGGAAAGCAAGGCCAGACTTCTAGCAATGTTTGGATCTAATGTTTTCTCTTCATAATAGAAACAATTGCAAATATGTTTTAGTTTAGCAAATCGTTTACAGTACATAATATTATGCAATTGTTCTAGTGTCTTCAAAAGGTCTCTTGCAAACACTAGTTGATGAAACAAATGTAATTAATGAAGAAATATACTAATCAAAACTTATTGTTGTTTACCATCAAGGGGTTAATATGGCGCACAATGGAGGTAGCCGAGTACATATAACTAAAAATGGTGGGGGGAAGGGGGTGGGTTGGGGGTTCCTGAGAGGGGGAACTTGATGGTGGTAGTTAATGTTTCACAACAAGTTCGGGTATTAGTCCATGTAAGGATAAAATGATGCTGAATAAATGGAAGGCAGCCAGTCTATAAAAGCTAGAAAAAGCTCTGGAACAAATAAAAAAGAAAAAGAAAGAAGGACGGCGCCCTCTAAGTGCAGCATGTATGTTAAAAATATTTATTACAATAGATAAAAACACTCACATTTGAGTTGCTAAAAACCAGCATGTAAAGTAGTTTCATCCGCGTGCTCTCGGGGGATGTGGGTGTCATGGGCCAGTTCAGGGGTTCCTGGGATGTGAGTCCTGTAACCTGGGTCCTGGTAGCTGTTCCGGTGGTGCCGAGGGTCCTCAGAGCCTCCGGGCGGCCAGGATATCGGTCATGGATCCTCCGTGGAGCGCCGTGCTGACCTGCGTCTTCACTTCCGGGAGCTGGGTGAGGCGGGCGGTGCTTCGCGTTCGGAGCATGCGTGCTCCTTCATCAGGCATAGCCACGGAGGATCCATGACCGATATCCTGGCCGCCCGGAGGCTCTGAGGACCCTCGGCACCACCGGAACAGCTACCAGGACCCAGGTTACAGGACTCACATCCCAGGAACCCCTGAACTGGCCCATGACACCCACATCCCCCGAGAGCACGCGGATGAAACTACTTTACATGCTGGTTTTTAGCAACTCAAATGTGAGTGTTTTTATCTATTGTAATAAATATTTTTAACATACATGCTGCACTTAGAGGGCGCCGTCCTTCTTTCTTTTTTGTTGTTTACCAGACAAATGCTAGATACTTTTGCTGTCTTTATCTTTGATTGACTTATGGGTGATCTATTTCTACAGAATGTATAAAACACCAGCTACACTTTAAGTAAACCAGAAATATTCTATTTATTGAAATATTTCCATGTAATTGCATTCACAGGCTTCGTTTCCTAAGAACAGGACTTTCACATTTCTACAGCAGTGAAAAAATAAGGCAACCGTTGGGCAGATATAAAACCGCTGCAGTGGTGGTGGAACCCCTGGGGACATTTTGTGGAATCCTGTTATGAAAAAAAAAGAAATAAAACAGAAATAAAAGAAACAGTGCAAATTCGCATAATTAAGTTCAAGTACATTTTTATTTGCACATCAATTAACTCCAACAGCTCTTCACTGTTTTAAAATTACACAACTGTAATTTTTCTATGAGACTGGACCAATTCAATGTACACATTACTGTTGTTATAATATTAATAATATATTAATATATATGTTTATTCTAAGTCATACACTATATATTATTCAAGTGCCTGAAGTAATTTAAGGAGCAGAACAAACCAATCAGCTGATTCATTGCTAATACAGTATACATTTTTTAAGATTCATTTTAAACTTGTTATAAAGTATTTTTTTTTTTATAATAATGCATTACCTGCATAAATGTAAAAAAAACGCCCCACTACCTCTCCTGTACCTATTTAGGACAGCCAAAGAGGAGGTAAGGGACCTCTCTATTTAATATCATATTAACAATAACATTTATTTAATTTTCTTAAAGCGGGGGTCCACCTAAACCGCCAAAAAAAAAAATATTAAAAGCCAGCAGCTACAAATACTGCAGCTGCTGACTTTTATTACATGGCCACTTACCTGTCCCAGGGTCCAGCGATGTCGGCAGGCGACGCCGAGAACCCGCTCGGTTCTCGGCAGCTGCCGCTTCCATCCTAGGTGAGGGAATCAGGAAGTGAAGCGTTGCGGCTTCACTTCCCGGTTCCCGCATGCGCGAGTTGCGCTGCGCATCGTAACTGGTCCCCACTATCTCCTGGAAGCTGTGTGTTTCCCAGGAGACAGAGCGGAGGGACAGGAAGAGGCATAGACTCCCATGGGAGTCTATGCCAGAAGTGGGTGCAAATACCTGTCTTAGACAGGTATATGCACCCCCCTCCCTCCTGAAAGGTGCCAAATGTGACACCGGAGGGGGGGAGGGTTCCGAAAAGTGGAAGTTCCATTTTTGTGTGGAACTCCGCTTTAATTCTTTATTTAATAAATGCTTCAAGATACAATTTAAAAGGTGATCACAAAATCTGAATGCGCATATAAACAGTACATACAAAGGGCAATGGCACATTCAGCGTACCCTGAATGCAGAGCGCACTGTGCGTGCTCAGAGATGTAACTGGCTCCTGCCAGTTACATCCCTGTCGCCGTTGCTGAGGACGTCAATGACGAAATGTGTACGACGGCGCCACGCACGCTACGTCACTTCCGGGTGCGGACTTTGTCTGGAACGCAGGTGGAGCGCAAACACCTCGCAACCAGCCTACGCTGTCGCATCCACATCAGCCTGGTCTCAGGCACGTTCCACATAGTATATGCACCCGGGATGGTACTTTGACCTACTAGCACTGGATTAGTTATTTTATTACTTAGTTTTTAGTTTTAGTTTTTTCAGTCATTTTTATCATCCTTATGGTGTAATCATTTGGAGAGTTGTGAAATAAAACTTTTTACTTTACTACACTATGGGAGCATTCTATTCCTTTTTCCACGAGGGAGTCATTGAGAACATACCTTTAATACAACACGGTGAGCGGAGACCAATTTGGATACCTCAGATGATCGCGGTGGAGAGGAGTTTGTGGCCGTGATACCCTATGCTGTTTGCCCCTTTTGGGGTTGCGGGATTCGGTGAGTGGGGACCCGTGAGGGGGAGCACAATAAGTCACCAATATCATCTGAAAGCACTCCAGTCACAGTTTCTTTGAAAATAATTTTGAACATTGGATTTGAAGACTTTGATTACTATATGGACTATAATTATTTACTATTTATTATTAATTGGTTTGCACACACTTGCACTAATTTGAGTAAAGGTGCACCTGGAAGTTCATGTGATATTAGGGAAAATCAATGATCTAGCACACTTAGGACTATGATCACCGGTTAATTAATTTAATTTGGTTTAAGGTGTATGTATGGTTTTTGTGAATAAGTCACTAATATTTATGTTGGCTTGTTGGTGAAGATCTATCATATAATTAGGGGTTCAGCATATAACCCCCCCTTTTTTTTCCAGGGTGGTCACATGTATGATTCATGAATATTGGAAATGTTTAGTTTTGGTTTTTATTCATTTTTTCTAATGTGGTCACATGTATGAGTTATGAATTGTTTCACTGAAGATTGCACTGCTGCACATTAGGTTTTTTGCACTTTATAGGGTTGATGGTATTCTGTACCACCACTAGGGGTACAGTTGGAGTTAAAATTGGTTCTAGTCACAAGGAACTATACAATAAAATCCCCCCCTACTACTCTACTACCCCATTATACAATTTAAACAAAGTCCCATAAATGTTACAGTCTAATTAGAAGTGATATAGTCCAATCATGAAATTAGTAGATCACTCCAAGGAGAATGTGAGGGATTAAATGTTCAGCATACAGTATATGAAAAAAAACACCTTGATAGTGAATATCGTATAAAAAGGTGAAACACCCAGGTGCGCCTTCGCCATATAATATGAGACGACCGCTTACCATAGGTAATGGACTCTAGATTATAGGAGTCATGAGCGCAGTATGATAGAATATCCTTAAGACAGGAGTCATCAACCTTCATTCCTTTGCAGCGGAACGGGAGACCTCTATAGCATTTCTTTGGTGTCCAATGGGAACACTCACATGGGTAATAATTGATGGTTTACCGGCAAACCGTGCATGTAATATGAATCAAAGAAACTCTCATAGTGTGAAACTCTATTAATTTTTTTAGAGATAACAGATACCAACTACTTACATAGAGGCAGTTAAAAATTAGTATAGATCAATGTATATCTCTCCCGGGATTCTAGCCGACAGCTTTGTGGGATCGACGGGCGTGGTAACATTGCAAGCATGGAATCCACCCAACGCGTTTCGTGAAAGGTCATCAAGGGCATAGGGCCACCATACATTTAATTAAACTAGGGGAGTACAGTTAAGACCAAACAGCTATTTGTCAAGCCTTGATTTGATAACCAAAATTGCTGCTGTTACCATGCTTTACATGGCCAAGCTTCGTTTTCGATTATACCACCATAATGTGATGAGAGACGAAGCCTCGGTTTGAAAACCAAAATGGCCACCATTACAACATACTAGATGGCCAAGCCTCGTTTCCCATTACACCACCATAATGTGATGAGAGCCCAAGCCTCGTTTTGATCTCTAGATGGAATTAGATATCCAAGCCTTGTTTTAAGTTAAGTGGTCACATTAGATTTGTGCTGACCATAAGGTATGAGCTGTTCAACACAAAAGAATCATGGTACAATAGGTAAAAGATAAACTTTATAATCAATGGTTAGTAATAATGATATGTGCATATCCCTTGCACAAAACATCTCAATGTAATTGAATAGGAAAATGTAAGCATTACTGGTGAAGGCATTTATTTCCCATTCTATGTTCCTGCCATGAGGTGTATAAGATTTTAATTCATGGATCCACCGGGTCTCAAGCTGGGAGACCCCCCTTTTGGTGGAACCTCCCCTCCAAGGGGCAGTATATTTGTCAATTGCTATAAAAGATCTGCTTCGCGGGTCCCTGTTATGACAACATGCAAAGTGTTTAGGAACAGAATGCTCCCTGGTACCTTTTCTGATGTTCTTGATATGTTCACCAACACATACAGAGAAGTATCTGATCATTCTGTCAATATATTGTTTCCCACAGGAGCAGGTGATCAGATAAACTACATTTTTAGTTGTACAGGTGATAAATTGTCTAATTGTATACCTTTTGGCAGTAACTGTGGAGGAAAACTTGGAAGTTTTTCTGTGACCTGCAGTATTGATTTGGCAGACTGCACATTTTTTACAAGGATAGTACCGTACTAGCTCATGGAAGAAAGTGGGTCTTTTTAATTACATTGGGGGCTATTCTGGCCTGTAATAGTAGATAGTAGACCCCTAAAGACCACTCTGGGTTTGTCCAGTGGTAGAGGACCAAGAACCCTATCATTTTTTAATATAGACCGATGGCTTTTAAAAATATTTTTTATTTGATAATGCTGTTTGGAGAATGTAGTGATAAAGAACCATCTGAATTGATTAGTCGTGGTTTTGACATTGTCTGTTAGTAGAGTCCTCCTATCTAAATCCCTTTTTCGATTAATTTCATTTTCATCATTATTAAGTGTAAATGTATTTATTGTACACTTTTTTCAAGAAACGGTCTCTAAGGATAGGTACAGTAAAACCTTTGATTGCAAGCATAATTCATTCAAGAAACATGCTTGTAATCCAAAGCACTCTTATATCAAAGTGAATTTCACCATAAGAAATAATGGAATCTCAAATGATTCGTTCCACAACCATTTATTCATAAGTCCTTCAGTTTAAAGTCCATATAAAAAGATTATAGTAATGTGATAGGTTGTTTAACCATAAAATGTCCATCCACAAATGGAAGCCTCCACAAGGGAATTAGAAGCAAAATCCATCAGGAGCTACAGAGAATTAAAGAGAAGAGAAGGCACCTCTAGGTGTAGCAATATGGTTACATTTAATGAAGGTACAACATTTAGCAACTCACATGGTTGATGATTAAAAGAGGCAAATCTAAGTATGCAGGCATCCGGATTAAAGCTGTCCACATAGACCATCCCCCACAACGTCGGCTCTCCCCGCTGTCAGTCTGCAATCGTGGCCGAAAAGACTACCCTGCAGTAGAGGGATCTGAAAGCATGGCTTGAACCCCTAGTGGATCACAGAGTGGAAGGGATGACGTCAATGGTGTTGAGGAGCACGGTCTATGTGGACAGCTTTACCCTGGATGCCTGCATACTTAGATGTGCCTGTTTTAATCATCAACCATGTGAGTTGCTAAATGTTGTACCTTCATTAAATGTAACCACACTTACAGGTGCCTCTCTTTTCTTTTATACTTAGTTGTGACATGACGCTACTTGTATATCAAGACATCGCTTGTATATCAAGTCAAAATTTATTTTAAAATTTTGCTTGTCTTACAAAATGCTCTCAAACCAAATTACTCTCAAACCAAGGTTTTACTGTACTTGTTTTTCGTAATCTTCAATATTGGTCCAGTTGCATCACAATGGGACGAACTGACTCCGAGGTACAGACTGCAGCCAAACGTTATGTTGACAGCTGTCAGTCGATATAAAAGAATTATGATCAGTGGATTTGAAAAAGGTGCTGGTGACCAGCTAGTTAAGTTTTACCCTAATTTCCTAATCTAAAAAGTGTATAGATCTCTCATTGGCTTCAAATGAAAGAGAAATACCTTGATCATTCGAGTTTAGATCGTCCATAAAGTTTTGCTGTTATACTGTATTATACTGTTATACTATTGATCCTGCTTTAAAGGAACAGGAGCATTTTTTTAGGGTTAAAACCACTTTAAGGCTGGATTCACACTATTATGCCCCGTACACACGATCGGATTTTCCGACGGAAAATGTGTGATAGGACCTTGTTGTCGGAAATTCCGACCATGTGTAGGCTCCATCACACATTTTCCGTCGGATTTTCCGACACACAAAGTTTGAGAGCAGGCTATAAAATTTTCCGACAACAAAATCCATTGTTGGAAATTCCGATCGTGTGTACACAAATCCGACGGACAAAGTGCCACGCATGCTCAGAATAAATAAATAGATGAAAGCTATTGGCCACTGCCCCGTTTATAGTCCCGACGTACGTGTTTTACGTCTCCGCGTTTAGAACGATCGGATTTTCCGACAACTTTGTGTGACCGTGTGTATGCAAGACAAGTTTGAGCCAACATCCGTCGGAAAAAACCCTAGGATTTTGTTGTCGGAATGTCCGACCGTGTGTACGGGGCATTACAATGCATTAGGGTACATGCTGTATATCAACATGTGTTATGTTGAGCACTAACAATGTAATGTTAACACATGGTATCACCAGTTTAAATAAGCCTGCCCAATTAAAACATTCTTAAAAAGGATCACCAGTCAATTGAAGAAAAATTAAAAGTCAGCAGTTACAAATACTGTAGCTGCTGACTTTTAATAAAGTACTAACCAACCCTGGGCCGGTTCTTTGTCAGTCTTTGGGTCCCTAGGGCCATCTTCTTGCGTGTGGGAAGCTGGCTGTGACTTCTTGCTGGCTCACAGCCAGCTTCCCACCGTGAATGCATGAGACACACTGCACATTCTGAATGGCCCCACAGCCTCTTGTGACCTTTGATGGGTCCCAGGAGATTGTAGGCAGCAAGGGTGGGCCGACTAGGTGAGCTGAGTGGAAGTGGGAGCAGGTACCTGCCAGAAATATGCACCCTCTCCCAGAAAACAAAAAATAAAGTTTTCACTAGAAAAGGAGAAGGAGAATAAGCACTTTAATGCATTATTGTAATACAGTATGGCTGCATATGGAGTAATAAACATGCCTTTTTTAAATATTATCCATACCTGAAATGTAAGAACAACACATTACTATTTCATGATGATATTTAACAAAATAAATAAATACTAATTTAATTGCTGCTGGTTGTTCAATTTTTTAATAGATTTTTTTCACTAAACTAAAAAAATAAACTTGTATGCGTCCCTAAACTACCCTAGATGCAATGATTTCCTACCAATGCTAGCTTGTGATATTATTTTTCTTTGCCAATTTTATTAATACATCTCAAGCTATTTGGTTTGCTGCAGACATAAACTTTGCCATGTTTGAGGTCTGCTAGATCATGCCTACGGTAAAAATTTAATTGATGCTGTACTTTGGGGATACATGACTCACTAAATGAAAATGTTCCCACTTCAGTAAGAAGTGAGCGACGGTGGAATAAATCTACGAAGCACAAGAGGCAGGGTAAGCCATACTTTTAAGGCAACACTGAAGAAACGCAAAGTGAAGCTAAAGTTTTTTCTATAAAAGATAGCTCTTGTTTCACAATTTTTTACATTTTGTTTTTGGAAATTTCCTCCAGTTTCATCTCCTTAGGTAAAACATCAGCTAAATGTATTATACCTGTATGGTCCTTTTTAGTAATGATGAAAAGAGAGAATGACACTTTAGCTGGGGATCTTCAGGGTAAGTACATTGGCTGCAAATTCCAGCAGTGTACACATAAGCATCCTCCACATCTTCTGAAGCGTATAAATAAAAACATGGACAAGAAGGTAATTGAAAATATCTGCAGCCAGCATAATTGAAAACCATTTGCGGAAAATGTTTTAGTAAACAACCTCTGTACCATGAATATTTTTGACAAAGCATCTCAACTTTTACTTTAAGGCAAAACTCCAAGCAGAAATACACAAAAAAGCAGCTCTGTAATTAGCAATGCATCAATAAATGTATGTTTGAATGCAAGTAATATAATTTCCTGAATGTGACCTGGTGTCAGCCTTTTGCAGTCCCTGCATAACAGAGCTAAAGTGTAAACAAAGGAAGCAGCACAAGGACTCAATCAATTCATGTGCTAACAAGAAGCATGCCGATAGCAGGGGAAAGCAGAGTAAAAGAAAGATTAATTAATCACCACGCTGCTTCTCCTTTCACTGTCCAATCACAGACTGGGGCAGGTGCAGACCAGGACAACCTAGGCTCATAGGGAAAGGGTTGGAAGATTCTGGCCATCAGGGTGAAGACATCTAAGGGCAGAAAACCTCTGTATTAATGTTTTTTTTTTCAAAACATATTTTATTTGGTATTAAACATTTTTTTATTGTGTCTTTTAATATCTATGGATTAATGTATCTTTTTTAATAGGCCATTAATTTTATCAAATTTTTGGGTGGAGTTCTGCTTTAGAAAGTAATAAAGAATTCTTCTAGGCACTCTTCAGATCTAAAGTTATCACATTGCCAGAAAACTATTTTAGAAAAACATCTGTGAAAAATTCTGTTTATGGATAAGGTCTCTGATTCTAGGTACTGTACATACAGTATAGGATGAACTGAAGAACCGAAAGCCAGGTGTTTATTTTTTATGTTTTTTTAGAGAGTGTAGGAAAGAATTACAATCTTTATCAGGTTCTAATATCTGTATGTGTCCCCTTTAGGGAGATTTTCCAAGTGTGTTTTTATTTTTTGTGCATGCCACTATTTGAGAGATTTTAGATGGATAGGGACATAAATGGTAGAAGGAAAGGCACAATGCAACTAACAGCCCCTTGGCACTTCAAAAACATATTTGTCACTTTACATCCCTTATAATCACTTTGTAAATACCTTTATTTTAGTATAACACTTGCTCACAGAAAAATTCAATGAAATGCATAACCCCTTTACGGCATGAAAAAAAAAATATATATATATATATATGCACATTAAATCAATAAAATAGCACATATATCATTGTGATAACACTCCAAGTTAATTCAGTGACTATAATAACGCATATATAAGATGTTGGTGCTTAAAAAATTCATACACTACCTCAAAAAGTTTAATAACAATATTCATTGATTTGAAATGTGTGAAAACTCCACTTTTATAAAGCACATCACTTAAAAGTGCATTTCCAATGGCTCAGGGTCACTCACCAGATTGGTTTGACCTCTCAATACAATATGATCAAACAGGTCTGTGAAAAAAAGTTAAAAAGAGTTCCTTCCACATAGCTGCATCATCTTTTCACAGCGATCTGTGCATGAATGAACTACTACCAAGGTCTGCCACCGCGGCAGATGGCTTGTAGTTCTCAATGAACTGCAAGGGTTCTGGTGAGTGCTCTTGTAGTTCTTTGATCTTTCCGCTCTCTAGTCTGCCCATATGGGAGGTACAGGCAGACAGCTATACTGAGATTCTGCCAAAGCCTGACAATGCACCTGTGATATGCTGATCATGGGTCTAATGCTCTGCAGGTTCCAGAAAAACAAAATGTAATGCACATTTTTTACTTGCATAAAATATGTGCATTTATTAATTTTATAAAAGGTAAACTTAACCTTCAAATAAAGCAAATAGAAAAAATCTCACAGCACAAATATGTAACTTTTTTAAAACAGTAGGTTGAGAACAAATCATACCCACAAAGCAAGTGCATAACCCAGCACTCAGGATAAATGGCCTGCAGTAAATGTCTATCAAGACAACACATTTTGTCACACTGGAAGTCATTCGATTATTTTATATATTTTTTCCCACTCCTGATGGTGTCCAGTGTGACAAAACGCATTGGGTGGGGCTAGGCACTGTAATGCCCTGTACACACGATAGGATTTTCCGATGGAAAATGTGTGATAGGACCTTGTCGTCGGAAATTTTGACCGTGTGTAGGCTCCATCACACATTTTCCATCGGATTTTCCGACACACAAAGTTTGAGAGCTTGCTATAATATTTTCCGACAACAAAATCCGTTGTCGGAAATTCCGATCGTGTGTACACAAATCTGATGCACAAAGTGCCACGCATGCTCAGAATAAATTAAGAGACGAAAGCTATTGGCTACTGCACCGTTTATAGTCCCGACGTACGTGTATTACGTCACCGCGTTCAGAACGATCGGATTTTCCGCCAACTTTGTGTGACCGTGTGTATGCAAGACAAGTTTGAGCCAACATCCATCGGAAAAAA
This sequence comes from Lithobates clamitans, assembly GCA_037952925.1. Classification (NCBI taxonomy): domain Eukaryota; kingdom Metazoa; phylum Chordata; class Amphibia; order Anura; family Ranidae; genus Lithobates; species Lithobates clamitans. The sequence continues at coordinate 2,900,594 of JBBGZY010000131.1, read as the reverse complement.
TCCATGGATTTTGTTGTCGGAATGTCCTATCAATGTTCGACCGTGTGTACGGGGCATAACACTAATACACGCATGGAAGGGGTCCACTTGCAGTGGATTTGTGATACAGGAGTTTTTAAGCAGTAAATTGCAGTAACCCACAAGCAGCAATAATGTAACAGCAAGGGAAATCTATGGTAACAAGATACACTTTGATTTTCTAACATCAGCATTGTGGAAAACAATACAAACAATTGTTATATTTGACAATCCAATATAAGCTTACTTGCAAATTTTCATTTTATGTTGTGATTGCTTCTTGTCTGCTGGTCTTCTCTTTCCACAACTACCTAGATTCCCTGCATACTGTGCAGCTTCTCCTTCTCTGTTTATATTTAATTTCTAGGGACTACATATCCCATGATACCTTGCTGCCTACAAGCAGTGACTCCTGAACTGACTCCGCCTCCTCTTAGCACCTCTGTAGTTCAGAAGGCAGGCTCTGTGAAATGTGTGACACAGCAATGACCACTCACAGGACATAGTAAATATGTGTCACATAATTGGAGTAAATGTCTGGGCTTCTTCACAGAGCTAGTTTGCAAAACTTTATAGTCATTCAGATTAATAAGAGTAGGCTAGAAAGAATTGAAATAAAATGCGGAAATTAATATAGGATTTTACATTTTAATCATACATACTGTTTTACCACTTCAGCTCCAGAAGGTTTTACCCCCCTCCTGACAACTGCGCAGTCGCGGGACACTGTACCCAAATAAAATTGACGTCCTTTTTTTACCACAAATAGAGCTTTCTTTTGGTGGCATTTGATCAACTCTGAAGTTTTTGTTTTTTTTCGCTGTAAACAAAAAAAGATCGACAATTTAAAAAAAAAAAAACAATATTTTTTACTTTCTGCTATAAAACCCATCCAATAAAAAAAATTTAAAAATCGAATTTCTTCATCAATTTAGGCCAATATGTATTCTGCTACATGTTTTTGGCTAAAAAAAATCCCAATAAGTGTATATTGATTGGTTTATAGCGTCTTCAAACTATGGGATAGATTTATTGACTTTTTATTTATCTTTTATTTTTTTACTAGTAATGGCGGCGTCCAGCGATTTTTAGCGGGACTGCGACAGTGCAGCAGACAAATCTGACACTAAGTGACACTTTTTAGGGACCATCAGGGGCGATCAAAAAGTTAACTGTGTTCCCTGGGAGTGCTTTCTTACTGTGTGGGGGATGGTTTGACTGAAGAGAGACAGAGATTCATGTTCCTGCTTTGCAAAAAAACAAGATCTCTGTCTTTCTTACTAGCAGAAGGGTGATCTGCCTTGATTACATATCCAGACCGCCGTTCTGCCTCTCTCTGAACGATAGCCAGACCTGCTGATTGGCTCCCACTGTGTCTAATCACAGCAGGAGCAGGGCTCAGGCGGCGCGCGCACCCCATAGCCGGAGAAAGGAATCATGTACAGGTATGCAATTTTACGCTTATGAGCCGCCCTGCTGCAGTATATGAACGTAGCCCGGTCCTTAATCGGTTAAAGTACGTCTAATGTATGACAGTCTAAATAATTTCTAAATTTAGTCACTATATGATGCACAAGTAAACAAAACACTTATTTTATATAACTTTAACTCATTCATTGGTATCTCATATGCTCTCCTCCAAGACACTGCAGCTCACATTGGGGTGGTTTCAGCAACAAAGGCAATGTTTTTAATCTAGAAAGTAGTGGGCAGGACTAGGTGTGGCTAGATGCTGACTGACAAGCTACAGGCTTATGAATCAGCAGATAAAATGATGATAGCCACATCCCCGTACCATTGTAGTTCAAGCAGGCACAGCCTACATGAGAGTGGCAATTCTGAATGCAGGAACAGTGAATCATTGTTGTTGCACCATCACAGGAAGCTGTGCTATGCCTGCCAGTAGATTTCACAGGCAGGCTCAATGGGTATTTGTGGAATAATAAAATTAGGTCCTGCAGCACATGGAGTTTTTTTTTTCTTAATAGGAGGCCAAAATTTACTTTAACCACTTAAGCGACGGAAGTTTTTACCCCCTTCCTGACCAGAGCACTTTTCACAATTTGGCACTGCGGCGCTTTAACTGACAGTTGCACAGTCGTTCGATGCTGTACCTAAACACAATTTACGTACTTTTTTCCACACAAATAGAGCTTTCTTTTGATGGTTTTTTGATCACCTCTGCAGTTTTTATATTTTGCGCTATAAACAAAAACAGAGCGACAATTTTATATTTTTTTTTTTCAAAAAACAGATTTCTTCATCAGTTTAGGCCAATATATATTCTTCTACATATTTTTGTTAAAAAAAATGCAATAAGCGTATATTGATTGGTTTGCGCAAACATTATAGTGTCTACAAACTATGGGAAAGATTTTTGGCATTTTTATGGCATTTTTATTATTATTTTTTTTTACTAGTAATGGCGGTGATCTGCGATTTTTAGCGGTACTGTGACATTGCGACAGATAGATCGGAGACTTCTGAGACTTTTTTGGGACCATTGGCATTTATACAGCGATCAGTGCTATAAAAATGCCCTTTTTACTGTGTAAATGTCACTGGCAGGGAAGGGGTTAACATTAGGGGAAATCAAGGGGTTAATTGTGTGTTCCCTCAGTGTGTTCTAACTGTGGGGGGATATGATTGACTAGGAGAGGAGATATATCGTTTTTCCTATGCTGCGTACACACGGCCGGACTTGCCAACGGGCTAAACTCCGTCGGCATTTCCGACGGAAAGATTTAGAACATGTTCTATTTCTGAGTCCGACAGAAAAAGTCCGATGGGGCATACACATGGTCGGAACGTCCGTCCGAAAGCTCCCATCTGACTTTTTCTGTTGGGAAGTCCGGCTGTGTGTACGCGGCATTACTGTCAGAAACCATGAATCAGACCGAGACAGAAGTACAATTTATCACACTTGTTTAATAATAATAAAAAGGTAAACAGAGTAAGCATAGTCAATACATAGCCAGAGTTCAGTAACCAGATCGGGTATTCAGCCAATGCCATTGTCAGAGAGCCAGAGATCAGCATAGTAGTACAGCAAGCAGGATCAGGAGCCAGAAGGGACATAAGCCAAGCAAGTCTTCAACAGGAATGCAGGAGAAGTCTCTGAGATGGGACCAAAGGCAGAGATGAAGTGAGCTGGACGGCTTTAAGTAGCCAGGACTGACGAGCAGATCATCAACAGCTGAGTCACTGTGGAGAGAAAGGAGCTGGCAATTAGCCGACATCTGAGCAGCCAGCTCAGAGAAGGAAGGGCTGAGCCCAGCCCTGACAGTACCCCCTCATCAACGACCCCTCCCCCTCGGAGGACCACCGGGCTTGAGGGGAAAACGTCTATGGAAATCACGGAGGAGGACAGGGGCATGTATGTCCGAGGATGAGACCCAAGAGCGTTCCTCCGGACCGTACCCCTTCCAATGCACCAGGTACTGTATGCGCCCTCGGAACCTGCGGGAGTCAACAATGGATTGTACTTCATACTCCTCATGGTTCTCAACCTGTATAGGGTGAGGACGTGGCACCGAGGTGGTAAAGCGGTTGCAGACCAAAGGTTTCAATAAGGAGACATGAAACACATTAGGGTTAATCAACCACTGGGACCAAATAAACCGAGGTGCGAACTTCAAAGAAGGAACACGAAGTCGGAGGTTGTGAGACAACAGCCAGACTCCGTCGTCAACCTGGTAGGAAGGCGCAGGCAGGTGTCTGTGGTCAGCATGGAGTCTGTACCTATCGTTAACAAGTCGCAAAGCCTCCTGGACTTGTGCCCAAGTAGAACAAAGGCCACGGAGATGCTCCTCTAACGCAGGAATACCCTGCGGAACAAACGAGGCAGGCAACACGGAAAGGTTGGAAACCATAGTTCGCCATAAACGGGGACAAACGGGAAGCTGAATTCAAGGCATTATTGTGAACAAACTCTGCCCATGGTAAGAGGTCTGACCAGTTGTTATGATGGTCAAAAATATAGCAACGAGCCATCAAGAGCCTCAATGGCAAGTGGAGTGTCACGCAGCTGCAGCGGAATCGAGTGCTTTGACACAAAGGCAGCATGAATGAAGAGGCCTGCAGCCCCAGAGTCGATTAGAGCCTGTATCTCGACGGATGACTCAGCCCAAGAGAGGGTAACCAAAACCAGGGGCTTATCTTTCTGGGAAACTGGAGACGAAACAACGCCACCTAAGGTCTGTCCATGACAGGACCTCAAGGTTCGGGCGTTCCCTGGAGGGGTAGGACAAGACTTCAAAAAGTGACCAGCCTGGTCACAATAAAGGCACAATCTCTCCCTCCTCCTAAGGGCTCTCTCATCTGCAGAGAGAAGCGTGAAGCCCAAGTGCATGGGTTCATCTTCATAGACCGACTCGGTACCAGGAGGTATGGGAGGTGAGGGAGGCAAGGGACTGCAAAGCTCAGAGACAAATGTACAGGAGGTTTGCGTCAGCGCTCCTTAAAAGAGAGTCTTTCTCTGAGTCTGGAGTCAATAAGGATGGCAAATGTGATCAACCTCTCCAGCTCAGTGGGTATATCTCGGCTGCTATCTCATCCTTGATGTTATCCAAGAGACCATGAGAGAAGGCAGCCACAAGGGCCTCATTGCTCCAAGCAACATCTGCTGCCAGAGTACGTAATTCAATGGCGTAACCGGCAACAGTTCTCGTACTCTGTTTGATGGACATGAGGCTCTTGGCAGCAGAAGCGGAGTGTGCGGGAACGTCAAATACCCATTTGAAGGAAGCCACAAATTCTGGGTAACTCAGGACCATGGGTTTTTGCGTCTCCCATAGAGGGTTTGCCCAGGCCAAGGCTCTCTTTGCTTCTGTCCGTGGGAAACGCCTGGCAGCATCTCAAAGTATATCTCAACCTGTTTGAGAAACCCTCTGCATTGAACTGGATCACCCCCAAATCGCTGGGGCAGTTGAGAGGAACCAGATATGCCTCTTATAGAGGTAATACTCGAGGCGGGTGCCTGCACAGAGACTGGAGCAGCAGCAGGGGACGGCAACACAGGTTGTACCGGAGCAGCCATAGTGAAAGATTCCAGGTGAGCTGTGCGTTTGTAATGCCAAGGCAAACTGATCCATGCAGTGATCCTGGTCATCCAATCTGGAAAAAATATTACTAACAAGTGGACTGACTGCATCTTCTGAATTCATGGCCTTCGCCTACTGTCAGAAACCATGAATCAGACTGAGACAGAAGTACAGTTTATCACACTTGTTTAATAATAATAAAAAGGTAAACAGAGTAAGCGTAGTCAATACATAGCCAGAGTTCAGTAACCAGATCGGGTAGTCAGCCAATGCCAATGTCAGAGAGCCAGAGATCAATGTAGTAGTACAGCAAGCAGGATCAGGAGCCAGAAGGGACGTCAGCCGAGCAAGTCTTCAAAAGGAACGCAGGAGAAGTCTCTGAGATGTGACCAAAGGCGAAGGCAGAGATGAAGTGAGCTGGACGGCTTTAAGTAGCCAGGACTGACGAGCAGATCATCAACAGCTGAGACACTGTGGAGAAAAACGAGCTGGCAATTAGCCGACAGCTGAGTGGCCAGCTCAGAGAAGGAAGGGCTGAGCCCAGCCCTGACACCTAATTAGCAGGAACAAACAATATGGCTCCTCTTCCCTGCCAGCACGGGAATTTGTGTGTTTATACACACAAATCCCTGTGCTGGCACTTGTGCACGTGATCGCGCGTGGTGGCGCGCCCTCTGGTGGCCGAAAAATGGATTTCGCCCAGGTGAGCCATTTTGCAGCAGTATATCTGCGTTAGCCTATCTGGAATCGTTTAAATTTAATCTGACAACTAGCACAGGAATCTGATTACTATATTCTCCAGTATTTATTATATACTTTGACGAACATATGTTCACTTCAACTTCAACAATAAAGTGATACTAAACAAACACTGTTTGAATTAATTTTACATTGTCCCTTCTATTTCTGTATGTGGATGATGGCACTGTAATTATTTTAATAAAAAATAACATCTAAGTACCTTTTTCCTAATCAATATACAGCTGTCACATCACCCAGCTCTTTCCCAGCCTGTCTGCAGGGAAACATAAGCAGGAGGAGCGTCTAGTCTTCTGCTGCTGGTCACATGTTCAAAAAAGAAACAAAAAAAAAAAACAGCCTTTGGAATACAGAGTAAAAATAAATAAATAATATCAATAGACTGTTTAAATTGTCATACAAATATATGTTTGAAATCAAATCTTTATTATTTTTTGGCAATAACACGTGTGGGCGGATTTCTGCCAGTCACAGGCTGTGTCACTCCTCTCCAGTCTGTGTCTTAGAATAAGAGGAAGGTGAAGCCCCTGTTAATCTACGTGTAATATCCCGCCCCCCATTGTGTTTAGCTGGTTAGTGGGAATGGGGGAGAAGGGTGGGAGTGGGTTGTTATTTACCACTGTGTATACGCCCACACGTGTGACTCTATAGTCACACAAGCTGCTCAGATGTGATAGGGAGGAAATTCTCATCATAGAACTTACTGAAAACTGTGCAGAGTTGCCACCACAGCTGCACAATCTCTAACTGAATTGGGGACATGAACAGAAGGTAGAGATGAAGAACAGCAGGATCAACCAGGTTTTTTGCAGAATGCAGAAAACGAATTTCATAGTGACTGAATGAGTATGAACAGCATGTAATACACCATTTATTGATAGGTTTTTATGATGTGGGTTTAGTGACACTTTACAGTGTTACTAAACCCAGGACCCTGCATTCACTATATTTGGTCTCCCACAGTACACAGAACATGGAAATGCAATTATTTTAGTAAATATAAAATGCTAAATATCCTTTCTCATCAGCAGTATATACTGTAGCAGTCTTCTACTTCCACTCAGTCATTCTCCTATGACTGTCCTATGAAGTTGTAGGGGGCCTGACCCTTTCTGCTGATTGGCCCTGTGCTGATCGCATACACCCTCCCAAGAAAAAAAAAAAACACTAGCAATACACACCAAACTGAGCACATGCAGAGTGACTCCAAAGGCTCTGTCTTATCAGGAGATGTATTGGGGAAAGTGGAGAAAGGGGAGGATCAGAGAAGACAAGAAACAGCCTTTTTACACAATGCAGATGATTAACCCCTTAGGTTCCACAGTGAGTATAACAAGCATGTTTTACTGCACATACAGACTGATTTTACTGTTTACTCTAGTGAGAGTAGTAACACTTTAAATATCTTTTGTGCATTGAAGTGTACAAAACCTGCTATGCGCACATTTATTACTGCAGTGATTGTGCTAACTTTTCACTTAGAAGAGAAGATCAACAAACCATGTGAACTGACCCTATGTGCCCCAACTTTGTATATTCCAAATTGCACAATAGACGGTGGACTTTTTAGAGTTCCACGAAGCCCGTTGTTTTTGTAGGAGGATAATGTGATATTCTTTTATAAAGGTTGTGAGCTAACATTTTGCATTATGTAATCTGAAGTGGTATAAATATTTGTGCGTGTACATCTGAGCCTCAGCGTGTTCCTCCAATTTGCTTGTTAATTAAAAAGTGAGCAGAAAACAGATGAACAAAAAAGGAGAGCGTGACCTTCTATTTGTGCTCTTTACAGTTTGTATAATATGCCCTCAGACATCGGTACTAAAACAAAGAGAACAATAACAGATTGACAATTAATAAACCCCGTTTTTCATGTAGTAGAAGTGGCTATTTTTAAAAATGCAGATTAAAGCAGTGATCCATGCATATAATAGGAAAATCACATTTACATACCGAGGTTTCAGAGCCTGATTCCAATGTTTGTTCTTCATTTGTCATTTTATGGAAAGAGATTATTACCAACACAGTAATGAAATGCATTCTGTACCATTTCACCAAGAGCGTCCAAACCATAAATTGCAAAGCTGCTAATGGTTTAAACGGATGTGACTGGTAAGAAATCCTTACATAAATATGAGTACATATTTGCTTATTAAAAACGCATGCAAAGGAAATTTGTTTTCCGCAGAAAAACATGTTTTCAATACTCAGGCTGTGAACACACTCACATCCAGTACAAATCATGATTTTGTTAGCTGTAACATATACAGTATTAATACCATATTTCCTCATAACTTCCTGCATAATTCTTTATTTGTGTAGTTTCATGGTTTATAGCCATTCACACTAGGCTGCTGATATTCTTTTTCATCACAGTACACCACAACGCACATTGTGAGAGCAATTTATGAAAACTGGAGCAGCTGTGCATGGTAATCAATCAGCATCTATCTTAACTAGGGATGCACCGAATGTTTTTTTGGGGACCGAAACCGATACCGAAAATAAATCTTCCTTGATCCCGAAAACCGAAACCGATACCGAAAATAAATCTTCCTTGATCCCGAAAACCGAAACCGATACCGAAACAGCACCGAAACCGAAATAGGCTTTTTTTTTATCTATTACCCCAAAAAATTATTGGATATACAAAATTGTGTTACATTTGTATTCGTTATATTATTTATATTCAACTTAATCATTAATTTTATGAAGAAAAGAATACTACAATCCAGTAATGTCACAAAGTACTTTAATAAAAAGTAACCCACATAAAATTGGACAGTGGACACAGAAGATAAAAATAAAATAAAATAAGACTGCAGTCAGTGCACATTGCACCACCATACCAAATAAAACAGGCATAAAAAAAAATAAATAAACAATAATATATAATATTAATATAATAATAATTATTTAATATGAATATAATAATAATATAAAAATGCCAAAGACTGACTTTTTTATATTTTATTAATTTCCAACTTACATCAGAACTAGTAATTCAGTTCTCTCTCCCTAAGGTGTCAGCGGCTGGATGTGCGATAATTGTATGTATGTAGCTGCGGGTTACATACATAGTCATACAGTAGACCGCACTGTGTTCCGGCCCCGGGTATGGGCGGAGACATCCTGGAACACAGACTAGTCTACAGCAGCAGTGCTCAGCCAATCACAGCAAGCAATGTAGACTAGTCTGTGTTTATGGAAGTCTCCGTCCATACCCAGAACACAGTGCGGTATAGTGTATATACCCTGTTTCCCCGAAAATAAGACCTAGCGTCATTGTTGGTGATGGCTGCAATATAAGCCCTACCCCCAAAAAAAGCCCTAGTTAAAATCCTTGTAGGTCTTAGTTTCAGGGTAGCGCTTATTTTCGGGGAAACAGGGTAGGGCTTATTTGGGGGTAGGGCTTATATTGCAGCCATCACCGACAATCACGCTAGGTCTTATTTTCGGGGAAACAGGGTAGTACTGTATGTAGAGTAGACAGCCACAGATACAGAACATACAGTTTTGCACATGCAGCGGGCTGACAGCTTAGGGAGATAGCCGAGAGACAATGACATAGTTTGGCCCAACAACAGAACTTCAAAAAATTATGTATAAGTAAGTACTTTAAAGAACAACTCTCTCAACCAACCATAACAGAAATATGGCAGAAGGCCATTATTCTGTTTCACAGTTTCTGTAAATATATAACATAGTACAGTGCTATCTGCTATGCTATAATAAAATTTTTATTTTATTATTTTCTTTCAACTTAAATGAGAACTAGTAGTTTTTTTCCCCAAGTTCTCTCCCAAAGGTGTCAGCGGCTGGATGTGCGATATAAAAGTGTATGTATGTAGCTGCGGGTTAGATACATACTAGTCAATACAGTAGACCGCACTGTGTTCCAGCCCCGGGTATGGGCGGAGACATCCTGGAACACAGACTGATCAGTCAGATCAGATGTACTGCAGTGCAGACACACAGTCATTTTAAATAGTCAGACTCAGTACTAGTACTATACTAAAATAATCAAGAAATAAAATGAGTAGTTTGTTTCTGTCAGTTTAAGAAGGCAAAAGCAGCAATGCTCACCGGGGAATAGTAATGGTAGCCATCCAGGAGTGACAATGCCCACTCTTGTACTTGAGTATGCTATGTGCAGCCCTCTATGAAGCCGTCTCTCGCTTCTCAGTACTGTCTCTCGCTTCCCAGTACTGTCTCTCGCTTCCCAGCAGCGTCTCTTGCTTCCCAGCAGCGTCACTTGCTTCCCAGCAGCGTCTCTCAGGTCCTAGCAGCGTCTCACAAGCACGAGGATGATCCGCAGGGAAGTTGCCAGCGTCTCAGCAGGGAACGTGCTTACAAATGCGGCGTTGTGGCGTCTTAACCCCGAGGAACGTGCACGCCGCCCACACAACGAGTGACGTCACCCGCTGGTTCTGCCGCCTCTACTGCGCATGCGTGATTTTCGGCGCCAGTATCGGCAACAATTCTCTTTCGGCTTTTTTGCCGAAAGGGCCATTTTCGCCCGATATGTTTCAGTGGCCGAAATTTTGGTGCATCCCTAATCTTAACCACTGCAATACAGGGCACTTATACACCTTCCTGCCCAGACCAATTTTTACCTTTCAGCGCTGTCGCACTTTGAATGATAATTGCACGGTCATGCAACACTGTACTCTAACTACATCTTTATCATTTTGTTCCTACAAATAGAGCTTTCTTTTGGTGGTATTTGATCACCTCTGGGATTTTTATTTTTTGCTAAACAAATTAAAAAAAAGACAGAAAATTTTGAAAAAAATGTTTTTTTTTGTTTCTGTTACAAAACTTTGTAAATAAGTAAGTTTTCTCCTTCACTGACGGGCACTGATAAGGAGGCACTGATGGGCACCGATGAGGTGGCACCAATGAGGTGGCACTGATGGGCACTGATGATGGGCAATAATATGCGGCACTGATGAGGCACTGATAGGCAGCACTGATGGGCACTGATAGGTGGCACTGATATGCAGCACTGATTGGTATACATAGGTGACACTGATGGGCACTGAAAGGTGGCACGGATGGGCACCCATAGGCGGCACAGATGGACACTGATAGGTGGCATGGATGGGCATGGATGGGCACTGATAGGTGGCACTGATGTACAATAATTGATGGTACGGATGGATGCCAATCAGTACCAAACAATAATGCCTGCCAATCAGTAATGCCCATTGTGGTCACTGTTCGGCATCCATTGTGGGCAATGATTGGCATCCATTGTGGGCACGGATTGGCATCCCTGGTAGTCTAGGGTGGCATACCTGGTGGTGACATCCTTGGTGGCCCTAGTGGTGTCCCTGGTGGTCCAGTGTGGGCATCCTCGGGGGTGCTTCACTGATGATCAATCAGCACAGACCCCCCTGTCAGAGGAGCAGCCGATCGTCTCTCCTCTACTTGCGCCTGACAGACGCGAGTGAGGAAAAGCCAAACAACGGCTCTTCCTATTTACACTGTGATCAGCAGTGTAAGGACACGGCTTATCACGTGGTAAATTTACATAAATCGGTTTTGCGATGTGTCAGACTGACACACCGCAACAACAATTGCCGCGATGAGGGCCACCGGGGGCGCGCAGCGGCTTGATATCCTGGCGACCACTTTGCCGTTGTCATTTTGCTATATGGCGGGAGGCAAGTGGTTAAAGCCCAACTTCCAGGGATAAAAGTATCCCTTGCAGTGGGGCCCCAACCTCACAACAAGCCCTTGGTTCACGTATGTGCGGCTGCATGCTGTGTATAGAGCAGCCTATTCATTTCACTGGGCTGCCCCACAGAAACATAGGGAAAGAATTTCTTGATCTTTTTTTTTTTTTAATTGCACTGCACCAAAGATGCACTGCGTTTGCCAATGCGTTGGGGATGGGGGTACCATTAAGCATCAATAGAACCCCTGCGTGTCTGCTAAAGAGAATTTAATGCGATTTACAGTGCGATTATGTGTTGTGACTTTGTTGCAACTTTGCATATTCTACAGGGCCAAGTCGCACTGTAAGGCACACCAAAGTAGTGCAGGAACCTTTTCCAAAATAGCACTGTTCTGAGTCGCATTGAGATTTCCCTTGTCATGCAGTTTTGTGCGACTCAAGTTACATCAGAAATCACACTAGTGTGAACCAGGTCTTATAATTTTGTCCCTACCTCACTACATAGCCAGGAAATGCTCTGTATAGTCAGTCCCACCTTCCTTCAGTGTGCCAGTAGTTTCTCTATTGAACACATGTATACTACTGGAGCTAAACATAGTATGGTTTTTTATTTACCTGCACAAACTTTCGATTAAAGCTTTCTAGGATTTTCAAGATGTCATTATTATCAATGCCTTGCCACCTTGCTGGGTGGTTCATAGAGCAGTGGAAGCGCTAGGCGGACGTTTTTCAAATGGTGACCCCATGCAGCTATTCAAGCACTGCAGCCATTAAATGACTAGAGGCTATAGACTCGTCCAGGTTCCAGATAGTATTTAGGACCTGCACTGTTAGGCTACCCTGCTTTTTCCTTGCACCCTTCTATTCCCATGTCTACCAATTACCTATGAGCTTTAGCTAAATTTTATCTTTGTCCCTATAGAACATTTGCCTTAGCTCCTGAAGAAGATCTGGTGTGCGTAACGTGTAGAGAGCGCTACTCCATGCCATACCAACCTACACCAAGCCTGATGGGACCATGCTAACTGCTAAATCTTGAATGCTCTCATGACCATACAGGATATATGTTTTGGTGCCATTGGTGTTGGTATGACTTATGTCTATTAAGCAATACCCCTATTGTGATTTATTTTAAGAATTGTATGTTTCCATTTAAAAAAAAAAAAAAACTTCTTTGTAATAAAGATATTTATATTTCAACTCTGTCTACCTCAGTACCTACAAAGTCCATTATATATTTTTCCAAAGTAGTCATTAGGATCAAGTCGTAGTCTGCCAACTGTACTGAGACTGTAAGTTGCAGCTATACTGCCACAAATGGACCAGTTATAAGGATCACACTTTTAATGCTTAGCTAGGAGAGGCAGAACAATTACCATGCATTATGCACACTTTACTTGTTGTGAACAGGCCTTTAAGAGTCAGTCTACCTGAATATTTCAGTTTGTTATAGATACTGGAGGGGTACACTGCTAAGGTTAACTAAAGTACAAAATGTCTCAGAGATTGCAAAAATACAATACCAAGTTTGGAAGGGAAAGCTCAATCAGCCCTCTTCTTTCCAGACCCCTTGCCACTCTATTTCTTCATTAAAGCGATGGCTGGTCTCAATATGAATAGAGAAATACATGAGTTGGTGCTTGCATATTGGAGCATCCTAGGCTTTGGGCTTTAAAATTCAAAATTTGCATAGAACACATTGAATATATACAGTGTGCAAAGAGAGGAAGGAGCCAGGTGCAGCAGCGCTGTGGGCTGGATCTGAAGTGTTCACAGCGCGGATCTCTGCCCATTCATGCTCCATCCATGCTCCAGCCATGATCATCCATGCTCCAGCAATGATCATCAAGGCTCCAGCCATGCCCAGCCATGGTCATTCATGCTCCAGCCATGCCCATCCATGATCATCCATGCCCAACCATGACCATCCATGCTTCATCCATGCCCAGCCATGCTCAGCCATGCTCATCCATGCTCAGCCATGCTCATCCATGCCCAGCCATCCTCATCAATGCAAGGCCTTGCTCATCGATGGCCAGCTATGCCTATCTATGCCCAGCCATGCTCATCCATGCCCAGCCATGCTCATCCATGGCTCATTCATTCCCATCCATGCCCAGCCATGGCTCATCCATGCCCATCCATGGCTCATCCATGGCTCATCCATGCTTATCCATGCCACATTTATGCCACATCAGTACTCAATCGTGGCACATTCATGTCACATCAGTACTCATCCATGCCACATCCATGCCACATCAGTGCTCATCCATGACACATCCATGCCACATCAGTACTTATCTGTGCCACATCCATGCCACATCAGTTCTTATCCGTGCCACATCCATGCCACTACAGTGCCCATCAGTGCCACTATAGTGCCCATCAGTGTCCCACAAAAGTGTAATAGGTAGTCAAATTAGATGTGTAATTTATGCTCCTAAAACACCTGGCGGTGCTCCCTGAATGTTGGGCCTCTCTATGTGGCCAGGCTGTGCAAAAGTCTCACACATGTGGTTCGCCAAACTCAGGAGGAGTAGCAGAATATATTTTGGGTGTAATTTTTGGTATGTACATGCTATGTGTTAGAAATATCTTATAAGTGGACAACTTTGTGTAAAAAAAAAAAAAAAAAAAAAAAAGCGTTTTTATTTTCTTTCCACATTTTCCAAAAACTTGTGGAAAAAAAATAACACGTTCAAAAGTCTCATTATGCCTTATAGATTATATAAATTATACATTGAAGTGTTTGCTTTACAAAATGGGGTAATTTTTTGGGGTGTTTCCATTGTCCTTGTGCTCCAGGGCCTTCAAAAGTGTAAGGGGTAGTCAAGAAATTAAATGTGTAATTTATGTCCCTAGAACGCCTGATGGTGCTCCCTGCATGTTGGGCCTCTCTATGTGGCCAGGCTGTGTAAAAGTCTCACACATGTGGTATCATGATACTCAGGAGGAGTAGTAGAATGTATTTTGGGGTGTAATGAGGGTGCGTGAGAAATAACTTGTTATTATAACAATTTTGTGAAAACAAAAAAAATAAAAAATAAATCTTCATTTTGCAAAGAATTGTGGGAAAAAAATTATAACTTCAAAAAACTCAATTTTCAGAGATTGTAGAGCTATGGTGCCAATCTCTGAAAATTGATCACACCTGATCACACGGCATAGACGGCATAGGCATAGAGCTAGACTCTATGCCTTTCACAAAGACCAAATAATATACACTTATTGTGGTTATTTTTACCAAGGATATGTAGCAGTATAAATTTTGTCCAAATTTTTTAAAGAAAAAATTACTAATTTGCTAAATTTTATAATTGAAACAAAGAAAAATGCATTTTTTTACAAAATTTTCCATCTTTTTTTCATTTATAGCGCAATAAATAAAAAACCCATTGGTGATCAAATACCACCAAAAGAAAGCTCTATTTGTGTGAAAAAAAAGGAAAATGTATTTTTATATGGGTGCAATGTCATTCAAAGTGTGAGAGCACTGAAAGCTGAAAATTGGTCTGGTTAGGAAGGGGGTTTAAGTGCCCAGTGGGCAATTGATTCTATACCTCTGAAAGAACATGATTCTGCATAGACTCTTGCAAAAGCAAAGACTCAAACCTATCTGGTTCCTTAATTAGTAGGCCTGTTGATGAAAAAGAAGAAAGAAATGACCGTAATTGACAATATTCTAACAAAAGCTTAATTGAGTACTGTTGTATACGGATCAGATCTGACAAAGGCAGAAGAGTTCCCTGACAGGGAATTTGAGATAGTCAATGGTGTAACTCCTTGTTCCACGTCAAAAAATGTGTCTAGGCCATCGCAGGAGGGAACTGTGGATTGCCAAACAAAGGGGTCACCTGGCCTACTTTGGGAGATCCCAAATATACAATAATTGGGATGTAAGCAAAGATAGCGATGAGGGAGGACCACAGATAGATGAATCCTTCCAAGGAAGTGCCTGAAGATTGTAAGAAACAATTGCCTGTTCTATAAAAACCCATTGTTTAGTATGGGAGTGGTGAAACCAATTAACTAACCGGCTTAAAACTGCTGCAGCATGGTAGTAACAAAGATCTGGCGCACCTACTCCTCTTTTTGCTTTAGGCAGAGATAAAATTGTTCTGTGTAATCTAGGTCTATTACCTCCCCAAATAAATCATGCAAAATCAGTTTGTAAAGTAACAAAATAAGCACAGGGGACCACAATAGGTATAGTTTGAAAAAGAAAAAGAAAACAAGGTAATATATTAATTTTTAGGATATTAATCCTCCCAAACCACACATATTGAATACAATCATACTTTTTAAGATCTTGTAATGTACGTTGAATCAGGGGAGAGTAATTTTCCATATATAACTGAGTAGGATCAGATGGAATTCTGATACCCAAATATTTGAGCACACAGAATCTGAATGGAAAATGATTCCATGGTGGACATGGTGGACATGGTGTGGTGAAAGAGATATATTGAGGATTTATGATTTAGATCGATTTACCCTAAAATTGCTCAAAGATCCAAAATGCTGGAACTCAAGCAAAATACAGGTCATAGACACATGATGATTGGTGACATAAAGTAACAGGTCGTCAGCAAATACCGCAAGTTTCACTTCCTATTTGTCTATTTGTATAACAGTAATGAACAGATTTTGTCTAAGAGCTTTTGCTAGATGTTCCATTACTAAGACAAACAGGAGGGGGGATAATGGACATCACTGACCAGTACCATTATGGATGAAAAAGTTTGAAGTCTGGGATCCATTAATCCGTATTTTAGCACTAGGTCTAGAATATAGTGCTAAGATTTTATGCAACATATTTGGACCAAAACCTATTTGTGCTAAAGTTTGCTCAGGAAAGGGCTAACACGGTCAAAAGCCTTCTCTGCATCGACAGAGAGAAGGCAAGCACGAATTTTTACTGTTTGCACATGACATGACCCATAAGCAATATTTTTTTAAGGTTTTAAGCGTATTATCACGTGCTTCTCTCCCCTGGACAAATCCGACCTGGTCCATATGTACCCTATGTGGGAGAAGTAGTTGAAGACACGTGGCAATCAGCATGGCGTAAATTTTTACATCTACCCCAATTAAGGATATAGGGCATCAGCTAGAGCATTGCATTATGTCCTTTTCTGGTTTTGGAAGTAAAGTGATATGGGCCTCCAGTGTCTGCGTAGGAAATAGATTGGTAGTAGAAATACCATTAAATACTCAAAGCATAAACTGAATTAAATTCTCCTTGTATGTTTTGTAGAATTTTGAGGTAAATCCATCTGGTCCTGGACCTTTACCGGTAATCCCTTCCAATAATTCCTTGTATGAGAAGGGGCCATCCATGAAATCCCTAGAGTCCCCATCCAATGTTGGAATTGCAGTTTCTTGTACATAGTCTTGTATGCGACGGCTAAAGGACCCTGACTCTTCTAAGGATATTGCTAAATTAAGATCTTCTTCTAACAAATAATACCTTCCGCAAAATCAGTTAGGAGCTGCAGATACCGGGATACTGCTGTAATTTGATCATGACTAGAGAAATAAAAATTAGCAATTGTGAAACGTTTATTCCAAAGTTGAAATTTAAGAAAAAGATACCGGCCATTGGGATCGACTACCTGCTCAAACAAACTTAACGGTAAATGTTTATGGATGGCAATGGAGACACCCCTGGTTTTGGAAGAAGAAGACAAAGTACTATGGAACCACTTTGAATAAAATATACTGGAGCACCTGGGGATACAATCTGTTCTAAAATAGGTCTCTTGAATGAGTATAATATCCACCTTAGATTTATGGAGGGCATATAAGATCTGACCTCTTTTGGATTGACTATTAATGCCGTTGACATTGTATGAACACAATTTCAAAGGACAAGATGGAGAAGAATTTGATGCCATCTTCTAATCAAAAGGGGGAAAAAAAGGGGAAACAGGGAATGTACTCTATAAAAATGAGAGAGATAACTCTCTCTGGATCCGGGACTACATGGAGACCAAAAAAGACAATTGGGTAATAAACTATAAAGGGGCATAGGATATGGAATTTATCCAAAAGAAAATTCTTACCAGACCCTTCCAGAGGGCTGGTATTCCTACGGGGGGAGAGTGTATACACACATAGATTGCCCCTAAATGGAAACCCGGGTCAGAGACAACCCTACTATAACATCAAATACATGCAAAGTTTATTAACATTGCAACTTTATATTCGGCACCCTAGAGCAAAAAGCAAAAAGTCTCACCCATGTGTCCCTAATGTTACCCAGGGACAGATGGGTGAGAGAGAGAAAAGAAAACACATAAAAAACTCTTTATCCTACACATCCTGTAAAGTTGACATAACATATATCTTCTAACTTATTAAGGCATATCGATAAACCTTAGCCCTATCCCACCTTGGGTACAGGGCCCATGGTACACTACTCTATAGAAGTACAGCTGGGACTCAGGGGGTCATCATCTTAAATCCCCCATCTTGTGGCCAAAAAGAAGAATTGCATGACTTAGTAATTTTACATTATAGTCTATGAATGTCCTGCATAACTCAGTAACAGCATGCCTGGTTACAGTTGTCGTGCTAGGCTGCTTCACTGACGTGGACTACAAACAAGTCCTTATCTCTTCATCGCCATTGCATTGATGGGCGAGACTCTAGGTAGTTTAAAGAAGATATCTAGGAAGGAAGATAATCTTTGGTGCTGATCATAAATGTCTGGAGCGTATAGCGCTCCTGCTCCTCATTCCAGCATCCGGGTTTTGGCTATGGCATTTTCCCTGTCTTTGTCCACCTGCTAGCTGATTGATGTGGTCAGTCTCTGAATGGAAACTCAAACCTGTTTAAAGCCAGCTAATCCCTCACTTGCATGCCTATAGAGAGTGATACGTGTGTTATTCCTGATCAAGCCCTTGTCTGTCTGCCCTGCTCTGCTAGCTTGGATTTCCCTGTGTATGATCTTAGATTGGATTTTGAACTATTTCCTGAACCCAGCCTGCCTTTTACCTGAACTGTCATAGAACCACACTACCTGTCTGTTTACCGCAAGTACCTGCTTGCTTTGCTTAGCTCGTGCCTGCCCTGACGTGGTGGCCAGGCACTATAGGGGAACGCAGTTTGGAATCTTTGCTTTGGGTGCTGGATGACCTTGTCCCAACACTAGGTTAGAGAAAAGGGCACAATGAGCCTAGGTACTGTGATGATGAGAGCAATGAAAACAGATCTCTCATCACACAGCATTTTCAGAAACATCTACCAATCTATGATCAGCATAGATCAAGCAACTTAGGACTAAAGAGACAGACTAATTTAGGGACAGGTGAATAGGTACACGTGTTTACAAAAGTGTATCTAAAAGAAAAAACTGAAAAATCAGCACAAGGGTCATAACTTACAGTCAGTAGTATGTGTTCCTTGCGCTGATCCCTCTTCTGTTAGTAGAAATCCTCAACCATCCATGCCCCTATCCTCACCCCCCGCTGCCGTAATCTCCCATTATGGTTGGGGTAATACAAATACCAGGCTGTCACAGACTGTCATCAAGACAGTCTCACTATAGCCACACTTTCAATCCAACTCTGCCATTTATAGAAGCTGTATGACAGCTTCTTTGAATGAAACACAATCTGTGTATGGAGGAGGCGTTTATATTAACCATCTTGCCTGTCTTCTATTCAAAGATCCTGTTTCATTTCTAGAAGCTGTAGAACTACTTCTATAAATGGAAGAGCTGGTTGGAAAAAGGTGGGCATAGTCTGGCTGTTTTTCAGGAGAACCTGTGACATCTCATTAGTTGCATTAACCCTTGCCATGGTAATCTTCCAAGTACCAGGTTGTCACCAAGACAGCCTGACTATGCTTGTCCTTTCCACCCGGCTCCACAATTCATAGAAGCTGTAGTACAGCTTCTATGAATGAAACACAATCTATGAGTGGAGGGGTCAGTCCTTTCAATCATCCACCCTTCCTCTATTCATGAATCTTGTTTCATTCATAGAAGCTGTAGTACAACTTCTATAAATGGAGAAGCTGGGTAGAAAGGGCAGGCATAGTAAGACTGTCTTTTCATGAGAACTTGTGACAGCCCGTTAGTTGTGATAACCCCAGCTGAACCAGAAGATTACATTGGTGGGGGGCAAGGACTGAGGTGGTTTCTGCACAAGGACACTTCCTTCTGACTGTAAGTTATGTACCTTGTGCTTATTTTTCTGTCTTTTATTTTAGTTGGCCTTAGGGTTTGCTGCATTGACACCTGAGCGTGTCATTTTCAGGCTTTTTTCGGGTGTTTTTGTACAGGCGTTTTGAGGTCCAAAGGACACCAATATAAAAAGCAGTAAAACGCAGGTAATCTGCCTAAAAAGAAGCTCATGAACGCTCAGAGGTGAACAGGGGCTATTTAAATGAATGGGATTTTGCTTGTTGGGTGTTTTGGAACTTTTGAGATCAGCGTTTTACGAGCTGAAAACGTTTATATGTGAATGCAGCCGTAAAGTGGTTGTAAACTCTGTTACACCACTTGTACCTACAGGTAAGCCTATAATAAGGCTTACCTGTAGGAATTGGAAATATCTTCTAAATCTGCATGGTTTAGGAGATATTTACCATATACGCTTGCGCCAACATCATTGGTGCAAGCGCACTAAAGAAAGGTGCCATTTCTAAGGGGCTCGTGACGTGACTGGCGGCTCCCACGTGCATGTGGGGGAGTGATGTCACATGACTCTGGCCAGTCACAGAGCCGGAGTCCGCGGCCCCGGGAGGAAGAGGGGTGAAGATGGATGAGCCCACCAGCGGGGGCATCGCGGACATTGCAGCCTTCGTTTGCAGGTAAGTGGCACATAATGGGCTAGTATGTAATGCATACTAGCCCAACATGCTTTTACTTTGCAGGAAAAAAAAATCAGGATTTACTTCTTTAATGACAATGATTGATTCACCATCAGAGAATATTTGATGAGAGGCACATTTACTGCTTTATGTTTCTGTATTAAACAAGCTAAATTTACTTGGCTGACAGAGCCTGATATTGAAGAAAAATCATCTATTGTTTCCAAAAATACATTTATTCATCTGCTGTAAAAAGACTGCACAGGCAATGCAGACAATAGACAGTAAAGAAAATAGAAAAGCACACATTTATGCTAAAATTAGACATAAAAGACAAATATGTGCTGTATTAATGCACTTTCTTCCAGGCACTTTGGAGAACCATTTATTTAACTGACAGATAACAGCAGCATAATTCAACCTTGCTGTAGATGTCGTACACAATCTATGAATTTCACACAAAGAATCTGTTTTGAGCACTAGAAAACCTATTCAAAAACTGTTTTATTTTATTTTTTATCAAAGACCTACTGCATCTGCCGGAGGTTTCACTTTAGGGATCACATCGACGGGCGTACATGTCAAATGCTGCCTTATCAGTTTCAGGCTGCATTCACACCTGAGCGTTTTCAGCTCATAAAACGCTCGTAAAACGCCTGGAAAGACACCTGAAAAATGCCCAACAAGCAAAATTTCATTCATTTCAATGGCACCTGTCCACATCTGGGCGTTTTGTCACCTGAAGCAAAACGCATGAAAAACGCTCTAAGCTCAAAAAAGAACATGAGCTTCTTTGGGGAAGATTACAGGCGATTTTCTGCCTTTTACATTGGTGATCTGAACAAAATCGCGCTAAAAACGCGTGACTTTGAAACGCTCAGGTGTGAATGCAGCCTCGTATGATAATCTGATCATTAGTACACAGCTTTCTTCTGAAATTTTCCGAAGGGACAAACACGAACATTTTTCTCGTACGATACCAAATGATACGATTTTTGTTTAATCAGTACCGTTTTCGTCCGAAAATACAATACAAATATATTACATCACTTCCAAATTTTTATTCCGTCGTACGAGAATTTTCGCACTTTAGTAACCTATTCGTTTTCGATATGGAGACTAGCATGCAAAAAAAAAATGGACGATCATTCGACCCATAATCTCATCGTGTGTACTAGGCTTTAGGCATAAGCCCTTGAAAGAGAAGTATGTTTTTTTTGTTTTTTGTTTTTTTTTACAGAATCATTACTTACCTAGGTGGATGCAGCATCTGTCCCCCGGCACCTTTGCACTGATGACTGAGCCATGGAACACTGCTGATGGCTCGGTTCTCTCACCTCCTCGAGCAGAGAGCTGCTAACTGTCAATCAGCATCTCTCTTCTCTGCCCCCTCCCACAAGCTCACTGGAGCGCCGAGCTTTGGAGGGGTGGGGAGTGGCCATCTCATGCTCTCAGCGGGTCACTGAGAGGCTGAAATGGGTGTCAGTCCAGGCACCTGGCGGATCCAAACATAACTGTTGGGATGACGCAGTGCCTGTACTGATTCCTGTGATGTCAGCAGAGAGCGGACTTCTGACTGCTCTCTGCTGAAAATGGGTCACAGGAGTGCAAAACAGATTGCACTCCTGTGACCCAAAGGAGAAGCCCAGCCAAATGAGCTCAGGCTGGACTTCTCCTATTAGGCTTTTGCTGCCAGAGCCGTTTTTGCGTTTTTTGCACACATGTTAAAAAAATCATTTTAGGCTTAAAGATTACATAAACCCCCAAACATTATATATTTTCTGAAAGCAGATACCCTAGAGAATAAAATAGTGGTAGTTCCAATTTTTTATGTAAAAAACACTAACGTGAATTTTAGGGCAAATAAACGCAATAAATGAACCAAATTTTTGGTACAATATAAACGTCGAGGTTGCACCCAGTAAATAGATACCCAAAATGCCAAACCTTATATTTTTGTGCGCCTGTGAAAGAGCGTCAAACTTCAATACCCTATATTTTCTATAGGCAACGCTTGAAAAACGGAAAATTGTATACTCACCTTTCCGTAATTTTCCTTTCCTGTCGCATCTTCATGGCAGCATACACGTTGGGTTGTGACTCCGCCTCCACAACCTGATAGGACCACATAGCTATAAATTAGAGAGCAGGCACCTGCCCCAGTATTCTCCGTAAATATACACACATGTCACCTCAGAGGGTGGGTGATTGTATGCTGCCATGAAGATGCGACAGAAAAGGAAAATTACGGAAAGGTGAGTATACAATTTTCCGTTTTCCTGTCGCATCATGGCAGCATACACGTTGGGGAGTAACTCGCCAAACTGGGTGGGAGTGCAAAAAAAAATAAAAAATCAAATTTATTGACAAGGAACAGAAGAATTGGCCTGTATGACGGCCCTCCCAAATTCCACTGCTGCTAAGCGTGCAGCGTCTATTTTGTAATGGGAAATGAAGGTGTTTCTTGAAGACCAAGTGGCCGCTCTACAAATGGTTTCCGCCGAAACTTTACAGTAAGCTGCCCATGAAGTAGCCATTGCCCTGGTGGAATGCGCTCTAAGGTCTTCCGGGATTTGCAAGGTGCTTAAGGAGTAGGTCTTCTTGATAGTTTTCACGAGCCATGAGGCGATGGTACGGGCAGAGGCTGCCTGGCCCTTCCTGAACCCATGTGGGATGACTAAAAGGTTCTCGCATCTCCTGAACGACTTGGTCACCAAGAGGTAATGTAGAACGTTGCCCCTAACATCCAGGGGATGAGGAACGCCCTGATCTGTGTTCAAAGCCGGGAGGTCAATCTCCTGGTTAAAGTGAAATGCAGAAGAGACCTTTGGGATAAACTTGTCTGAAGGTTTTAGGGTTAACCTGTCTGGGTAAATCATCAGGTATGGTTCCTTGATAAGTAAGGCTTGCATTTCCGAGACCCTCTTCGCTGAAGTGATGGCAATTAGGAATGAGACTTTTAGAGTCAGGTCCCAGAGGGAGGTATCTTCCAGAGGGGAGAATGGTTCTCCGGATAGAATTTGCAGGACAGTTGATAGGTCCCATGTTGGAAATGAAGGCTTTCTGGGAGGCCTTAGCTTCAGGCATGCTTTCTGGAACTGAACTACCAGAGGGTTGAGTGCCCATCTAACCCCTGTCAGAGCAGAGATGGCAGAGACTTGGACCTTTAGGGTGCTAGATCTAAGGCCTTTGTCTAGGCCTGACTGTAGAAACTCAAGCACTTGTATTGCTGATGGGGAAGACGGATCCCAACCTTGTTCCTGAGCAAAGGAAGAGAACTTCCCCCAGACTCTCTCATAGGTGTAATTCGTGGAAGATTTCCTGGCTAAAAGCAGGGTTTCGACTACCTTCTGTGAACAGCCCTGATCTAGGAACCTAGACCTTTCAGTCTTCAGGCCGCTAGGTGCAATCTCTCTGGATTCGGATGCAACAGCTGGCCCTGGGTTAGTAGATCCGCTGTCACCGGAAGAGGAATTGGATCCGCTGTGCTCAGTTGCAGGAGGGTGGTGAACCAAGGCCTCCGTGGCCAGAAGGGAATCACAGCCAGTACTAGAGCTGCTGAGTGTTTGAGCCTCAGAAGGAACTTGGCAATCAGTGGCGTTGGTGGAAAAATATAACCTAGGCGAAAGTTCCAGGTATGCTGGAGACAATCCGTTCCCTCCGCTGAGGGGAAGGGGTTCCTCGACAGAAACCTTTGACATTTCCTGTTTTCTGGTGTTGCTGCGAGGTCTATGTCTGGATGACCCCATGTCTGGCATATGAGGGCGAAGGCCTGCGGGCTTAGACACCACTCGTTGTTGGAAACGAATGTTCTGCTGAGAGAGTCCGCCAGTTCGTTCTGAATTCCCGGAATATACGTCGCCTTCAGGTCCTGCAGATTCAGTTGAGCCCACTGTATCACCGGACCAACTTCCCGCATCATGGAGATGCTCTTGGTACCCCCCTGCCTGTTGATGTAGGCCACAGCCACTCGGTTGTCCATTTGGATCAGGACCTGTTTCCCTCTCAGAAGAAAGCTGAATGCCAAGAGGGTTTGGAAGGCTGCCTTCATCTCTAGGACGTTTGACACAACATCTCTGGTTCTGAAGTGCCAGCGGCCCTGAGCTGCATAATGTAGGTAGTGTGCCCCCTATCCCTCCAGACTGGCGTCCGAAGTCACTACCTCCTGATGGAGAGTGACTATCTGTTTGCATCTGCTGAGGTTGCCGGGGTGGATCCACCACCGTAGAGATAGTCTGGCTTCTTCCGAGATGCGAATCGGTTGGGACATGGACCATCCGTCCCACTGGCACAGGAAGGAGGCTTGCAGAGGTCTGGTATTCCATTGCGCCCACCTGACCATTGGAATGGTTGCTGATAAGGACCCCAGCAGGCTGAGGTATGCTCTGGCCGGTAAGTATGATGCTGGAACCACATCTTTCACCTTCTGAACTAGTAGGGACAACTTCTCCCTCGGTAGTTCTACCGTGTTGGCCCGGGTGTCCAGCTCGGCTCCCAGGAAGACCGTCCTTTGGGTAGGCTGAATGTTGCTCTTCTGCCAGTTGATTATCCAACCCAAATAGTGGAGAATAGAATCCTCTGCCTCGTTGTGTTGGCGGAACCTCTGTTATCGCTTGCTTTTGAAGCAGCTCTAGGATATAGGTTAGAAGGGATAACCTCTTCTCTCCGGGAGGAGGAATACGGGTTGGGTAGAAATGATCTCTTGGGGGTCGATTTTTGAAGGCCCATCTGTGGCCGAAACTGACGGTGGCCAGGGTCCAGGTATCGTGTATGGTTTCCGTCCAAACCAGCCTGAAACTGAAAAGCCTTGCTCCCACTACTGCTGGCCGGACGGGCGCACCTTCAAAAAGGCTTCTGGTCACTGGGAGCGGAGGTCTTAGGTTTTTGGAATTTCATAAAGGAGGTTTGAGGGTTCTTCCAGTTCCTTCTATACTCCTTCCCTGGTCTGTACGCTTTCGCGTCTCTATACCTTTCTGGGAGATTCCGCTTGAAAGGAGGAGGTCTCTGTTTGGGCCTCCTATCTGAGGGAATGAGCCCGGATTTTCCACCAGTTACTTTGGAGATGGCCGTATCTAATTTTGTCCCGAAAAGGTGCTCACCGTCAAACGGAATACGGCACCAGTTGGACTTGGATGCCGGATCCGCCGTCCAGGGCTTCAGCCACAAGGCTCTTCTGGCCATCACTGAGGCCAACATAGACTTTGAAGCAGACCTGATAGTGTCAACTGAGGCCTCAGCCACGAAATCACCAGCCAGGCTTAACTCTTGTAATGCCTTCACAATTTTCTCTTGGTCTGCCCCCTCTAATACCAGCTTCTCCGTGTTTGAAGACCAACTCGAGATGGCCCTTCCTACTGCCGCGAGTGCTATCGCAGGCCTGCATGCACCTCCGGCCGAAAGGTAGGCCCGCTTGAGATCCGTGTCGATCTTCCGGTCAAGAACGTCTCTAAACGTAACCGCATCCTCTAGCGGGAGGGTAACATGCCTGGCAAGGCGCATTAAGGATGCGTCCACTACCGGAGGGGATACCAGAGGGTTCACTTTAGGTTCCTTGAGTGGGTACAGTTTCTGGAGTCTGTTGTTCAGACTAGATTTTTTCTCTGGCCTCTGCCACTCTTCTTTGATTAAATCCTCCATTTCATCAATGAACGGAAAGGTTTCAGGCTCCTTTTTAAGCTGCGGAAAATATTTTCTCTGCTTTAGCTGGACATCCTGGGGTTCCTCCCATCCTATTGCCTCCTTGACCGATTTAACAAACGGTTCTATGAGGCCAAAGTCGAATCCTGCCGACACCTCCAGGCCTTCATTATCAGATAGGGAGTCTTGCTCCTTTGATGTGCTGGCCCGGGCTGGAGAGGTAATGGTGGAAAGATCCACATCCGGTATTGAGGCCTGAGGGGCTGAGTCCCCGACTTCTGAGGCTCTCTCTCTCGTGGCCTCTTCTAGGCATCTTTGACAGACCAATTTACCCGGAAGAGCCGCCGCACCACAGATCCAGCATGCGTTTCCAGCAGGACGGGCATGGCGTGCAGGGGAGCGGTGCCTACGTGAGGACGACCTTCTGTGGCGGGATCGACCATGCCGAGAACGTGATCTGGAGCGGCTTCTTCTGCGACTTCCTCTTGAGCGACTCCTCCTATGGTAGGAGCGGCTTCGTCTGTGTCTAGAGCGACTTCTCCTGCGTGAGGATTCTCTATGTCTTGACGCAGACGTTCCTGAGGACCTGGTAGGGCTGACCAATTTAGGTAGCGTTAGAAGTGCTCTCTTTTTCAATCTTCTTACTTACCCACTTCTTCCCCCCCTTACCTAGTCGGCTGGCGGTGATCTGCTGGGGCAGCGGTCTCCATGGTGAATAGGTTGGAAACCTGCAAGGAAAAGATAAGCAGCAATGTAGAAGCTGACCCAGCTGGACGGTGGGGGGGGGGGGGGGAGGGGGTAGGGGAGGGGGGGTTAAGACCCACCTTTGTAGAGCGTTTTCTCTTGCTGTGGATCGCGGGGCAGGCTTTCTGTAGCGTGCAGCAACCATCAGCAGCTTCCACAGCAATGCTGTGGTTTTTAAATCTGCCGCCATTAGCGTCGGACGCCCGCGCATGCGCAGTAGCGCCGCGAGGCGCCCGGCGCCATCTTGGAGACTGGAAAACAGCTCAGCAGCGCCCAGAGAGCCGTACTGCGCATGCGCGAGGACGCCGAGAACGCTCGGCGGTCCCCCACAGCACTGCATGGACCACAGAGCCCAGCAGGACACCCCAGGTATGCCGGAAAGGGAGAAGGGAAGGGGGGGGGGAACATGGAGACCGCTGCACACAATGAAGCCTGTTTAAGGCTTACTTTCTTGAGGCCATATAGATGGTTCCCTGGCCAATCCTCCAGCAAGCCTGTTTAAGGCTTTTGCGGGCTGTTTGCACTTGAAGCCTGTTTAAGGCTTGTCTTCTGGCAACAGTTTAAGATGAGATGAGTGCCCCTGAGACCACCAGAGTGGGGCTCCTTCCATTTAGCTCATTTAGAGGCTGTACAAGAAGGACTTCCACCCAGGAGAGGCTAGAACCTGGCTGGGGCGAAGCGGTAAGGGGGTGCTGATCCGTGCGTCCTGACAGGTGAGGAAAAATAAGAGAATACTGGGGCAGGTGCCTGCTCTCTAATTTATAGCTATGTGGTCCTATCAGGTTGTGGAGGCGGAGTCACAACCCAACGTGTATGCTGCCATGATGTGACAGGAAAGCCCTTTATAGGTATCAGTTTAGTGTTACGGAGGAGCTCTTGCTTTGGAATTATTGCTCCCACTCCGGCGTGCGCAGCGATATGTAACATGTGTAACACAATCGTCGTTCTCACATGTAGGAGCCCCACAATATATGCATTTACAATTGTGCGTGTGTTTAAGGGAGCCCTCAAAAAACATTTTTATTTACTTAACTTTTTTTTCATCACTTAAGGGACAAAAAGGTCACCTATCTAAAAGACCCTGCATGTCTCCCCTGTGCTCCACTAAATGTTTTGTGATGCAGATCGCATTGCAAAACATAATTTCCCGGCTGAGCTAGCTGGGGACGCCGAGAGCTTGACCCCGGAAGTGACGTCAGAGACGTCACTTTCCAAATCACAAGTGGAGGAGAGCAAACGTGTGTCCGCTCTTCTTCCCCTCCAGTCGCTGACACCCGCCATGGAGCTTCTGGGCCTGCCAATGGGCAAGTGGAGCCGGTAAGCATGGTGGGGCGCAGCGGCGGGAGGGGGGTGGTGCTGGTACCAAGGGTGTGTGTGTGAGCGATCGGGCAGCAGCGAAGCTGCACGAATGCTCTCACCTGACAGGCAGGAGTCTGCCTGTCAGTTTCACACACAATCCTGGTAGCTGCAGCCAACAGATTGTGTGTAATACCCCCCGCAGTCAGGTCCGTACGATGTAGCGGCAATAAACAGCCAATTAGGGCTGCAACTAACGATTATTTTCTTAATCGATTAGTTGGCCAATTATTGTTTAGATTAATCAGATAAAACCTAAAAAAAAAGTATGGTGTATAATTTAGTTAATATGTAAAGTTTAAAAAAATACAATGTATTCTGTAATATCAGTGGTAAATATAAAGAAGCAGAATAACAGAAGAGATATACTGTATATACTGTAGATGTTGAATCGGATACATATCATCAGACTCAGAAATCAAAATTTTTTTTTCCACAAACATCAGAGTCAAGGAACTCCAGGGAAGGAGCTCGGACATGTAGCAGCCAGAGCTGGACGCCGGAGCCTCGACCCCGCCCACCCACCTGAAGTTCCCGCCGATGCCGGGAGAGAGCGAGCTGAGTGCGGGAGACATGAAGGGAGAAATGACTGCTTGTGGGGGCCTGTGAGGCTCGTGGCTCTCTCCTGAATGCCTCGGCTCTCTGACACCTGTACCGGAGCTTGTGCTGTCTCTCTCTTCTCCACCCTTCCACCCCGGTGCTGTCTGGCTGTTTGGATGCTTGTAAAGGACCAGGTGCTGAGGATTGTCTGTTGGCTGTTGCTGAGACTGGACCCCCCCTGCCCTTCCAGACACTGGTGAGAGACCTGGAGGTGATGAATGGTCCTGGAGCTGGATATACACCACTACGCTTGAGAGCTGTGGATTGCTGTGCAGTAAGGCAGATACATATGGAGGCGGTAGAACTGTATTTAAGATATAAATATTATTGACAACTGCTGATAATCATCGTTGTGAAAAAGACTGATGTTTTCTGCTAATGACTACTTGCCATCTGGCTAATTAAAGCCGTGACCTCTGCTGCCTTTCATTGATAACCAGCGTTGCCAAATGCACCCACACATTTTATAAATCATTGATATCAGCCAGGAATTGCTAAGAGTCGCTCTGGCCCAGGATAAATACTGAGAAGTGCCCCTTTTTGATAACATTGATATCCCATAGGCATCATTGTCACCTTAATATCTGCTGATAAACTAACTATTGAAAAGGACTTCTCTTTTTTTTTTTTTCAATGACTATTATCATCCATCTGGCTAGTTCAAGCTGTACCCTGAAAATTTTTTGTCACTTTTTACTGATAATTAGCGCTGTCAAACTTTACCTACCTGCTGATAGCTATTACTACTCGCAGAGGATCATTGCCGTGTTATGAGAACTGTGGCGGCTGTTTTTTACTAATAAACAGTGTCTTCAACTGCATCTATCTGCTGATGGTCATTATTATCTGTAGAAGATCATTACTATGTCATGAGAAATGCTATGGCTCGCTGGATAATCCCTGTTACTGGGTGATAACGATTGCCATCTATTGATAACTACTGCTATTTCTGTGCAGCTGTCGCTACCTCCTGATAAACCTCGCCGGTTGGTTTAGAACTGCTGCTTTCTGTCAATAATCTTACTCTATCTATCTAATAACTGATTGACATCAGGTAAAAGCTGCCTTGACCTAGGATAAACATCAAAAAGTGCCCCCTTGCGATAACATGGTCATTTCATAGGCACTATTTGGGACGATTAACGTTACCTTATTGCCTGTAGATAAACAGATAATTATAGATAAGGTCTGATGTTGTCGCCAATGAGCTATATTTACCTGACTAATTAAAGTTGCGTCTTGAAAACCTCTGACACTCCCTATTGATAACTAGCATTGCTAAGGTTACCTACTTGCTGGTAGGCACTATTATTGGTAGAAGATTATTGCTGTGCTATAAGAACTGCTGCTGCTGCTCTATACCCATAACTAGTATTGTCAACTGCACTTATCTGCTGACAGTCATTATTATCTACAGAAGATCATTGCCGGGTTATGAGAATTGTTGCGACTCTTCGGATAACCCCTGCTAATTCGTGATAACGATTGTCATTTACTGATAAATGCTGTTATCCTCTGTAACACTTAAAGGAACATAGCCCTGAAGCTAATATGAGGGGAATACCAGCCAAAACGGGGAAAGGGGGGCCTCCTGTACCATCTGTCGGGAGCCCAGGGGGTATTCAGCGCTACATGTCAGCTGAAACAAGTATGACAGAGAATGGGCAAGGTAGCTCTAAGCAGACAGTCACAGCACGTACGAGTCTGGGTACACCTGTAACACGGCCAAAGAATGCAGGGAGTAATTCCCAAGTAAGCTCTAAGGCGCAAAACGGGGAGCAGAAGAAGAGAGGAGGGGAGGAAGCAGAATCTGAGGAGAATCTGAGGTTGGAGGGAACTCAAGCAAGTCTACCTCAAATTAAAGAGATGCTGACCGAAATGTTGGTGAAAGTGGAAGTATCACTGAAAACAGATATAGCGGGAATAAGAGCAGACATTGGTCAGGTCTTGGGATAAGTAGAAGAAATAGAGGAAGAGTGGATAAATATGACCAAAGGTTAGAGGAAATGAACGAACTGATGAAATCTCTGCAAAAACAAATAGATGGCTATTGTATAAAACGGAGGACCGAAAACTGAAGTCGACGAAGAAACCTGCGGATAAGAGGGATATCAGAGAAATGTAAAAATGATGAACTAATAAAAGTGATGCAGGAATTGTTTAACCCTATGTTGGGAAGGGAAGCAACAGAAATACTGAAATTGGATAGGATTACAAGATATCAATTACAAGTGGACGATAAGCCAAGAGATGTCATAGCTAGGTTCCATTATGTTGAAGAGAAGTCTAAAATCATGGAAGGCATGCGGACTGCAGCAGAAATCTCATATGATGGAACTGAATTGCAAATATTCTCAGATCTTTCAGCAGAAATCCTAGCAAGAAGAAGACTACTTAAACCATTGACAGAGCAAATGCGGGCACTGAACGTGACATGAAAGAAAAAAGCAAGAGAGAAGCGCCTCCGGGTCAGAATCAGTTAAAAGGCTTTATTATACAAAGCAAATATGTCCACTTACATGGATAAAAGGCAAGTAGAGCACAGATTTCCTCGAGTGGTGATGTCCCAGCATGAGTGCCTGTATGTCAGCTCATGTCCAAGGGAGAGAGGGGAGACAGTCCTGTTCAGCAGGTTGTGTGAACTCCATCCCAGGGATGAAAACGAGGCTTGGCTCGTGTGAGTAGTGGAACGCAGGCCTCCAACGTGGTGGCGTCACAGACAGTGTGACGACGTTTCGGCGCATGCGCACTGTGTATTACAGGCACGCACCTTCTTCAAGCATTGAGGATAGAGGCTCATAGGAGCCTTATATGTGCTCAATGATGGAGCCATCTAGTGGAGATTGCGTACTACAATGCAATCTGAATAGAGAGGCTCCACCAACAAAGGTAAAAAAATTATCAATTGGGATAAAAATAAGGGGGGGGGGCTGTGAAGAAAAAAAGAAAATGAAATAAAAAGCTGATGGGAAAAGGTATATATGTACATGTATATATATTGACCTCTGCAGAGCTACTGTATGCAGACAGCAGCATATACACTGTATTTGGGAACTAAGAAAGGTATGATCAGAATGAATGTAATAATAAAAACAATACATGAGGAACATAACAAAATCAATGGGTAAGCAAATAAAAACATTTTTTCAATAGAATCAATATAGAGAATCTGATAAATAGGTCATCAAACAATATGTATCAGAGGGGAGAAAATGTGTATTAAATAAACTGGACAGTGAACATTAAGAATAACTGGTTATTGGGTAAAGATAGTGACAGAGGAAAAAAGGGGAAAAACAAGATAGATACAGATCTATCGTGAACTAAATTCCCTGTATATATGTGTGTACACACAAAAATATGTCATGGATTGGATTATTGCTAAAGTTAAAGACAGAAAGCATATGCATATATATATATCTCTCTAGGAATACAATAATACTAAAAAATCTGGACAAAGGAGAGAGGAGTGCAAGGGAAAGAAAACAGTCAAGAATCATGATAGAATCGTGGATAACTCCAGAGACTCGTTAATTCCCCCAGGTGACAAAGTTTAGAGGGAATATATTCAGTATGTTTCTCGTTCACACAGCCTGGAAAAACCTTTCTGCTTCAGAGAGATATTTCGGCATTTGTTCCAAGACCCACACTTTTAGGCCATGGGTGGAACCTTGTTGACATTTAGAAAAATGGCGGGGGACACTATGTTTATCTTTCCCTTCCTCGATCTTCCTGCGATGTTCGCCAAACCATTGTCTTAAAGG
The DNA here is from genome assembly GCA_037952925.1 of Lithobates clamitans. Taxonomy (NCBI): domain Eukaryota; kingdom Metazoa; phylum Chordata; class Amphibia; order Anura; family Ranidae; genus Lithobates; species Lithobates clamitans. The sequence continues at coordinate 2,868,171 of JBBGZY010000131.1, read as the reverse complement.
GCGAATGGTACGGCCTACATATAGTAGGTGGCAAGGACAATAGAGGCAGTAGACTACGAAAATAGATTAGCAGTTGTAAAACTCATTGATGTCATAGGCGCTAATTTCGCCCCCTCATATGGAAAGAAAGAAAGAAAGAAAGAAAGAAAGAAAGAAAGAAAGAAAGAAAGAAAGAAAGAAAGAAAGAAAGAAAGAAAGAAAGAAAGAAAGAAAGAAAGAAAGAAAGAAAGAAAGAAAGAAAGAAAGAAAGAAAGAAAGGGGAGAGAAACTTTGTACTCTCTATTGAGATCAGACCAAAATGAGGGACAAATGAGGAGGAAAGAGTTATGCCCCGTACACACGGTCGGATTTTCCGATGGAAAATGTCCGATCGGAGCGTGTTGTCGGAAATTCCGACCGTGTGTGGGCGCCATCGGACATTTTCCATCGGATTTTCCGACACACAAAGTTGGACAGCAGGAGATAAAATTTTCCGACAACAAAATCCGATTGCGTCAATTCCGACCGTGTGTGGCCTGTTCCGACGCACAAAGTGCCACGCATGCTCAGAAGAAATTCCGACACGGGACAGCTCGTTCTGGTAAACTTAGCGTTCGTAATGGATAAAGCACTTTCGTCACGCTGCAATGTAAAAAATGGTTTAATACAGCGCACTCTCTTCTTTATAATGTGACAAGAATTAAGTCGTTTTGATGCTCATATTCACACACACTTCTCACAAACTTCTTTCGTTACTATTTATCGGGATTCCCTCAATATATTTTGATTTCTCACATCTGACAACATATTTGTTTAATTTTTTTTTTTACTTTAATGTAGAATCTTTTTTTGTGTTTCTCTTTTTTTTTTTTTTTGGTGATTTTGATTTGTACTCCCGAAAATGTTTGTGTGTTTTTTGTGACAAGTTTCCACAACACCATTGATATGTTGTTCTATTTAATCTGTAGGAGGAGATTGTTTGGTGTTGTTGTCCCTTGTTAATTTCACATTGTACTTTAGAAATGTACCGGTACCTGAATACTCACCAACAAACTGTCCTTTTTGGATGAAAACACACACAGGAGAGTAGAATTTACCTAAAAATATTTTATTAAGGGGTCACAACTATAAAAAAACAAAGAGGGAGGCAACGCTGGAGAAACTGCAGAAGTGTGCGAAGCCTTGGACCCCCTGGGCAGACATCAATTATTTAAAAGCAAAATTGGTGGCCTGAGGAGTCCATATCTAAGGGAGTGTAGTCTGGTCCAGAAGTCCCAGAGATCCGGAAAGCAGCAGATGACATCTGTGTCCCCAGGCTGTGGTCATACGAGAGACTGCATCTTCTGTCAGACCAGACTGAACCCAGGGCCATCACTCTTTGGTCTTCCTTCCACGCTTCCTTACAGGCTTTGGCTGTGGTGGTGGAGTTGTGGCAGCAGGAGGAGGAGGAGGAGGATGATCGTCCCTCTCCATGACATCCGTCTTGTGTGTCAGTTCCCCACTCTCCCCCTTCCGAAGGACTTTATAAATCAGGTCCTCAGAGATCTTGCGTTGGCCCTCCTGCATGCCCAGCAATTTGGTGGCAGCCATGCAGGCAAAGGCCTCTGCAGGACTGGGGAAGGCTCTGAGGGACGCCGAAGCCTCCTGGATCAGCCTGTACACTGAATCCTGCACAGGACTGGGAGTGGCCTTCCTGGCCCTTTTATATGGCAGGCGGAGGGGAGGGACCTGAGACTCAGTCAGGCTGCGACTTGTCCCAGGCTTCTCTTGGCTGACACTTAGCCCCGCCTCCTCCTGGCTGCCACTAATCCCCGCCTCCTCCTGGCTGCCACTAATCCCCGCCTCCTCCTGGCTGCCACATTCCACAGCCTCCTCCTGGCTGAGGTCTTCCTGTGTATGAAAAAGGGACATAGTTTTAGTATTGTTTTCATCAATCACACACAATTTTCACCTCCTGACTGCTGCAAATTCAATGTTAACAAATATAACAGACTATCCTTCTGAGCCCAGCATTTTGCATTCTTGTCCCAATTATTTTTGCCCACTACTGTCTATTGATATGTAAAACACTTTTTTTAATCAGCAATTAGTGATCAATAATAACATCTAGTAAACATAATTTCTTTATTGACCAGAAATCAGTAGAAGAATGTGACTCGGTTGAATTGATGATAGGCAACTCCTATCCTCATATTGATTAGTGGTTCCAAATTAATAATAACTACTGCAGTAGGGAACAGACACAAAAGATACACTCAGCATCTTTCCAAATTACTGGTCTGCTTTATTATGACGCAATTGAAGGTTTTTATGCACATGATTACGTAGGTATCACATTAATATTACAATTGTACGTTTATGGTAACAAGGGGAGTTACATAGGCAGGCTAATTCTAATCAGGACTCGAAAGAATGTAAACATTTACTGAAAACATTATTAGTGCCATGTGCACAGTGAGGGCAGAGTGCAATACATACAAAATACAATACAATTATATACAGAACTTACAAATTTCCATTACAGTCTCCCCTCTTTTGATCAATATTTTGATCACTAACCATACCTGCTATCACCTTTAACCTGGAACCTCCACATGCTTAGGTGGAGGTAGTCCTGGCCAAATAGGCAAAAAAAACTCCATTGTGGAGAAAATAATAGCTGAGCAACTTTTTCATTACAAAATGACTTTTCATTGTGAAAAACAAATGATTGATAAGACATATTTACAGAGTACTGGCTGTACACTCCTGTGGCCAGAATGGCCTTCTAGCTTAATTGTTGGCATGCTGACTTATCAGCATATGTAAACACAGACAATTCTACATAAAATGGAAGACGTACAAAAGACAAATATGACTTCAACATGGCTAAACTACTTTTCAAATATATATATATCCCTTACAATTAAAGTAATTGAATCAAAAAGTACCCTAGACTGTGATCACAAGAGGGAAACAAATCAAACACAGAGATTTCTTTAATTTAGTCATTTTTGCAGTGTCTGGTGTGGATCCAGGTGACTTTTCCTTCAAGTTTTGCAAAAACTGTACATGAAATAGATGCTGTATTGAGTCTCCAAACATTTCCTTATATATAAATGTCTCTTAACAATCCAAAAGTCACCTGGCTTTAGTTTTAGATCCTTCCAAACTTTTAGGATCTGGAATTAGGGAGAAAACACATAAATGAGTTTGTCAAAAACCTTAAAAAATCAGCAACATTCTCTCTGTGAGATCCAAATGGAGGACTTCAGCTGCTGAGACAAAATATAAGCAAGTGAGTAACACACTCCCAAACCAAATCCCATAGGGAGAGAGTCCAACATCCCCCTTAGGGGCTTCATAAAATATAAGAAAACATTCAGGCAAAAGTTTTCTAGTTTCTTACTCTACTTTGTCCGCTACATTGTAGACAGTAAGGGGTGTAAAAATAAAACCTCAAAACTTCTATTAAGGACTCTCCTATAAAAAATGATTTCCTCTGTTACTCTCTGTACTTTCTGGCACTCTGTACTTACAAACTACTTCTGATAACGCTTTTTACTGTGGCCTTTGCAGTAGCATTTGCCACTGGACATCCAAAAAACATGTCCATACAGACAAAATGCATACTCGTAAGATCCTAACTTGGGCATCTGGATATATCTTTTATGTAATCTCTGGGAGGGATGTTCAGCTTTTGGTAACACCTTTGGTAACAGGTAAAACAAGAAGTGGTGTGTTATAAAAACAACTGTGGAGAACCCTGGCTCTATCCCACGCTCATTTACTAAGGCAGCCATAACTGCTTGTGACTCATGACACGGTCCATGTGTCAAGCTGAAGGGAAAAGAGTGGCTGGCAGACATAAATGATCACCTTTTCCAAAGTCCTGTTTCATAAGAAGTTGCCCCCTGTGGACCACTTGTTCTTCTCGTTCTGGGGTCCTTAAAGTTGAATTATTAATCCCAGCTATACTGAGCCAGAACTAGGTTGGAATCTGTGAGTTGCACAGACCCATCAAGTGTCCGGGGGTGTAAATGCAGCATCCTTAGAGTCACCTGGTCTGCTTCCATGTGTGAAAGTTAATATGGCTACCTCAGCAAGAACCTGGAAGGCTGAAAACAGCAGATCAAATTAACTTGGCATGCTTGGTTGGTTTACCTGCCGAAGTAAAAACAAACTTCTGGCCCTTTAAATGGAACCAAAAGCTCTCTATATCTCGACTATCTATATAAATATACACTCTTTTTATAGCTCACAGGCTTTGCTAAAACATGGAGCTCTGCTTCTTGAGCTGGGGAAAAAGGATCCAATGACTTTGAATACAGAGTATCCTTCTGGGTGATAAACTGCATACTCAAATCTACAAAAAATGTAATATCTGGGTCTTCAGGGAGTGTGTCCTGCACTGGGCTCACAGCAGCTGATTCCCACATCAATTTAACACATGTGTCTTTTCCTTTCTTTTGAATAAATGTACGCATTTTTCATTGTTAGATTTGTACATAAACAAACTCATATTTTAAACCTTTCATTAGACAAACATTTAGTTATCTGTATATTTGCTGCGCAGAATGTCGGACCATTGACCAAAACAATATCTAACTTTGTCTAATAGCACCTTTGCATAAAAGCTACAGCTCTGATATATCGGGGTGAACCCTTCATTACTGGGTCCAGCTTGCATAAATATATTACAATGGCTTGTGTTCTATCACACTGTTTGTGTAAGAACTCCAGTTTCATGTTTCAAAAGACAACTTTTTCCTGGCAATATTATAATAAATGATAACAATACCCTGCGGTCATGCAGAGATGTCCATAAATCCAAAACTATTCTTCTGCTTATACCACTGTACTTACAAGAAAAAGGGCCACATCATTTCACAATCCACACATTCTGTTTTGGATTTCAAAAATAAAAATAAATAAAAACAAAAGGACCAACAATCTGTATGATGGACCAGAAAGCATCAAAAACTATAAAACAACTGGCTGCAGGCGGCATCTATCCTAACAGGGTGTGTGGACTTGATGTGATGGGTCTGTTATATTTAAATTTTATTTAATATTACTCTTACATCATGGACCGCACATCAAGTTATTATCAAAACCCTTAAAATTTCATTTTTATAGAAGAACTTCTTATGTATTCCATCCATCTTGGCTTTGTTAAATATTATGGCAGCTTTATTCAAAATAACAACCTCATCTTAATCTTTTTTTTTCTCTCAATAAGGGCTTATTGTATAAATGTAAAATTACAAAATTGTTATCTTAATCTAAACTAATCCCATTTATTACAAATTTCCCCATTAACCTGGACTTCATTTCCAACCAAAGGTTGTCTAAACCAGTTTCAATATATCTATATTATTAATAAAATTGTTAAACTCATATTAGAAATTAATACTCATTACTACTTAATTTTACTTAATTTCCCTTTTTTAAATGCACTGTTTCAACTATCAAAGGATATTCAATTTGTGTAATACACGGTTAAATGTAACCTTCATTTTACCATGTTTGGAAAACAGATTCAAAATAATTGTGATCACATTGTTTACCATTAGATTCGTTAACCCGGCACATTTTGTTATAAATGTTTTGTCTAAAAAACAGAAATTGGCAATGGTGTCCTTCCAGCTTATCACTAACCTCTCATCCCAGCCACATTTCTTTCATGAGAGCACAAAGGAGGGGGTCACATCTGCGTACATGACACACACAAGCAATAGAACTAAAGGTCCCAGCATTCGCACACACATACACCAATATCTCTCTCTAAAATCGCTTACATTTTTCCCATTTGTACACAACACATGCATATCATTCTCTCACTTTCTTTTAACGCTTTAATATTTCCCTGCCTAAATTCTGCTTTCCTTATTTTGTTTAAATAACTTTTATATCTAGCTTCTATGATTCTATGATCAGATGGGGAGCCACAGTGCTCATCCCATCTTCCCTCTCTGACAACATATAAAGTATTCTGTTTTAATTCTCATTTCTCTGTTTCTGACTCTAATAGTTATAGTGCCTGACTCCAAATTCATACCACAACTTAACATGAAAATGTCCCTTTCTGTCTAGTGTTAATGTCACCCTTGATCCATCCTGCTCACATTGATAACTGTTTCTTTAGCTATTTACTCTGCACGATTCTTAGTCCCTGTGGACCTTGGTAACCCAGTTACCCATTGTGGATCCATGTCCACTCTAACTATTAATCTAGGGGCTCAGTATAGGCGGAACCGCACCTTTGGTTCATATGTAGCGCTCCTCTTGCGCTGGGCATTTTTGAGGGTCCCTTACCCTTCATTCCCTTACTTAATTCAATGCCCATAATGACTGGCCAGTCTTCTCTCTTCTCTACTTGTGCCTATACCCTCTTGCCTCTAAACTACTTTATCTAGCAGATGTACTACATATACCTGTGAACAGCACTATTCTTCCCTTTCTTATCTATAACACTCCGATGGACAATAGACAGGGACAACATAACATATAACCACCAATCAATACAGTTCGATTAAGGGGAGTAAAATAGGTACCCTTTGTCCCGAAAATGCCTTACCGATCAAGGAAGTCTGATAACTCAAATGTAAGCAAAAGGCTTACCTCAGCCGGCTGATTATCAGAAATTCCCGGATCGTCTCAAGCTCCTCGTTTCGGATACTCAGGGTCACCTGGAATCCCCTCCTAAGGCAAAGCTCGCCATGCTTGACTCGGTTGAATTGATGATAGGCAACTCCTATCCTCATATTGATTAGTGGTTCCAAATTAATAATAACTACTGCAGTAGGGAACAGACACAAAAGATACACTCAGCATCTTTCCAAATTACTGGTCTGCTTTATTATGACGCAATTGAAGGTTTTTATGCACATGATTACGTAGGTATCACATTAATATTACAATTGTACGTTTATGGTAACAAGGGGAGTTACATAGGCAGGCTAATTCTAATCAGGACTCGAAAGAATGTAAACATTTACTGAAAACATTATTAGTGCCGTGTGCACAGTGAGGGCAGAGTGCAATACATACAAAATACAATACAATTATATACAGAACTTACAAATTTCCATTACAAATGCTATACCTGGCTCCAGCTGGGCTCCTCCACTTCTTCCTGGCTGGAAGGCCCAGGTTGGACATCGGAAGCCTCAGCTGGGATGGAAGGAAGCGTGGAAGGAAGAGTAGAGAGGGATTCCCTGACTTCAGTGTGGTCTGACAGAAATCGCAGTCTCTCATAGTACCACAGTCTGGGGACATAAATGTCATCTGCTGCAGCTCCGGACCTTTGGGAATCTGTGACCTTCTTGCGCTCCCTAAGATATGTGCTCCTCAGGCCACCAATTTTAGCTTTTAAATAAGGGATGGTTGCTGTGGGGACCACCGGCTTCACCAACTCCAGCAGTTTCTCCAGCGCTGCCTGCCTCTTTTGTTTATGGTTATAGTGGGGGTGTCTCACTTGCCACAGACAGGGCAGCTCCCTGTACTTGTCTATGAACAGGGGCAGGAAATTGTGGTCGTTGAACCCATCCATTTTCTCTGCAAGACACAACACATGACAAACCCTAAGGTCAGGCCAAACTCCCCTAATCTTGTTACAATATAAGCTTCAATTTCGAAGCAGTATAGGCCCAAGTTTAGATCCTACCTTCGTTAGCACGATCGGCGTCTCCGATGCTCCTTCCTCCGCTCACAGATCGTACGTAAGACGCGCGCGTTACGACTTATACACACTGCGCATGCGTATAACTCCGCCCGCCCCTGACGTTCTTTCTATTCTATTCCCCGCCCCTTTTCGTTCGGCGCAGTGGAGGAAGAGCACATGGCGGAGAGACAGCAGGATAGTGCTAAGTACAGCAACGAGGAGGAGGAGGAAAGGCTGGAGCCTGAAACGTCCCGATCCAGAAGGAGATTGAAGGACTCAAATATGTCCTTTGGGGAGATGTTGGAAATGGTGGACATCCTGAAGAAGGCCGACTATGATGGAAAGTATGGGCCTTACCCCAACCACAATGTCCGAAAGGCCAAGATCATGGCGAATGTGGTCAGGAGTCTGCAACGGAAATTCGGGGTACGACGATCGAAAGATCAGCTCAGGAAGCGGTGGTCGGACCTGAAATTATGAGAACATGAGCAGTACAGAAAGATCCGGAGAGTGCTGCAAAAAAGTAAGTAGTTGTGCTGTGTTCCTATTGTTCTTGTGTTTATTACGTTCGTGCTGCTCCATGTGCTTTTAGGAACTGTTGTACAGTTTAAAATGGCAACTTTCATGTTCATGGGCACATTATTCGTTCGGATCACACATATTTCGTTGCAAATATAAAATACCATTGTTTAGCCCATATGCATTTGGCCACCATTTTGACGCCCTATACTTGTCTTCAAAGAATTGGGTTGTGTAGATGGCTTTGTTACTAGAATGAAATGCAAACTAGATTGTGTGTAAGGAGAGGACACTGAGCAGCTGTTTTCACATCTGGACACTGGAGCACTAGTGTGGGACCCCAGAACACCATTTTTATTAGGGGGGCCACACAGGTGCTCCAGTGTATACTATAGGGGGGTCTCCATCTGTGAAGCTTGTACAAAACAAGTAAAGTATTGCAGCTTGACAAAGGACACTAAAAAAGCTACATCTTGGAACTCGGCTAAAATAGATCATTGTACCCCACTTCCAAGCAATGTTTCATCTTTATAGTTCTGCCATCAAATATCTGTGTGCTAATTATACCATTTTTGTTTTACATAGGGGAGAAAAGACTCGGAGGACACCCCTCATCTGAGGAGACCAGAGCCCCCCCCCCCTCTGGAAGAAGGAAAAATCCCCCCAACACAAGATGAGCAGGAGGAAGAAGACGTGGTGGAAGTAGTCACCACAACAGGTGAGTGTCTGCGACCACAGGCTCAGATAAGAGATGGATGGCGGCATTTTTTTTAGACCTAATTTATTTTGGGTTTTCTCTCTTTTTAGGTGATCGTGAGGTTGTGGATCCAGATCCTTTCACATCAGAAAGTGCCCAGATCCTGATCGGGGAGATCATGGGGTGTAATTTACAATTGGAAAACATCAAGCAAAACATCGATGATGTTATTCCAAAATATAAAAACATCATTGATGTTTTGGGGCGAGTTTAAAACCCCTCCAAATCACTTTCTTCTTTTGTGTGCTACAATGTGCGAAATGTTTTTGTGATTTTTCCCAAAGCCAGAATTGGAGGATGCACACAGTGTGTCAACATGTGCTATCTGCCATCACGGGAGATCAATGGACGCGTTTTGGGGGTGCAACCCCTTCCTCAATAATAAAGTAGCTGAGAGGAAGGGCTTTCTCCCCCAAAACACGTCCCTTGATCCCCCCTGGTGGCAGATAGCACATGTTGACATTGTGAAATTTGTGTGTATCTTCCAAATTTGGCTTTTCCAGGGGTGATTTCCCCCCATCTGAACGCAATATCAAACACAGTTCCTAAATACTCATGTCTGATATTGCCTTCCAGTTCTACCAAATGTGAACTTTGTAAGATCAAGATTTGTGTCTTTCTTGTGGGTTTTACACAGGCCTGTTTACTATAAAATGCACATTTTGATTTTGGATAATGACACCACAAAATATGTTATACAATAAACATGTCGGTTTGTCAGAAAAACCTTTGGTAAATGCACATGTGATTGTGCAGGTATTAAAAAGATTGTTCATCAAGAATGTGTGGATTATTGTCTCAATGCTACAACACTTTTGGGGTGATGTAATTGTTGTTTTATGAGAAAATGGGGGTAATTTCCTAAGGGCAAATCCACTTTGCACTACAAGTGCAGTTTCAGTGCAGTTGCAAGTGCATTTGTAGTGAAAAGTGTCTTTGCATTTAGTAAATAACCAACAGTGCTTTGTATAAGGTTACACAATCACGACATTTTCTGGACTCCACACATTTCTGTCAGGGTCAGCTAAAACAAACACAAGCAGTAAATGTCCACAAAGAAGAGCCTGGGGGGAGATGCCTGTCGAGAAATTGAGGTCCTGCAGGCTTCTCCCTGTGGCCAAATACCGCAAGGTAGCGACCAACCTCTGCTCTGGAGTGATGGCTTGCCTCATGCAGGTATCCTGCCTGCTGATATAGGGGGTCAGCGAAGCCAACAAACGGTGAAACACGGGGTCAGTCATCCTGAGAAAATTCCTGAAATCACCAGGATTATTCTCACGGATCTCACGGAGCAAAGGCATATGACAGAACTGGTCACGCTGGAGCAACCAATTCTTGGTCCATGAACTCCTCCCCACCCTGTTCATGGACTGGACTTGTGTCAAGGTCAGGACCCCAACACCAAGCCCCCGCACAGCACGAACTGTACGAGGAGTACGCATACGAAACATGGCTAGAAAACGGTCGGCTGCTCAGAACGAAGTAACAGAACGCACTGAAGAACAGCAAGGCCTGTGAAGAGCGACCTGAAAAACAGCAACGAGCGGACAAGATCGCACAGAAAACTCCGATACGAACTGACTGCACGCACTGAAGAGCAGATACAAACCCACAAGCACAAACTGAACGGCAGAAAACGATCTGAAAGCCACGAGTCTGAAAAAGCGAGAATCGTCTCTCACCAAACTTTTACTAACACGAGATTAGCAAAAGGAGCCCAAAGGGTGCCGCGCTTGGTTCTGAACCGGCCTTTTCTAGTCTCGTCGTACGTGCTTGACGTCACCGCGTTCTTGGCGATCGGAAATTCCGACAACTTTGTGCGACCGTGTGTAGGCAAAACAAGTTTGAGCCAACATCCGTAGGAAAAAATCTGAGGATTTTGTTGTCGGAATGTCCGATCAATGTCCGACCGTGTGTACGGGGCATTACAGAGGGAAATCAGGGACGGTCCCTCGAAATCAGGGACAGTTGGGAGCTATGTATATATTCCCTGGCCTTCCAGGAACCTTTGGAGTTGTGGGAAATGGTGTAAAAAACAGGTGTGGGAATGAAAAAAACCTACATACGTACCTGCCAGCTCTAGAACCAAGAACCTAAAACTGAGTGATCACTTGGTTCCCAGTCTTCAGTGAACAGAGAGCAGTGACTGTCAGTGAAGCGCTGGGCTGTGGAGGGGAGTGGCTAGTTCAGCTTCTCAGGGAACAGCTGAGAGGCTGCCCCAGCTGCCTATCGGGCATCTGAGCGGATCCGGACATTATTGTCAGGATTCCTGCAGAGTCTGGACCTCAGCTGACAGCAGGCTTTAGCCCAATTTCAGCTGAATCTTGATCAACGGAGTGCAGAAATAAGTGCACTCCTCTGATCCATAGGAAAATATGGCCAAAAAGAGCTTAAGGCATACTTACCCTTTAAAGGGGCCTGTGCCTGCATCTGAACATAGTGAGCAATTGGTCACCACACTACAGCGCCTGTGGAATACTTGTAGTGCTTTTTCTGTGCAGATGCCAGCCCATGACATCATAAAAAATTTTAACAGAAGGGAACAAGCATTTTTATTTTTTAATTAAAAGCACAAAACAAGTAAAAATTGCCCCTTCCACTCTTCATGCTTCATGACAACATAACATCTAGCTTCCCAGCCATTCCAAATATTCTAGAAATGTTTGTGTGAAAGTCTTTGAAGAGAACACATCTGATTATACTGATATATGTATCTTATGTTGATGATCTATAGCACAGTAGTAACCAATACAGAAATCAATATGTATGAAATAAGACACCATTTAGTGTCATTATGGAGAATAATTGGAGACTTGCATTGTGTTACTGATAAAAAAAAAGCTCTGCAAGCCGAGTATATTTTATACTCACAAAAGCAAATTACCCTGCTGTAATTGCACATTTCCAAAGTGCCTTATTTCCCTTGTAACATGTTGAGAAATCAGTTTAGAAAAAAAAACAACCAAAAACTGTTTTTAAAGTAGAGGCAGCTGAATATTTCCTGTGGGTTTCCTGGAGGTCACATTTACTCTAGTGTCAGCTAAGATTAGTTCCTAAAATAACTGTTCACGGCCAACGTGGCTTATTCAATAAAGCAGTGCTATGAGAACTGATGATGTGCAAAGTGCAGTAACTCAAAGCCAATGCTGAAATAACAATAAATAGACAGGTTCAAGGTTTCAAATCTAAAAAGCATGCAAGTTTATTCACCATGTGAAGGAAAAGCGCGTATACATATATCTAACCACAAAAGTTACAGGACATTTTTTATGGGGAAAAAAAGGAAATTACATTATATTGCAGTAAATATTATGAGTTAAGCTGACCCTTCACCTGTAGAATTTTGAATGAAAATGTTCATTTTAAAAATGTTTGGTTGATTTTCTAATGGTTACTTGGGTCAAATCAACAATCACTTTTGACTGCAGCGACGTGAAAATTCTAAGAAGCAGAATAGAACATTTTTCTACAACAATTTAAAATCGCATTACCTTGCTGGGCTGTGGGAGTTGTGGAGGAGGTATAATCACTTTTGGATGTGCTTCACCTGCAACTTCAGAGCTATAAGCAGGCACGTAACCCTGAATTAATCAGCAATGACTAAGCACAGGCGTGTGAAACGCGTCTGCTAAACATTTGCGCTAGCTGCATGTCATGTCATGTCCTCGTTTTTAATTGATTTACAATAAAGATACTTTTTTTTTTTTCAACTGACAATTTTTATTGATTTTCCAAGAAAATAAGGAATTGACATCAAAAGATAAAAGGAAATACATTTTGTGGTAGCATAGGTACTTCCGGTATAAAATCAACGAACAGATGGTTAATGGAATAGATCGGTGCATAACTAGCTTGACTAACAACCGTTGGGTAACTGCACAGTCATAGCATTACTCAGATAGTACAGCATTTTTACCTTGTATAAAGAGAAAAAAATAAATGGAAGAGGGGGGGAGTAAAACAGAAAGAATAAGAAGAGTAGGAAAGTGGTAGAGAGTGAAGAAGAAGAAAGGACAACCATCCACCCCCAGAGCCCAGAATCTCTTGACAAAAAATTTATCAAAGACGACCAAGGGATACGAAGCTTTAGGGTATGGGATTCTCCAAGAGGACCCAAAGTTCCCATATTCGATTATGCTTTTCAAAAGTGTCATTCAGAGAGACTGTCAGGTATTCCATTCTTTTGACATCTCTGATCCTGGAGTGCAACTCGGATAATGAGGGGGGTTCCTTCTGCTTCCATTTTAAGGCCACTAGACATCGCGCTGCAGTTAGGACATGTGACAAAAGCTTTTTGGACACTTTAGAGAGAGAGATCGGTGGGAGACCTAACAGGAAGGTTTTCGGATCAAAGGGCACTTCAGCATCAAAGATGGACTTGAGCAAGGAATCAATAAAGATAATTTTTATGTATAGAAGTGCCGCCACCTCCTTCTTCCAATTTTGCATTCTTTGGCTGTGGACCAAGGTTGGCACCGGCCTGCTTTTACAGCAGTAGAGAGGGTTCCCATACCCCCAAAAAGAGAGTGAGCTTCTCTGATACTGAGACGGAGTTTATTGATTAGACACTTGCGATCTCTGGGTCTGATAAATCCATTGACCAATCTACCAACCCGGGCACGAGTCAGAATGCCAGTACACCGGCCCCTCCAAAAAATGGGGCACAGAGAGAAAGAATGAGATGGGGACGCAGGAGAAAAAAAAAGAAGGGGGAGGAGCAGTGGCGTAACTAGAACCTTCAGGGCCCCGATGCAAGAAACCATGGAGGGCCCCCCTGACCCCCGGACAGGGCTCTTTCCTCCGAGCCCGATGGTGGAACACCAGGGCCCGGTCACAAGTGGGTGGCTGCATATAAAGTAACCGATTTCTCCATTTCCCCCCATTTCTCCTCCTCTCCCTCCCACAGGCATTCAGGGGCCGCAGGAGAAAAATGGAGAAATTGGTTCCTCTATGTTGGTGTTTCTCAATCTTTTTCCAGTCAGGGCACCCTTTAAGTATACCCCTAGGTGAATGGGGCTGCACTGCAACCACCCCGCAACTGTGTGCATTGCATGCAATTGCAGTATAGTGATGATGCATTTAAGGGGTTAAAACAGGTGGTCAGTAGGCAACATATTGGCTCTTTACCGGCTGTCAAATGCCTCTGAAAAGTGATCTGAGCATGGATCCCTTTTCAGAGGAACAGCATTTTTTTTTGCTGGTACTATGAACAAGCAAAAAAAAATTAAAAAATCGGTTCTGATTGTACAGGTATAGGGGGTCAGGATTAAAAGCGTATACCTAAAATGTGCATATATACATGTAAACACACACACGCATATATATAAAAACACACACACATATATATATATATATATATATATATATATATAAATGCACATATGCGCGCACATATAAACCAGTGGTGGCTGGTGCTCAAAATTTTTAGGGGGGCGCAAGCAAACTGAAAAATTCAGAAAAAAAACATCAATTGCAGCCACCGTGCCCATCAAATGCTGCCACTGTGCCCATTGAAGTCTGCAACTGTGCCATCAAATGCCGCCACTGTGCCCATCAAATGCCGCCACTGTGCCCATTAAATGCTGCCAGTGTGTCATCAAATGCTGCAACTGTGCCATTGAATGACGCCAGTGTGCCCATTAAATGCCGCCAGTGTGCCCATTAAATGCTGCCAGTGTGCCATCAAATGTCCATCAAATGGACATTTATTGAATTAGTGCAACGAAATACAGACAATACTGCATGTCGCATTTTGTAACCATTTGACAAAATAGGGAGCATCACATAAATATCTATCAAGAATCATCATAGTCCAAAAATGAGACGTAAGGCACAGTCAGTGTACAGTAAGGCATTATAACTACAAGCAAATTCCTGAATGATGGTATTAGCAAAAAGATCCACAATACATCAAGAGATGAATAAATAACAAAACAGTTCCTCGGGGCAAGGTATTAAGTAGGAATTATTCAAAAGACTCACAGGAATACCAGATAAAGTATGTAAAAATGCAAGGGAGTGGCCCAAGGACATTCACAAGTTACACCCAGTGCCAGGACAAGGCCATCCAGCGCCCAGGGCAAAGATGCCAAACTGTGTACCCCCTTCCCTTAGGGTTAGGGTCAGGCGCCCATATCCCTGCAGTTTACCATTGCGCCCAGGGCAGCTGTCCTTTCTGCCCACCCCTTGTCCCAGCCCTGGTTACACCTTTGCATTACAGAACTTCTGTGAACAGTTCCTGCTTTCATAACTCAATTTCCAGGATGTTAGGATAGGAGGGGCAGTCAGCTTCCAATGAAGTAGAATCTTCCATCTCGCAGCATAAAAGAATGAATAACTTAATATAATGGACTTTTCTATTTGAGCATTGTGTCAAGAGCAGTTGTGGATATCTGAACAGGAAGCTTATGAGATCTAATATACCCCATACCAGTTGCATGCCTGCCTGACTCCCAGACTGAAAAGCCATGGGTCCATTTCTTCTGGTGAGTGGGACTACAAGAGGGGAGTGTGACACACGGCACAGCATGTTTTATGAACCACTTCAGCACTTTTTCTTGACTGGAGCACAGAGCACTTTTAAGATTTTCATATTATTATTTATTGGACTGTTTGTATTGATAATCACAATTTATATTTGCAAACGCTGCATTTTTTTACGTACCCGTTTCACGAGTTTCACTTTGTGTACAGCAGCTGCGTGTTTTTTCATTTATTGTTGGTCATATTTTTGGTGTTTACATAGCGCGAGTATTATCACATTTACCCCACCCCAGATGATGTCTTATAGGACGAAACGCGTCAGAAGGACTACTGATACCACTGATACTGCCAATGTTTTTTATACCAAGTGCTTTTTTATCCTTAGAAATGTGAGTGTTATTCCTTTATTTCAATAAATCAGCTATGAGTTTTTTTACGGAATCACGCTATGCGCCCCCCTGTTTTCTTCTTCTTTTATAAACATTTGATCTGTTTGGGCCCGCTAACCTTCTAACACCATCAGAAGTCTCTCTGGTCCCTTGGAACCCCTCTCCTCTGTGGCAGTTGTCTTCCAGGTCTATCATTATTCAAGCTTGATTGACCCAGTGGGTATACACCCATCTGGGTTCAATCTTTCTGGTAAGCCTTTAAGAATACATCAATCAATCTATCAATTTGCTTCACCAAAGTCACACTTTTATTAGTATATATCCCTATATCCCCTCACCTTTTGGATCACTACTATTAGCCTTTTTTGGACAATAATAATGAAATTGTGATTGATATTGTTTATGTCATCAAGGACCCTTTTTTAATGAAATGAACATTATCCTATTTTTTATTTATTAACCTACTGTTTAGCACTGGTTCATTCTTTATATATCATTTGTATATATGATTTTTCTGCACAGTCACTTTATATATATATTTGCCACTATTTCTAGTAGGCATCTGAGATGTTTAGCGCTGCACTTTTTATTTGTATGTTATCACATTTCTACTGGTTACACCATTGCATTGCAGAGCTTCCGTGGACACTTCCTGCTTTCATAACTCAATTTATACAAGGGGAAGACTGTATTATTATTAGCTTTCTAGGTTGTTAGGATAAGAGGGGCAGTCAGCTTCCAATGAAGTAGAATCTTCCGTCTTGCATAAAATGCAGCATAAAAAAAATAAATTAGTAAAATGGATTGCCTCCAAAATAATGTAAATGGGTTTTAATTAATGTCTGTTTTTTGAAGATCTTTCTTCACTTTATTTTTTTCTCTCCTAAATGGGGACTTAGGCAACTGTAAAAGCATGAGAGACAAGCTAACCCTTCTCTTCTATATGGAAAATATTTTTTTTTATTATTCCCTTTGTCACTGTTGAGATTTTGCTTTACTTCCAGTTCTGTATGGCAACAATCAAATAGGAAGGACAAGGTTTAAAAAAAAAATAGGATGGACAAGGACAAGGATGCAGACAGTAGTCAGAGGAATTACTTTTTTCCACGCTCTATCCAAGGTTAATACAATAATTGTCTGGATCTGGGATTAAACATCTGGGACGTATAACATTCTGTATAATGAGCTAAAATGCTTCATACACAAAAGCACTCAGTGAAAATCATGTTACACTGCCCCATCTCAACATGCTTGCAGAGTGCAGTGTGTGGCTAGTTTTTACACTGCATTCTGAACTTTTGTATTACCTACCACTGGTGGCAGAATGAAATCCTACATTTTGTCAAAACATTTTTTTTTAAATCAGCACATGGGACTATACATACAATAAATGTGAAGTGTTCCTTGTGCTTATGGCTGTATATTCAGTTGAAGTTTTCCATTCTCTGATCGTCCCCCTACCCCCACCACAGTAATCTTCTGGTGCCATGGAGGACAATAGAGCCGAGGGGCCTCAATTAGTGATGACTATGCCAGTCATCCATCATTCAAAGAAGCTGTACTATAGCTACCATGTATGATAAACAGTCTATGAATGGAGGAGGCAGATCTTTTATTCATCCACCTATCCTCCATTTAGTGTTTTTGATGTAGATGTTTATCTCTATGAACAAGTATTTTAGCAATATTCCATAAGAGTGTTGGGTGACAAACCAGATGCATGGATATTAGATATGCATGGTAATCTTGACTGCTCTTGTTTAGAGTACAGTGTGTGAGGGGACATAGACATTATATGTGAGCAAGTACTGCTGACTCATATCCCTGCTGCATATACAGACAAATAAATAGATTTGCATTTAATTTAATGTATCTGTTACGCTGAGAAGTCATATGACATCTTAGTAAATCAGTATAAAGGGGGAAAAAGTTTGGAACTTTAAATGGGACACCTGGGAAGTAGGTGTCTCCATCCCTATCAAATGTAAATAAAGGGGGGAGGTTTGGGACTTGGAATGAGGCACATGAGTGAAAAACACATCCAAAACGCTTTATTGAAGATATACATGACATAACGCATATACAGTGGGGACGTAAAGTATTCAGACCCCCTTAAATTTTTCTCTCTTTGCTATATTGCAGCCATTTGCTAAAATCATTTAAGTTCATTTTTTTCCTCATTAATATACACACAGCACCCCATATTGACAGAAAAACACAGAATTGTTGACACTTTTGCAGATTTATTAAAAAAGAAAAACTGAAATATCACATGGTCCTAAGTATTCAGACCCTTTGCTGTGACACTCATATATTTAACTCAGGTGCTGTCCATTTCTTCTGATCATTCTTGAGATGGTTCTACACTTTCATTTGAGTCCAGCTGTGTTTGATTATACTGATTGGACTTGATTAGGAAAGCCACACACCTGTCTATATAGAGCAAATGAGAATCATGAGGTCAAAGGAACTGCCTGAAGAGCTCAGAGAGAGAATTGTGGCAAGGCACAGATCTGGCCAAGGTTACAAAAAAAGTTCTGCTGCATTTAAGGTTCCTAAGAGCACAGTGGCCTCCATAATCCTTAAATGGAAGATGTTTGGGACGACCAGAATCCTTCCTAGAGCTGGCTGTCTGGGCAAACTGAGCTATCTGGGGAGAAGAGCCTTGGTGAGAGAGGTAAAGAAGAACCTAAAGATCACTGTGGCTGAGCTCCGGAGATGCACTCAGGAGATGGGAGAAAGTTGTAGAAAGTCAACCATCACTGCAGCCCTCCACCAGTCGGGGCTTTATGGCAGAGTGGCCCGACGGAAGCCTCTCCTCAGTGCAAGACACATGAAAGCCCGTATGGAGTTTGCTAAAAAAACACCTGAAGGACTCCAAGATGGTGAGAAATAAGATTCTTTGATCTGATGAGACCAAGATAGAACTTTTTGGCCTTAATGCTAAGCGGTATGTGTGGAGAAAACCAGGCACTGCTCATCACCTGTCCAATACAGTCCCAACAGTGAAGCATGGTGGTGGCAGCATCATGCTGTGGGGGTGTTTTTCAGCTGCAGGGACAGGATGACTGGTTGCAATCGAGGGAAAGATGAATGTGGCCAAGTACAGGGATATCCTGGACGAAAACCTTCTCCAGAGTGCTCAGGACCTCAGGCTGGGCCGAAGGTTTACCTTCCAACAAGACAATGACCCTAAACACACAGCTAAAATAACGAAGGAGTGGCTTCACAACAACTCCGTGACTGTTCTTGAATGGCCCAGCCAGAGCTCTGACTTAACCCAATTGAGCATCTCTGGAGAGACCTAATGGCTGTCCACCAACGTTTACCATCCAACCTGACAGAACTGGAGAGGATCTGCAAGGAGGAATGGCAGAGGTTCCCAAATCCAGGTGTGAAAAACTTGTTGCATCTTTCCCAAAAAGACTCATGGCTCTATTAGATCAAAAGGGGGGTTCTACTAAATATTGAGCAAAGGGTCTGGATACTTAAGACCATGTGATATTTCAGTTTTTCTTTTTTAATAAATCTGCAAAAATGTCAACAATTCTGTGTTTTTCTGTCAATATGGGGTGCTGTGTGTACATTAATGAGGAAAAAAAAAGAACTTAAATGATTTTAGCAAATGGCTGCAATATAACAAAGAGTGAAAAATTTAAGGGGGTCTGAATACTTTCCGTTCCCACTGTACATGCACAAATGATTGGTTGAATAATCATCATAAGCAATGGACCAATGTTTGGTAATAACATGTAAAGGTATCAATCATGAAGAAATTTTACAAACATTTTGGGCCAGTTGGCTCCATGTAGAAATATAAGTTAACGTTACAATTGAGTGAATCACATCATATGTAGTAACATAATGCATCTAGGATAGCCTGTTGGCTCAACGTGTTTCGGCGACTATATCGCCTCATCAGGAGCCAATGCATGTAATCTGTAAAGACATTGTACATATGTTTGAGGGCTAGTGAGATCTATTCATATCTCCTCTAATGAAGGTTGAAAACAAAAGGGAGGAACAAATTAAGGTGCGGAGGAAGGAAGTTGTCCAACCCCCTACTTATATGTTGGTAAACAATACGTGCAAGTGGCGCTAAACTGGTGGTGACCATCATGCATCTTTCCCAGGAGTTGAGGGGGCAAAGACCCCTGGGGAAGATGGACGCCGGCACAAAACTCCCAAACGGATGGTAACGTCCACGCTGACACTGCTGGTGATGCCAGGGAGTGACCATGGATGTGTCTAAAAAGACAGAGAGTGGGTTGGGATGTGGAGATCAGAAATACAAACAGGCAGGGCTTTTTTTCAGGGGGAACTTGGTGGAACTCAGTTCCACCACCTCTGGCTCAGACCCTTTGGTGCCTGCTCACCACAATCACTTGTAAACACAGAAGTCTGGTTTCTGTGTTTACAAGTGACAGCTCTGCACTCTGTATGTAATGCAATCCTGGTATTTAATGTCCCTTTAAGACCCTTCTACTGTTTTTGTGAAATTTGACTGAATACACCCACTATTTGATATGATTTGGGGGGGTGTGTAGGGGAGGGGTTTTGTGGGGGCGTAGTTAAGTTCCAGCACCTATTGTTTGAGAAAAAAAGCCCTGCAAACAGGGGTGGGGGCTCATGACAATGATTGTCTAAGCAATGAAAAGTGAACATGAGTGAAGTGACAGTGTGATTACCGTGGTGTTTAGATACAGATAACGTTTTCGGTGTGTGATGGAGTGAAGAGTTTGGTAAGGGACCAAACTCTTCACTCCATCACATCGGTTATGATGATTATTCAACCAATCATTTGTACATATATATATGTGTTATGTCATGTATATCTTCAATAAACTTGCGTTTTTGATCCAATGTGTTTCCACTCATGTGCCTCATTCCAAGTCCCGAACCCCCCCCCCCCCCTTTATTTATCTTAGTAAATAAGAAGTCCCCTGAACTACAATTATAGCTCAAATGCTCTTCCCATATAAAACACACATCCCTAATGACAGGCATAAACAATAAATACTCAATGTTCTTTTTAGTAATTGCCTACTTTTTTTTAATAATTTTTAGAGTTTAGGTCATATCAAACCTTGCAGACAGACAAATTCACTGAGCAAGGCCCTGTATCATAATGAAATAGAGATATTTTAATGTAGCCGTCTCTCAGAGGTAGTTGAACTGTATGATCTGTGGAGATGACATTAAGTGTAATGTCTTCCAGTACGTAACCAGCAGACAATACAAAGTTTATGCCTCCTGGTAAATCATTATCTCAGTTTCTTACCGTATAAGATGATTGATGAGTCACTTTAAATTCCACTGCAGTTCTTTTTCTAAAATATTTTATTACAAAGGCATTTGTTTAACATTTATCTGTCTGTCTATCTAATTACAGTAGTTTTGTAATAAGTAAAAGCTATACAGTATAATTAGAGTGCGAATGACAGCACTGTTTTGAAAATGAAATTATTAGGTAAGACTTTGTTATCTTATGTGGTGCATTATAAACCAGGACTAGGTTTGTGGGAGACTTCTATGCTTCAGTTTCGGCTTTGTCATTTTTTATTCATTATTAAAGTGAACCCATGCCTTGCCTATACAGCAAAGGGAAGACAATTGTTTAGCTTCCAAATCAGTGTGGCTGGAGCTTAAATAAGGCTAAGGATACTTTCTCTGCCTGTGCATGACAGCACTAAGGACCGATGACTGACCACTCCAATACCAAAGCTATATCGTGGAAGGAATTGGAGAAAGAAACTTACTACCTAAAATACTGGGTATATTTTTTTTCTTTGGTAGGTTAACAAAGAATATACACTATATTACCAAAAGTATTGGGCCTCCCTTTACACACATTTGAACTTTATTGGCATCCCAGTCTTAGTCCGTAGGGTTCAATATTGATTTGGCCCACCGTTTGCAGCTATAACAGCTTCAATTCTCCTGGGAAGGCTGTCCACAAGGTTTAGGAGTGTATGGGAATGTTTGACCATTCTTCCAGAAGTGCATTTGTGAGGATAGGCACTGATGTCAACAAGAAGGTCTGGCTAGCTGTCTCCGCTCTAATTCATTTCAAAGGTGTTCTGTCGGGGTTGAGGTCAGGATCAGTCAATTTCCTCCACCCCAAACTCACTCATCCATGTCTTTATGGACCTTGCTTTGTGCACTGGCGCGCAGTCATGTTGGAACTGTAAGGGGTCATCCCCAAACTGTTCCCACAAAGTTGTACACTGTGCTACTCTGGGAGCAGTGATTGTTTTTTTTTTTTGGTTTTGTTTTTTTATACTCTGACTACCTCCTATAGTCATGATTACTATAGTGAGCAGTCAGTTCTCTCTCACAGCCAATCGCTGTGAGATAGACTGGCTCAAAGGCTGCAAGCATGCAGCCTTTGTTTACATGTGATCACATGGTACAAAGCCAATTTCATTGGCCCTGTACACTGCTATATGATCCGCTGTTTCCAAGAAGTACAGCAATCACAGAGCGCGCCACTGTGTTTCCTAAGAGGACTGCATGATCGGCTAATGCAAAAGGTCATATGCGTACATCCACCCGCATCGACGCTTGTCCCATCCAGCTGTTTATGTACCTGTGCCAGACGGGAACCCGTTAAAAAGGGCACCCAATCAGGAAATTTTGTATTTAGTCTAAAATATATATTTTTTAGACACTTGAGATGTGCATCTTTAATTAAAATACTAGTTGATGATCCTGCCATGAAGGTCCTTAGTTAGGAACTTCCTGTAATATTTAACTATGCTTTATCTTTGTCTCCTAGATGTGTGCCTGCATTGTCACCCTGTCACATGTGTGTCAATGGAGACTACAAATAGTCACTTCAGCACACATTATGCAGGTATGGTCCACTGTTGTCACCATCAGGAATCCTGTCCATAGAATCCATCGCTGGATGCATGCATGTACAACAAATGGTGCAAAGAGGCTGCAAGATATTGGCAACACTGAGACAAAATAAAGCGCAAAAAAAAGGGTGTAAGCAAATATTTTACTTTTAAAATTACCCGGAGGGATTTTATTTTTTTAAATTACCCGGAAGGATACCAGACCCGGAGGGTCTGGTATCGTTCGAGGGGGGAACCCCACGCCAATTTTTTTTTCATTTTGGCGAGGGTTCCCCTTCATCCTCAGCACTCAAGTCGCACCGCAAGGTGGTTCATCATGATCCGACTTCTGGTGCGACTTCTATTCATATCAATAGGCTCCCATAGGGAACCATTGATTTTGAATAGAGGCAGAGAGACGCCTGTTTACAGCGTTAACCCACGTTTAACAGCTTTTACCGGGGTCTGATGTTTTCAGGACTGCTCTTGAAGGGAGGCAGAGGTGGGACAGCTGGACAGGGAACGGTGGGAGGAGATCTCTCAGGCAGTGAACCTTTGTTCACTTAATGTGTCCCAAAAACTTACTCAATTATACACTGCATATATTATTGAGAACGTACTATACCCCTCACAGGCTACACCTAATGAATTTGCAGGCTGACTCTACTTGTACAAGATGCAAACGAGACCATGGGGACCTTATACACATGCTGTGGAGGTGTCCCAAGCTACATACGTATTGGGCGGGAGTGGTGCTGATCGTCAACTCGGTCTTTAACGTGGCTCTTCCACAGGACCCGAGAGCATGTCTCTTGGGGGCTCTGGAGGAGTACGAGTGGGAAGGACACAATAGAGAAGCTATACATAGAGTACATACATCATGACCCACTAGAAGTCTGAGAGGCCCCCTACTATTAAAGAATGGACTGACAACATCAACACAACTCTGAGACTGTAATAGTTGATATATCAGCATAGAGGAAGTGTGCAAAAATTTGAGAAATTATGGGCACCTTGGTTAGATGTGCCGGGATTGGCCCCATTGGAACTAGTGGCTGACAGGTTATTAGGAATCAATGCTGGGTGAAGTACAGAGTAAGAATGGCTATAACTGGGATACTGTGTTAATGATGTTACATTCATGTTGTTGCATAATAACTGGAATGTGTAATATGCTGTTGTACCATATGGTATTGAAAACAATGTTTGTAATACTTTTCTGCAAATTCAATAAAATTTTGTTGGATAAAAAAAAGAAAAGGACTGCTCTTGAACGCGATTTTAGGGCATTCAGAAAACAGCTCATAAACTTTCCTGCTAATAAACTTCCAAAAAGGTCCATGTGTGTATGGACAATTAGGATAACATAGAGGGGAGTTTATGGGCTGTTAAAAAAAAACTCCCAAAAAAGGCAGTTTATGAGCTTCGGTGTGCATGAAGCCTAATGCCGCGTACACACAAGCGGACTTTATGGCAGACTTTGCCCGGCGGACGGGATTTTGTCGGACAATTCGATTGTGTGTGGGCTCCAGCGGACTTTGTTTTCTCAAAAGTTGGACGGACTTAGATTTGAAACATGTTTTAAATCTATCTGTCGAAATCGAGTCCGGTCGAAAAGTCACTGATGTGAACAAGAAGGCCTGGCTAGCAGTCTCCGCTCTAATTCATTTCAAAGGTGTTCTGTCAGGGTTGAGGTCAGGATCAGTCAAGTTCTTCCACCCCAAACTCGCTCGTCCATGTCTTTATGGACCTTGCTTTGTGCACTGGCGCGTACTCATGTTGGAACTGGAAGGGGTCATCCCCAAACTGTTCCAACAAAGTTGGGAGCATGAAATTGTTCAAAATGTCTTGGTATACTGACACCATAAGAGTTCCCGTCACTGGAACTAAGGGGCCAAGCCCAACCCCTGAAAAAAAAACCCCACACCATAATCCCCCCTCCACCAAATGATTTAGACCAGTGCACAAAGCAAGGTCCATTAAGACATGGATGAGCGAGTTTGGGGTGGAGGAACTTGACTGGCCTGCACAGAGTCCTGACCTCAACCCGATAGAACTCCTTTGGGATTAATTATAGCGCAGACTGCGAGCCAGGCCTTCTAGTCCATATTGGTGCCTAACCTCACAAATGCACTTCTGGAAGAATGGTCAAACATTCCCATAGTCACACTCCTAAACCTTGTGGATAGCCTTTTCAGAAGAGTTGAAGCTGTAATAGCTGCACAGGGTGGACCAACTCAATATTGAACCCTACGGACTAATACTGGAATGTCATTAAAGTTTGTGTGCGTGTATAGACAGGTGTCCAAATACTTTTGTTAATATAGTATATATGCAGCGTTTTTCCCCATTAAAATTAAGTTCTTGCTTTGACATGCAAAACATAGCTTCGGTGTGCATGAAGCCTAATGCCGCGTACACACAAGCGGACTTTATGGCAGACTTTGCCCGGCGGACGGGATTTTGTCGGACAATTCGATCGTGTGTGGGCTCCAGCGGACTTTGTTTTCTCAAAAGTTGGACGGACTTAGATTTGAAACATGTTTTAAATCTACCTGTCGAAATCGAGTCCGGTCGAAAAGTCCGCTGGTCTGTATGCTAGTTCAACGGACAAAAAGTCACGCTAGGGCAGCTATTGGCTACTGGCTATGAACTTCCTTGTTTTAGTCCGGTCGTACGTCATCACGTACGAATTCGACGGACTTTGGTGGATTGTGTGTAGGCAAGTCCGTTCATTCGGAAAGTCCGTCATAAAGTCCGTCGAAAAGTCCGCCGGGCAAAGTCTGCCGTAAAGTCCGCTCGTGTGTACGCGGCATAAGACTTTTCATCCCTGTGTTGGGATCCTGGCACAGGAGAACTAGCTTGGGGCATTAGGGGACAGCTGGCTTCTGAAAGGCAAATTCAAAGTTGAATTAGGAATAATAAACATTTACGTCAGTTTATTTTATTTCTAACCACCTTACACCCTAACACAAGGTGAACTGGTTAGGGATTCAAAAAACATGCACAGCTGGGTGCCAGACACTTGCCAGTCCCATTGCCATAAGGTTTTCAGGCCACAAAAGTAGATTCTGGGGCTGGTAGTGTGTAAACTGAAAAAAATTAACCCCATAATACATGCAGAACCTCAGTTAAAGTGTGGGTTTAGCTCTGTGTGGGGTTGATGTACTAAAGGCAAATAGACTATGCACTTTGCAAGTGCAGTTGCTCTCTGCAAGTGCATTTGCTCCAGAGCTTAGTAAATAAAGTGAAGCTTTACTTTGCAAAGAATGCCCAATCACATGCAAGGAAAATAAAAAATAACAGCATTTTTGCTTGAACATGATTGGATGATGGAAGTCAACAGAGCTATCTTTCATTTACTAAGCTCTGGAGGAAATGCCCTTGCAGAATGTCACTGCACCTGCAAAGTGCACAGTCTATCTGCCCCAATTAAATCAACCCCTGCGTTTCCAAAGACATCATGGCACTTTCATTGGAATTTTTCATTGATTTGGCATCTTAAGCTGGCATGGGTTATTTTTTAAAAGTAGTAAGTAATTGTACGTAGAATTATAACAATGAAATATGTTACAGTTAACATCCATTTTCATTAAATATCAACAGTTGGCAAAAGTAGGAAGATGTTTTTTTCACCCAGAGAACCTGTCACCTAATATGCTTTAAAATCAAGGAGAGAATATGTTAGTGAATGTGCAGCAAATGTACCAGTTATAACTTTGTAAATACCCCCTGTAATGTTCTACAGAAGGCCCACAGGCCGATTCTTGCCCACCAGGCCATTTCATGCGGCCCTTGCAGCTGCAGCACCCCCCTCTTCTCCGCCCCCACCTTGTCTTAGCATTCTCAATGCACATATATCCCATATATGTGCATTCTCAATGCACATATATCCCATATATACCGAGGTCTGTTTAAACTCTGACTAACCTGATCAAATTTATTAAACTTCCTATATGTATCCCTATATAAATGCCCCAGTTCCTCCTTCAACCACGTTTGATCCACTTCCATAAACTACTCTGCTATAGTTGGTACCTTCCTTGTTTTTCAATATTTAGGAATCAGCGATTTCACCGAATTTAGTAGGTATGGTGTTATGAATTTATCAATTTTGTCCCTGGAGGTTTTCGTGTCATGAAAAAAAACATTATCAGGGGGACTCGCCTTATCTCGGATTTGCTAATCGGCTCAACTGTATATGTGGGTATTGCCACCATATATGAGCACGAGTTCCTACTCCTTTACAGCCTCTTTAACCTCCCTGGCGGTATGATTTTTTCAGATTTTAGGTGCTGAAAGCGGTACAATTATTTTGCATGGAAATTTGGCGTTTTATATTGTAGGTCTGTAATTCTTAACAATAACACACTTAAATCTGTCCAAACAAGAGTCTAGTAGATATCCCGGGTATTATAAAGTTTGAAACACAAAAACATAAATTATAATATAATAAATAAAAATAAATAATTAAAAAAAATAAAAATAAATAGTAATAAAATAAATTTCCCCACGATTCACTATCGCTCAATTCTGCAAGTGTTGTAATTTACTATCGCTGTTTTCTAGCTGGTCTAAAGCCACTTTTGACGTAAAGGGACACTTTTTGGTTGCTATGGACAATCTCCAGTTTCCAGGCAGAAAGAACAGTAAATATCATACAAAACTGCATGCAGGGCATGGGCCAAAGCACTGGGGACAAAAGGGATGTGAAATGATTTCATACAGTACTGTAATCTGTAAGATTACAGTACTGTATGTGTTATGATTTTGACATTTTTTTGAATTTGCCGCCAGGCTCCGCCCCCGTGCGTCGCGATGCTCGCAGGGAACCGAGCCTGGCAAGGAGAGGCTTCGGAGGAGGACGGAGCCCACGGACACTGCGGGGGACATCGCAGGATCCCGGGGACAAGGTAAGTAAAGGCACACCAGGATCCTGCGATGTAATCCCGAGTGTGGCTCGGGGTTACCGCTAATGGTCCTGATTTTTAACCCCGAGCCACACTCGGGAAAACCGCCAGGGAGGCTACGACATTGATGGTGAAGATGGTTTCATCTGATGAAGCTTCGGTGGTACATGCAGTAGCACCACCTGGCAAGGAGCTTTTAATTCATTTATTTTCGCATCTACCGAAGATGAAAAAAGAACATCAACTATTTTATGTTTCCAACCATCTGATCTGGTTTAAGTCAGCTTTTGCTCCCATTTATTTAAGAAGAATGGATACTCTGGATCCATGAGAGATAGTAATATTTTGTATATATTAGATATACCGTGCTCTGGCGTTCTCTTTAAATCCATAAACTGTTCCAGTGCGTTAAGATCTTATACTTAACAGAGAAGTTTTGGTAATGAAGGGTTGGAGTTGAATGTATCCCATTGAGAAGGGGCCATATTTGGCTCTTAATTCTTGTAACGAGCACAATGAGCATACATCATTCCCTTTTAAAACATCTTTTAGTCTCAGACAGTCTGCGGTTGACCATTTTGGAAAAGCCTCGTTTTCCTTTGCAGGAGGAAAGTATTCTGTACCTGAAAGAAGTGTTAATAGACAATTAGACTGCCATTTTAGGCCTTTATAAATGTTATCCCACATCCCTAGTGTTTCTGTTATTGGCATTATTGCTTCTGATAGATTTAGATCATATATTGGTTAGGATTATATTGGTTCAGAACCCAGATGGCTCACCCCAAATTAACTCCCCCTCCAGGTTTTCCCCCAGCGTCACTCAGCTTTTGCAAGAAGTATTGTACAGTATATCAAGTCTAATATTCTAACCCATACCACCACTGTATGGTAACAAAAATTAAAAAGAATAAAATAGTTCTATGCATGTGATTTGGGATTCTTTGAAGAGTGAAACTTCACCACATTCACTAAGCTCTAGGGCAATTTCCATTGCAAAGTGCAACTTCCTTAGCAAAGTGAACTGCCTATTTGCCTTTAGTAAATTAACCCCTTAGTTTAGTTCTTCCAAAATCAGATAAATTTAATCTGAAGACAGGATGTAATGAAGAAAAAATTGGATTACAAAACATATACAGTAAGATTCTGCAGAGTAAAAACTGATTAAGAAACACAAAGACAAAAACTTTAAAAGCAAATAATCTCTGTAAATGTAATTTACTAAAATGCCATAATTAACATTTTAGAATACCATGTAACTTACAGACAATATAATTAAAAGTTGCCTAATAACAGATATCAATATGCATTTTCCTTTTCTGTCACATTGGAGTTGAACTGGGTGGATATTAAGGGTGATATTTTTTCTTATTTGAGTTTTAACTTTTTTTTAAAACTTCTAAATAAAATAAAAAATAAAGATGGACTTTGCGTAAAAGTACTCTAAGTAATGGAAAAGTGGTACTTCATGAATTTTTAAAATCATAAAATTAGCTTGGATACATTAGATGTTGTTTTTATCAATTATATTTTAAACAAATGAGTCTATTTTTGCTCGACATTTGTTCAAGCATGGACTGTACTAAACGGCTTTTTGTTCATTAGAAAAGTGTCAGAGATGCACAGTTTTAAAAAAAATAAAGTGATCTTACCCTTTCAATACATTTTCTGAAGTATCTTCATTTTGCTACATTAGTAAAGACAAATTTAACCCTTTGTTGTTTTTAATTCCCAGTTATACTTGGCTGATATGAATACTAATTGTATTTTTTTTTAACATGATTATTCCAAGTTTCCAAGATGACACTAAAGTTGGGTACACATGGGCTGAATGTTGGGAGACATTTGCCAGTTAAAAATTAAAACAGCCAACATTCGGCCTGTGTGTATGTCGGTCTGTCCAACAGAAGCCGGCCAAAGAAGTTTGGCAGTTTCTGTTGGACTAGCATGCTGGAAAACCAGCAGCTGAACATTCCCGATCTGTGCTCTCAGCCAATGGCACAACAGTTTTGCGGGGAAGATCGCTGTCCTTACTTAGCATAGTGAATACAGTGGCTCCGTCCGGAGCCGAAAGTTTTTTTTCTTTCAACCTGCTGGGTTGAACGGAAAAAAAACTATAGTGTGTACCAGGCTTAAGACCAGATTCAGACACTATTGTTATTGCTAAATAACACCCTTTATCTATATTCTACAGCCTGTTTGTTTTTCCAATCTAACATAAATTGACACTAATCACTTATATAGGTATAAGTTCCTAGACCGTTGGGCAGTGGTATTGCCAGGCTCTCACATAAACACGTTCAGGCATTGCAAGCTTCTTGGAAGTGAGCATACACACTGCTCTAATCCTAAAGGGGTAACTCTACTTCTGGGAAAACAATATAGCATATGCCATTGCTAAACAAACCATATTGTAATTTAAGATTATTTTAAAATGACCTTTCCTTTTTAATAGGCAGTTGCTGCATTTGTTCTGTAACATTAAATGCAATATGGCAACCTGGAGGTATTCTGTACACAGTGGTTGTACAGAACATTCCTAGAAATGTAATATCTTACTTGTATGATTAACTCAGTGTTTTCCCCCCAAAGCCTACTCTAAAATAAAAGTCAGCTTTTAGGCATCCTTTGCAATAGGAATTATATTTTTGGTGAGATACTCCCTAGGGCAAAGGTGTCAAACTGGCGGCCCTCCAGCTGTTGTGAAACTACAAGTCCTATGATGCATTGCAAGGCTGACAGTTACAAGCATGACTCCCTCAGGCAGAGACATGATGGGACTTGTAGTTCCGCAACAGCTGGAGGGCCGCCAGTTTGACACCCCTGCCCTAGGGGTTAATTACTTCTAAAGGGATTCAAACTCTGCAATTTTCCTCATTAGAAGACTGCAAGTGCATCAACTGATTAGATTAACACAGACACCCCTATTCAGAAATTGGTATTCCAAAGACATGGTGGGGTTTATTTACCAAAGCAACTTCTGCATAGAAATCAATCAGCTTCTAACCTGTTCAATTAAGCTTTGGCAATAAAACCTGGAAGCTGATTGGTTTTTACGCAATAGTGAGCATGATTTTGCACTCTCCAGCTTTAGTAAATAAACCCCAGTAGGACATACAGCTTTTCTTTTAGGAGTAGAAACAGGTAGGACTCTGCTACAAAGTTTGTTACAATTCTTGCAATGTACAGTACATAGATAACCCAGAGGGGATTGTTTTTTTTCCTTAGTGAAGGTGTACAACATTTCTAAGACTGGTACAGCAAAAGACAGTACAAGGAATTGCTCAACACACTTAATAGGAGAGAGACAGTCACAGGGGCGTAACTAGAAATAGCAGGGCCCCATAGCAAAATGTTGTATGGGGCCCCCCTGCAAACAGCCACCCCCCACAGCTGCCCTAGTGTCAATGCAGCGTGACCTGTGCCACATACAGCGTGACCTGTGCCCAATGCAGCATGACCTGTGCCCAATACAGCGTGACCTGTGCCCAATACAGCGTGACCTGTGCCCAATACAGCGTGACCTGTGCCCCATACAGTGTGACCTGCGCCCAATGCAGCATGACCTGTGCCCAATACAGCGTGACCTGTGTCCCATACAGCGTGACCTGCGCCCAATACAGCCTGGTCTACCTGTGCCCCATACAGCCCCACCTATGCAGAGCAAGAGGCAAGCCACCCGGATCAGCAGAGAGCGGGATTGCCCGCTGTAATAGCTTTCATTTGAATTTCCTGTCTTCCCGGGGCTCATCATCACATAGCCCCACCTCTTGGCCCGACACCTTTGATGACGTCACATGTCCCGCATTGGATCAGCGTTCTGTCGTGAGCCCCGAGAATGTGACGTAAGCCCTGGGAACACTGGAAGTTCTAATGAAAGCTCTTACATCGGGCAATTCAGCTCTCTGCTGATACGGACAGCTCACCTCTTCCTTTCCTCTCTTCCCCTGGCTGGGAGACTGTGCCGGCGGTGCTCTTATCCTCACTGGGCCCCACTCGGCTGCGGGCCCCATAGCGCCCGCATGGGTCGCTATGGTGGTAGTTACGCCCCTGGACAGTCATAAAAACTGCTCTGATGTTAACCCATTTCACTGACAGACTTGACTGCTTTCTCAGTGTGGGTTAGGTATTACATAACTATGGGGGGAAGCCAGTCATACAACATTTGCAGGTTTACAACTCAGGAAGGATGTACTGGAAATGGAGCGAGTACAAAGAAGGGCAACAAAGCTAATAAAGGGTCTGGAGGATCTTAGTTATGAGGAAAGGTTGCGAGCGTTGAACTTATTCTCTCTGGAGAAAAGACGCTTGAGAGGGGATATGATTTCAATTTACAAATACTGTACTGGTGACCCCACAATAGGGATTAAACTTTTTCGCAGAAGAGAGTTTAATAAGACTCGGGGCCACTCATTACAATTAGAAGAAAAGAGGTTTAACCTTAAACTACGTAGAGGGTTCTTTACTGTAAGAGCGGTAAGGATGTGGAATTCCCTTCCACAGGCGGTGGTCTCAGCGGGGAGCATTGATAGCTTCAAGAAACTATTAGATAATCACCTGAATGACCGCAACATACAGGGATATGTAAGGTAATACTGACACATAATCATACACAAAGGTTGGACTTGATGGACGTGTGTCTTTTTTCAACCTCACCTACTATGTAACACAAATTCATGGTTGTGCTACAAAATCCAAAACTCTGCAGATTTACAAGCAGAATACTCACCTACATATGTATTTCACATTGCAGCAGGACCCAAGGCAGCAGGTCAGGCCTTACTTTAGGAAGTTGGAGGGGTGGGTCAATGTTCCAATTAAGGCCTCATGCACACGAGACGCTGTTAAACGCGCGTTCAGAGGCAGTTGGACACTTTTTTCAACTGCCCCTGAACTCATTTAATGTTATCCTATGTGTCCATGTACACAGTCTCGTTTTTTGGCGTTTTTAAGCAGTTGCAAAAAAATGGGTTCAAACGCAAAAGTTTTCCACGTTTCAGATGCCAAACGCAGCTAAACGCTGGTACCAAGTTCAGCCGCATTTGTGTTTATAAGTGTTTTTAAAGGAACCCTATTTTTTGCACCAGAAAACACAGAAATATGATGGTAAACTGCAGCAGAGAATGACATTTTGTGACCCAAATTTGGAGTCCCATATCTTGGGGCCACTTGGGGATAGAAAACCCTAAATTTGGTGTGCAAACAGAGTGGAACTAGCACTACAACATATCCAAATTTGGGGTTCCTAGCACCAAGTGGCCCCGAGATACGGGGCCCCACAATCGGGTCGCAAAATGTCAAGCACTTTTTTGCAGCAGAGAATGACATTTTGCAACCCGAGTCTGGGGCCTCATATGTCAGGGCCACTTGGTGCTAGGAGCCCCAAATTTGGATATGTTGTAGTGCTATTTGGGGTTCCTAGCACCAAGTGGCCCTGAGATACGGGGTTCCAAATTTGGGTCGCAAAATGCCATTCTCTGCTCTGCAGACACTTCTAGACGCAAACGCGGTAAAACGCGGTTAAACACGGCAGGGAAACGCGGCAAAACGAGGGTTTCTAAACACCGGTTTCAGCTTTTAAAAACATGTGTTCAGCAGAGTTTGCACCCGCGTCTAGTGTGCATGAAGCCTTAGGAAAAGAAAAAGGACCTCTGTAGACTGAGGAACCCATTTTGGGACTATCAAGGACACCGGATGATCACTAAATGCATGTGCTGGCACAGCAAGGTATCTGCATTTATTAGCTGCTATTAAGGCTGACATTTTTGTATATTAGTAAATTATCATTGTGCTGTCATTCTTTGTAGATTTGTATAGTCTAAATAATGTACACTAATGCCCCGTACACATGATGGTTTTTCCCGATGGAATTCCGCTCAAGCTTGCCTTGCATACACACGGTCACACAAAAGTTCTCTGAACTTTCGACCGTCAAGAACGCGGTGATGTACAACACTACGACGAGCCAAGAAAATGAAGTTCAATGCTTCTGAGCGTTGAATTGTTTCCGAGCATCGGTGGTTTTTGGCACGTCGGAATTGCATACAGACAAACAGAATTTCCGTCAAGAACTTTTTCCGTTGGAAAAATAGAGAACCAGCTCTCAATCTTTTGCTGGCAGAAATTCAGACAGAAAAAGTTGGATGGAGCATACACACGGTCGGAATATCCGACTAAAAGCTCCCATCACACTTTTTTTGCCGGAAATTCCGACCGTATGTATGCAGCATAATACAAATTATGTATTACATTTATGTGAATGTAAATGTGATTTTGTTGATATTTTTATCTTTTCTATGCATTTCCAATACTAGAGTAAATTTCAAACATAGGCATCAAAAGGTAAAAGCCAAAGACTTTGGAAGTTTGAAGGAAGATTATAATGGTTTGGGGTTATTTTTTTAAAAAAAATTAAAGCTAATATGTTTTTTTATTTACCTTATATGTCTGATTTTACTATATGTATTTAATTTTTGTTTTATAAATCAACATGTGAAGAGAACCTGAAACTTTTCCTATTTAGGGTAAATTTACAGGTTATCTTGAAAGCCTACCTGCCCACTGATACTCACATATACTGCACCCCCAGCCCCTCCAATTTCTCTGTTTAAACCTTTGGAAATGGCAGGTATGATTCCAGGTATGGGTGAGCATAGGACCTTTTCACTCTCATCCCAGGATGCAGTGCTTGGGCCAGAGCAGCCACGTGGAAGTGGGAAGTAGATCATAAACCCTATGTAAGCCCAATAACAGATTGAAACATAGCATACACAGAATTTAGACCAATCACTCTGACCCATGGGGTCTAATGGCTTTCTTCTATATTTGTGGCTTGGTGGTTCCTAGTTTTGTCTCCAATGTCATTTGGTGTCTTCTGGGAGAGAAGCTAGTGTTAGCACCAAGGACCCGCTGGCTGACACTATACAGTGCCTTGAAAAAGTATTCACACCCCTTGAAATTTTCTACATTTCTTCATGTTACAACCAAAAAAAAATGTATTTTATTGGGATTTTATGTGATAGACCAACACAAAGTGGCACATAATTGGTACTGTGTTGCAGTTCATCTAAAACTACTACTATGTCCTGTGGCAGAGGATCGTACAGTAAAATTGTTCTTTTCAAGTCTGTGGCAGAGACTTTTTGTTTGTGCTACGCTCCGGCTGCTAGGTCAGTGAGAGAGACCTATCCGGGTGGGCAAAGATTTAATCCTGGACTGAAGGTATATTCATCCCCAAGATTCCAAATTCCTTGGTGTGCTAAAGAAAAAGGTATTTGAACTTTCCTGCAACTATTCTTCTACCTGTTTCCTGCTACTTCTTCAAGTTACTTCCTATTAAAGCATTGAAAAAGTACTAAGTGACTGGTGCCTACATTTTCGGATACAAAGCTCAACATGGACTCTAAGTTCTAGTATTGGTGAAACTACGGGTAAGGAGGTGATGGTAACAGCCCGATCAAAATCAGCAGCTCCTTCGGGGGTTAGTGCAACATATGGGGACGTCGTCCAGGATTGTTTGCCATTGCCCTAAGCAACTCTGAGAAGTATTTCACCAAGAGTCTATGCAAAAAAAGAGAGGTTTCTGGACTTTGTCACTTTTTCCAGGAAAAGAAGGGGTTAAACTGCAGGATTACATTTCTGACTGCGTAGGCTGCGGGTGAGAAGTAAAAGCCGGGAGCTACGTGATCAGAGGAGCAAGTGGGAGTAGTTACACCTACTTGCTGCTGCGTAAGACGCGTAAGACACGTGTGTGTGTTACTGCTGGAGAGCAACAGGCCTTAGTCTCATCTGCTACCGTGAGTGTTCCTGAGGGAGATGTCGCTGTTACTGCTTCATCGGCAGACATCACTTTTGCTTCTACTTCCACTACACCTATTCCCGCTGCACCTGTCTCAAGGAAGGTGGGATATGTGAAGGCTTCTCGCGGCCGCGGTCGAGGCCTCCCACCGAAAATAAGCGAACCGGAGCCGGAGGAGTACATGGATCCAGAGAAATCAACAACAGGAACGGGTGAGAGATCAAAGGGGAACATATCTGGAACTCTTTGTAAATATTTGCCAGCAGAAGAGTTAAGAGATTCGGAGATAGATTCTTTGTCAGATCTCTCCGGTGATGATGATTTGTTTAAGACAATGTCACAGGAATTATTGTGGGCCCAGGGTGAAGATATTGCTTCTACTTTTACCTTCTCAGAATGGATAGCCATAGGTTCTGGGAAGACATCACCATGTGTGGAGCCGCACAGTACTCTTACAGAGACATTGTCTAAAGTTACTAGTTTGTTTGAGTCTGAGCCGATACCCATCGGATCTATGGTGCGCAAATCGCCAAACTCTTGTGGGCCTCCTGGTCAGGGAAAAACCAGAACTTTACCTAGACTTGTCCGACTACAGAGAGTGCTCACCAAACAAGTTGCTAAAGGGTATGGTCTGGGACAATAAAAGAGGGGAAGGTTCAGAGAAGAAAGGATCAAACAGCCTTTTTATACAATGTGGAGGATATCTTGAGAGTCATATCTTTGGCAGACGTTGAGGACAACGTCTATTCTAGTGGGGGGAGTATGTAGCACTGGTAGATCTCTAATCTACCGCTTATATGTAAATTTAGTTGGTCTGTTCTGTACATAGTTCAAATTTAAT
The DNA here is from genome assembly GCA_037952925.1 of Lithobates clamitans. NCBI lineage: Eukaryota > Metazoa > Chordata > Amphibia > Anura > Ranidae > Lithobates > Lithobates clamitans. Next base: position 2,832,011 of record JBBGZY010000131.1, on the reverse strand, counting down.
CTATGGCTAAATTAGCCTCTGTTCCAGCATTGGCTGTGTTGCGTGCAGTTCCACATTGTTGCCTGTAGGTGTTGTTGTCACCATAGGTCGGTGTTGAAAAGCAACAAGCTGAAGTATATTTAGTGCTCTTCTTTCCCAGAGGTAACTCGGCAGAGGTGGTCCACTGCTATGCATTCTGGGAGAGAGTACTTAAGGGGCAGACGCCATTTCTCTTGGTCTTTCACCTGCTGGCCCTCCTGGCCTAAAGGTATGTGATAGGGAGTTCTACTTCGTGGCCCTCCATGATGGAGGGCTGCGATGCTGCAGCCGTGCAGGTAGGACCAGAAGCCTGTCTGGGGCCTACTGCTGCGGAGATGGTCCTGTGCTGTTTGTCCTGCGAGAAGAAGCCAGACAATTGAGAAGACCCAGGGGAGGACCCCCCTTTGGAGAGGACCGTCTCAAGAGGGGCCTGGTGACTCAGTTGGAGAATACCTCTTAGCCTAATCTATCGCACAAGTACTGCCGGGTCGGCTTAAAGGTTCTGGTACTGTGTTGCAGTTCATCTAAAACTACTACCACTTCCTGTGGCAGAGGATCGTACACTAAAATTGTTCTTTTCAAGTCAGTGTGAGAGAGACATATCTGGGTGGGCAAAGATTTAATCCTGGACTGAAGGTATATTCATCCCCAAGATTCGAAATTCCTTGGTGTGCTAAAGAATAGGTATTTGAAATTTCCTGCAACTCTTCTTCTACCTCTTTCCTTCTACTTCTTCAAGTTACTTCCTATTAAAGCATTGAAAAAGTACTAAGTGACTGGTGCCTACATTGTTGGATACAAAGCTCAACATGGACTCTAAGTTCTAGTATTGGTGAAACTACGGGTAAGGAGGTGACGGTAACAGCCCGATCAAAATCAGCAGCTCCTTTGGGGGTTAGTGCTACACTTATATTCAGCAGAAAATATTTCAAACGTGAAATGCTAATTTGGAGGGAAAATCTAAGCCTAAATTCATCTTTTGTAAAAAAATTAAAAATAAATAAATAAATGCAAATTTTTTGCAGGTAAAAAAATGTGCATTTATTAATTTTTTACATTGCATTCTGTAAAGCATTACAACAGCAATCAGCAAATCACGGATGCAATACTAAGTTCCTGCAGACTCTCAGTACATTGTCTGCCTGTATCTTTGATACTGGAACGGAGTTCCTGAATGGCAGTAAGATCAATGAACTATGAGGACACTCACCAAAGCCCTTGTAGTTCATGGAGAACTACAAACCATCAGCCACACATACACACACACATTTATATTTGTTATATGTCCTCATTCACATAGCATAACTAAAAACAAATATTTTTAAAACATTTCAGCTTACCTTTTCTAGACACTATATTCTGGACCCTCTAGCAAGAAAACATCCTAGGTACTTTGTTTATGAGGAGGCTATAGACAGCTGTGTTTGCCATAATTAACCCTGTCTGCACTATGCAGGCAGATTTTCTTATTCAAATATTTTTATTGAGGTTTAACAATGTGAATATGGTTTTACATTTACTAAATAGTCAAAGAAGAGCACTTCAGAGAGGCTCAAAGTATATAACATAAGCCAATGGTAAATTGTAAAGCACATTTAAAAATGTAGCAAGGTCTTTTACCTCTTTTGGTCTAATGACAACCTCCAAAGCCAAAGATAGCTGACAATCTTCAATATGTGGTGGGTTGTGAGGCATAGTGGGTGCAAAGATGGTGAAAGTCATTGGGCGCCAGACACTTCTTGGATGTAAAAACGGAAAATTCCTATCAAATACTTACCGGAATTTTCCTTTCCTGATGGACTCCATGGCAGCCAACGTGTGGGTTTAGTCCCGCCTCTACTACCCTATAGGACACTACTCCCATAAATCTTTGCTCCTCACCAGCAGCCGTGTTCGATAACTAGCCTACTCCAGTCATTTGGGAGGGAACTCCTGCTGCCATGGAGTCCATCAGGAAAGGAAAATTACGGTAAGTATTTGATAGGAATTTTCCGTTTTCCTGACAGACTCCATGGCAGCCAACGTGTGGGAAATAACTCGCCATACACACCCGGGTGGGCAAAATGCTGAAGAAAACAAAGATGTATTTAATACCGTCCACCGACAGTACTTTAACACCAAAATCAATTGAGGATAGAGCCGCTGGCTCAACACAATAGTGGGACATAAAGGTATGGATAGATGACCAAGAAGCCGCCCTGCAAATCACTTCAGGCGAGACGTGACGCGAAGCTGCCCACGAGGTCGAAAGACTTCTAGTCGAGTGCGCTGTCACCGCTTCTGGAGGAGCCAAGCCCTTTTCTCTATAAGCCCATTGGATCGCCTGTACAATCCATGCAGCAATGGATCTGACTGAGGCACGGAGCCCCTTGTTCTTCCCGTAGAACGACACAAAAAGATAATCGGATTGACGGAAGGGAGCCGTTACTTCTAGATATTGCTTCAAGGAGACACCAACATCGAGTGGATGTATTTCCAGACTTCCAGCAGTTCTAAAGGTAGGAAGTGAGATCTCTTGATTCTCGTGAAAGATTGAGGTGACCTTAGGGTTTGACCCTAGCATTGGAATTAGAGTCACTCTGTCTGGAAAGAAGGTTAAGAAAGGTTCTTTTGACCCTAATGCCTGGATCTCGGACACCCTCTTGGCTGAGGTGATGGCAATTAAAAAGGCAGTCTTGATAGTAAGATCTCTAACAGACAGTGGTTTAACGAGTTGAGAGAAGAACTCAAGAACTAGAGGTAGATCCCATTTAGGGAACCTGGGTTTCCTTTGAGGTCTCATTCTAATTGCTCCTTTGAAGAATTGTTGAATGAGGGCATGTCTGGCCCAGGACACCCCAGTAAAGGCTGAGATCGCTGAAACCTGTACTCGCAGCGAGCTGACAGATAAGGGCAGATCCAAGCCTGATTGGAGGAAGCTCAAAATGTCCTGGACCGCAGGTGCGCCACATGACTTGGCCCTGGATGACATATGGATCGAGAACCTTGTCCAAATACGCTCATACACCTTGTTAGTGCTTTGTCTTCTTGCATTCAGAAGTGTAGGAATAACCTCCTTAGGGCAACCTAGTGCTTCCAACCTACCCCTCTCAAGAACCAAGCCCTCAACTGTAGGTGAGCTGGGCATGGATGGAGAATCGTGCCTTGGAAGAGTAGATCCGTTCTGGCTGGAAGAGGAACTGGTTCCCGGAAGCTGAGGAGTGATAGGAGAGGAAACCAAGGCCTGTTGGGCCAGTAAGGAATGATGGCTATTATCTCCACCTCCTCCCACCTGAGCCTCCGCAGGAACTGGAAGATGATAGGTGTCGGAGGGAAGGCATAGGCTCTGTGGAACCACCAACGTTCCGTCAGTGCGTCTATCCCGTAGGCCTGTGGATCTCGAAACCTTGCGTAGTACTTCGTTAGTTTTTTGTTGTACGGGGAGGCGAAGAGATCGACCTCTGGCGAGATCCCCAGTGTTAGAATCCATCTGAACACATCCTCGTGGAGAGACCACTCGTTGTTGTCCAGGTGGACTCGTGAGAGAAAATCCGCTTGGACATTGAGAATCCCTGGAACATAGGTTGCCGTTAGATTGACCAGATTCTTCTGGGCCCAGACCATTATTGGTTCCACTTCTTGAAGCAGAGACAGGCTCTTGGTACCCCCTTGTTTCCTTACATAGGCTACTGCCGTCGTATTGTCTAGTCTGAGTAACACGGAAGTCCCTGCTATCAGATGACGAAATGCCAGCAGTGCCTGGAAGGCTGCACGCAACTCTAGGATATTTGACACCAACCTCCGCGCTGGGAAATCCCAGGAACCTTGAGCCACTTCCGCTAGGCAATGAGCACCCCAGCCTCTCTCGCTGGCGTCTGATGTCGCAGTGATCCAAGTGATGGGAAGGATGGAGTGACACCTGCGTAGATTCTCTTTCTGAAGCCACCAGAAGAGGGAACCCCTCATGGTCTGAGAGATGTAAATGCGCTGATTCTTGTCGCCCGACCATTGAAGAAGAAACCCCTTCTGGAAAGGACGCATCCTCCACTGAGCCCATTTCACCATTGGTATTGTGGACACCATGGTGCCTATGATTCTCAGACACTGGAGGGCCCGGATATGAGAAGAGGAGAGAGCCAGGCGAATCCTGTCCCGAACTATTGTGATCTTCTCCTCGGGTAAGGAAATTGTGCCTTTCGCTGTATCGAAGAGGGCCCCGAGGAACACGAGAGACTGAGAAGGCTCTAGTTGGCTCTTCTCCCAGTTCAGGAGCCAACCGAATTCTTGGAGAGTTGAGATGACCGTATCTCTGTGTTTCAGGAGGCAATCTCTGTCTTGCGCCAGTAGGAGGAGATCGTCCAGATAGTGGTGAAGACGGATCCCCCTGGTTCTCAGTAGAGCCACAACGGCCAACAGGACCTTCAAGAAGACTCGTGGAGAGGTGGACAGCCTGAAGGGAAGGCATGTGAACTGTAAGTGTAGTTGGCCTATGGAAAAACAGGGAAAGCGTTGAAAGTCTGCTGCTACTGGAACGTGGAAATAGGCGTCCTTGAGATCTATTGAAATGAGCCAGTCTCCTGGTTGAACTGACTGTCGAATTGTGGACAGGGTTTCCATTTTGAACCTTTCCTTTTTGATGAAGTGGTTCAGGTGCGTCAAATCTATAACAGGTCGCCATGCTCCGCTCTTTTTCTGGACCATGAAAAGAGGAGAATACATCCCCAAGCCACGTTGGTCGTCTGGGACAGGAATAGCCGCGCCTTGATCTAACAAAGATCTCACGTAAGCTAAAAGGATTTCTCTTTTTTCTTCTGCGGCTGGAAGAGATGTGGGGACACATCTGAGCCTGGGAGCAGTGCTGAAAACCCAGGTGTGACCTGAGGAAATCGTCCTTACGGTCCAAAAGTCCTGGATCGAGGCCGCCCAAACATGCCGAAAGCGGAGGAGGCGAGCCCCCACCTGGCCTGCCTGAGCGGGCCCCATCTCAAAAAGACTTGGTCGGTTCCTTCTCACCCGACATACTGGTCTTAGCAGTCTTCTTAAAAGAAGATTGTCTGGCCTTCCAGGATCTGGAGAACTCACGGCCTGGCCTGTATCCACGTGCTTTCCTGGCACGATCCTGGTTCTGTTTCCTTGGAAACGATCTTCTCTGGCCTTGTAATCGCCTGTCCTGGGGAAGGAACCCCGACTTACCCCCGGTGGCACGGGTTATGGCGCTGTCTAATTTATTACCGAAAAGAGAGGACCCATCGTAGGGGATACGGCACCAAACCTGCTTTGATGCTGGGTCTGCCAGCCAGGGGCGAAGCCAAAGGGCACGCTTGGCAGTAATAGCAGACAACATAACTCTAGCCACCAAGCGGATAATGTCGATTGAAGCCTCCCGCAGAAAGGATGAGGCTAACCTTAATTCCTGGATGGGCGAATTCTTGGCCACTTCCTCCGAGACACCTCTAAGTGACTCGTCCACGCTATCTGACCACGACTCCATGGCCCTGGACATGGCGGCCAGAGCCAAGGCTGGTTTACATGCCATGCCCGCTGTGAGATAGACCCTCTTCAAATCCGAGTCTATCCGTCTGTCCAAGGCGTCTCTGAACGAGACCGTGTCTTCCAGAGGGAGGGTCACATGCCTGACCAATCTCATCACCGCTGTATCCACTAGCGGAGCAGACTCCAGTTGCTTAACTTCTTCTTCCTTGAAAGGATAAAGCCTTTGAATTTTAGAGAGAAGGGAGTTCTTCTTCTCTACCTTTGCCCACTCATCCGTGATAACTTCACCTAATTCAGTGAAAAAGGGGAAGCTGACACGTTCCTTCTTCAGCTGCTTGAAGAACTTCCTCTGTTTTGCAGGGGCCGTCACTGGCTCTTCCCAGCTTAAAGTTTCCTTTATGGCTTTAATCAGAGGAGGGAGTAAGTCAAAACTAAATCCAGTATAAGGGTCTTCTCCTTCTGAATCACTATCTGAGGAGACAGCAGACAGGTGACTGGGTAAAGAGGACTCACAAGTGTCCTGAGCCTGGGTATCTCTGATTGGTGGGTCTGGAGGCTCTGTAGGAGCAACATGGGATTGGCTAGACCCCAATTCCTTTAGATTCTCTTTCACAATCTTCTCCACCAGAGACTTGAGTTGCTGATCTGATCCACCTCTTTCACCTGTTGCTTACATATAGCAGGTATCACAGAGGGATTTGCCTACAGGAACCTTTGCCCTACACCCCCAGCAGGCTCCTTCGGTTGCATGACTGGAGTGAGATTTGGAAGGGCGAGATGGTTCCCGGCTACGGTGTGTCGACTTCGAGGAGGAACCGTGATGTCCAGATCTGGAAGAGGAATGCCGGTGCTGTGATCTAGAGGAACCACTTCTGTGCGAGCTACGTTGTTGAGTAGACCTAGAAGGGCTGAAAAGAAAAAACACAAGTCCATCTGTGTTAATGGAAACAACAGATAACTGATGTTCCATAACCCCCCCCCCCCGCAACACCCAGGCAGGAACCCCCCCTACCAAGTACCTGTTGCGGGAGGGCTGGCCAGGGGCAGGCGGTGAAGCGCTAGGGCTCCCAGAGGGATCCATCGGGGCTGAAACAACAAGGCAACCAGATAGGAATTAGAAAGCAGTAAGGACAGGCCACGAAACCTGTCCTCAGAAGCCTCCTCACCTGATATAGCAGACGCAGAGCAAGGGGATACACTGCCGACAGTCTGAAAGCATTCCCAAGCCTGGAGACCATTTCCCCAAATTTAAATCTGGATGCCCCTGTGATGTCACCGCCGTGCCGCTAGTGCGCACGCGCAGCTACCGCTACGCGCGTGCGCGAACCAAGCCTCGTTCTCGCGCCGGACCCGCGCATGCGCAGAATGGCCGCAAAAACGAAACCAGGAAGTGAACGGCGGCTGCAACGCAGAGGGAACCAGCCGCCATGTCTGCCAGCTGCACTGTACCCGACAGTGCGGGGAAGGACACAGGCACAAGCAGAGACAAACACAGGGAAGGGATACACAAACTGCTGCCATAACAGAGAAAACGGAACGGACTCACCACTCCTGCTGCGATCGAGACCTGGGTCAGGTAACACCGCACAAACCGGACTTATTCCTGGGCAACAAGGGTCACCTGCTAGTAGCTAGGCTGTATGACCAGATGGGGTTCGCCTGCCAGTGGCTAGGACTACACCGTCTCCAGAGCCTCTTCCATATGCCCCTTCCGTACCCTGCTAGTAGCTAGGGCTTATTGGAATACTGCGATCCCATCCTAGGAATCGCTCGCCAGATCTGATGGCAGGGAGAAAATAATCTTCGGGTAGAAAGACCATTTTTACTAGGTCCTTGGAGGAGGACAAAAAAAGAACACGGCTGCTGGTGAGGAGCAAAGATTTATGGGAGTAGTGTCCTATAGGGTAGTAGAGGCGGGACTAAACCCACACGTTGGCTGCCATGGAGTCTGTCAGGAAAGATGTTTTATTTCTTTTGACAGTCCTTTTTATATATTTTGGGGGAAAGAGGGTTAGGGCCAGGACACCCTTAAATAGTTGCAAACTCAATTGGCAGACTCCGAGACTTCAATAGGAGAACAACTGTACAGAGAAAGGCCCCAGCAAGGAGCCACTTCTGCACGTGCAGGATTGCTGTCTCCTATGGCAACAGTCCTTTAACAGTTCCTAATTCAAAAATAACAGTTCTCTCAGCTTTACTACAACTTCTACTTGTAGTTCTTCTGCCCCTTAAGCTCCTCAAGGGTTTTGCGGTGGTACCTTCCTCAGGCGTCACCCACGTTTCCATGCTGGGTCCCTAGCTTGGCACTTCGGATACCTTCAAGCTTCACCCCTGCTGACCAGCTCGGTCCCTAGCTTGGCACACAAGGCTGCTCTTCAAGCGTCACCTCCGCTGGTTGGGTCCCTGACTTGATCACCGCCTGAAGTTTCCCGATTCTCCACCGTGCCCTTCGGTGAGAATATGGTTCCGGTACTTGCTTCAGTTACTCACTATGGTCCCTGGTAAAGGCGATTGGTCCCTTCATGGTGACAACATTCCTTCTACCTCCGACCACTGACAGGTTCTCTGGCCGGCAGAACCGTCACTTTTGGTTGGACTGCAAGCCGCAGTCCCAGTTCCAAACCTGCGCTGCCTTCTTACTTCTGAATAGGCCCTTACACAGCCTGGCAGCCAGGTGCCCCCGGGATAGTCCCAATCTCCGGTCTAGCAGCCCGGGGCAGATGACACACGTCCACCCAGATGGCAGTCCGGGTGGCACAAAACACAGATCACCTGACCTCACCCGAATATATAGGCTCTCCCAGCAGGCCAAGGGATTAAAGAAAACCCCTCTCCATTGACCGGGATATCCACATACCCATAACCTGACCTTTGTTTGTCCTTCTCATAGCTAATGCCACCTAGTGGTAGAAGAGAAAAGTACAACAAGGCCAAACTTAGAGATCTCTCTAACAAATGATATGGTAGCTACCCCTGACAAGGAATTTGGTGAGGAGCTCCCTGACTAAACCCCAGGGAGCTGCAAAAAATTAGTATTAACAATAACAGTAGGGGGCCATGCCTTGCCGTGTGCATCTAGGCCATATGAGGTTTAAAGGGGCAGGCCCCTGAGGTCAGAGAAGGTTGGTAACAACAAAGCTGGCATAGTGTAAGGAATGTCAACAAAGGTTTTTGAAAAGAAAGAGGCATGAAAGTGTCTAGGGGTATATGAGGAGATTGGTCAGAGTAGGATGAAAAAAAAAAAAGGGGGGGCCCGTCAAGGATACCAAGGTCATAGGGGGGACCCTGACGCAGGCAGAATTTCATTCTTAGTTGTAACTAAATTTGAACACTGTCTGTCATTACAAAAGGTGTAGCGGCTAGGCTTTTTGCATTGTATGCTAATCTATATGTGAACCCTTACCTCCTTACCTTGTCAGAAAAAAAGAAAACCTTTCAGTTTAAAATAAAAATGCAAAGCAAAACAATTATGTATATAAGGATATATATATATATATATATATATATATATATATATATATATATATATACAGTATCTCACAGAAGTGAGTACACCCCTCACATTTTTGTAAATATTTGCTACAATGAAAAGTAGTGAGTGTACAGCTTGTATAACAGTGTAAATTTGCTGTCCCTTCAAAATAACTCAACACACAGCCATTAACGTATAAACCACTTGCAACAAAAGTGAGTACATCTCTAAGTAAAAATTTCCAAATTGGGCCCAATTAGCCATTTTCCCTCCCAGGTGTCATGTGACTCATTAGTGTTACAAGGTCTCAGGTGTGAATGGGGAGCAGGTGTGTTAAATTTGGTGTTATCGCTCTCACTCTCTCATACTGGTCACTGGAAGTTCAAAATGAACTCTCTGGGGATCTGAAAAAAATAATTTTTGCTCTACATAAAGATGGCCTAGGCTATAAGAAGATTGCCAAGATCCTGAAACTGAGCTGCAACACGGCGGCCAAGAACATCATGCAGTTTAACAGGACAGGTTCCACTCAGAACAGGCCTCATCATGGTCGACCAAAGAAGTTGAGTGCACATGCTCGGCGTCAAAGCCAGGGGTTGTCTTTGGGAAATAGACGTATGAGTGCTGCCAGCATTGCTGCAGAGGTTGAAGGGATGGGGGGTCAGCCTGTCAGTGCTCAGACCATACACTGCACATTGCATCAAATTGGTCTGCATGGCTGTTGTCCCAGAAGGAAGCCTCTTCAAGAAAGCCCACAAACAGTTTGATGAAGATAAGCAGACAAAGAACATGGTTTACTGGAACCATGTCCTGTGGTCTGATGAGACCAAGATAAACTTATTTGGTTCAGATGGTTTCAGGCGTGTGTTGCAGCAACCAGGTGAGGTGTACAAAGACAAGTGTGTCTTGCCTACAGTCAAACATGGTGGTGGGAGTGTCATGGTCTGGGTCTGCATGAGTGCTTCCGGCACTGGGAGCTACAGTTCATTGAGGGAACCTTTAATGCCAACATGTACTGTGACATACATGATCCCCTGCCTTCGGAGACTGGGCCACAGGGCAGTATTCCAACATGATAACGACCCCAAACACACCTCCAAGATGACCATTGCCTTGCTAAAGAAGCTGAGGGTAAAGGTGATGGAATTGCTAAGCATGTCTCCAGACCTAAACCCTATTGAGAATCTGTGGGACATCCTCAAATGGAAGGGGGAGGAGTGCAAGGTCTCTAATATCCACCAGCTCCATGATGTCATCATGGAGGAGTGGAAGAGGACTCCAGTGGCAATCTGTGAAGCTCTGGTGAACTCCATGCCCAAGAGGGTTAAGGCAGTGCTGGAAAATAATGGTGGCCACACAAAGTATTGACACTTTGGGCCCAATTTGGACATTTTCACTTAGGGGTGTACTCACTTTTTTTGTCAGCGGTTTAGACATTATTGGCTGTGTGTTGAGTTATTTTGAGGGGGCAGCAAGTTTACATTGTTATACAAGCTGTACATTCACTACTTTACATTGTTGTCACATGAAAAGATATAATAAAATATTTACAAAAATGTGAGGGGGTATACTCACTTTTGTTAGATACTGTATATTTCTTTTTTTTTTTTATTACAACAGTTTCAGTCACAGTTTAACACATTCAGAGGAACTTCAGATTGAAATGGAAAGATAATTTATTATACATTACAACTTGGTCTGTGTAGAAATTATTTATGTAATTTTTAGTAAAAAAGTGGTATTGTACTTTGAGAAAAAGATCCACAGTAGTATTGTTCTTTGAGAAAAGGTGAACAGAATTTTCCAGTCTGCCTACTGTAGACATCATAAAATTGCATAAAGCAAGAAAGTTGTCTAAGCATCTGCTGCCCTCTACTGTTAGCTGCTAATATCACAGTGTTATGTATAATTATGTATTAACACTTCCTATCTCTAAAGGGAATGGCTTGAAAACCTCAAAAGGGGAAGTGGAAAGAGAGAGGAGGTGTCACCACATGTCCACATACAGGAGCTGCATTACTGTGATACTCTATTTTATCCAGACCAAAAGCAGAGACTATTAGGTAATTGTTCCTGTGTTCTGACTGTTTAACTGAAGCTCCTGAATTCTAGTGACAGACAAGTTTATGTCCTATTGATTGTATCTCACATGCACAGTGCCAGATAGCTAGGTCTGTGCTACTGCATGCAGTGGCCATCTTCCAGTATATTAGTAGGCAAACTTATTTATTGCAAAAGAGTTTATATGTTATATGTTATCATGTTATTTTAGTTAAATGCAGCTCCTGTTATTTTAGTTAACCCTGTCCATTCTGGTCTGGGATTCTATAGCTAGTTTTAGCTTAGGGCTCAATACGCAGCATAGGTTAGAATAAGGTTAGGCATCCGATGGCCACTTCTAGTAGTTAGAGGTCCGGTTGCATGTCAGATTAGAAACTACTAGGGAGGGATTAAAACACAGAGTAAATAGGCTGTCTCTGAGTTCCAGTTCCACACTACGTTTTCTAGAAGCTGCATTCCTGGCTGGTTGGACATCAGTTGGAGGATCACCCCATCACTGCTGATCTTGTCTTCAGATCTCCAACACAAAGATGGACACCACATCATGATCATCCTCGGGAACCCCTGCAGCTGGACTTTACTGCAACATTCATGTGGAGGTATCTCTATTAATAATAATATATACCCAGGTATATGTGCACAATTCCCCTAGGACTCATGTTGGGCTCTTTGCTGATAATATCTCTTTGCACATTGGATGAATGTACTATTAATATTTTTTTCTTTTTAAAGCTTATATTATTTCCATACTATTGTGAATCTATATACTTATGGATAATGTTATATGGTGGTTGCAGTAGTTCCTCTGCTTCCAATTACTTACTGATTTGATTACTGGTTAATTTCCCAGGAAGGGAATCCTCTCTGTTCACTTGGACCCTGTCTTGGGTGGAGGCGCTGGCAACTTTATTATTGCTCTTCCTCTTAACACAAGTTCTGGTTATCTTATTTATTTACAGGCTAAGCACATTGTCCTGTTTAGGAAGGTTCATTTCTCATAACCCCCCTCAAAGAGGGCTACAGTTATAAAATCATTTTTACTACTCATGCTCAGATCAAAGAGGAAGTTTGAACATGGTATGCATGACAGATTGTGTGACATTCAACTCATCTAAAAAAAAATGTACACATGCAATGGCATACTTCCCAACATTTTGAGATGGGAATGAGGGACACCTACTAGCAAATGTATATAGGCATAGGACACGCCCCCTGCCACACCCCTTAAAGGAGAATTAACCTAACAAAAAGGTTACTTAAATCCACAAGTGCTTTTTTTTACCACTACTATTACTTTATACTGGCTTTTAAAATGTACAAATGTAGCAATTTAGAAATTGGATGAAAAGTTTAGCACTGGGAAACACTTTTTGAAAGATAAAAAGTGCATTTTATGTACAACTATTTAGATCAGACCAAAATGAGGGACAAATGAGGAGGAATGAGGGACAGAGGGACATTGTTCCAAATCAGGGACAGTCCCTCGAAATCAGGGACAGTTGGGAGGTATGCAATTAGGTGATACCATAGGGGGTAAAGTCAGGTAAAAGCATTCTGCCACAACCCACATCTTCTGTGTGCTGTATAGTGGCAATGGGTGGAACTGTGTTTTGTTAACTTCTATGCATACAGAGCACAGTTATATGACTGCTTCTGTGTGCTGGGCACTAAGAGAACCCAACAGTGGACTGCCTTATTCCTTGTTATGGGCTGCCAGTGGCCACCTCAGGGAAGCTAATGATTGACATTGATTTCCTATAGGACATGGGCAGTTATTTTTGGCATGGCCATAATATATGTCTGTTATGTGCTACACCATAGCATCAAGAGAAGAGGCAACACTAGTGCACCAGTTCAAACAAAAAGGGGGGGGGTCTCCGGCGCTCTACAGCACGTGATGTCTAAGGTAAATAGTACAATGGTAGCTATAATAGCACATTAACATAAGGCAGGTAAATTCTAGAATGAGGAGGCAGCCATCCTCAGAGGGTGTCCATTACCTCTGTTGATAATCAATGTTGAAAAAAGGAGGGGTGTGGAGGCGCCAACTGTGGTTGCTTGTTTATGCAAAAATGAAAGTTAGTGTAACAATTACACTTACTGGTTCGCATTTCATTCGCATCCTGGTTCGGATTTCATTCCTTCAGGCGTCTGGGTGTGGCCTGTTTACAGACTCCACACCCAGACGCCTGAAGGAATGAAATCCGAGCCAGAAACAAGATAACAGCACATCCCAAAGAAACACCTCCACCCTGCGAACCAGTAAGTGTAATTGTTACACCAACTTTCATTTTTGCATAAACAAGCTACCACAGTTGGCACCTCCACACCCTTCCTTTTTTCAACAGTGCACCAGTTCAGTCTGTGTAGACTTTTGCCATGGCAGGCACCCCACAGAAGGAACAAAAAGGATGCAATCTTCTCAGGGTAATGTAGTGCTAAGTTAAAAGACCAAGAATTAGTGCATCCAGGATGTATGGGTGAGCTTTTCCTTTTGGGGACAAGCGAGTAAACCTTAGGTCTGTAGGTAAAGGAAACGGGGAGACACTGTTTGAGAATGTGCTATGAAGCAGCAACGCGAGCACCGCAGCCCCCCTCAGCAACAGTAGGATACTTGTGTAAGTTTATCGCCACCAATAAGGGTTTCTGCCACAATGTTTGGAATGATTTTTTCCATATGTTTGGAACTGTACCTACTCAAGTTCTGTGGAAATTTTCTTGTATCAATCACCTATAATCTCATTTGACATTCAGCAAAAAGAGATGCAAACCACTGCCTCCAGTTTCTGTGGTGAAGATGATAGCATGTAAAGTGGACGCAGTTGCTGCATGTCTGCTGCTAGTCAGGCAGCAGCAAGGTAGCCTTGAAATTTATTGGTGTGATAATGTTCTCATGGAGACATAGGGCACAACCAATACACAGGGAAACCTTTTAGCATTCAATTCAGGGCAAAGGGAGTGTGGTAGGGTTCGCTGATGGAGGGTTAGTCAGTGGTGGTGATCAGTCCAGTACACGTGACCTGTGTAGCATGGGCCCCAGGTAAGGGATGTAACCCTCCTTGGCACTGAACCTGGAAGCATGAATGCAGTAGCAGCCTCTCATGTAAAGTATGAAAACTGACCCCTGCTCAGGCCTAGGACTGAAGGAAATTGGTAACTGTATGAGTGTTGTGAACCAGCCGGGGTGAAGTCAGAGCTTGGGTTTAGCATTCCTGAAAAGCTGAACTTAGGGCCCTGGTCCAGAAATTGGCTTAAAACCCTGACACCAGGAGGTCCTCCTAATACACATCAGTTGACAGGCATTTATGAGCGGTGAATGATGAGAAATGTACCTAACACAATGAATGATGACAAATGTACCTATTACAATATTTTGTTTATTATTAAAATAGTTGTAAGCCTCTGACATATGAAATATGAACAAAGCATATATCTCTATAGTGTGTACTTGTCTCAATCAAGAGCACCAAGTGTCAGTTCAGTCTGCTGCCTTGTTCCTCTGCTATCTGCACGAGTCACTTCTGACAAGTGTTCCTGACACCAATAGAAAAAAGGTTACGGGGAGGGAGCTCCAGCACACAGCCTGTGATTGATAGGCTCAGCTCTGTTCTTGTTCTTGTGTGCTGTGTGAAGGGGGGTGTCCCTTCCCTAAAATTAGCTCTCACTGAGCTCTGCAGTGTGTAATTTCAGCTTCCCACCACTCTGCTTTCTGAAAGCTCAGGCAAGCTGTATAAATTCTGCACTTTGAATGGCTATAGAGAAGAGAGGGCTGCAGACAAACAGGTACAACTTTTGTAGGAGGATTTGTTTCATCTCTGTGTATCACCTGAGACCCATTACTTTGCTGGGTATATGTAAGGGTCTACAACCACGTTAAGTATCATTTTCCTTATAACATAGATGCCATGGGCCTTTGTACATCTGTAATCATTTTTACAAGTATGCTTTTATTAAAAAATGATTTTAAAAGAGGGATACTTTTTCAAATGAAAACACCATTTCATATGTAGGATTATTCTTTTTATAAGATAAAAGCTTTTGTTTTTTTTTTTCTTTTTTTACATCTACATCTAAACCTTTTGATGTTCCTGTAGAGGCAATCTCTGGTAGAAATCCTTTTTGATCCGTGTAGCCTGTATGATCCCTAAGTGTTACATAGCAGTCCATAGACAAATTAATACAATTTCTGAGCCTGTGCAAGGTTTTTAGTCTAGTGTGGGCTCAAAGACCTTGCTTCTATTTCACACAATTTTAATTCAGCTGTTTTTTTCCACATTATTTTGCTTTTACACTACCACTTTCTATCCCAAACTATTCTAATGTATTTCTTGGTTTAGTCAGAAATAAAGTAGCTGAATATTATTATTAGCATCCTAAAATCTAGTTAGTAGCAGTGAATAAAGAGGAACGTATGTTTTTTGTTTTTTTTTACAGTAGCTACATACTGTATACTGTAACTACTTACTTTTAAAAATCAGTACCTGGGGTCCAGTGCTGTCTCCTTGCAGCCAGTTTTTCTTACCGCTGCGGGACTCCAGCAACACCACCTTGGATATGGGAGCTGGCTGTGGATTCCTAGGGATCCACAGCCAAATCCCCACTGCCCATTGTAAATGGTCCTGCAGCGAGGCTGCGGGAGGGGGCAGAGCAAAGGACATCATCCCTGCCAAGAGGAGGATTTTTTAAAGTGGAAGCGGGTACTGATAAAAATCAGTACCCACTCCCCAGAAAACCTGAGCGAACCAGCATGACTTTATCTTTTGAGTGAAGTTCTGCTTTAAGCTTAAAGTATATCTAAACCAAAAAAAATGTAATGTAATGCAGTTTACTAATTCTTAGATCTGGCGGTTGCATTTGTTTTATTTTTTTCAAGTAAAAGTGGTATTAAACCCAAAAACAAAAATCTAATATTTTGCAGCTTACCAATCCTTAGATGGGGTGACTGTATTATTTTTCTTTTTTAGGCTTTTTTCCATTTATTTCACCTGGTGATCTGGCCAGTAATACACTTCAAGTCTAAAACCTCGTACACACGGTTGGATTTTCCGCGGACAAAACCTCAGACTTTTGTCCGAAGGGCCCTGGCCAGGAACTTGTCTTGCATACAAACGGCAAGGAATTGTCAGCCAACAAACACAAACGTAGTGATGTACTACGTGGTTTTTCAGCTCTTTAGCATCACACTTTGGGCTCCTTCTGCTAATTTCGTGTTAGTAGAAGTTTGGTGAGTGTTGATTTGCGCTTTTCATTTCACGCCTTTCATTTAGTGCTTTTCAGTTAGTTTCTGAACGGCCGTTCGTCAACCAGACATGTTGCGGAATCGGAGGAGATAACATGTTATTTATTATTGGCCTTGGAGTTATTAGTTTGACCCAAGTCCAGTCCAGGAACAGGAGGAGAATTTCTTGGACCAAAAATTGGTTGCTTTATTAATCGTGACCAATAATGTCATATGCCATTGCTGCGGGAGCTCCAGGAGAATAATCCGGATAATTTTCGGAATTATCTCCAGATGACGGACCCCTGCTTTCACCAAATCTTGGTATTGTTGACCCCCTATATTAAGAAGTAGGACACATGCACGGGGCTTTTATTTTATTTTTTTTAATTTTTTTTATTTTATTTCTTGATTGAATAATATTGATTTGATTTGGTACATTTTCTATATTTTTGGATGCATAGAATGCACTTTTTGGTTAAGTTCTATTGACAGATAGCATGTCTAATTTTATTTGCTTTCTTTTTTTAATGCACAATAAAAAAAATTGTGGAGAATAATACTTGGCTATGTGTTTTACTTCAAATGACAGTTTGGGAGTAGGCAGTTACATTTAAAAAAATACAATGTAAAATTAACAAGGGACACCAACATAGTTGTATCCTTGATCTTAAAAACTACGGAATAATGGTGTTGTGGTAACTTGCCCAAAAAAAAAACAAAAAACAAGCATAATAATACTATTCTTGATATCACTAGAAAATAAAAGCCTTTTAAAATACGTTTGGCAGAACTCCATCAGTATCACCATCAAAGCAGCTTCATTATTATTCCATTAAAGAAGAAGAGAATGTGCGCTGCATTTCCAGATTTCATAATTTTCCACGTCACGAATGTTAATTCTCCATTACGAACGCTAGTTTACAAGACCGACAGCATCTGGCTCATGCTTGCTTCCGAGCATGCGTGTTTGTACTTTGGACTTTTGTCCAACATACTTATGTACACATGCTTGGAAAATCTGACAACAGACATTTGTCCGTGGAAAATTTTAAAGCCTGCCATCCAACATTTGTCCACGGAAAATCCGACAACAGTTGTCCGATGGAGAGTACAAATGGTCGGATTTTCCGCCAACAGCTTGTCATCACACAATTCCTGTCGGAAAATCCGATTGTGTGTACAAGGCTTTAAGTTTGTCCATATTCTGAAAGAAGTAGTAAAGCAGTCACCTTTGGACAGCAGCATTGTCAGTCTAGGGAGAGGTTAGTGTTAAGCCTCATACACACGATCGGACTTTGTACAAACTTTCCTGTGGATTTCTGTACAAAGGGCATTGACCGTCAACTTGTTAAGCATACACACAGCAGGACTTTTTAGGCAACAAACACGAACGTAGTGACGTTACAACGTACTGATGACACTCTAAAAGAGGAAGTTCAATTCTCCGGCGTCACCCTTCGGGCTCCTTTTGCTAATTTTGTGTTAGTAGACGTTTGGTCAGGACTGATTCACGGTGTTCAGTTTCGTGCGTTTCCTGTTGGATTCTGATCTTTCCTTGATCAACTAGCCATGTTGCGCAATCCGATGAGAGAGCATGCTATTTATGGGCTTGGAGTTCTTGCTGTGACTCTAGCCCGGTCCAGGAATAATCGGAGTAGTAGGATGAGGAGTGTTTGGGCCAAAACTCGGTCACTTAATGGTGACCAATTTTGACTTTCTGGGTTTTTAACTTCATCATAACGAATAATCATAATTAACAAACATTCTTATTTTATCTGATGTATGTCAAAATGTGTATAGATTTGGACAGTGTGTATTCTTATTTTTGGATTATGCCACTTCTTACCTGTCCACTGGCCTGCCAATCTTGTAAAGATAGAGGGGCTGGCCAAATTAACCTTCATTTTTAATGCATTTAGCTCTCATGGAAGTGTAGAGGTTTACCTGTCCAAAACATCTACCCATTCAACTCCCCCCCTATTATTTTTAGAATGTGCCACCAGAGGGGGTGAGGGAGCATATAATTATAACGTACCTTTTTTTTGTAAATACACATTTAAATGTTATAATATTATGTTGCCCAACAATGTTTGTGTCAAATATGGTTGCAATTTTATGTGCTCAAGTATTAATTCTTTTTTCTTTGTTTGACTCCACAGTTTCCTTCAAACACACAGCAATGGCAGGATGTGGCGGCACAGTTTGCCAATTTGTGGAATTTCCCCAACTGTGGGGGTGCCATTGATGGCAAGCATGTGAGTATAGTCCCACCACCCAACTCAGGATCATATTTTTTTAATTATAAAGGGTTTTGCAGTCTAGTTCTGCTTTGCTGTTGTGTCAGCAAACTACGAGTTCCTGTACGTGGATGTTGGTATGAATGGCCGCCACTCTGATGGAGGTGTCATGATGCATACCGAATTCTACGATAGGCTACAAAAAGGGACCTTACATTTGCCACATACTCACGGCAATATTGAGGGACTAAATTTTGTGTTTGTGGCAGATGAGGCCTTTTCTTTGGGGGAACATATTCTAAAGCCCTTTCTGATGAGGAACCTCACCCCAGAACAACGCATTTTCAATTATCGGCTCTCTCGTGCCAGAAGGGTTGTGGAAAATGCCTTTGGCATCCTTTCAAGTAGATTTAGGCTGTTTTTAACCACCATAAACTTGGCAGAGTATAAAATCAACCATGTGGTGTTGTGCTTCTGCATCCTACATAATTTTTTAAGGAGGAATGCTACCAGCTACATTGCCTCAGGGCAAACAGATGAGCCTTCTTTTTCATGACCA
Organism: Lithobates clamitans; assembly: GCA_037952925.1. Lineage (NCBI taxonomy): Eukaryota > Metazoa > Chordata > Amphibia > Anura > Ranidae > Lithobates > Lithobates clamitans. Next base: position 2,812,971 of record JBBGZY010000131.1, on the reverse strand, counting down.
GCTTAAGAGGCTGTGATGCCAGCTCTCGAAAGTGTGCGTGCTGGTTTTGCCTCCCAGAATGCCCGTCTTGTCCAGGAACAGTATATGGACTACTTTGTGGGTAGAGGGGCAGTGCCTTGGCAGCAAAATGTACTTGATAATGAGTAAATATTTGACTTTAATAAATACTATTTCATTTGAACTACTGTTGTCTGTGTTTACTAGGTTTGCAAATAGCCTTGATCTTTGTCATTTTTGCCACTAGTGCAAACCAACCTGATGTGCAACATGAGGTGACAATCTCGCCCTGAGCTAACTATTATGTTGTGCTGTGGCTCGGCTACACACATTTTAGAGTACACTGTCAATGTAACTACACCAACTTTACAAATATACTGGTATTGAGCATTGAAATAAGAATCCACACATTGTTGTTTTTCAAAATTTTTACTTTGTGCTCACAGAAAATGTAAATTTTTTTTTTTCCTCTCCAATATTTATTTATTTTTTTTTTAAGAAAAAGGCATGTTTTAAAGCATAACATACACAACTCTGGAACTTACAAAGTTCAACGTCTAAAAACTGAAGGCAATATCAGACATTATAGTGTCAAAAATGTCTTGATATTGCCGTAAATATGATGGGGTGATGTCACCCCTGTAAAAGCCAAATTTTGAAGATGCACACAAATTGGGAGTCCAAATGGGTAATGTCAACATGTGCTGTCTCCCATCATGGGGGATCAATGGACATGTTTTGTGGGTGCAATCCCTTCCTCTCACCTACTAGCGTTATGAGGAAGGGGTTGCACCCACAAAACACGTACATTGAGATCCCCTGATGGCAGATAGCACATGTTGACACACCGTGTGCATCTTTAAAATTTGGCTTTTAAAATGTACAAATATAAAAAATAGAATCTGGTCATCTAAAAAGATAATGAAGAACATGATCGATTTTTATTTTAGGGAAAAAGGGATTATATTCTCCCCAAAACATTGATCACGTTCTTCATTTCCTGCTGCATGATGTCCAGATGATTGCGCATTGTGTCGATCTCCCTATTCCACGCCATGATTTTGGTAATGAGGGTTTGGGCGCTGGCGCTAGTAAAAGGTTCCGCCGCTTCCCCTTCCACAATCAGAACATCACCTAAAATTGATGAAAAAAGATGTATTTAGAAATATGCAGGCATACATAGCTTACCTGAAGCTGGGGTGTCAGACACTCACCTGGTGGGGTGCCCATGTCGCCCACTTCCTCCACCTCTCCTTCCTCCACATCCTCGGGGGGGCTGGGGCTTACTTCCCATTCAAGCTGGCGAGGTCAGGGGTCCCTGGGATCCTGTTGTCTGAGTCTTTTCTCCCCTATGAGAATGAAGCAAAAGGTATACTTAGCACACAGATATTTGAGTCCAGAAATAGGAATTTGAAACATTGCTTTGAAGTGGTGTACAATTGTCTATTTGGGAAGAGATCCAAGTTGAAGACATGATTAAAAATCCCTTTTACCAAACTGCAATACTTACCTTTTTTGGCCAAGTTTCACAGATGGAGGCTAAATACATCGTATTTATTGGCAAACAATCGATGTTCCCTACAAACGATGTTTCCTACAAACGCATGATTACTGTACAACAGTAAAGAAATAATCATAATAGGAACACAGGACAAGTACTTACTTTTTTGAAGCACCTTCTTTATTTTGCGATACTGATCCAGCTCCCTCGGTTTAATGTCGGACCAGCGCTTCCTTAGTTGGTCTTTGGACCGTTGTACCCCAAACTTGTGCTCCAGAGTGTTCACAACTGTAGCCATGATTTTGTCCTTTCGCAAATTGGGATGGGTGTACTGACCATGTTTCCCATCATAATCCTCCCTGAGCAAGATCTCCACCATCTGCACCATTTCATCAAAGGCCATGTTAGTGGCCTTAAATCTCCTCATCCTGGATCGGGACGTTTGTGGCTCCGGGCTTTTCTCCTCACTAGATGACAAATTGCCAAACACCTGTGTCTCCGCCATGTTGCTCCTACTACGCGCAGAAGAGAGATGGGGCGGGGAATATTCGAAAAAAAGAGCGTTAGGGGCGGGCGATGCGAGCGGAGTTTCACGCATGCGCAGTCTATATCAAACTAACACGCGTTCCCTACGTAGGCCCACAAACGATCGGAATATCCAATGAAAACTGCACTTGTAGTGCAAAGTTGATTGGCCTATATTAAATAACACCCACTGTGTGTTTGTTGCCTTTTGCTAACTACATGTATGGAAAATAACAAAATTTAGACATGTGATCATTAGGGATGGGCCGAACCTGTTTGGTTTAGACCAGAACGACTGAACACCGCGAAAGTTCGGACCCAAATAACGACCCCCATTAAAGTCAATGGGACCCGAACGTCAAATATCAAAGGCGCATTGCAGAATATGGAATCTGGTCACGGCCCAGCGTCATGACGCTCGGAGTACGCAGGTTTCACGCATGCGAGTGTATATCAATCCAGAACGAGCGTGCGATGTAATGGACGAAGTAACATTCCAAATAGGCACGAGATGAACGCAAGCAGAAAGTAGCCACGAAAAAAAAGGTACATTTCTAAATTCTGTCACTACCGCTAGTACTTTTAAATGACTTTCTTTTCCTTTAGAAAAGTAATTTTGCTCTCGGACTGTTGTAAACTCAGGAATCATGTGCAACTTTACAAGCATACTATAGACACCCCCCAGGTACGAACTGTAAAATTATATTTAACTTTTATTGTTTCACTTTAAACATTATTAAAAATCACTGATCACGAAAAAATGGACGTTTTTAAAACATTCTTTTGCATTGATACATGTCCCCTGGGGCAGGACCCAGGTCCCTAAACACTTTTCATGACAATAGCTTGCATATTAACCTTTAAAATTATCACTTTTGAATTCTCCCATAGACTTTCAAAGGTTCTTCCGCGGCTTTCGAATTTGCTGCGAACACCCCAAACTGTTTGTTATTCGGCGAACAAGCGAACAGCCAATGTTCAAGTCAAACTCATGTTCGACCCCAACAGACAGCCCATCCCTACTGCTTACATAAAGGCCTATATTGTGACCAGATTATGAGCTATACGCCACCCATTATGGTTTGTCTTGTGTTCTGTTTTGCAGCCATCTGATACTTGTCACCAAAATTATGAAGTCAGGTTTGAATTCACATGAATTCCTTAGCCAATTTATAGAAAAATACAGGGAGCTCACCTGTCTGTGGTAAGTCAAACATAAGGATTATTGCAATAAAACCAAGAGGATGGCAGCAATTGAGAAACTGGTGGAATTTGCGAAGACTGCACCCCAGAGCAACCTATAGTTTGATAAAGACCAAAATTGGGGGCCTCAGAAGCATGTATAACAGGGAACGAAAGAAGATCGAAAAATCCAAAAATTTAGGAGCAGCAGCTGAAGACGTCTATGTATGCAAGCTGTGGTATTTCAACAGTCTCCAATTTTTGTCTGATCAAACTATACCACGCAGATCTCTCTCCACACTACCCTCCACATCAGCTGAGGCCACCGATACTGAGCCTGATCCTACACAGGATGAAGAGGAGGAGGAGCTTAGCTTGACCCAGGTATAGCATTGTGTAAAAGCTTGGATGAAAAAAATACAATGATGTTAATTAGATGTTACTATGGATAATAATTTGTTGTGTTAAAAAAGTTCCATATCAATAGACATGTCAATCCAAAAAGGATTAGGACAAGAATGAGAAATGCTGGAGTCAGAATGATAGTCTTTACTATTTGGACACATTCCAAATTAAAAAGTCATGAGCTGAAAAGTGTTTGTGATTGATGACCAAAGATTAAAATCCGGGTATCGAAATGTACGTCAAGGCGTGCCTGGTTACGCAATTTCTGATCCTCATTCCGGTCCCTGTGGTTGTCGGCGGCTGATGGTGAAGCGCGCGTCAGCTACCACGCGCAGAGTGGAGCCATTAGACTTAATAAGAGCAACATAGCCTCAGTAACGGGCGAGGGCACTTTCTAATGTAAGCAGCCATTTGGCTTTCTGTTTTTAACTGTTTTTATAATAAATGGGCTTACACTATTTTAGTCCTTCTTGTACCCTTTCTTTATATTTCCTGACGTTCCACTGGGGGAGAGGAAAAGGTTACCTACAAGGCTTATCCATATCATGGCAGCAAGCCATTTCTTGCTAAAGGCTTATATTGACCTCTTTTTAATTAAAAAGGTCAACATCTTCTGGTAAGCGGACATCCATTTACAGAGCACATTGGGTGTATAATACAGCTGGTGAAGGTTGTCTATCTACACAGTGAGATATTTCATATATATCAATTTGTATATTCCATTTTCAACAGCGGAGGATTCACTTATATTGATCTGCATAAGAATTTTTACTGCACGTGGACTCTTTTTTTATGAATTTTTTCCATAGGGATTTTCATAAAGTTTTTTTCACAAGGACATAATTATTTTCCATAAATGCAGGGACTGCATGGCTGATAATTATTTGTAATAATCCACTTTTGGTATTCAGTTTATACACTCACCTAGGATTTCCGTATGGCACATTGATGTGTACTTAATTATTTTGTTAGAGTATAATATTGCATATGTAACTTTGTTCACTGCTAATATAGATCTCGCGCCCCCCACCATACACTTTTTTCTCACTTGCACTAAAAGTTAAAATGATGTTGGTTTTTCACACTCAGGAACTTTTGAGCCAAGAAGAGGCCGGGCCCAGCAGCCAGATAACTGAGTGCAGAATCCCTCCCCTGCGCCCTCACAACAAAAGGGCCAGGAATAGCCACCACCTGGATGAGGCCACAGCTGACTTCCTAACTAGGGCTACATCTGTCATCACCACAGCACCTGATAGTGCTGAAGGGTTTGGCTGTTTTACAGCTAATAAACTCCACGAGATTGATGCAGATCAAAGGGAGCTATGTGAGGGGATAATCATCCAGCTCCTCAGCAAGGCCAGGAAACAAGAGCTAACCACAAAATCACATGTGTGTCATTTGGACCACACACCTCCACCTCCTCCACAACAAGCGTACCCACCCCAGCAAACCTACCCACCCCAGCACACCTACCCACCTCAGAAAACCTACCCACCTCAGCAAACCTACCCACCCCAGCAAGCCCACCCACCCCAGCAGCATGGTGGTCAGTGGCCAAATCAGCCCCAGGATCCACAAAAAGGCCAGTGGTCTGGGGAGTTTAGGGGCTACTAATTTAGCATGTTGTATTTTTTATTTGAGTATGATTTACTAGGTTATAATTTTAAATTTTTTCTGTGTATCATTTGCTCTTTTGGTTTATAATTTAGAAATTGGATGACAAAGAATATGTCTACTAATTTATTAATTTTATTTATGTTGTGAATGCACAATAAACAAAATGGACTCAGCTGATGTGTAAAGAAGTGTAGAGAGCAATGTGCGTGGTTTGGTCTGGTCTGCCAAAAAACACAGCCTGTTGTAGTACCACGGCCTGGGGACATATGTGTCATCTGCTGCTGCTCACAATCTCTTGGAGTCCAAGACCTTCTTGTGCCCCCTATTGGATGCACTCCTCAGGTTCCCAATTTAGCTCTTCACAAAATGTATGTCTGCCCTGGGGTACAGAGGCTTCACCAGTTCCACCAGTTGATCCATTGCTGCCTTCCTCTTGATTTTGATATGGCATTCTTGTGCTTACTATTCTAAAAATATAACATTTCACTAAAAATAGAGATTATGTGTTTAACTTCTAATGACAGTTTGGGAGTACATTTCTAAAATTAGGAACAAGGGACACAAATATAGTTGGAGCTTTGAGCTTCAAAACCACTATGGGATAATGGGGTTGTGCTAACTTGCCAAAAAAACGACATTTTTTATTGATATCACTAGAACACAAATCTTTTGTGAATACTTTTGTTAGTACTCCATCAGGATAACCAGCAAAGCAACGTTATTATTAAGCCATTAGAAAGAAGAAGAGAATGTGCGCTTCATTTCAAAATTTCATGATTTGGCACGTCACGAATGTGCTATCTCCATTACGAACGCTCGTTTTACAAGACCCACTGCTTCCGGCTGGACCTTGTTTCTGAGCATGCGTGTTTATACTTTGGACTAAAGTCCGATGGTTTTGTGTACACATGATCGGACTTGCCGACATAGGACTTTTGTTGCCGCCAAGTTTGTCTGTTCGCACAGCCAACATTTGTCTGATGAAAAACGATAAAGTTTGTCCAAAGGAGCGTACACACGGTCGATGTTGCCTTAAAACAGCTAATTTGCATGTTTGTTGTCAAAAAGTCTGATCGTGTGTACAGGCCTTTAGACAAGCAGTTTTATTAACTTGACAAACAAATTGAAGCTGAACTACAGTTAACACCTTATAAGCAGTTGCAGCAAACAGCTTTTTTCCTTGTGAGACAAAGTTTTTACATAAATAAAATCTGACCATTGTAAGTAACCCTGTAATGCCCTGTACACACGATAGGATTTTCCAACAGAAAATGTATGATAGGACCTTGTTGTCAGAAATTTAGACCGTGTGTAGGCTCCATCACACATTTTCCATAGGAATTTCAGACACACAAAGTTTGAGAGCAGTCTATAAAATTTTCCGACAACAAAATCCGTTGTCGGAAATTCGGATCGTGTGTACACAAATCCGAAGCACAAAGTGCCACGCATGCTCAGAATAAATTAAGAGATGAAAGCTTTTGGCTACTGACCCGTTTATAGTCCCGACGTACGTGTTTTATGTCACCACATTCAAAACGATCGGATTTTCCGCCAACTTTGTCCGACCGTGTGTGTGCAAGACAAGTTTGAACCAACATCCGTCGGAAAAAATCCATGGATTTTGTTGTCGGAATGTCCGATCAATGTCCGACCATGTGTACAGGGCATTAGTGTTAATTAGTTTGTCTCAACTCTCCAAATGATACTTTGAAAAGCTTGGTCTGTTAAAAGAAGTTGAAAACTAGCACACTTACTTGCTGAATCACCAGGTGAAAATAAAGAAAAAAAACTAAAAAACAAAACAAATGCAGCTACCACATCTAAGAATTAGTAAGCTGCATTTAATACATTTTTGTTTTTGGGTTTAATACCGTTTTAAGTACATTTTCTGCAAATACCGGTACCTAAAAAATCTTGTAGATCCTGAAAAAATCCAGTATCCTTGTAACTTCCTTTGCAGTGGACTAAATTCTCAAAGTATGTTCTCAACCTTCCCAGTTGTTTGCTGTTAAAGTGGGGTTCCACCCAAAAAAAAAAAAAAACTACATGAAAAATTCTAAAAAAAATACAAAAAAACATTTGGAGCATCTAAATGCCTGTTGCTAGGGGGTCCCTCGTAGTCTGCCTCTTTAAGTGCCTGGGCTGGTGACATCACTTCTGTCTCGGCAAAGGAAGGGCTCAGCTCTGTTCCCTTCCTCCTGTCAATCATCTGGGACCCATTACAGGTCCCAGATGACTGAGCGACCAATCACGGCGCGCGGCGCCGCTCGCGAATGCGCAGCGGGTGCCAGGCTGTGAAGCCACAGCCCGGCGCCCACAGTTGCAATGCCGGCGCCGCTGAACGGAGGGGGAGATGAGCGGGGCTTCGATCCCCCGCATCGCTGACCCTGGGACAGGTAAGTGTCCAATTAAAAGTTTGTAGCTGCTGACTTTCAATTTTTTTTTTTTGACTGGCCCTCCTCTTTAACTAGAAAACAACCCTATGTAACAGAGATGAAGAGAAGGGGAGGTGTTTGTAGTCTAAGTCAGGAAAGCAGCTGTTATGATCCCCTTTGGCAGGTGACATGGTCTTCAGTGCTCTTGATGGTGGAGATGGGCCCAAAACTCTAGTAGTCCCAGTTTTCTTTGCTGCAAATTGGCCCTCAGGATCGCCCAACCAAGGGAGTTGGATTGAAAAGGCTAAAATGAGAGAGTATTTAGGCCACAGCAGTTAGCTGGCAAGAGAATAGGAAGGTTCAGGCAGGGGTCAAGGCACGTGAAAGGCGAAAGAATTAAAGGTCCAAGCAGAGATCTATGCAGGTAGCAAGCAAGAGAGTTGTCGGGTTCAGGCAGGGTTCTTGGTGTGTAACAAGCAAGAAAATAGTCAGGTTGATCTGGGTTGGCAACAAACAGGCAACTAGCAGGTAAGTATTATAGTGCTTTTGCCCTAAGGTAGCTGATGATAAGACAACACCATCCATTTCAAAGGTTGGTGCTTAAATACCCTTTTGGTAAGGATGACATGCCCAGTATTGCTGATGGAATGTTGGAAGTCCAGGGGTTAGTGGAGGTCCTAGGAATCCATGAATTCTAGGAAACTCCAACATGGATCCTGTGAGTACTGTAGGTTCCAGGAATCCTAGAAATCCTTCCAGACGCATTAGGGATCCTGTTAGGGATGGGCCGAACACCCCCTGGTTCGGTTTGCACCAGAACATACCGAGCAGGCAAAAAATTTGGCAGAAGACATGAACACCAATAAAGTCTATGGGACACGAACATGAATAATCAAAAGTGTTAATTTTAAAGACTTATATGCAAGTTATTGTCATAAAAAGTGTTTGGGGACCCGGGTCCTGCCCCAGGGGACATGTATCAATGCAAAAAAAGGTTTTAAAAATGGCAGTTTTTTTCGGGAGCAGTGATTTTAATAATGCTTAAAGTAAAACAATAAAAGTGAAATATTCCTTTAAATTTTGTACCTGGGGGGTGTCTATAGTATGCCGGTAAATTGGCGCATTTTTCCTGTGTTTAGAACAGTACCACAGCAAAATGACATTTCCAAAGGAAAAAACGTCATTTAAAACTACTCACGGCTATAATGAATTGCCTATGGGAGAAATCAAAAGTGCTAATTTTAAAGGCTTACATGCATGGTATTGTCATAAAAAGTGTTTGGGGACTGGAGTCCTGCCCCAGGGGAAATGTATCAATGCAAAAAAAAAGTTTTAAAAACGGGCGTTGTTGCGGGAGCAGTGATTTTACTAATGGTTAAAATGAAACAATAAAAGTGAAATATTCCTTTGAATTTCGTACCTGGGGGGTGTCTATAGTATGCCTGTAAAGTGACGCATTTTTCCCATGTATAGAACCGTCCCTGCACAACACAAAATCACATTTCTAAAGGGAAAAAAGTCATTTAAAAGTACTAGGGCTATAATGAATTGTCAGTCCCGGCAATACAGATAAAAGTAATTGAAAAAAACGGCATGGGATCCCCCACAGTCCATTACCAGGCCCTTTGGGTCTGGTATGAATATTAAGGGGAACCCCAAACCAAAATTTTAAAAAATTGCATGGTGGTCCCCCCAAATTCCATACCATGCCCTACAGGTCTGGTATGGATATTAAGGGGAACCCTGCACCAAAATTTTTTAATCAAATGGTGTAGGGGTCCCCCACAAAATCCATACCAGACCATTTAGGTCTGGTATAGATTTTAAGGGGAACCCTGCCCCAAAATAAAAAAAATGGTGTGGGGGCCCCCCAAAAATCCATACCAGACCCTTATCCGAGCACACAACCTGGCAGGCCACAGGAAAAGAGGGGGGACGAGAGAGCACCCCCGCTCCTGAACTGTACCAGGCCAGATGCCCTCAACATGGGGAGGGTGCTTTGGGGTAGCACCCCAAAGCACCTTGTCCCCATGTTGATGGGGACAAGGGCCTCATCCCCACAACCCTTGGCGGGTGGTTGTGGGGGTCTGCAGGCGGGGGGCTTATCGGAATCTGGAAGCCCCCTTTAGCAAGTGGACCCCCAGACCCCGCCCCCCTTTTGAAATGGTAACGGGTACATTATACCCGTACCATTTCACAAAAAAAGTGTCAAAATTTAAAAAAACCACAAGACACACTTTGGGACAAGTCCTTTATTAAAAAATTAAAAACTAAAAATGTCCCACGAAGTCCATTCATCTTCTCTCACTCCGCCGACGGACCGAAAAAAAAAACCGCAAACCGCCACCGATCTGCCTCCGATGACAGTTCTTTTATAACTGAGGGCTGGGTCACACAGTGAAGTACCCAGGTGACCCCGTCCCCCTCTGACGCACGGGACTTCCCCATGGCTTTCCTGGGGCGTCAGAGGGGGCGGGGCCACCGTTGAGGGCATGTGGCCTGGTGCAGTTTAGGAGGGGGGACGCTCTCTCACACCCCCTCTTTTCCTGCAGCCTGCCAGGTTGTGTGCTCAGATAGGGGTCTGGTATGGATTTTTGGCGGAACGCCCACGCCATTTTTCTTTTAATTTTGGTTCAGGGTTCCCCTTAATATGCATACCAGACCCAAAGGGCCTGGTGATGGACTGTGAGGTATCCCATGACATTTTTTTCAATGACTTTTATCTGTATTGCCGGGACCGATAATTCATTATAGCCACTAGTACTTTTAAATTACTTTTTCCTTTAGAAATGTCATTTTGTGCAGGGACTGTTGTAAACACGGGAAAAATGTGCCACTTTACAGGCATACTATAGACACCCCCCAGGTACGAAATTTAAAGGAATATTTCACTTTTATTGTTTCACTTTAAGCATTATTAAAATCACTGTTCCCGAAAAAACGGCCGTTTAAAAGAAAAAAAAATTCATTTATACATGTCCCCTGGGGCAGACCCAGGTCCCCAAACACTTTTTATGACAATAACTTGCATATAAGACTTTAAAATGAACACTTTTGATTTTTCATGTTAATGTCCCATAGACTTTAACGGTTTTCCGAATTTTCCCCGAACACCACATATTGTTCGGTGTTCTCAGAACATTCGAAGAACCAAAGTTCAACCGTTCGCCCATCCCTAGATCCTGGCAGTACTTGAGGTCCTAAGAATACTGAAAATCCTGGGAGACCCGACAGGGATCCTCTGAGTACTGTAACAGCAGCCTAGGTCAACAACGCTGGTCCACTGCAGTAGTCCTCCTCCCACAGACACCAATGTACCAGCCTGTCTTCCTCCCATTGACAAAAATATAAGAGGCAATTTTCCTCCAAATGATACAAATGTGAAAGGTAATCTTCACACTGACATCAATATAACAGAGTCTTTGTTTAACCTATACCAATGTAAGTGCATTCTTAATACCCTGATACCCAAGGAAGCAGGAGTCTTCATTCCACAGACAGTTGCAGGAAAGAAATTTGCACAAATGTAAAAAAAAAAAAAAAAAATCAAACACCTTCAATTTCAAATTAGGTTTGGGTGCATGTCATAAAAGCAAAACAATCCCCCAAGGAGTCATACAGCACAGAATACTAAAAGAATAAAGTTATTTGAGAAGATTGCCTTTGAATCTTAAATTAGATTAAGACTGTAAAACTCTATGAAATGTTTGGTTACCCTGGAAACATTACTTACAAAGATACATCTACAATCATTATGGGATCTTTGTAAAGGTCCATTATAAGCAATCTTTGCAGACAAGCAGAATAAAAGACCCCTAAAAATTAAGTACTTTAAATGCTATATGGACTTTTATATCCATCCTGCATTAACTGAATGTGTTGAATGTGTTCTTTAGTAATTATTTCTTTCAAAAACACTGTAATTTTTTGTGTGTTCTGCACAAGAAATAGGAATGAATAAGAGCATTTTAATACACTTTTTTTTTAATTGTTCTGCTAATAATTGATCAGCTACTGCTGATTATCATAAAGCCAGCACTGTCAGAAAACACAATATATGGCTCTAAGATGAAGGCATTTACTTGCAATTAAATGCATTCCCATTTCCCAGGTTCTAAAAAGCAACAATGTAAATAACGATGAGCCAGCTTTCATAAACTTGAAATTGTTCAAGATCTCCCTTAAAGTGATTGTAAAGTCTAGTTTTTTTTTCTATTGACATAACAAACATGTTATATTTACCTGCTCTGTTGCAGTGGATTTGTACAGGGCAGCCCAGATCCACCTTTTCTCGGGTTCCTCTTCGTTCCTCCTGGCCCCTCCCTCCTGTTGAGTACCCTCACAGCAAGCAGCTTGCTATGGGGGCACCCGAGCCGAGCTGCAGCTCCATGTGTCCATTCAGACATGGAGACGTGGTTCGGCCTGGCTCCCTTTCTCTTCTGATTGGCTAACTGAGTTTGATTGACAGAAGTGGGAGCCAATTGCGCCCCTGCTGTGTCTCAGCTAATCAGGAGGGAGAGTCCCGGATGGCCGAGGCACTCGTCGACATCGCTGGATCGAGATAAGACTCAAGTAAGTATTAGGGGGCTGAGGGGTACTGCTGCACATAGAGAGGCTTTTTATTGTAATACATGAAATGCATTACAATAAAAAAACTTCTACCTTCACAACCACTTTGAATACTTTGTATTCCAGTAGCAATTCCCCATCTAATTTATACAGCAAATTGGGGAATAATGCTTATTTACCTGCTGGGTTCTTCACAGTTTGGATACTCACCCACCCAACAGATCCAGCATTGTCCTGATGAGATCCTCTTCTCTGTAGCCACCACCGCAGGTCCCGTGTGTTAGAAAAGCAACAGCAAGTAGCATTTTTTTTCTTAATGTGAACTATATACTGTATGTATTATGCCTATCTACACCAGTAGGTGGCACTGCAGTGTTATAATGTATATTCTATGGTAATGTAATGAGAGGAGGTGTTTGCCTTTCCTTACTGTGTTCTTGTATGCTCCTTGTTCCTGTTTCCTGTTTCTCATGCTGTAAGACATGTTCTGATAATACTCCATAAAAGTGAAGTATTCTCTGCATCCAAGAAGCTTCTGGCGCATTATATCAAGACTCTGACAACAGGTTATGCACCAGCAAACCCAGCAGGCATCCAGGCACTGAAAAGAGGATCCTTAAAGAACAAATCTGCGACAGACACAAAGCAACTCTTCTTCGAGAACAAACCGGTGATGAAGGTGTTCATCTTTATTTGAGATTATCCAAAAAATAGAAAATACTAAGTAATACTTAAATAATTATCACAATACAACCTTTTTCCCAGTACACATTAAAAAGACCTAAAGTCTAGAGAAGGCATAGGTGGCCACCATATTCCATATATACCTCATACAACTCTCATTCTCACATACACCAGTAGATTTCAATCGATCATAAGATCGATTTAAATTGTGGGTATAAACATCAAGTGATCAGGGGAGATTTATCAGTAAAGATGACTAGCACAGTCTTGTAATGATAGACACACTCGATCACAAGTAGTTTAGCCACAGATGTGACAATTTTGTAGATATTTTAAAGTGCAGGTGTGGTGAGGCAGTTCCATATAGTTTCCGTCAAACTAGCTTGTGACAATTGCAGCTTCAATTTAACGATGTAAGCATAGTCTATTCAGAAAGCACCAGTAATGGAATAACACAGCAGGTGAAGCGTAACATCTGAGCGATATATGAAAAGTAAATCTGACTTTACCATAAACTGGAACGGTGCAGCGAGCAGCACATCATGTCAGGTAGCAAAGGGAACAACGTACAGAAACCGGCATCCAGGAAAGATCTTCACTGTTGGTAGCTATCACCGATGCTGCAGGGCGGGATCCCGCTTACTGAACACAGAGCGGCTTCCTGCGTTCACAGTGCTTGCCTTTGTCAGCTGTTTAGGTAGATTTAAATCCTCGCTGGTGTTACATGAAAAGTACCCGCTGCATAAGTTGCAGTCGTCAGGCTCTGATGCTAGTTCTTGGTCAGCGGAGTGCAGAGAGGTTTGGGGGCAATTCAGTTTGTAGATATGTGGCTATCCATATGTCCTCCTCACAGATACCAACTTCTGATGCTTACATATTTCGCTAATTTGTTAGCTTCCTCAGAGCATGCGCATTGATGTGTTGGCCAGGTTTAAATCATCATTTCAATCAGGTATCAATTGATTACAACAGTTCAACAACCCACAGCGCTTGAATCATTCATGGTATCATTCACCCGTGCACAAATACACATAGTGCAGAGGAGTAATCAGAGTTAACCCTATACAAACCTGAGATTGTCTCAGGTCTTAGGCATAGAAGAGATTGCCCTTTCAATTAAAGTAGCAAAAAATCTGGGTAAAATTAAACCGCTTATCATAGAGTTTAGAAACAAAATTATCTGGATTCAAATATAGCTACATTCCCATTATCTACCTAGGATAGAGGTTAGGGTAGCGATTCTATAGGTATGTAGGACCCATGTTATGACCAGGGACCTGCTGCCAAAACTTTTACTGAATGTTGATATCCTTTCTAACCCTGTATATGAAGTTTCCCCATCCACCTATATGAGTTACCTGCGATGTTCACAATATTTACAACGTTATCTAACTAAACCAGCAATGATTTTCCACATACATATATGAGCACTATATGCGGACATGGTCTGAGGAAGCTAACAAATTAGCGAAACATGTAAGCATCAGAAGTTGGTATCTGTGAGGAGGACCTATGGATATCCACATATCTACAAACTGAATCGTCCCCAAACCTCTCTGCACTCCACTGACCGAGAACTAGCATCAGAGCCTGACGACTGCAGCTTATGCAGCGGGTACTTTTCATGTAACACCAGCGAGGATTTAAATCTACCTAAACAGCTGACAAAGGCAAGCACTGTGAACGCAGGAAGCTGCTCTGTGTTCAGTAAGCGGGATCCCGCCCTGTAGCATCGGTGATAGCTACCAACAGATCGTGAAGATCTTTCCTGGATGCCGGTTTCTGTACGCTGTTCCCTTTGCTACCTGACATGATGTGCTGCTCGCTGCACCGTTCCAGCTTATGATAAAGTCAGATTTACTTTTCATATATCGCTCAGATATTACGCTTCACCTGCTGTGTTATTCCATTACTGGTGCTTTAGGAATAGACTATGCTTACATTGTTAAATTGAAGCTGCAATTGTCACAAGCTAGTTTGACGGAAACCATATGAAACTGCCTCACCACACCTGCACTTTAAAGAATCTACAAAATTGTCACATCTGTGGCTAAACTACTTGTGATCGAGTGTGTCTATCATTACAAGACTGTGCTAGTCGTCTTTACTGATAAATCTCCCCTGATCACTTGATGTTTATACCCACAATTTAAATCGATCTTATGATCGATTGAAATCTACTGGTGTATGTGTATGTGAGAATGAGAGTTGTATGAGGTATATATGGAATATGGTGGCCACCTATGACTTCTCTAGACTTTAGGTCTTTTTAATGTGTACTGGGAAAAAGGTTGTATTGTGATAATTATTTAAACTTAGTATTTTCTATTTTTTGGATAGTCCCAAATAAAGATTAATACCTTCATCACCGGTTTGTTCTCATAGAAGAGTTGCTTTGTGTCTGTCATAGATTTGTTCTTTAAGAATTATCTTAAACTCAGAGGACAACTAATATCCTGGTATCTCTGATTTTTTATTCATCATCTGAGATACCGGACTTAGACGGTGTGACCGTTTAAAATCCCTACTAAAGGTTAAGGCCAAGGTATGGTCATCATGTTCCTTAGAGGGATTATCAGATAGGTATATAGGAGTAGTTGAGAATCCCTTTTTGCTTTTTCTTTTTCTTTGACTAACTGAAAAGAGGATACTGCACATCTGTGAGTACTGTATACAAGCTGCTGAAAGATGGCAAGTGGTTCAGATGTGAAGTTTGCAATTGCAAAGCTAAACAATGCCAATTACCAGCTGTGGAAGTTTAAACTAGAAATGCTTCCAAACAAGGATGACTTGTGGCAAGTGCTGAATACAGACAGACCCACAAATGGAGAGACAGAGAATTGGGACAGGAAGGGTAGACAGGCAAAAGCAACTATAAGCTTACTAGTGGAAGATGACCAGCTTAACCACATAAGAACAGAGAAAATGGCCAAAGGTATGTGGACGCCATTATAGAAACTGCATGAGCGTTCAAGTCTAAACAGCAAGCTGTATCTACTAAGAAAATTATATAAAATGAGACTAGAAGAAGGTCTGCAAATGTGTGACCATGTGACAGCTATGCTAGAAATCATGGACCATCTACGCGCCATCGGAGAGGACATCAAACATAACTATACTGTTGCCCTGCTCCTCTGCAGCCTCACAGAGACATATCCTACTCTTATTATCGGTTTAGAAACCAGACCCAAGCAGGAGCTGACACTGGAATATATTAAAGGAAAATTAATCAAGGAATATGACAGAAGGAATGAAAATATGCACTGTGATGACAAAGCTCTTAAGATGTACAAAAGCACAAAGCACAACAAAGAAAGCAAAGCCTGTTTTCGCTGTAAAAGGACCGGTCACTTAAAAAAGGATTGTTGTATCTGCAAAGCTGAGCAGCAAAAGATTTCCACAAAAGAAAGAGTCAAAGCAGCCACAAAGCAAACTGCAAACACATCATGGAATGGCACCGTTAAAATGACACAGAGTGGCAAGCCACGTAGCTGGTACATAGACTCAGATGCAACAAGCCACATGACTAGCGATGAGACCTTTTTCACAAACATTGATTACAGTGCAAAAGACAAAGTTTTCCTAGCAAACGGGAAAAGCATCACTGCAGGAAGTAAAGACCAGGGCTTCCTGAACTGCATTACACCACAAGAAGGCAAGCAGAGAATCTTTGCAAAGAAAGTGCTGTATGTTCCGGAACTAGAAGGCAGCCCTTTATCAGTGAAAAGTCTTGCAAACAACAGTTAAGTTCCAGGATGATGAATGCACACTTCACAATAATAAGTGATTCCTCGCAAAAGGAAAACTGGATGATCACCTATACAAGCTAATTACCACAGACCAGCAAGCCAATATAGTCTCTAATGACCTACACAGCAAATGTTTTCACCAATGGCACAGGCAGCTGGGGCACAGAAGAGAGACTTATCAGAAGATTTCACAATAGTGCCTTGAAAAGTGCCCACAGGCATCTCAAAGAAAAACCACCCACCTCCTGCAGCTTACACACAGTGACATATGCGGTCCAATGAAAACTCCCACATCAGGTGGGAACAGACATCTACTGACATTCATTGATGATTATTCCAGGTACACAACTGCTTATCTGATGAAACACAATAATGAAACATCAGAGAAACTTCAAGAGTTTGTTGCCATGTCTAGCAACAAATTCAAACGGAAACCAGGAATAATACGCACCAACAATGGGGGGAGGATACATAAGCAAATAAGTGGCCTCATACCTGAAGAGACAAGGAATAGTACGCCAGTCAACCGGACCACACACTCCTGAACAAAAATGTGTAGCAGAAAGGAAAAATCAGACTCTTATAGAAATGGCCAGATGCATGTTGTTGGATGCCAACCTACATCAAAAGTACTGGGGAGAAGAAGTCATGACTGCAACCTACCTACAGAACAGACTACCCTCAAGAGCCATTAAAAGTACTCCATTGGAAATGTGGCATGGATCAAAGCCTAGCATTGGGAACATCAGAGTGTTTGGATGTAAAGCATATGCCTATATTCCAAGTGAGAAGCAATCCAAGCTTGAGAACAGAGCCATGCAGGGAATTCTAGTAGGCTACAGTGAGCAAACTAAGGGTTACAGAATCCTACACCCAAAGACTGACAAAGAGACAATAAGCCATAGTGTTTATTTTGATGAGAGCCCATCACCATAAACACCAATCCCTGAAAGCTGTGAAGTGAAAATGACCAGCAAACCAGAAGAAAAGGTTGACCAAAGCAAACCTGTGCAGGAGTCACAACAAGAGGTGGAACTCACAATGCCTAAATCAAGTTCCCCACCAGATTATGCTGAACTGTCTGAAGTCAGAAAATCCACTCGGACTACAAAGGGGATACTACCCCGCAAGCTGTTATACACTGTCAAAACACAAAGCATACTTGAACCAAGATCCTGGGAAGACCTAGAAAAATGTGAAGTCAATAAATGGAGAAAGGCAGCAGAAGAAGAATTAAAGTCACTTCAGAGAAATAAAACCTGGACACTCACAGAGCTCCCTCCTAACCGCAAAACTATAGGAAGTAAGTGGCCTTTCAAAGTAAAGTCAGACGCAAAAGGGAATATTCACAAATACAAAGCCAGACTAGTTGCCAAGGGTTACTCCCAGAAATTCGGTGAAGATTACGATGAAACATTCCATCCCGTCGTAAAACACTCCACCATCAAATCACTTCTTAGAGTTGCAGCCAGGAAGAGCATGCAAGTGGAACACCTAGACATTAAAACTGCTTTCCTATATGAAGACATTAAGGAAGATCTCTACATGGAGCAACCACCAGGGTTTGAGCAAGGAGACAACCTTGTGTGTAAACTTCAGAAGAGCATCTACGGTCTTAAAGCGTAGTTCCACCCAAAAAATGAACTTGCGCTTTAAGTGACGGTGACCCCTGGACATGCCACATTTGGCATGTCATTTTTTTTTGGGGGGGGGGGGGCGGATACCCTCTTTTTAGAGGTATCCAGCTCCCACTTTCTCCCGGGGCTCTGCGGCGCCAGAAGGAAGCTCACCTCTCCCCCTTCCCTCACTGCAATCTTCTGGGACAAGTCACAGATGCCATTCACATCGCGCAGTGCGGCTCACGCATGCGCAGTACAAGCCCGTCTGTGAAGCCACAGCTGAGCGCCCACAGTAAGAATGCTGGCACCATGGCTGGCAAAAAAATTTTTTTTTTTTCGGAGAAACTCCGTTTTAAGCAATCTGCAAGAACGTGGAATGAGAAAGTAAACAATGTGCTTACTAGAGAGCGATTTTTAAGAAGTAAAGCAGAACCCTGTCTCTACTCCAAGAATCAAGAAGACAGATGGATATACATCCTTATCTATGTCGATGACATTATAACTTGTTTTGAACAAGAAGGGGATTATAATCAGATCAGTTCAGAAGCTGAAAAGAAAATTTGAAATCAAATAGCTAGGTAACATTAGCTACTATCTAGGAATCCAAATAGAGAGAGAAAAAGATGGAAGTTATCTTCTCAACCAATCTCAGAAACTCTCCATAATCTTGGAACAATTCCATATGCAAGATGCAAAGGAACAAGGCTATCAAAAGAGCAATGGAGCAGAAAACTTGCTACCCAACAATGATATGTATCGCAGAGCAATAGGTAGCTGCTATACGTTGCCACTGTGACAAGACCAGACATAGCCGCAGCAGTGGGCATACTATGTAGGAAAGTTTCAGCTCCCTGTCAGTGTGACTAGAACGCAGTAAAAAGAGTGATGCAATACCTCAAAGGAACCATTTAGATGCAGTTACGGTTACCAGCAACATCCGATCCAAAACTGGTCGGATATGCGGAGGCTGATTGGGCCGGGGCCTGCACAAACCACAAATCCACAAGTGGATTCATCTTCCAGTATAAGGAAGGAACCATAAGCTGGTTTAGTCGAAAGCAAGCAACTGTCGCTCTATCTTCAACTGAAGCAGAGTACATTGCAGCAGCACACGCATGTCAAGAACCAATATGGATTTGTCAACTGTTTGTGGATATTGGGGTAGACATGTCAAAACCAATTCCCATTTTTGAAGACAACCAGGGATGTATAAAGCTTACACAATCAGAAAGGGTCAATCCTAGAACCAAACACATCAACGTCAAGTATCACCTACTGAGGGACAATCAAGAGCAAGGTGTTTTTGACATTCAATACTGTCCATCAGAGGAGATGACTGCCGATGCACGCACCAGGCCTTTGTTGAAGGAACGTCATAATTATATCCAGAAGAAGCTGAATGTAATTTGACAAAGCACATGTTGTTGAGAAGGGCAAAAGCAACAGCAAATAGCTTTATAATGTGAACTATATACTTTATGCATTATACCTATATTTACCAGTAGGTGGCACTTCAGTGTTATAATGTGTATTTCATGGTAATGTAATGAGAAGAAGTGTTGGTCTTTCCCCACCGTGTTCTTGTATACTCCTTGTTCCTGTTTCCTATTTCTCATGCTTTAAGACATGTTCTGATATTCTTTCATGAAAGTAAAGTATTTTCTGCATCCAAGAAGCTTCCAGCGCATTATATCAATACTCTGACAACACCATGCTGCCATATTCCCCTGTGATGTCACCAAGAAGCTGCCCGGTTTTCTGGGTTCAGGCGTTGCTATGCATATCACATATCCCAGCAGGTACTGGGTGAACTGCACCTAGGTAAAGAGGGGGGATGGGTGGTGGGTGCTGAAACCTCTACAAAGAAAAAAGTAAACAAAAAAAGACAGATTTTTCTGCAGCAGCATGCAGGAGGGATGGAGAGGAGGAACATCTCTTAATAAAGTCCATGTAATGAAACACCTCAAGGAAGTGACACCAGACGTTGGACCAGAACCGGAAGTGTGGTATCTGCATACTGTCCCTGATTTCAAAGGACTGTCCCTGATTTGGAACAAAGTCCCTCTGTCCCTCTTTCTTTCTCCTTTGTCCCTCATTGTGGTGTCATCTATATAGTTGTATATAAAATGCACTATTTATCTTTCAAAAAGTGTTTCCCAGTGCTAAACCTTTCATCCAGTTTCTAAATTGCTGCATTTGTACATTTTAAAAGCCAATATAAAGTAATAGTAGTGGTAAAATAGCACTTGTGGCTTTAACCAATCATTTTGTAGATATCTTTTGTATAATTCTCCTTTAACCACTAGGCGTCCGCGCTATAGCCGAAAGACGGCTACAGCGCGGACGCTAATTGCCGGGAGGCCGTCCCTGGTCGGCCTCCTGTTTACTTCCGTGTTGCGCACTCTCACGGGCGCGCATTGAGGAAGTTTTGTGCTGGCCGTGTCCCTTGGACACAGCCAGTCACAGATCGCTGAAAACGGCCAATCCTAGCAGCCGTTTTCTGCGCGATCAGCGGTGCCAATGAGAGATGATCTCATATATAAACATATGAGATCATCTCTCATCGCCGGTGTTGTGCGGCTCTCCCTCCACACACAGAGACAGCGTGTGAGGAGGGAGAGCGAACCGCTGCGGCGGTAAGTGAAAAAAATGAAAAAATAAAGTGTCCCCACTGCCATCTGTCCCTGCCATCTGCCCCTGTCATCATGTCCCCACTGTCATGTCCCTGCCATCTGTCCCTGCTGTCATGTCCCTGCCATCTGTCCCCACTGTCATGTCCCTGCCATCTGTCCCCACTGTCATGTCCCTGCCATCTGTCCCCACTACCATTTGTCCCCAGTGTCACATATAAGTGCCATCTGTCATCAGTGCCACATAGTGCCATCTGTCATCAGTGTCACGTGTCATCAGTGCCACATATCAGTGCCATCTGTCATTAGTGCCACCTGTCATCAGTGTCATCAGTGCCACGTATCAGTGCCATCTGTCATTAGTGCCACGTATTAGTGCCATCTGTCATCAGTGCCACGTATTAGTGCCATCTGTCATCAGTGCCACGTATTAGTGCCATCTGTCATCAGTGCTACGTGTCATCAGTGCCACATATTAGTGCCATCTGTCATCAGTGCCATCTGTCATCAGTGCCACGTGTCATCAGTGCCACATATTAGTGCCATTTGTCATCAATGTCAGGTGTCATCAGTGCCATGTATTAGTGCCGTCTGTCAGTGCCACGTATTAGTGCCATCTGTTTTCAGTGCCACATATTAGTGCCATCTGTCATCAGTGCCACGTATCAGTGCCATCTGTCATCAGTGCCACATCAATGTCCGTACCATGTATCAGTGCCATCTGACATCAGTGCCACGTATCAGTGCCATCTGTCATCAGTGCCACGTCAGTGTCACATGTCATTGTCCTGGTGCTCCAGGGCCTTCAAAAGTGTAATAGGTAGTCAACAAGTTAGATGTGTAATTTATGCTCCTAGAACACGTGATGGTGTTCCCTGCATGTTGGGCCTCTCTATGTGGCCAGGCTGTGAAAAAGTCCCACACATGTGGTATCGTAATACTCAGGAGGAGCAGCAGAAAGTATTTTGGGGTGTTATTTGTGGTATACACATGCCATGTGAGATAAATAACCTATTATGCCCCGTACACAGGGTCGGACATTGATCGGACATTCCAACAACAAAATCCTAGGATTTTTTCTGACGGATGTTGGCTCAAACTTGTCTTGCCTACACATGGTCACACAAAGTTGTCGGAAAATCTGATCATTCTGAACGAGGTGACGTAAAACACGTACGTCGGGACTATAAACGGGGCAGTAGCCAATAGCTTTCATCTCTTTATTTATTCTGAGCATGCGTGGCACTTTGTGCGTCGGATTTGTGTACACACGATCGGAAATTCCGACAACAGGTTTTGTTGTTGGAAAATTTTATAGCAAGCTCTCAAACTTTGTGTGTCGGAAAATCCGATGGAAAATGTGTGATGGAGCCTACACATGGTCGGAATTTCTAACAAGGTCCTATCACACATTTTCCGTCGGAAAATCCGACCGTGTGTACGGGGCATTACAATGACAATTTTGTGGGGGGAAAAAAAAAATCTTCATTTTGCAAAGAATTGTGGGAAAAAATGACATCATCAAAAACCTCACCATGCATCTAACTAAATACCTTGGATTGTCTACTTTAAAAAAGGGGTCATTTGGGGGGTATTTGTACTGTCCTGACATGTTAGGGTCTCAAGAAATGAGATAGGCCGTCCGTACATCAGGTGTGATCAATTTTTTATGATTTGCACCATAGTTTGTAGATTCTCTAACTTTCACAAAGACCAAATAATATTCACTAATTTTGGTTATTTTTACCAAAGATATGTAGCAGTATAAATTGTGGCCAAAATTTATGGAGAAAAATTAATAATTTGCAAAATTTTATCACAGAAACAAAGAAAAATGCGTTTTTTTCTAAATTTTCGGTCTTTTTTCATTTATAGCGCAAAAAATAAAAAGCCCAGAGGTGATCAAATACCACCAAAAGAAAGCTCTATTTGTATGAAAAAAAGGACACAAAATTCATTTGGGTACAGTATTACAGGACTGAGTAATTGTCATTCAAAGTGTGAGAGCGCTGAAAGCTGAAAATTGCTCTGGTCACGAGGGGGGTTTAAGTGCCCAGTTGTCAAGTGGTTAAGGGGGCATGGCAGGGGGTGTGTCTAATGCCTACATATTTTTGCTAAGAGATGTTCCTAATTCCCATCTTAAAAAGTTGGGAGGTATGTATTTGCCATATCTGTTTTACCAATTTCATGTGCAGTTAAGACTACCACATCTGTGGATTCTTGTAAGCAGAATTTTGAATATGAACTTGTTTTTAATAGAATACTACACTATGGGCTTTGTCTTTTGGTTTTCTCTGTAATATTTCCTGGAGTGATTTAAGGTGCTGATATAGGTATAAAAAGCAAACCTGGAGGGAAGAGAGGGGTACCTGGTGGCCATGTTTCATTGCATCATGCCTTATATGATCCAATGAGATCCAAGGGCCTTGTTATCTGGTGAGAGTCCATTTGCATGTGGTTTGCTGCACAGTGGTAAAGTGGATTGATGGGAAGATCTATTTGCACTTGTACTTGCTTCACTGGTTGTTAAAGCTTTTGCACATTTATGTAAGCACATTTCTATATTAATTACTCTGTTGTAATAACTACTACACTGTGGATATGGACCTTTGGTCTTTTCTATATAATTTCTTGGAGCGATTCAGGAAATGGATGGATGTCTAGATAGAAGGTGGACCATTTATATCATGCTTAATATGAATGGCACTGATTTTTAAGGGTCTTATTATCTGGGGAAAGACCATTTTGTTATGTGGTTTGCTGAGGTGATATCAAGTGGTTGGAAGAAATATTTACTTGAAAGTGTGAAAACCTATATTTTTAGCATCTTGTTCCAAGGCTCTGAGCTTGGTTAAGCCTACTGCTTCCTTTAATTTTGTTTGGAGGACTTCTAATTGAGCTTCTGCCTCTACAGCCTTTGCTTCCTCCTTGGGGTTTGCACATGTTTTCTTTTAACTTCAGCCTTGGGCTCAATTCACACAAATGCATTTTTTGATGCTTTTTGCATTTTGCAGCAATGCATTTCATTCTTTTAACTTGGGTTCCTATGGGACACGTTCCCATCAATGCATTTTTGTGCCTGTGTGCTTTTGGAAAGGGTCAGGGACTTTTTTTCCGCAAAATGCAGCATTTTGCATGTAATAGACTTCAATGGACCTGCATCCAAAATGCATGTACTGCATTTTTTACTGCAATTTTGCCGCGTTTTGCATTTTGTAATTTGTATTGGTTTTTTTACATTCACTGTATATAGCTGGTTGCTAAGGAGTGGGCTGGGAAGCCGGTCACCTCGTCCTTAACAACCGATGAGTCATCAGCTGTCAGCAGGCTTTCTCGCTGACAGCTGAATGTAAAAAAGAAAATTGGCGGCTAAAAAAATTTACAAAAAAAACAGCGTGAGGTCCCCTCCCAAAGACCAACGACCTTCGGTCTGATAGGGATTTGGAGGTGACAACCCCACGCCAATTTTTTTTTTAAATGGCGTGGGGTCTCCCACAAAATCCATACCAGACCCTTATCCGAGCATGCAACCCGGTAGGTCAGTAAAGGGAGTGGACAAGTGAGTGCCCCCCCCCCGAACCATACCAGGCCGCATGCCCTCAACATGGGGGGGTGGGTGCTTTGAGGCAGGGGAGGCTCTGTGCCCCCCACTCCAAAGCACCTTGCCCTGATGTTGATGGGGACAAGGGCCTTTTCCTGAAAAAACCCTGACCTGTGGTTCTCGGGGTCTGCGGGCGGGGGGGGTTATCGGAATCTGGAAGCCCCATTTACCAAGGGGACCCCCAGATCCCCCCCCCCTTTGTGAATGGGTATTGGGTACACCATACCCCTACCCATTCACTAAAAAAGCAGTGAAATGTAAAAAAAAAAAAAAAAAGAGCCCTTTATTAAAAAAAAGCTCCGAGCTGTCTTCTCCCCGAGCTGTCTTCTTCTGGTACTGTCTTCTCCCGGTACCGTCTTCTCCCGGTACCGTCTTCTCCCGCTGCCGTCATCTCCCAGAGCCGTCTTCTTTTTGTGCTCTCTTCTTCCACGCCGCCAGTTACCCGCTAAAAACAAAAAAGGCTGTCTTCCTCCATTGTAATGTCTCCCGCTGTCTGACATCTCTTATATAGACATGGGGTGTGGCCATCCGATGATGTCACCCGCCCCTTGTGACATCACATTCACATAGGGGGACCGGGATCTGGATTTCCCCTTGTTAAAGGGGGCTTCCAGATTCCGATAAGCCCAACGCCCTCAGACCCCAACAACAACTGGCCAGGATTGTCAGGAAGAGGCCCTTGTCCCCATCAACATGGGGGCAAGGTGCTTTGAGGTGGGGGGGCGCAGAGCTCCCCCATTTTGAGGTCATGCAGCCTGGTATGGTTCAGGAGGGGGGGTCACTTGCTCGTCCCCTCCCTTTCCTGACCTACTGGGCTGCATGCTTGGATAAGGGTCTGGTATGGATTTTGGGGGGGACCCCACGCCATTTTTAAAAAAAATGTTGGTGTGGGGTTGTCGGTCTGGGATGGTCTTTGGGGGGGACCCCACTCCGTTTTGTAGTAAAAATTTTTAGCCGGCAATTGTTTTTTTTTAATTTTTATTCAGCTGTTAGCGGGAAAGCCCGCTAACAGCTAATGACTCATCGGTTGTTGAGGACGTGGCGGCTGGCTTCCCGACCCACTCCTTAGCAACCAGCTACATAGAGTGAATGTATAAAAAAAACATGCAAAACGCAAATCGCAGCAAAATCGCGGTAAAAACGCAGAAGCACAGCAAAAAGCACTGCATAAATGCTCAAAAGCAACATGCATAGATGTGAATCGAGCCTTAAGGCCTGATTCACACTTATGCATTTTGCGCTTTTCAATACATGCTTTTCATCCATTGAAGTCTATGGAACCAAAAAACAGAAAAAAGTCCCTGGCCCTTTTCATAAAATGCACAGATGTAAACTACATCCATAAGAAACCATGTTAAATGGACTGTAGTGTGTTTCTGCAAAACTGAAAATGCGCTAAAAAATGCATAGGTGTGAACCAGGCCTGAGAGCCTCTTCCCACTCAGTGCAATAAGCCTCCAAATTGCTTTTATCTCAGAACAGGCTGCTGTGAGTTGACTACTTGATTACTGTGATAATTTCTGTGAGTAGGATCTTAGGCCTGGCTCACACCTATGTATTTTTCCTGGTGCCTCCATGGCAGCATACCTGTGACAAGCTCCGCCTTGGCTCCTCCCTTAGGACCAGTGAATATTATAAAAGAAAAGGATTAGTGCACTTCCGGCATTCTCCTTTTTTTCCCTCATAATCAGTGAATGGTGGTCGAACGTCCCTTACCTCTGCAGTCGGCAGCTTCCAGCTGGGTTCAAGCCTCTCCCAGGTGCAGTCCCTTTTCTTGGGCAGCTAAATGCGCTGATAAGATAGGGAGTCCCTTGTGTCGGTCTTTTGGGACAGCAGTTACAGTGGGGACAAAAAGTATTCGGACCCCCTTAAATTTTTCACTCTTTGTTATATTGCAGCCATTTGCTAAAATCATTTAAGTTCATTTTTTTCCTCATTAATGTACACACAGCATAGCATATTGACAGAAAAACACAGACTTGTTGACATTTTTGCAGATTTATTAAAAAGAAAAACTGAAATATCACATGGTCCTAGGTATTCAGACCCTTTGCTGTGACACTCATATATTTAACTCAGGTTCTGTCCATTTCTTCTGATCATCCTTGAGATGGTTCTACACCTTCAATTAAGTCCAGCTGTGTTTGATTATACTGATTGGACTTGATTAGGAAAGCCACACACCTGTCTATATAAGACCTTACAGCTCACAGTGCATGTCAGAGCAAATGAGAATCATGAGGTCAAAGGAACTGCCTGAAGAGCTCAGAGATAGAATTGTGGCAAGGCACAGATCTGGCCAAGGTTACAAAAAATTTCTGCTGCACTTAAGGTTCCTAAGAGCACAGTGGCCTCCATAATCCTTAAATGGAAGACATTTGGGACGACCAGAACCCTTCCTAGAGCTGGCCGTCCGGCCAAACTGAGCTATCGGGGAAGAAGAGCCTTGGTGAGAGAGGTAAAGAAGAACCCAAAGATCACTGTGGCTGAGCTCCAGAGATGCAGTCGGGAGATGGGAAAAAGTTGTAGAAAGTCAACCATCACTGCAGCCCTCCACCAGTCGGGGCTTTATGGCAGAGTGGCCCGACGGAAGTCTCTCCTCAGTGCAAAACACATGAAAGCCTGCATGGAGTTTGCTAAAAAAACACCCGAAGGACTCCAAGATGGTGAGAAATAAGATTCTTTGGTCTGATGAGACCAAGATAGAACTTTTTGGCCTTAATTCTAAGCGGTATGTGTGGAGAAAACCAGGCACTGCTCATCACCTGTCCAATACAGTCCCAACAGTGAAGCATGGTGGTGGCAGCATCATGCTGTGGGGGTGTTTTTCAGCTGCAGGGACAGGAGGACTGGTTGCAATTGAGGGAAAGATGAATGCAGCCAAGTACAGGGATATCCTGGACGAAAACCTTCTCCAGAGTGCTCAGGACCTCAGACTGGTCCAAAGGTTTACATTCCAACAAAACAATGACCCTAAGCACATAGCTAAAATAACGAAGGAGTGGCTTCATAACAACAACAACTCCGTGACTGTTCTTGAATGGCCCAGCCAGATCCCTGACTTAAACCCAATTGAGCATCTCTAGAGAGACCTAAAAATGGCTGTCCACCAACGTTTACCATCCAACCTGACAGAACTGGAGAGGATCTGCAAGGAGGAATGGCAGAGGATCCCCAAATCCAGGTGTGAAAAACTTGTTGCATCTTTCCCAGAAAGACACATGGCTGTATTAGATCAAAAGGGTGCTTCTACTAAATACTAAGCAAAGGGTCTGAATACTTAGGACCATGTGATATTTCAGTTTTTTCTTTTTTAATAAATCTGCAAAAATGTCAACAATTCTGTGTTTTTCTGTCAATATGGGGTGCTGTGCATACATTAATGAGGAAAAAAATGAACTTAAATGATTTTAGCAAATGGCTGCAATATAACAAAGAGTGAAAAATGTAAGGGGGTCTAAATACTTTCCGTCTCCACTGTATCTCTTAACTAAGAGCTCCTATCTACATTTATATACTGGCATTTGCTCAAGCCAGCAGCAAAGAAAGCATGCTCCTTTCATCCATTCTCTCTCGCTTTCCTTTCTTTGCGTTCCTCTCTCTTTTTTCACTTTCTTCCTGCCTCACCACCTTCCCCTCCTTGTGATATTGTATCTTCATTCCTGGTACTATAGTGGGCGGTGCTTACCGTAAATTTTAAATTTTTTGCCCTTGTTTGTCAAAATAATTTTTTAGAGGGTTCCACAGATGTCCCTCCACTCTCCATTGTTTATTGCTGGGGGCTTTCAGCATGGCAGCCTGTTGTCATCTGAGGAGGTTGCCTATGCGGGAGCTTCTGGAGAGGACCCTGCTTTTTGCCAATGGTAAATGTAATTTCTTTCTTTTTCTTTATTAAGGAATACTGTTTCCTTAATCCAGCTGAAATACCAGTCGCTAACTCCTTTATCTTTCTCTAGCTGCTTTTTCTGTCTGTTGCCTAAAATAAGCAGTACGCCACCCGAACAACACCCTCTCCAACATATAAGGTAGGGAGTGTGGTCCAGGTGAGTAAAAAAAAAATGTATTTCCGCCTTGTACGCCAGAAGAAGTCCAAGCGGATATCAAGACGACATAAACAAGCCTATGAAAGCCCCAGCTAGGGCACACCATCCAGATCAGAATACCATGCAAGCGGCGAGGGTTCATCCGTGAAAAGACATAATTCTTCACGTTTGCCAACTCTCAAACCCCTAAATGTTGAGCATGCGGGGTCATCCCATTACCAGCCAATTGGTCTGCAAAAGCTGTTTTAGAGTCCTACCAGGTAAGTTGTCCTACTCAAAAGACGGGCAGGGGATACACAGCGGAAAGAGCAACAGCAGTTCCATTGCACCAATTAGCTCAATCTCCTCCAGAGAGAATCCTCTCACCATGCAGCAAGTATCCCTCCTAGACATCTGGATGATGGGGGGCCATCTAAGGATACCTCAGAAGAGCTCGGCCATGGATATAGGCAATCCTCTCTGCTGTGCCCATTCATATGTTGCTTTCTGCCCCAAATGTCCAGATTGCTTCTGGGCCCAGTTGGCCAAGTTCATCAAGACAGGATCAATTGGCACACCTGCCTTCACTTTGTCGATTTCATCTGCAACTCTGTTATACTTCTCAAAGTCTGGGACTAGGGGCACATGTGCATCAACATGCCCCACTTTTATGGTGCAGGAGTGAGCTTCCTTCCAGATGTAGTCCCACACTTCCTTGCCTCCCCACACCACCTTTCCATGAATCATCCATTCATTGGACTTCCACGTGGGCATCCAAGTTGTCAGTCCTTTAAAAACCGCCCAGCTGTCAGTGTAGATAGTGACATGGGAAGAAGGATCCTCCTGAAGAGTCATCACCACAGTTTTCAACTCTGCATACTGACTGGACCCTCCAATTTCGGTCTCCTGCAGGACTGTATCTGTACTTGGGTTGTAGGCTGCTGCTGTCCATTTACGTCCAGACGAGGTGACTATGGCTGAACCATCAGTGAACCACGCTGACTCCTTAATGTGACAAGCCCAGCCAACTGTTTTGAAATGTCTCTAACATCCCCAGCTGCAATACCCCCTCTTTCTTGAAGGTACCACTTCAATTTCATCAGTGTCTGATTCTGGGCTACAGCTGCCCTAGTGGTCAGCCCATTATCTCTCACCCATCCTGCTATTGGCAATGCAGTATGGATGGTGACTGTGTCCTTTCCTGTAATGGTCTCTACATGTTGAAGTGCTGTGTAGGCCCCAAACATGTACTTCTCTAGGGGCGTGTATCTCTTCTGTGCCCCTGTCAGTTGTTTGGACCAAAATCCAATGGGTATTGCTCTCAGTTCTTTCTTTTCATTTGGCTGCCACAGACTCCAAGATATGGTACCATTCTGCTCCACTACATCCAGCTGAATTGGTACTCCTTGTCTCATGGGTCCTAATCCCTGATGCTGCAAAATAGCTTCTTTAGCAGCCAGGAATGCAGTCCGCTGCTCTGAACCCAATGAGAACTCAGTCTTTTTTTCTGGTGACATTATATATAGGCCTCAGAATCAGTCCAAGATGTGGGATGAACGATCTCCAGAACCCCACAACTCCAATGAACTTCTGTGCCTCCTTTTTGGTAGTAAGGGGCGACAGCGCCTGGATAGTTTGCACAACTGTCTCTGGAATTTTCCTCTGCGGCCCAGTCCACATCATTCCCAGGAATTTTACTTCTGTGGCAGGTCCTTGAACTTTGTCTCTGTTGATAGCCCACCCTCTGTTCTCCAAGTGCTCTATCAGCAGGTGCAGTGCGTCAGTTACATCTTCTTTTGTCCCAGAGATCATGATGTCATCAATGTAGTGATACACAGCGATTTTAAAATTCAGGGTACTTAAATCTCGGGCAATCAGTCCATGACAAATCGTTGGAGAATGAAGATAGCCTTGCGGAAGGACAGTGAAAGTGTACTGGCGGCCGTCCCACACCATAGCAAACTGGTCTTGACACTCTGGATCTAATAAAATCGAAAAGAAAGCATTAGCCAGGTCTATCACAGCATGCTATTTTCCTGCATTTTTAGCAATTTTCTCAACAATTGAGATCATATCTGGTACAGCTTACTTCAATGGAGGTGCCACTTTGTTTAGACCTCTGTAATCCACAGTCATTCTATATGCCTATCAGGTTTTTTTACTGGGAACACCGGAGACGAGAAACGACTTACAGCAGGTCTAAGGATCCCTACTCTCAACAGTTCTTTAATAGTCTCCCCAATTTGTTTGTGGCCTCCAGGAAGTCTGTACTGCTTGAGACAGACTGGCTTCTCTGGTAGAGGAATATAGACAGGGGTCCATTTCGCATGACCTCTGACCACAGCCTTTACCGTCCTAACCAGATACGCTTTTTTCAGGATACCCGAATGTGAATGTACCTCTTTCAGTCTGAATTGACTGACCTTGAAGTACATCCATCCCAAGAATATTTTCGGGTAACTCTGATACCAAAACATTTGTCATAAATCCTGATCCCTTGCCAATAGCCAATTTCACCCGTATCCTAACTGCTGGTGTGGTTTGCCCTCCTAAACCTCCTACATAAATCAATTCTCCTTTGTGATGGGAAGGATTACCTTGCAAAAGTGTAACTTCAGCTCCGCTATCAACTAAAGCCATTACATGTGTAGGAGAAGATGACTTCCCCCACCATACAGTGACAGGTGCATATGGGCTTCGGTCTCCTGCTGTCACTGCCCTCACGGCTATTACAGGAGACTCACCTTCCTTTTATAAAGGATAAGGAACCTCCCAATCCCCTTTTCTGATTCTCTCTAACTCCTCCCCAGGATAAAGGGATTTGGGTTCATGTTCAATTTTGGGAATTGGTTTGGGGCTAACAGGAGGGGTCTGTTCTGTTTTCTCTAAGTCCAGGCTGGTGTTATCTTCACTAGGAGTAGTGTTTCCAACCCTGACAGTTTTCCCTACTAAATGTTTCTACCTCTTTAGCATTTCTGCAGTAGAAATCCCATCTATCTCATCTTTAGGTACTCCTGCCTTTAATAGGTCCATCCACATTTCTTTCCTAGAAATAACAAGCCTTGTTTTCTCTTCACCTCCTGTCTTCTTTACCCCATTCCCTTTCTTCTCTGTTCTTTTCTGCTTGTATTCTTCCTGTCTGGCCTTGACCTTATCTACTGCCCTGACAGGTTTTGTTTTAGTCTCCTCTAGCTCCCCCAACTGGCATAAAAGGGTTGTGGTATCATGAATCTTGCTGTTTAATCCCAGGCCTCCCAACAAGGACAATAATAGAGCCCTGAGATTAAATGGCACAGACTTCATCAGCTTAGAGCGCAGAGCAGATGTAAAGAGTTCCATATCTGGACCCATCTGTGACAGATAGAGGCTTTTGGAGGGGACTGAATGTGAGCCTCTTGCCTACAGATTATGGGCCCTGGCATTTAAGGTACCCTTGAGGTGTTGTTACTTTGTCTTCGGGTCCTTGTCCCTCAGGACACACAGACTCTGGGGACCCTGTATTTGCCATAGTAGCAATAGTGACTGAGTCATAGTGTTGGGACTCATACTGTGAGAAGATGCTAATGTCATCAACTCCACTCACCTGTCTGATGTCAGCTATAATGTGTTTAATGTAAATGAGAGTATTCTGGCTTACCACAGGTTCTAAGGGTATTCCACACATTGTTGTTTGTTCTAATTAACCCTGTGTTGATGTTTATGGTAATGTGTTTTGAATAGTCACCTAGTCTGAGTAAATGAGTTAGATAATTAGCTCATGTTAATTAGGTTACAGTTGTATTGTTAGAGGAGGTTCCAATGGCATATAAAGTCTTGTAATTTTGATTCTAAATAAAAAATAGTCCATGTTAGCATCTAAGCAAGTCTCGCCTTGTTTTATGCTTGAGAGTGGCTGGAATATCTGATATCTGTATCCAGACTACAAGCGTGATGCTTCCTGCAGTCTGGGACATCCAAACCTCCACATGGATCCAAGATCAGCATAGCAGACTTCAGTCACCCCAGCAGAGATATGGACCTGGCATCAGAGTTCCCGGGGCTGCTGCGGATCATCCTTCCAACATACACCAGGACTGTGTCTGAGGATGAATACCTGGAGCTCAGGCATCAGATTCAGGTGGAGCTCTGGATTGGAGCCCTCCAGCTTGCTGGTATAAAACAGGGCAAGTGCTTTCCAACCCAAGAGCAACGGGCCAGTGACCAACGGGCATTGCGGATGGCAATCCTGGGAGAGCGGCCCCAGGAGCAATGGGTGACTGAGTTGGACAGGCTGGTCCAGCAGGAGATAGAGCTGGACAATCATTATCGGACTCTGCAATGGTACGCAGAGCAGGGATATTTAGGAGACAACAGAATGCTCTCCAGAGGGATATGACTTTGGAGGCCCTGGATTACTGTGGGAGAGCCTTACAGATCATTTTGTGTTTGGCGATGAAGGGGAACCTGACCTTGAGGACCTGCGAGAATATAGAGAGGCTATGCTCAGTCTTGCAGGGGTCTCAGAGCTCAAACCTGATCTGGACCATTTGCTAAGGAAGGAACAGCATTTGGAAAGGGCATACAAGAAACCAGCATGTCAGAGAATCGGCAGTGGAAAATCCAGAGATTGCCGTCCCCAAACCTGAAGTGCTGACAACAGGGCAGAGCTCTGCTAACCTCTGCCCAGCAATGATAGCATCTTCTGGGTTCCATGGACAGGAGATGGTAAACCTATATCCCCAGACATCAGTTGCAGAGACATGGGATTTAAAAGACTTTTCTGCTGAGGAAGAACAACCTGATGAGCCTCCAGCAGAAGAGCTGCTATCAGGGCCAAAGTTCACTGTGCTCTGCTCAGCACCAACAGTGGCTTCGGCCTTCTTGAGAGAAGAGGTAGTCGGCCTTTCTCCCACAACACTGACAGGGACATGTGATTTTCTGCCAGCAGCATCTATGGAGTTACAACAAACTTCTTCAGCTGAAGATTTGGTAACGGAACAGAGGGTCCAAGACCTCTGCCCCACACTTTTAGCAATTCCAGAGACTGGGGATTTAATAGACGTTTCTGTAGAGGGGGAACCACCTAGCAAACCCCCAACAGAAGTGCTGGCAACTGGACAGAGGGCCCAAGACCTCTGCCCCACACCTGTGGCAGTTTCGGAGGCTCAGGGTGAGAAGGTGGCAATCACTTCCCAGCAGCAGATACAGGGGGAGAAGGGAGAGGAGGTGTGTGTTGTCCCTCCCCAACAGTTGGCCAGGGTGGATCAAGCGGACTTTTCTCCCCAGCAAAGATCTGTGCACCTGGGAGACAGTACCATAGACATGTTGTCCCAGCAGCCAGATGAGGGAATGGAAAAGGAAGCAACCGGCTCACCTCCCCAATGGCAGCTACACAGTTTGGGAGTGGAGGAAGCCAGCCTCCTGCCCCAACGGTTAGCCGGAGCGGAGGATGCGGAGTCCCCAGCAGAATTGCTGGCAACAGGGCAGAGTGCTACCAACCTCTGCCCAGCACCAGCAACAACTGTGGAGTCCCAGGGAGCCGGGGCAGTCGGCCCCTCTCTCCAGCGACAAGCTGATGTAGTGGAGATGCTACTCCCAGCTGAATTGCTGGCAACAGGGCAGAGCACTGCTGGCCTCTGCCTAGCACCTACAGTTTCTTCTCAGCTTCAGGGAACTGGGACAGTGGGCCCCTCTGCCCAGCAACAGGCCAAGCCATGGAATGGTAAACACCACCCAGATGAAGCGCTGACAGACGGACAGAGTCAATGACCTCTGCCTCACACCTGAGGTAAACTATTCCAACCAAGAAAGGAGATCATGCGGACAGACTTTGTGAGTTCACTCTGCCTGACTAACGCATGTCCAGACCAGGTGGAGGTCTGGGACCTTGTTAGTCAACCTTTGATGGGGGAGAAATGTGACAGACTCACCCGGGATAGAGGCTTTTGGAGGGGACTGAATGTGAGCCTCTTGCCTACAGATTATGGGCCCTGGCATTTAAGGTTTCCTTGAGGTGTTGTTACTTTGGCTTCGGGTCCTTGTCCCCCAGGACACACAGACTCTGGGGGCCCTGTATTTCCCATAGTAGCAATAGTGACTGAGTCATAGTGTTGGGACTCATACTGTGAGAAGATGCTAATGTCATCAACTCCACTCACCTGTCTGATGTCGGTTATAATGTGTTTAATGTAAATGAGAGTAGTCTGTGGTAAACAGGTTCTAAGTGTATTCCACACATTGTTGTTTGTTCTAATTAACCCTATGTTGATGTTTATGGTAATGTGTATTGAATAGTCACCTAGTCTGGGTAAATGGATTAGATAATTAGCTCATGTTAATTAGGTTACAGTTGTATTGTTAGAGGAGGTTCCAACGGCATATAAAGTCTTGTAATTTTGATTCTAAATAAAAATAGTCCACGTTAGCATCTAAGCAAGTCTCGCCTTGTTTTATGCTTGAGAGCGGTTGGAATATCTGATATCTGTATCCAGACTACAAGGTAGTGGTATACAGAGTAAAGCACTCAAGTGGAGTGTGGGACGTTCTGTGACATTTCATCAGCTTAGAGCGCAGAGCAGACGTAAAGAGTTCCATATCTGGACCCATCCATTCTGGAAACGTATTTAATCCGGTTATACAACCCATCTCACGTAACCTGTAAATACCCTCTCTTATTGCTCTCCATGAGTAGGTATTTTCCAGGTCTTTTCCAGGTATTTTCACACACTCTGAAGCAACTGCTAGCTGGTCTTTTAATACCTTAACTTCTGCCTCTACCTTCTCCCTTCTCTGTGATTCAGTGTAAATAGCATTAAGGAAATACCAGCCCACAGTGGACACTGTCCTCTTCTCTTTTTTACTTAAATCCAACCCCTTAAGGCTAAAATCTACAAAATTATCTGAGACGTTATCACCCAAAGTCAGCTTCAAGGGAGAAGCATATTTCACAAATTCTTTAGCAAGAGGCTCCCACTCATTGTCTCTGGCCCAGATAGGTAAGCTGCACACTTCCTTCTGGCCACCAGAACCCTCTGCAGCCTTGCTTTTCCTAAACAGCTTACGCAGCATTTTACCTAGCACAAGCTACACAACACATTACAGAAAAACAGGTCTGCTTCAGTTGAAATATAGCACAGATCCCGGACGAGCCCCCAAATGTTTTGCTTGTTATAGATATCTGTCAGTCTTGTATTGTATTCCTAACATTGTAATAGTTTTGTATCGTAAACGCACATTTACACACTGCAGAAATCTCAGCTTCCTTGCTTATACCATAGAGTAACCTTGCTAGATAGACGCAAGCAAAACAGACCCCCCCTTGCAGTCGCGTCAGAGGGGGCAGAGTCCGCTAGCTCCTGACAGTGATGCCGAGTGGAGGGGGGCGGAGTGCCACACGTGACCCCCCTCCTCGCTCGCAGAGCTCCGCCTACTATGAGGATTCCATCCAGGCGATCCATTCGCTGCAGCCGATGGTTGCCCAGCAGGTGTGCCTGACAGGTCCCGTTTGGGGCTCCTGACCTGGCGCAAAGCTCGGGGAGAGGATCCTGGGGAGAAATTCTCCAGAGGCCGAGATCTCTGAGCACGTGGGAGTTCCTGCCCCCCCGCTGAAGACCTGAATGCCTGATCCTCTATCAGGGACACTATCTTGTCTGTGCAGCCACTCCGGTTCCCTCGTGGCGGCAGCCGCCCGCAGCTGGGCCAGAATCTTGTGCACCTCAGCCATGCCAATTACTTTTAGGCAGCGTGTAAACCGTCAACTTCTTCCACCTTTCTGACCTTCCAATACTGCCCAAGAGCCCCACCTCCCCCTTGAGTAAACTACCAACACCCCCTCCCTATCCTGCTTCTCTGAGCCAATCCACTTTCCCTGTTTCTCCAACTTTAACTTCCTTAACCCCTTCTCACTCTGTCATGCCAGCCCTTCACTACCTTCATTGCATTTCTATCACTCTGGGCCTCACTATCCTGAAAGTGTGGGTTTCCCAATGGACTTCAGGAAAAGGAGATGTATTTGGTAGCATAGGCACCAGGTCACTTTAATAAGATACCATCACACACCACCCTACATTTTCAAAAAATTCCGGAAAAATAGAAATGTCTCTTTTTCATTTAGGCAGAAAGATTATGCCCTCCCATTTTTTTCTCTTGCTAATTGTGCACAGCTAAAAAAGTCTCTTGTACTTTAGCTAGATAGCTCTGCTTACATCAAATATGAACTTG
The DNA here is from genome assembly GCA_037952925.1 of Lithobates clamitans. Classification (NCBI taxonomy): domain Eukaryota; kingdom Metazoa; phylum Chordata; class Amphibia; order Anura; family Ranidae; genus Lithobates; species Lithobates clamitans. The sequence goes on along the minus strand of JBBGZY010000131.1, from coordinate 2,776,293 downwards.
ATGTACTTATTTGTTAATATTAAAATGGATTAGCATATTCTCTTCATCTTCCTTCCTTTGTGACCTAGAAAATTTTGTATCCTTTGCGTTCACTGAAATAAATTGTAAACTGTAGTTTACAAAACATTTTAATATTAAACCCCAAAACAAAAACATTATATTGCAACTTACCAATCCTGGATGTGGTGACTACATTTGTTTTCCTTTTTTAGGCCCCTTTCACACGGGGCTGTCCGTGTATGGACTCCGCTTGCCAGCGGATGACAGGTCCGCCTCTGCTCACTGTGCAGGGATGAACCTGTCAGATCTCCGCTCTCCTCTATCTTGGAAAATAGGGTTTCCATCCGTCTGAATTTAGCGGATCAAAGTGGAACGGATGTCAGCGGACACGCCACCGCTGACATCCGTCGCTCCATAGAGCTGCATTAAGCGTCCGTTCAGGTCCACCTAAAAAACTGACAGGCGGACCTGAACAGTCCGCCCGTGTGAAAGGGGCCTTAGGTTTTTTTTCCTGTAAAACACTAAGCCATTCAGAAAAAGTGAGGAGGTTAAGACAAACTTCCACAGATGATCAATATTTCTTAAAGCATATTTCCACTTTTGAAGTCAAATTTGAGAAACCCTCACTACAGTATATAGTATATCTGGTATATGTTTCTACTCACACAGCGTGCCTACATGTAACCACTTGCCAACCAGCCGCCGCAGTTTCACTGCGGCAGAATGGCATGGCTGGGCGAAACAACGTTATGGAACGGCGCTTCGTCCTGTGGCCCTGTTCACCCATGGAGCTGATGCAAGTGCCCGGCGGTCGCGATCACCGCGGGGCTCCCGCAGTCACTCGTGGCACACCGAGAACCGGGATCTGTGTGTGCAAACACACATTTTCCAGTTCTCTGAGGGGAGAAGAACCTCCGTCCTAGCCTCAAATCACACACAGAGTGGTACAGGTTTTGCTCAAGAATATCCCTGTATTTAGCACCATCCATATTTCCCTCAACCCTGATCAGTTTCCCAGTCCCGACTGCTGAAAAACATCCCCACAGCATGATGCTGCCACCACCATGTTTCACTGTGGGGACGGTGTTCTTTGGGTGATGTGATGTGTTGGGTTTGCGCCAGACAGAGTGTTTTCTTTGATGACCAAAAAGTTCAATTTTAGTCTCATCAGACCAGAGCACCTTCCTCCATACATTTTGGGAGTCTCCCACATACCTTTTCGCAAACTCAAAAACATGCCATTTAGTTTTTTGCTGAAAGTAATGGCTTTCTTTTGTCCACTCTGTCATAAAGCCCAACTCTATGGAGCGTATGGCTTATTGTCTTCCTATGTACAGATACTCCAGTCTCTACTGTGGAACTCTGCAGCTCCTCCAGGGATACCTTAGATCTCTGTGCTGCCTCTCTGATTAATGCCCTCCTTGTCTGGTCCGTGAGTTTTGGTGTGCCTTGGTCCTTGGTCTTCATGGCAGTGTTTGGTTAGTGGTGCCTCTTGCTTAGGTGTTGCAACCTCTGGGGCCTTTCAAAAAGGTGTGTATATGTAATGACAGATCATGTGACACTTAGATTGCATACAGGTGGACATCATTTCACTAATTATGTGACTTCTGAAGGTAATTGGTTGCAGCAGAGCTTTTTATGGGCTTCATAACAAAGGGGGAGAATACATACGCACATGCCAATTGTCAGTTTTTTATTTCTGAAAAATAGTTTTATGTATATATTGTTCTTATTTTACTTCACCAACTTAGACTATTGTGTTCTGATCCATCACATATAATTCAGATTAATAAAACATTGAACTAAAGGCTGTAATGTTACAAAATAGGTAAAAAGCCAAGGGGGTTAATACTTTTGCAAGGCACTGTAGGCAAAAGAAATATGTCATACCTCGACAATTGCAATTCCTTCCTTGTTGGCCTACCCAACACATGCTATCCCACTTTCAGTATATCATTATTGCTGCTTCCAGACTCATCCAAAATACCAACCATTCAAGGTCCGTCACCCCCCTCTGCCACTCCCTCAACTGGTTTATGCTTGCCCAACAAATACAATTTAAAATACTAACATACAAAGCCATTCACAAATCTGCTCTGAGTGACATAATTAACCTCACCTCAAAATGTCACCCAAACCTTCCACTTCGCTCCTCCCAAGACCTTCTCTTGTCTAGCTTTCTCATCACCTCCTCCCATGCTTGCCTATAGGACTTCTCCAGAGCCTCTCCAATCCCGTTGAATTCCCTACCCCTATTTGTCCCACTATCTCCTACTCTATAGACCTTTAGCCTGGGTTCACACATGTGCGGTGCAAATTGAAGCTCAGGTTTCACTGCGAAGATAAAAATCAGTTGTTCAGAGGTTCCTCTGCGTTTTAGCTGCGGATCAGTGAGCAGGGAGAGGGGGGGGGAAGCGTAGTGAGGAGAAGGAGAAAATCCATGTTCAGAACGCAATGCATCTGCGAATCAAATGCATTCCCATAGAAGATAACGGGCTTGTAATTGGCACCGCAATGCCCAGAAAGCGCACACTTTTTTGTGCAATGTGCAGTGCGAATGCAACGCACATATGTGAACCAGATGCATTCATATGAATGTATTTTAAAATGTCCTGCGAATTGGATGCGGTATAAGCTATATAAATTATGTAAGCTATATAAATTATGTATAACTATAATAATAAAAAATAATATCTATGTATAATATACCCCTACATTGCTGAGTGTAAATCTTGTACACAGAGTTTCATATAAGTTACACTGACCCCTAAGAGGTAGGGATCATGCACAACGGCTGGCTGTCAATGATATTCTGAGACTTTTAGCTCTTGGGTTACTAGCAGAACTCACTGTCAGCAGAATTGTGATTATTATCAGAATTGTGAAACATTATTTGTCAGAAATGATGGATGAGCTAAGAGCTAAGATATTCTGATTTGGTCATTCCTTTACTGCAACACATCTGATGTCTTATCATGTGTTCTTATCATGTCTTCTTTTTGTGTATGTCTGTTTAATACTATTAATTGGTACTTGCATTTTTTTTTTTATTCAGAATTACATTTTTGGTACATATATACCTAATATGTGTTTTGTCCGAAACCAGACATTTCGGTAAGTTCAGACAATAGTTTGGTCATTTATAGCATACAGTATCTGCCACTGCACAATTTAACCCCAGTAGCAGATTTAACCATTGATCTGGTAGGTTGTCCTTTAGAGATGGTGCCAAAATAAGTATGCAGAGATAACAGAGGCAGATGAACAGTTCATAGCTGAAAATTCTTCATAGAAGTAAGTATTCATGGGTAAAATGTCAGTTAAGGTTTGGTTGGCTACTAATGCATTTAGATTCCTAGCTTTAGGCTCCTTTCACATGGGGCTGCCTCTGGCAGCGGATCCGTCTGCTCAGCAGGGGATCTCTCCGCTGATCCCCACTGAGCAGGCGGATGACACAGCCTGCTGTTCTCTATGGGCTGTCAGATGGAAACAGACCGTCTGTGTGTTTCCATTCAACTGTCATCTAATCCGAACGGATCCCCATCCTCCTGTTTTTAGCAGACAGGATCGGATGTCAGCAGACACATGTCCGTTGACATGCCCTGCTCCATAGAGAGCAATAAATGGTCCAATCTGGTCCGCCTGAAAAACTGATAGACATCAGTCCATCAGTGTGAAAGGGGCTTAAGGGTACTGATTGTATTATATAAAAACTGTCTATGAGTCCAGGTTCACACTGAGCTGCGGGAATGAAGCCGCGCGAGTTCGGCTAAACTCGCATGATTTCACTCCCGCATGTCAGTCCCAATTTCGGCAGCGAGTTCACAGACATCTGTGCGGGTTTCTGCACAGATGTCAATGGAAATCGCTCCCCAAAATCGCAAAAAGTAGTACAGAAACTACAAAGTGTTGCAACACTGCACCGATTAAGGCCATTTCCGGCAATTGCCCCCGATTTCACAAGCGATTTGACATGTCAAATCGCATGTCAAAACGGACCAATGTGAACCAGGGCTTAAAAAGATTCTTTATTAAAAGTAATAAAAAAATAAATCTTTGAAGGCACAGCATATATCATGTCCTGTAGCTAAATAACACTTGATGAGTAAGCATGTCATAGAGATAAATCTTTGTTGAAGTGGTACATCAATAGCACTTATATTATAATTATTATGTTTAACATGCTTACATTTAGCTAAAGAGGGGCTAATTAACCATCGTTAAGATAATCATTTAATCAGCTTTCTCTCCTGTCCTAAATTTAACATGAATAGCACTGTTAATACTGCCTTATTTGACAATGGGTGTGAAAAGGGTGCAATTACATGTTAACACTGGAAATTTTGATTTAACTGCTTGCACACTGCTGTACACCCTTACATAGTTATAGCAAACTTTTCTGTTAAAGCAGAGATGTGATATATTGTATATGTCAACTATTTGGATTGGAGCACAGACATCTTTCAATTCTTAATGCATAGTGCAGGTCAATGACCAGACCCGAGTCTGTATCTCTCCACTGTGTCTGTGCCCCATATAAGCCCTATGGGGATAATTAACCTGTTGGCGTCCGTGCTATAGCTGAATGACGGCCACAGCGAGGACCTGAATTTCCAGGAGGCCGTCATATGATGGCCTCCCCTTTGCACGCGCCCCGCGTGCTGTGATCGCCAGGTCACTGAGAATCGGGTGATCACAGATCCAAGTAAGGGGCTTATCCCGGCCCCCTACCACGTGATCAGCTGTCAGCCAATGACAGCTGATCACATGATGTAAACAAAAGCTCGGTAATCATTTTTTTTTCTCCTGACAGTGTGAGGAGAAAAAAAAGCCGATCACTGGCTTATGTGCAAGGGACATCGGTCCCGAAGAGGAAGAGGCAATTCTGCCTCATCTGTGCCACCAGTACCCCCTGCCAGTGCCACCTGCCAGTGCCCACCAGTGCCACCTATCAATGCCCATGAGTGCCACCTATCAATGCCCACAAGTGCCACCTATCAATGCCCACCAGTGGTGCCAATCAGTGCCACATAGCAGTGCTGCCTATCAGTGTAACCTGCCAGTGCCGATCAGTGCCCATTACTGCCACCCATCAGTGCCCATCACTGCCACCCATCGGTGCCCATCAGTGCCGCCTCATCAGCGTACATCAATGAAGGAGAAAAATTACCTGTTTGCAAAATTTTATAACAAAATAAAAAAATATATAAAAACATTTTTTTTAAATTCTGTCTTTTTAAATTTTTTTGACAAAAAATAAAAACCGCAGAGGTGATCAAATACCAAAAGAAAGCTCTATTTGTGGGAAAAAAATGATAACAATTTCATTTAGGTACAGTGTTGTATGACCGCGCAATTGTCATTCAAATTGCATCAGCGCTGAAAGCTGAAAATTGGTCTGGACAGGAGGGGGGTTTAAATGCCCAGTAAGCAAGTGGTTAACAAAGAGTTGCTCAAGCACAAGCTTGCACATCTCTTCTAAACATAAAAAATAGAGCAGATGCTGCTCCTTATTAAAAAAAGGGGTGCAAAGTGCAAACCCCTTTGTTTATTACTAACAATCAGTTCTTAAGGCCGGGTTCACATATGTTAGAATTGGATGCGCATGACATGCAAGTGTGCCTGGCTCGCAATGGAGCCAAATCACACAGGTCTGGGGCGGCTGTGGTCCGCATTCCAAAGGGGTCTTGTGCATCTTTGAGTCTGGTTCGCACCTGAACCAGTGAACAGGAATGCACCAGAAGCCATGCTGGGAACCACGGCCGCACATATGTGAACCCTAATGCCCCGTACACACGGTCGGACTTTGTTCGGAAATTCCGACAACAAAATCCTAGGATTTTTTCCGACGGATGTTGGCTCAAACTTGTCTTGCATACACACGGTCACACAAAGTTGTCGTAAAATCTGATCGTTCTGAACGTGGTGACGTAAAACACGTACGTCGGGACTATAAACGGGGCAGTGGCCAATAGCTTTCATCTCTTTATTTATTCTGAGCATGCGTGGCACTTTGTGCGTCGGATTTGTGTACACACGATCGGAATTTCCAACAACGGATTTTGTTGTCGGAAAATTTTATATCCTGCTCTCAAACTTTGTGTGTCGGAAAATCCGATGGAAAATGTGTGATGGAGCCTACACACGGTCGGAATTTCCGACAACAAGGTCCTATCACACATTTTCCGTCGGAAAATTCGACCGTGTGTACAGGGCATTAGTCTGTGAACCCTTGGACCTTAGTCTGTGGCTGTACAGGGGCAACACACAGGACAGTGAAGAGAGAGAGAGATGTGAGCTGTCTGTTGACAAATCGCATCCCCTACAACAAGGTCACATCAGGCGGGAATCTGCAGCCGTTTTTATACAGAAAACTGCCATATTCCCTCTGTTAATCAGGTGTAGACCTGCTCTAGTTTTTATTTCACTCTGAAATAGAGACTTGCACAGGTGGCACACAGACAGACCTGAAACAGGTCTATCGGCTTAATGTGGCACACTTATAGCTATGTTTGGGGGGTGTTTGTCCCATCTGTAATTTTGTAGCATGCTGGATGATGTGATTAATTTTGGACAGGGGGGTGGCTTATTTTGTGCTAGCTGCATTTTGGGTTTTTCTGGATAAATCTGATCTAAATGTGCTTTTTGTGTGTGAACAGCACTTGAATTTTTCTGGGCATGCTCAGAGAGTGTGTTTTTTTTTGGGGGGGGGTGTTTGTTAAGAGAGTACATTTGGGTGTCCTTATAGAGTTTGTAACACATGTATTTTCTCTTTGTATTTTGTTTGTTATGTCTTTGCAAAACAGATGTGTTTTAGAGCAAGTATTTTTTACTTTTGCTTATTTTATTTTTTTTGGGGGGGGAAGTAGAATATTTTTCACTGAAATATTTTGGATGTTGTAAATCCTTGTTGTTTGCAGGTTGTTAGTTTAACTTTGACTTAATTGTTTGCTGCATTATTTTGCTAAATCTTCCTCAAGATGTTGTGACTAATGTTTAAATCCTTAAGAGACTGTCTGTTTGTGGGCGCAGTCCTTTTAACTCCTGTCAATTTTCTCTGCAAAATGGTCAGACCTCAAAATCATATTCTGTAAGTGTCTCAAATTAACATACATGTGTTTTTTGCTTTCCTTGCTCTTTTCCAAGTCTTGTTTTGTCGACTAGTAAAATTTGTAGCAATTTTTATGTATCATATGTTTTGTTAATAATTTGTTTTACAGATGCATGCTCAATCCAAGTAATGCATGTTACACTCCCCCCCCCCCCCCCCCAAAAAAAAACAAACCTAATTTTCATGCAACAGATTTCCCAGCTGCAGCTTAACTAGGCTGATTGGCATGGAATAACAAAAAAAGGTGTGATTTGTCTCAAAGCTACTTTCCTGATGCCATCATTGTAGCATATGCATGGATTGTGCGTATGCTGCCATGGATAGGCACCAGGAAAGGAAAATTACAGAGAGGTAAGTATTCAATTTTCCATTATAGCGCAGTGGTTCTCAGCCTCAGTCCTCAAGTACCTTTGACATGGGCTGTGCAGTCCTGGGTCTAGCTGAATCTACTCATAAAGGTAATTTATTCACCCTATATAGCTGTTACTAGATTTTGTTTGTAATTAACTTCACCTAGCATGTCTTGTGCACAGCATAGGCATTGAATGTAATGATTTGCCTGTTTTACAAACATCTAATCCATTCTCATTGGAGTAGCCACTATTAGCTATGTATGGTTGAATGTGCCTCAAGTCATACAGTATACTGAAGCAATAAAAAAATGTCATTTCGTGTTAGGAAAAGATACATTTAAATAAGGATGGGCAAGAAGTTTCTGTCCTTCAATTAAATTACTTGACTTTTACATGCTCTTTGAGTTATTGGATGTGTTGTCAGCTTCAGGCTAAAAGGGGCCATATATGCTACACCAAGAACTAACTATAAAATACTGTATATGCATATACACCAAAAACAATGCTAATTATGTAATGTGACTCACTAAACAATAACTAAACCCAAGTACAAAAAATGCGCTGTTTTGCAGCTTACAGTCTTTAGATATGGTGTCTGCATTAGTTTTCAATTTTATTTTTTTGTCAAGCTAAGAACATTTTTAACAAATACACAAATACCTGCTGAACTTGCCAGAAATGTGGCATCCTTGTAACTTCCTGTGAGCTGCACCAAAGAACATCTTCCTTCCTATTTTCTGTAAACAATTACCCTGCCCCCTATGTAATTTAAATGAAGAGATATGAACATGTCGTCTGTAGTCCATATTAGGGGAGCAGCCTAGGCTGACAACCATGGCTCCCTCCATGGATACAATGGAGTGACGTAGCCACCTAGGGACAGGAAGTGTGTTATCTTCAGGATTACCTGGTAAGAATAAAGCAATACAGGTGGAATAAAAACAAATGCAGCCAGCATACCAAGGATTACTAAACTGCAAAATATTACATTTTTTTCTTTTTTTTGGGTGGGGGGGGGGCAGGTAGATACACTTTAAATACAGATCTAAATATCCAAATGCTCTTAACTTGCACCAACAAAAAAAACATGTAAATGACCTTTACTAACAACATTTTATTTGTTTAATATACTGTATGTAAATATAATATAAACATAATATGCATTCCAAAAAACATGCTGCACTCCAGCAAGCCACGGAAATCCGGATATTAAAAAAGGCTAAAAAGAAAATACAACAAAAAGAGTCCAGTAGAAAGAGTCCATCACCAACTCCAGAATCTAAAAGGCACGTGATCCAGAGGAAATGAACATCCAGTGCAACTCAGAGTTTACAGAGGTCTGGGTCCAGACATTTGAAATAAACATATTTCAGGATAAAACACGGTTGCGGGAGCTTAGAATATGATAGCAATTTTATCGGAGGCACCTTATCAAACTCGAAGGGCACACCCCTACTAGAGTAAATAGCCTTATATAAAAGAGTAGGGCTTTGTTTACCAGAGTTTCCAAGCCACAAGAGTAGGCACACAGGCCCTCCTCTGGAACAAAATCATTAGTTTCCTAGCGCAATAACACAATAAGGTGAGCAAAGTATGAATTGCTATTGTAGGCGCTATGGTATCCACTATGCCAAGGAGACATTTCTACATAGATGTAATGAGAGAGATAGTAGTAGCTGACTAGATACAGGCCGTCCCTTCCCTTTCATAAAGAAGAATGTAATTGTGAATGAATTCCCTCTCCAAACTCCTCTTCTATACTGCTATTAAAAAAATGGTAGAAATCCATCACACGTGCACTCTGATCTCCTCCAAGTGTGACGGACTGCCTATCACCCCGCTTGTGTGCTTCTGCTAAGATCCAATTTCCTCTGGAACCAGAAACCAGGTATTATAAGTGTAGCAAGGTCCCATACCTCCAAAGGACTAATGGTGACCTCCAGAGTCAGGGATAGCTTACATCCATCTTTGTAGAGTGGGTTTTCAAGGCATGGTGGGTGTGATGTAAGATGGAGTGATGGGCGCCAGACACTTTTTGAATGCAAAAGAGATTTATTGTCTCCTAACAGAACTTTGGGAGAGCGGGTTAGGGCCAGGACACCCTTAAGTAGATGCAATGATAATTGGCAGACTCCAAGACTTCTATAGGTATACAGTGGAAGGCCTCCAGCCGAATACCACTTCTGTATAGGTAGGACCGCTGTCTCCTATGGCAAAAAAATCTTGTAACAGTCACCAATGGTATTGTACTTAAAGAGGAAGTAAACCCTGATGGGTTTTACTTCCTCTTTATTTCCCTGCAAAGGTAAAGCATAATGGGCTACTATGCATTGCATAGTAGCCCATTATGTGTCACTTACCTGAAACCGAAGCCTGCAATGTCACCGCTGTCCCCACTAGCAGCGAGCGTCCATCTTCACGCCTTTTCCTTCTGGGGCCGCAAACTCCGGCTCTGTGACTGGCTGGAGTCGCGTGACGTCACTCCCGCGCCTGCGCACGGGAGCCGTCAGTCACGACATGACCCCCTTTAGAAGCGGCATGATCTGTCCTTTCTAAAGTGCGCATGCACCATAGACATCGGCGCACAGCTTTATTGTAAATATCTCCTAATCCATGGAGGTTTAGGAGATATTTCCAGCACCTGCAACTAAGCCTTAATATAGGTTTGTAAAAGTGGTTGTACAGAGTGTACAACCACTTTAACTACTGGTAACACAGAATAGTTCTCCTTGCACTCTACAGTCTCTCGCTGTAAGTCTTCACTCATATTGCTCCTAGGTCTCTCAATAGACTCTCAGACCCAGTCACCACTGGATCCCCTGAGCTCTTTCACTTCCATGACTCAGTATCTTGCTCAAGTGTCAGCCCCACTTCCCTGCTGAGTCCCTGGCTTAGCACTCACAGATACTCTTCAAGCGTCACCCTTGCTGACCCGCTAGGTCCCTGGCTTGGCACTCACTAGTTCTCCTCAAGCGTCACCCTTGCTGCCCTGCTGGGTCCCTGCCTTGGCACTTAATGAAGTTTTACGACTTCTTCCCCGTCCCCGGCTGGTAAGAAGGCTGCTCTGGTACTGGCTCCAGCTTACTCACAATGGTCTCCGGTAACAAGGTGGATGGTCTCTTAGTGGCGACAGCTTCCCCTCTACCTCCGACCACAACTGGTTCCCCGTCCGGCTGAACCTTTACTCTCGGTTGGACTCCAATCCTGCAGTCCCAACCCTGCACTGCTTTTTCTGCTTCTGGATAGGCCCTCAGACAGCCTAGTAGCCAGATGTCCACGGGATAGGCCTTAGGATTCCAGCCTAGCAGCCCTGGGGAGCATAACACATGTAAACCCAGACAGCCGTCCAGGTGGCACAGAACCCCGATCTCCTGGCTCCACCCAAATAAATAGACTCTCCCAGCAGGCCAAGGAGCAATAAAGAAACCCCTGCCCATTCGTTGAGACATCCTATCCATTCGTAACCTGACCTTGCAAAGCCCTTTTCTATCTAATGTCACCAGCATAACGCCACCTAGCGACAGAAGAGGGAAGGTGCAGCAAGTCCAGAACTAGAGAGGAATCAGTGGATCTACTAACAATTAACCAAGTCAACTACTGTCTGGCAAAATAAATTTACTAGCAACCCTGCCTAAACACCAGGGTGCTACATAAGCATTGCACCCAAGAATTAGACGACACTAGCTAAGGTGCAAACTGGAACTGACTATTGTAAATTCACACAGAATATATTCCACACAAAATCAGGTAAGAGCTTGATCACATTAACCTAAATAGTGCAAACTGTAAACAGTAATAGCAGTACATCTAATGAATAGCTAACATAAACAGTGATCTAATTAAACAGTAAGCTAATTAACATAAACATATTCCCACAAGAGTTTGGTAACAAGGTGAGGTGGACACAATACTAGCAGACAGACAGAAACAATAGGTGACTCAATTAACAATGGGGATTCACACCTAGGAGGCACACAATGGGGAATTATACCATGAGATAAAGACACCTTAAAGTAGAGTTCCACCCAAAAGTGAAACCTCCGCTTTAAGGAATCCTGACCCCCTGATATGCCACATTTGGCATGTCATTTTTTTGGGGGGGGAGCGGGTACCTAGTTTTCACGGGTACTTAGCTCCCACTTCCGCTCCAGGCCGCCTAGGTGACTTCTCCCTCCCATCCTCTGGGTCATGTCACAGGTCCCAGAAGATTGCCCGGCCAATCAGGACGTGCAGCATGACTCGCGCATGCGCAGTGCACATCCGGCTGTGAAGCTGCAAACTGTCACAGCCAGGTGCCCACAGTAGTGATGCCAGCGCTGCGGAGAGGAGAGGGAGAGGAGCGAGGGTTTGGGCGGCCACATCGCTGGACCGTGGGACAGGTAAGTGTGTGTGTTTATTAAAAGTCAGCAGCTACACTTTTTGTAGCTGTTGACTTTTAATAAACACAAAAAGCTTTAGTAAACAGACCATAGGAAGAGACCCCAGAATCATGTTGTTTTGAGCTGATTATATTAACATCTATTCTGAGTCTCTGAGTCTAGGAGGAGGGCGACGCGGTCATTGCTGGTCTTGGCACAGAGGCTCCAAATCTGTATCCACATCCTAGGTTCCTAGAGTCTGTATTTCAAGGAGACATGGACCAGAATCCAAAGCAAAACCACTCCAAAGGTCCCCCAGGCACACACCTCCCAAAGATAGAGCCCCCTTCAAAGGCCAGGGCTCATAGTCAGTAGGAAAGAGGCTATCCTGCAGTCCCCTCCAAATGCCCCTGTCCCGGTTGGGTCTGTCACACCAGGTATTTGGGGACTGGCAAAGACCATGCGTGGTGGATTTCCATGCTTGTGCACAAATGCTGCCAGCTTCTGGTAGATGGGCAGTATAGTGCCCTGTTGCATCATATGCATATGCAGAAATATGCCGCAAAGTTGCAGCTTACTAACACACTGCCTCCTAGGATCGCTGAGGCGTAGCAATCCTAGGAGGAAGCAGGCCCAGCCTATGCCGGAAACCAGGAAGAGCAGCAAAAAGTAATGCAAAAGTAAATATTTCCATACTTTTTTTTTATCATTTGTGTAAGAAGAAGGTGAAAGGGACAAAAAAGGGAAATTTTGTTCTACTGAGTTCAGCTCTGCCTTAAGTTCAAGGATTGAACTTGAGAAAGGAAACTGTTGCTTTTGCACACACCTTGATATCATTGACTTCGGATATAAACTTCTATTCAGCATATAACGAAGGGCAGCATGCTATGCATCAGCAGAGTGAAATCTGCTAGTGGATTTAATCTGGTTCACATATAGTGAGAAACACCTGTGCAGCTCCCTCTACTGTTTTATATATATATATATATATATATATACCAGTATATATATATATATATATATACACACACAGTATATACCGTATACTGTATGCATGCATATATACAGTATATACTGTAAAAAAATGCATATATATATATAGAGAGAGAGAGAGAGAGAGAGAGAGTGAAAACACATACACCTTCAGATCGCAACAGCACCTGAGTGTAATGCCTCTTAGATACTACTCTTACTTATATTGTAAGAAGGATTAATTGTAAATACTTTAATACTGTCACCTCAGGTTCAGAATTCATCCTTTATTACAATTCCAATTAAAAAAACACTAAGTGAAATTAAATAATTGGATCATCAGTCATTGAGAAATGCAGGATAGATGGTTAGATTTTGTATTCTGGGACAAGTTCGTTTGTGATTTGTTTCAGTGACATAACTTTGGTCACACTTACTGCATTTATTCATGATGTGTTAATTCCTTAAGTATACCATAAGTGTGCAACTTTGTGATTTATATGCATAAAACATCTTTTTAATTTTTTTTAATTAAATTCAGCACATAGCTTAAAGAGAAACTCCACCCTCCCTAGAAATTCTTTTTTTTATGTATATTGTTCCTGTCTGTAAATAAAAAAAAGTATATTTAAAGCATAACTCCACTTTTGTTGAGAAAAAAAACATTCCCCTCTGAGTGATCCCTGTACATTGCAAAGATTATAACCACCTTTGTTGAAGATTCCTACCTTTTTGTTATTCTCAAGAAATCCTTGTGTGTTTGTCTGTATTGTCTTGTTTTGTGTCCCAAAGGATAGTAATAAATGGGACGTGGTGATTAGTCCAAGAAGCTAGGTTAATGTTGCCTTGACGACGCGTTTCGCTCTCCAGCGCTTTGTCGCAGTCCTGGGACAAAGCGCTGGAGCGCGAAACACATTGTCAAGGCAATTAATATTAATTAATATTAATTAATATAGCTTCTTGGACTAGTAACCTCGTACCATTTATTACTATCCTTTGGGACATCCACCTTTTGGCAAACATTGGGAGCTCAGATAGTCATCCCTGTCAGCTCAGACTCCCCAGCAGTGTGTTTTGCATTCCCACAGTAGCAGCTAAAATATTGGAGGATACTGCATGTGTAGGATTGATCATCAACTGATACATCAGTATTGGTGCAGTATCGCACTACCCGACAAGTGGAGGAGTTATTCAACAGCTGATCCATCTCAGCGCTGCTGGGCTTCCCCCTTCCCGAGTTAGTGCCTAAGCGGGTCTGACTCTTGTGAGACGGAGCTCCAGTCCATCCTCCCCGCTACACGAGACTGGAGTGTTTACTGCTCTACGCGCTGGGTCCCTTTCTACACGCTGGTGAGTAGTTTCCCCTGGGATCGCAGCTCAACCCAGCTGGGACTCAGGAGGCTGCCTTTTTTGTTAATCCATCCACCTTCCTTCTCTCCCTTCCTTCATTCTGGGAGAACGGTTTTGCTGGGAACTTAACACAGCTCCTTGTTGCTCAGTTGATGGCTAGTGACCATGTAAGCTTCTTTCGTTTATATTTTATTCTGTGAGTGAACAGGACTGTTTTTTATCAGCTGCTAATTTGAATAAACTGATACATTATTCAACATAATAATTTTTCAAGTGTTGCGGACTGTTTTCTTTAACCCTTGGAGCGCTGGATTTTTGCTTACTAGATCCGTTTCTACCAGTTATGGTTTCTTTTTAGCTGCACTGGGTGTGGAGCCCTCCCCATTGACTCTATTTCCTATCATTTTTGATTGCTCCACAGGTCTCCATTATTTAGCGCTCATGTGCTGTTGTTTATTGGGGTCACCAGTATGGCATATGTATATTGAAATCATATCTCCTCTCAAGCGTCTCTTCTCCAGAGAGAATAAGTTCAGGGCTCGCAACCTTTCCTCATAACTAAGATCCTCCAAACCCTTTAGTTAGTTTTGTTGCCCTTCTTTGTACTCGCTCCATTTCCAGCACATCCTTCCTGAGGACTGGTGCACAGAACTGGACAGCATACTCAAGGTGCGGCTGCACCAGAGTCTTGTAGAGTGGTGGAATTATCGTTTTATCTCTGGAGTTGAGCCCCTTTTTAATGCATGCCAATATTATGTTTGCTTTATTAGCAGCAGCTTGGCATTCCATGCCATTGCTGAGCCCATCATCTACTAGGACCCCCAGGTCCTTTTCCATCCTAGACAAAAAGTTCCATCAACTCTGACAAAGCATGGGGGCAGTTCGGAAGACTTCTTTTCCATCAATACTCCAAAGCAATGGTTATTATAAGTAACGAGTTCTGGGTAAGGTGTAATAGCCCTCACAATAGCACCAAGTAAAGCCATGGAAAAAAATCACATACTGTTTCTTTTGGCAGAGGAGCACCTGCATGTTTCCATTCTGTTAGCCAATATGCTATTGCATTGATGTCATGCTTTTCAGACAGCATTTGAAATACTGGGACCTTCATGGCTTTCTCATTGTGGGCTTTTCAATTTTTTCACAAGGGAGCCGTGGCATCAAACGCAACAACACTGGAATGTTGTTTAGACTGTTTTGTATACCTACATTTGTGATGTTCACCAATAGTGCACAAAGAGTCTGTCAAGTTCAATATCATGCACACTGCCATAATGGGGAAATTAATATTTCTTGAGAAGGACAGATATAAGTGGGTCTTTGTCAAAAACTTCCCGATTTCTTTTTTCTTGTTTAACCCCTCTTCGACCAGCCGCCAAAGTTGTATTGTGGCAGGTTGGCTCCCCTGGGCGAAACAACGTTACTTTACGTCGGTTCGCCTTTTGACCTCTAGGGGGCGCGCTGCTGGAGCCGATGCACATGCCCGGCGATCGCGATGACCGCTGGGCACCCACAATCGTAAAGCCCGCTGGGCACCCGCGATCGCTCCACACAGAGGCAGAACGGAGATCTGTCAATATAAACAGACTGATCTCCGTGCTGTCAGGGGTGAAGAGAGTGATCTGTTGTTCATACTAAGTGTGTAGGCTGCATTCTAAAGATTCAACATCATACAGTAATTGTAAAAAAGTAAACCAGATGTAAAAATAAATGAAAAAATATATAAACAGGTAGAAAAAAGGGGGGGGGGGAGACTGAAAAGTGGAATTTAGGCCCTCTGCCCACCAGTTAGAAACACCGTTCTTTCTCTTATATCACCCTCTATGGTCATCAGATGATCCATCGATGGGGTTTACCTTCTGATTCACCTGGTCTTAATATCAGTGTTATTTTTTTATACAATTTTTGAATCATCTACATACAGGTAAATATATCTCCTTGGTGTGGCACTGCCCTAGCAGTTTAGATGTGTGGTATTATTCAATATTTCTATTTTGTTGATTTATTGCTTATCTTGTATTGTTCATGTTGTAATTTTTGTGTATTGTTATTCTTAGATAGTGCTTGATAAATACCATGCTCCTGAGGAAGCGACGGGATGTGGTGAAACATGTTGAGAACAAGTCTTTCAGTTGCACCTTCTGAAACTGTACTGTAATATTGGATACATTTTAAATCATTATGTTTTTTATTAATTAACTTTTTTCCAAATAAAATGACATTTTTTATAAAATTTGTGTGTTATCTACTGCACCTCAAAAGTCCCATTCCTTCATTCTTTGTTTGTTTATGGCGAAAAAATGATGAATGGCAAGCAAATATTAGAAAACTTACTAGTGAGAATGTTCATGTACAATGACTGTGCCACAGACAGATCAAAGCCCATTGGTTTGACAGGTATAACTCCAAACTTCAAGTCTCCAAAAGGCAATGGTAATCAAAGACTGATTAAAAATGCACCAGTCCAACTTTTGCATTTAGGGGCTGGAGACTAGGAGGTAGAGGTGACCTCTCATGACTGATGAGCCATAACATCAAAAGAGGACCAGATGGGCAAAGCAGGCTATGGAATCCACAAGGAACAGCAGAAAGAGGACCTGGACCCCTAAACATAAACAATATAAGTATGGTATGAATATAATGAAAAGCAACCAGTGTATATATATAGTTTTAATCTTTGCTGGAAGTAATTGATAATATAGTAAAGAAGCAAAATAGCAGGCTGGTAAGTCAAAAACTACCAAGTAGAAAGTGATAATCGCATGCAAGAATTGACTGCTGAAAATTGCCACTAATGCACCACAAGAGCAAGGTGGTAGGCTGCTAGGTAAAGAGCTAGGTAAAGAGCTACATGGTGAAAAGTAGGGATGAGCTTCGTGTTCGAGTCGAACCCATGTTCGACTCGAACATCGGCTGTTCGACCGTCCGTCGAATTGCGAACGATATGGGCCGTTCGCGCCAAATTCGTGTGGCGCGTCACGGCCCATAATTCACTGCGGCATCGCAGTGCATTGCTGGCTGATGATTGGCCAAGCATGCACTATGACCCGCATGCTTGGCCAATCACAGCGCCGTCAGTAGAGAGAGCTGTAATTGGCCAAAGCCAGGGTGGCTTTGGCCAATTATGGCTCAGGGGATTTAGTACACACCCCACACTATATAAGGCCGCCTGCACGGCGGCCCTGTGTAGTGTGTGTTCCGGTGTGCTGAGCGATAGAGAGAGAGAGAGACAGTGTCATTTGATTTGAGTTAGATAGATTAGGCAGAACAGTCAGTCAGTTAGCTGCACTTACAGTGTATTGTGTATATATATGCATCCCAGGTGTTGCATATATATATATACACTGTATTCAGTTTAGCTAGATCCGTTCCTGTTATCTTCTATCTAGACTATTTACATTCAGTGCAGTGTGTCCTGCTCACAGTGTTCAGCTAGATCCGTTCCTGCTATTTACATTCAGTACAGTGCTTCCTGCTCACAGTGTTCAGCTAGATCCGTTCCTGCTATTTACATTCAGTGCAGTGCGTGCTGCTCACAGTGTTCAGCTAGATCCGTTCCTGCTATTTACATTCAGTGCAGTGCGTCCTGCTCACAGTGTTCAGCTAGATCCGTTCCTGCTATTTACATTCAGTGCAGTGCGTGCTGCTCACAGTGTTCAGCTAGATCCGTTCCTGCTATTTACATTCAGTGCAGTGCGTGCTGCTCACAGTGTTTAGCTACATCCGTTCCTGCTGTTTACATTCAGTGCAGTGCGTCCTGCTCACAGTGTTCAGCTAGATCCGTTCCTGCTATTTACATTCAGTGCAGTGCGTCCTGCTCACAGTGTTCAGCTAGATCCGTTCCTGCTATTTACATTCAGTGCAGTGCGTCCTGCTCACAGTGTTCAGCTAGATCCGTTCCTGCTATATACATTTAGTGCAGTACGTCCTGCTCACAGTGTTCAGCTAGATCCGTTCCTGTTATCTTCCTACTGACAGGCAGGCTTGTCTGGTTACAGTATATAAAGCTACCTGAAGAAAATTACAGGTGTTCTTTTTGATCCTATTAGTACCACGGTCAGGCAGCTAGACTATTTACATTTAGTACAGTGTGTCCTGCTCACAGTGTTCAGCTAGATCCGTTCCTGTTATTTACATTCAGTGCAGTGCGTCCTGCTCACAGTGTTCAGCTAGATCCGTTCCTGCTATTTACATTCAGTGCAGTGCGTCCTGCTCACAGTGTTCAGCTAGATCCGTTCCTGCTATTTACATTCAGTGCAGTGCGTCCTGCTCACAGTGTTCAGCTAGATCCGTTCCTGCTATTTACATTCAGTGCAGTGCGTGCTGCTCACAGTGTTCAGCTAGATCCGTTCCTGCTATTTACATTCAGTGCAGTGCGTCCTGCTCACAGTGTTCAGCTAGATCCGTTCCTGCTATTTACATTCAGTGCAGTGCGTCCTGCTCACAGTGTTCAGCTAGATCCGTTCCTGCTATTTACATTCAGTGCAGTGCGTGCTGCTCACAGTGTTCAGCTAGATCCGTTCCTGCTATTTACATTCAGTGCAGTGCGTCCTGCTCACAGTGTTCAGCTAGATCCGTTCCTGCTATTTACATTCAGTGCAGTGCGTCCTGCTCACAGTGTTTAGCTAGATCCGTTCCTGCTATTTACATTCAGTGCAGTGCGTCCTGCTCACAGTGTTCAGCTAGATCCGTTCCTGCTATTTACATTCAGTGCAGTGCGTCCTGCTCACAGTGTTCAGCTAGATCCGTTCCTGTTATCTTCCTACTGACAGGCAGGCTTGTCTGGTTACAGTATATAAAGCTACCTGAAGAAAATTACAGGTGTTCTTTTTGATCCTATTAGTACCACGGTCAGGCAGCTAGACTATTTACATTTAGTACAGTGTGTCCTGCTCACAGTGTTCAGCTAGATCCGTTCCTGCTATTTACATTCAGTGCAGTGCGTCCTGCTCACAGTGTTCAGCTAGATCCGTTCCTGCTATATACATTTAGTGCAGTACGTCCTGCTCACAGTGTTCAGCTAGATCCGTTCCTGTTATCTTCCTACTGACAGGCAGGCTTGTCTGGTTACAGTATATAAAGCTACCTGAAGAAAATTACAGGTGTTCTTTTTGATCCTATTAGTACCACGGTCAGGCAGCTAGACTATTTACATTTAGTACAGTGTGTCCTGCTCACAGTGTTCAGCTAGATCCGTTCCTGTTATTTACATTCAGTGCAGTGCGTCCTGCTCACAGTGTTCAGCTAGATCCGTTCCTGCTATTTACATTCAGTGCAGTGCGTCCTGCTCACAGTGTTCAGCTAGATCCGTTCCTGCTATTTACATTCAGTGCAGTGCGTCCTGCTCACAGTGTTCAGCTAGATCCGTTCCTGCTATTTACATTCAGTGCAGTGCGTGCTGCTCACAGTGTTCAGCTAGATCCGTTCCTGCTATTTACATTCAGTGCAGTGCGTCCTGCTCACAGTGTTCAGCTAGATCCGTTCCTGCTATTTACATTCAGTGCAGTGCGTCCTGCTCACAGTGTTCAGCTAGATCCGTTCCTGCTATTTACATTCAGTGCAGTGCGTGCTGCTCACAGTGTTCAGCTAGATCCGTTCCTGCTATTTACATTCAGTGCAGTGCGTCCTGCTCACAGTGTTCAGCTAGATCCGTTCCTGCTATTTACATTCAGTGCAGTGCGTCCTGCTCACAGTGTTTAGCTAGATCCGTTCCTGCTATTTACATTCAGTGCAGTGCGTCCTGCTCACAGTGTTCAGCTAGATCCGTTCCTGCTATTTACATTCAGTGCAGTGCGTCCTGCTCACAGTGTTCAGCTAGATCCGTTCCTGTTATCTTCCTACTGACAGGCAGGCTTGTCTGGTTACAGTATATAAAGCTACCTGAAGAAAATTACAGGTGTTCTTTTTGATCCTATTAGTACCACGGTCAGGCAGCTAGACTATTTACATTTAGTACAGTGCGTCCTGCTCACAGTGTTCAGCTAGATCCGTTCCTGTTATTTACATTCAGTGCAGTGCGTCCTGCTCACAGTGTTCAGCTAGATCCGTTCCTGCTATTTACATTCAGTGCAGTGCGTGCTGCTCACAGTGTTCAGCTAGATCCGTTCCTGCTATTTACATTCAGTGCAGTGCGTCCTGCTCACAGTGTTCAGCTAGATCCGTTCCTGCTATTTACATTCAGTGCAGTGCGTCCTGCTCACAGTGTTCAGCTAGATCCGTTCCTGTTATCTTCCTACTGACAGGCAGGCTTGTCTGGTTACAGTATATAAAGCTACCTGAAGAAAATTACAGGTGTTCTTTTTGATCCTATTAGTACCACGGTCAGGCAGCTAGACTATTTACATTTAGTACAGTGTGTCCTGCTCACAGTGTTCAGCTAGATCCGTTCCTGCTATTTACATTCAGTGCAGTGCGTCCTGCTCACAGTGTTCAGCTAGATCCGTTCCTGCTATATACATTTAGTGCAGTACGTCCTGCTCACAGTGTTCAGCTAGATCCGTTCCTGTTATCTTCCTACTGACAGGCAGGCTTGTCTGGTTACAGTATATAAAGCTACCTGAAGAAAATTACAGGTGTTCTTTTTGATCCTATTAGTACCACGGTCAGGCAGCTAGACTATTTACATTTAGTACAGTGTGTCCTGCTCACAGTGTTCAGCTAGATCCGTTCCTGTTATTTACATTCAGTGCAGTGCGTCCTGCTCACAGTGTTCAGCTAGATCCGTTCCTGCTATTTACATTCAGTGCAGTGCGTCCTGCTCACAGTGTTCAGCTAGATCCGTTCCTGCTATTTACATTCAGTGCAGTGCGTCCTGCTCACAGTGTTTAGCTAGATCCGTTCCTGCTATTTACATTCAGTGCAGTGCGTCCTGCTCACAGTGTTCAGCTAGATCCGTTCCTGTTATCTTCCTACTGACAGGCAGGCTTGTCTGGTTACAGTATATAAAGCTACCTGAAGAAAATTACAGGTGTTCTATCCCAGCTTAGTGCAGCTACAGGCCATTAGTATGTCTGGAAGGCCAAGAAGGAGAGGCAGACAGTCACAAGCCAATAAGAGAGGGCAAGCAGGCTCTGTGTCTAGTGCTGGTCGTGGAGACGGTGCATCCTCATCAGCACGTGGCCATGGGACACGCTTGGCCTTTTTTTCGGCAGCTGGCCGTGTTGAGCCGCAACATGCGGAAGACTTGGTCGAGTGGATGACCAAGCCGTCCTCATCCTCCTCATCCTCTCTCACCCATGCCCAGGGTGCTTTGTCTGGCAAAGCAGCGGCCTCTTCCCTCAGCTCAATGTCATCAGTGACTCCTTCCCTAGCCCCACCATGTCCTCCTGAGGATTCCCTCGAACTGTTTGACCACAGTGTTGGGTACATGCTCCAGGAGGATGCCCAGCGTTTGGAAGGCTCTGATGATGATACTGAGCTCAATGAAGGCAGTAACATGAGCACGGACAGAGGGGGTGCCCAAGAAGGACAGCAATCTGGCAGTCATGCTCCCCCTGCTGCAGCATACTGCCAGGTTTGCTCCAGTGATGAGGAGGGAGGGGATGATGAGGTCACTGACTCAACGTGGGTGCCTGATAGGAGAGAGGAGGAGGAGGAGGAGGAGGAGGAGGTGGCACATCACCAACTAGGCAGGATGCCCTCCAGGGGCCAGCCTAAGGGCAGCACATTGACTGCATCACACCCCAAAGCTCCACATGTGCAGGGCGCTGCAGTCTCTGCGCGTTATTCAAAAAGTTCTTTGGTGTGGGCCTTTTTTGAGACGAGTGCATCAGATCGCACCGCTGCTATTTGCAATATATGTCTCAAGCGTATCTCGCGTGGCCAAAACATCTCCCGCTTGGGTACCACATGCTTGACCAGACATATGTTGACCTGCCATGCAGTTCGTTGGCAAGCGTATCTAAAAGACCCACACCAAAGAACAAAGACGATCTCTCCTTGCTCCTCATCAGCTGAGATTTCCAACCCCACTAGACCTTCAGTCCTCTCTGCGACCTGCAGTGAGAGGAATGAAGGTGTAGAATTAGGTGTGTCACAGCCAAGTACTTATGGGCAATCTGCTTTGGGTACACCGACGTCAGATTGTACCAGGCAAATTTCCCTGCCCCAGCTGCTGCACCGCCGAAAAAAGTTTGCTCCCAGCCATCCACATGCCCAGCGGTTGAATGCTAGCTTGGCAAAATTGCTAGCACTTCAACTGCTGCCTTTTCAGTTGGTAGACTCTGCCCCCTTCCGTGAGTTTGTGGAATGTGCGGTTCCTCAGTGGCAGGTACCCAAACGCCACTTTTTCTCACGGAAGGCGATTCCGGCTCTCTACCGGCATGTGGAAGGCAATGTCCATGCCTCGCTGGACAGGGCGGTCAGCGGTAAGGTGCATATTACCGCTGACTCATGGTCCAGCAGGCATGGACAGGGACGTTACTTAAGTTTCACGGCGCATTGGGTGACTCTGCTGGCAGCTGGGAAGGATGCAGGACAAGGTGCAGTAGTGTTGGAGGTTGTTCCGCCACCACGCCTCCAAAATGCTGATTGTGACACACCTCTCTCCTCCACCCCCTCCTCTTCTTCTTCCTCCATGGCCTCTTCCTCGGAACCAGCGGTGCTCCGTAGGCGTTCAAGGGGCTACGCAAGTACGCAGGCCAAAAGATGCCATGCGGTGCTTGAGCTGGTGTGCTTGGGGGACAGGAGCCACACTGGGGCAGAGGTTCTGTCAGCTCTGCAGGGGCAGGTTCAGAGGTGGTTGACGCCACGCCAACTTAAGGCAGGAATGGTGGTTTGCGACAATGGCACCAACCTCCTCTCTGCCCTCCGACAGGGACAACTGACCCATGTGCCCTGTTTGGCTCACGTCCTTAACTTGGTGGTGCAGCGGTTCTTGGGCAGGTACCCGGGCTTACAGGATGTCCTGAGGCAGGCCAGGAAAGTCTCTGTGCATTTCCGCCGGTCATATAATGCCAGTGCTCGGCTGACGGACCTCCAAAAGGAGTTTAACCTGCCCAAGAACCGCCTAATCTGTGACATGCCCACCAGGTGGAACTCGACGTTGGCCATGCTGCAGCGGCTGCACACGCAGCAGAGGGCCATCAATGAGTACCTGTGCGACTATGGCACCAGGACAGGGTCAGGGGACCTTGGTTTTTTTTCCCCACGCCAGTGGGCCATGATCAGGGATGCATGCACTGTCCTGTCACCATTCGAGGAGGCCACGAGGATGGTGAGCACTGACAGTGCATGCATCAGTGACACTGTCCCCCTTGTCCACCTGTTGGAGCACACGCTGCGTGGGATAATGGACAGGGCACTTGAGGCAGAACAGAGGCAGGAAGAGGAGGACTTCCTTAGCTCTCAAGGCCCCCTTTATCCAGACAGTGTTCCTGCGTGCCCGCCGATCACACAGGAAGAGGACGAGGAGGAGGAGGAGGAGGAGGAGGAGGAGGAAGATTGTGTCAGTATGGAGGTGGAGCCTGGCACTCAGCATCAGCAGTCTTTAAGGGATCAGTCCCAAGGAACACATGGACTTGTACGTGGCTGGGAGGAGGTGGCTGCGGACGTTGTTGTCCTTAGTGACCCAGAGGACTCCGGACCGAATGCCTCAGCAAACCTACGCTGCATGGCCTCCCTGATCCTGCAAAGCCTGCGTAAGGATCCTCGTATTCGTGGTATCAAGGAGAAGGACCAATACTGGCTGGCAACCCTCCTTGATCCACGTTACAAGGGTAAGGTTGCGGACCTTATCTTGCCATCGCAGAGGGAGCAGAGGATGAAACATCTTCGGGAGGCCTTGCAGAAAGGTCTGTGCAACGCGTTCCCAGAGACTGGGAGGTTACAAACTCCTGTTTCTGGACAACGTGTTGCTGAGGCTTCGGTCAGTCAAAGAAGGAGCGGTGGAGAAGGTGGCCGTCTGACCGATGCGTTCAGACAATTTTTTGGTCCGCAGCCCCAAGGTATGATCGGTTCCAGCAACCATCGCCAGCGTCTGTTTTACATGGTGCAGGAATACCTAGGGGCAAGATCAGACTTGGACACCTTTCCCACCGAAAATCCTCTGGGTTACTGGGTCTTGAGGATGGATCACTGGCCAGAGCTTGCACAGTATGCAATTGAGCTACTGGCCTGTCCTGCATCCAGCGTTCTTTCGGAACGCACATTCAGTGCTGCTGGAGGCGTGGTAACCGATCACAGGGTGCGTCTGTCCACCGACTCGGTCGATCGGCTGACCTTCATAAAAATGAATCAGTCTTGGATCACCACCAGCTACCAAGCACCTGATGCAGATGTAACCGAATAATTTTTTTTGAAATCTCAGATCCCTTCAAAGACTGCCTATGCTGATGCTGAGTGACTATCCCTGAGTAATTATCCTCTTCCTCCTCAATCATCACGCTGATAGCTTGTAAGAACATTTTTGGTTCTGGGCGCCACCACCAGTGCCTAAGGCACAATTTTTCAGCCCCTGTTTAACAGGGGCGTGTAATTACAATTTTTGATGTAATACTTTGCAGCAGGGCTCGTTCCTGCATTCCAACTAGAGTGTCTGTGAGGGGTTGCAGTGTTGTGGCACCAGCACCAGTGCCTAAGACCCAATTTTTCAGCCCCTGTCTAACAGGGGCGTGTAATTACAATTTTTGATGCAATACTTTGCAGCAGGGCTTGTTCCTGCATTCCAACTAGAGTGTCTGTGAGGGGTTGCAGTGTTGTGGCACCAGCACCAGTGCCTAAGACCCAATTTTTCTGCCCCTGTCTAACAGGGGCGTGTAATTACAATTTTTGATGCAATACTTTGCAGCAGGGCTTGTTCCTGCATTCCAACTAGAGTGTCTGTGAGGGGTTGCAGTGTTGTGGCACCAGCACCAGTGCCTAAGACCCAATTTTTCTGCCCCTGTCTAACAGGGGCGTGTAATTACAATTTTTGATGCAATACTTTGCAGCAGGGCTTGTTCCTGCGTTTCAACTAGAGTGTCTGTGAGGGGTTGCAGTGTTGTGGCACCAGCACCAGTGCCTAAGACCCAATTTTTCAGCCCCTGTCTAACAGGGGCGTGTAATTACAATTTTTGATGCAATACTTTGCAGCAGGGCTCGTTCCTGCGTTCCAACTAGAGTGTCTGTGAGGGGTTGCAGTGTTGTGGCACCAGCACCAGTGCCTAAGGCCTAATTTTTCAGCTCCTGTTCAACAGGAGCATGTAATTACAATTCTTGATCTAATATTTCACAGCAGGGCCCTGTGAGGGCTTACAGTGTTTTGGCCACAGCAACACCTAAGGCCCAAATTTCTGCTGAGTATATAGGGTAGGACCCTACTTTCAAACATCTAACTTACAAACGACTCCTACTTGCAAACGGAAGGAGACAACAGGAAGTGAGATGAAATCTACCCCTAAGGAAGGGAAATTCTCTCCTGTAAGAGTTAATATGGGAAAACAATTTTTCCTTTCCACTGATGCTTTCCAATCCTTGTTCCACAAAAAAACACAAATTTTCAAAAAACATTTTTCATTGGGACAAAAAAGTGAGGTGAAATCTTCTGAAGAGGAGGAAAGACGCAAAACAAATGTCACAGGGGTGATAACCCTTCCCTATGTTTTCCAAAAAGCTTAGAAAAGATTTTTTGGCTGGAGCTAAACACATTAAAAATGTTCAAAATTACAAACAGATTCTACTTAACAACAAACCTACAGTCCCTGTCTTGTTTGCACCGCCTGTATACTGCTGTTCAGAGTATATAGGGACCTTTCCTTATTTTAATTTGGGTGCGGGGTTCCCCTTAATATCCATACAAGACCCAAAGGGCCTGGTAATGGACTGGGGGGTACCCATGCCGTTTGTCTCACTGATTTTCATCCATATTGCCATGACCCGACATGACATTAAACCCGCAAGCAGTTTTAAATGAGATTTTTTCCTTTAAAAATGACATTTGGTGCAGGGACTGTTCTAAACATGGGAAACACGCGTCACTTTACAGGCATACTATAGACACCCCCCAGGTACGATATTTAAAGGAATATTTCACTTTTTTTTTTTTACTTTAAGCATCATTAAAATCACTGCTCCCGAAAAAACGGCCGTTTTTAAAAGTTTTTTTTGCATTGATACATGTCCCCTGGGGTAGGACCCGGGTCCCCAAACCCTTTTTAGGACAATACCATGCAAATTAGCCTTTAAAATGAGCACTTTTGATTTCGAACGTTCGAGTCCCATAGACGTCAATGGGGTTCTAACGTTCGTGCGAACTTGCGGTCCGTTCGCGGGTTCTGGTGCGAACCGAACCGGGGGGTGTTCGGCTCATCCCTAGTGAAAAGTAATACTGACATGAAGCATGTCAGCAAAATGTACATACATTAACAGTCCTGAGAGTAAAAGTGCCAAATGAATTTACCATAGTAAAAGTAGCTAAATGCAAGAGCATAATACTGATAGAAAGATGAAGTGGGATAAATAAACGAAAAAACGAAAAAAATGCTTACTTACTTGGTGCAAACAACCAAAGATCTCACTGTTCCTAGTGTGCAGCCTGGGCAGGTTATGCTGCTAATGAGTTTAAGTACCTGCTGGTGAAGGGAGAGAAACACCCAAAAGGGGTGGGTTACTCCAATGGCTATTGAGCCGTGGTTCAGTCCGGAGTAGGTGACGCCCACTATCACAGCCGATAGCGGTGTCAGCAGAGAGAGGGGCGCCACTAATGCTGTTCCCCCCCTGGGGTGGCGTCCGGCGCCACCGCGTCGCTAGGCGCAATGATGTCAGACATCGGAGCGCCGTCGACACGGAGAGAGGGGCCAAAAGGAATCCAGCAGATGGAACAGCCAGGTTGGCATTCGCGAACAACGGCCAGGCCGGAAACCCAAGGCCCATAAAGGTGCCCCGGGACAAAAAAGTGTCACGAGGCCTCCCCGTGCCGGGAGACACCAAGGGCCAAACCCGCCCATCAGTCAGATCTCAAGTGTGTAGGCTGCAGTCTGAAAGATTCAACATCATACAGTAATTGTAAAAAAGTAAACTGGATGTAAAAATAAATGAAAAAATATATAAACAGGTAGAAAAAAAGGGGGGAGGAGACCGAAAAGTGGAATGAACCTAAAAAACAAAAGGGGCCATATTAAAGTTAAATTGGGTCAATACTATATCAAATCCATAGACATTGGACTATACACTATAGACAAAAAATGCAGATGTATATACACACATTAGAACAGATAAAGTGCTCCTCAGAGTGCCCCTTGACATCATATTTTCCCATCAGAGTGCCCCTTTACACCACATGTGCCCACCAGTATGCCCCTTTACACCGTATGTGCCTACCAGAATTCCTCTTTATGTCATATGTGCCCATCATAGTGCCCCTTTACACCATATGTACCCATCATACCATATGTGCCTATCAGAGTGCAAACCCCATCCAAGTGAACAGCATACCTGCACATGTCAAGTAGCTGGGCAGGCACGATTCATGGGAGAAGGAAGGAGCTACAGGGAGCAGTAGCTGGATTGAGCAATTTGCTACAGGAGGCGTGGCGCACATGTGACGTCACTGGTTCCTGGGACACTGGCGATCCCCGCAACTAATGACCGCTGACAGTGTGGACACGGTTATTGCTCAGTTTGCCATTTACTGAAGGCTGCTCTAAACATTTCCAACCAGCGCATGCACAGTACAGCTACTTGGAGATTTTGATGAGTTGGAAAATCTTGACAGAACAATGGTTTAGTTTTAGAGCAATTTCACATTATATTTTATATTGTGTCACCTCAAGTTCTGTCCACTTTGCACCCCATGTTATTATATTTTAAATATAAATGCACCATTCAATTGTGTTACTTTTTGTACCTTAAAAATATACTCTCTCCTACCTTGCACCCCATGAAACAGTATAAGCTACAGCCATTGCAAGCTTATACCTAAGTATGCTCCACGCATCAGTGTCTTAAACACAGCACGGCCTGAGATGCTTGCATCATCGGGTTTTAACTCTCTCTCTCTCTCTGTATATATATATGTATATATATATATATATATATATATATATATATATATATATACATATATATATATCACATACATTTGTAGAAAGTGTTTGAATTCTAGAATTTCCACAGCCTGGCCTAGCAATTCGCTTGCAGTTTACCTTTTAGTAAAAAGACCAGTTAAAGTCAGAACAAATAGGTTCCCATTTTGGTAACTGTACTGCCATTTTTTCTTCTTTTTTTGGCCAATGTAGCTTTGTGTGTAGACAGGCAAGGGTTTAATGATGATTTCAGTATATTGCTACAGGGATCTTAAATTCTGGCTAACCCAGAACACAGTGTATACACATGGATGCATCTCTAACAAACAACAAAAGTAAAAATAAGTGGGCTATACTTCAATTTACTTGATTTACCCTTAGGCAACAGTCAAAACATCAAACATGAGGTTGCTTGAGCTGTATTAGTGCCTTCCCCCTGGGTACTGTGTGCAGAGCTTACAGGGCCGGCCGCCCGGTACAGTGGAGAAGCATTACAAAAATAAACTCCAGGCTGAGTATGCATAGCTGCCAACTGTCCCGAATTTCCCGGGACATTCCCGGGACTTGGACTTCATTCCCGGATTTGTGGCGTCCCGGGAAATGTCCCGAAAAATTCGGTTCCGGTTTTTGAAACCGCCGCCGCCGCCGCTAGAGGTCGGCGGCCGGCGGAGACATTGTCTCCGCCGGCCGCCATTTTGTTGGAGTTCAGGAAGACGGCTGGGGGGGGGGCTAGACGAAGCTTCTGCGTCGCCGCCCACCCCCTGCCCCGCTCCGCCTCGGCCCGCCCCGCCTCGGCACGCCCCGCTCCGCCTCGCCCCGCCTCGGCCCGCCCCGCTCCGCCTCGCCCCGCCTACCCCCCGCCCCGCTGCCAGTCTGATATGGAAAGGGGCGGGGGTTCTAGGTGGGGGGTGAGCGCGCGCACCGCTGTGGGACACGATGTGAGTGGGGGGGGGCACAGGGGACACCTGATGTGAGGGGGGGACACCTGATGTGAGTGGGGGGGGGGCACTGGGGACACCTGATGTGAGGGGGGGACACCTGATGTGAGGGGGGGGGGGGCACTGGGGACACCTGATGTGAGGGGGGGACACCTGATGTGAGGGTGGGGGGGCACTGGGGACACCTGATGTGAGGGGGGGACACCTGATGTGAGGGTGGGGGGGCACTGGGGACACCTGATGTGAGGGGGGGACACCTGATGTGAGGGGGGGGCACTGGGGATACCTGATGTGAGTGGGGGGGGCACTGGGGACACCTGATGTAAGTGGGGGGGGCACTGGGGACACCTGATGTGAGGGGGGGACACCTGATGTGAGGGGGGGAGGGCACTGGGGACACCTGATGTGAGGGGGGGACACCTGATGTGAGGGGGGGAGGGCACTGGGGACACCTGATGTGAGGGGGGGACACCTGATGTGAGGGGGGGAGGGCACTGGGGACACCTGATGTGAGGGGGGGACACCTGATGTGAGTGGGGGGGGCACTGGGGACACCTGATGTGAGTGGGGGGGGCACTGGGGACACCTGATGTGAGTGGGGGGGCACTGGGGACACCTGATGTGAGGGGGGGACACCTGATGTGAGGGGGGGGCACTGGGGACACCTGATGTGAGGGGGGGGCACTGGGGACACCTGATGTGAGTGGGGGGGGCACTGGGGACACCTGATGTGAGTGGGGGGGGCACTGGGGACACCTGATGTGAGTGGGGGGGCACTGGGGACACCTGATGTGAGGGGGGGACACCTGATGTGAGGGGGGGGCACTGGGGACACCTGATGTGAGTGGGGGGGGCACTGGGGACACCTGATGTGAGTGGGAGGGCCACTGGGGACACCTGATGTGAGTGGGGGGGCCACTGGGGACACCTGATGTGAGTGGGGGGGCCACTGGGGACACCTGATGTGAGTGGGGGGGCACTGGGGACACCTGATGTGAGTGGGGGGGGCACTGGGGACACCTGATGTGAGTGGGGGGGGGCACTGGGGACACCTGATGTGAGTGGGGGGGCACTGGGGACACCTGATGTGAGTGGGGGGGGCACTGGGGACACCTGATGTGAGTGGGGGGGGCACTGGGGACACCTGATGTGAGGGGGAGCTCCGCCGGGGACTCCTGATGTGAGGGGGGGCTCCGCCGGGGACTCCTGATGTGAGGGGGGGCTCCGCCGGGGACTCCTGATGTGAGGGGGGGCTCCGCCGGGGACTCCTGATGTGAGGGGGGGCTCCCCTGGGGACTCCTGATGTGAGGGGGGCTCCGCCGGGGACTCCTGATGTGAGGGGGGCTCCGCCGGGGACTCCTGGTGTGAGGGGGGGCTCCGCCGGGGACTCCTGATGTGAGGGGGGGCTCCGCCGGGGACTCCTGATGTGAGGGGGGGCTCCGCCGGGGACTCCTGGTGTGAGGGGGGCTCCGCCGGGGACTTCTGATGTGAGGGGGGCTCCGCTGGGGACTTCTGATGTGAGGGGGGCTCCGCCGGGGACTCCTGGTGTGAGGGTGGCTCCGCTGGGGACTCCTGGTGTGAGGGGGGGCTCCGCCGGGGACACCTGATGTGAGGGGGGCTCCGCCGGGGACTCCTGGTGTGAGGGGGGCTCCGCTGGGGGCACCTGATGCAAGGACGGACTCTGCTCGGACATCTGAAGCAAGGACGGACGGCTGGTGGCAGGCGACGTGGCAGGTGACACGCTCAGGGATCCCACTGATTCTGCATTATGGTGAGTTGAATGATTTCATTTTATATTACAATGTAATAATAGAAATAATGCGCTTCAATCATCCTGACACCATAACAACCATGGTGCCGGGATGATTGAAGCATTAACACCAGGTGTTTGGAGTATCTTTATCTGCTGATTGTTAAACTTTCTAGAATACACATTTCTTTTGTTGTGTAGGATCTGGGGCTGCTGTCCCGTCATTTCCCTCTCTCTCCCCCTCTCTCCCCCTCTCCCCCCCTCTCCATCCCTCATTCATTTCAGACTCTAACCACACCCTCTAGAGCCACGCCCATTTAAGCCACGCCCACAATTTCGCGTAAACCACGCCCATTTTTCGGCTATTGTCTATTTTTGATAGGCCACGCCTGCTGGTGAATGCCCCGCCCCCTAATTATTGGACAGCTCCGCCTACAGCCACAAAAGTGTCCCACATTTTTTTTTTACAATGTTGGCAACTATGAGTATGGGGCCTAGCAAGGAACAATGTAAACATTTTTGCTATAATAACATTATGGATATTATAATTTAGAAAAAAAAATGTACTGACTAGTGAAAAGTGTTTGTGTAACACTCCTCTTTCACCTGTTTCCATGCATTCTTAAACTACAAGACATCAATTATGTTCTTTGCCCTCTATATATTTTATCCAGCAAACCAATAGATAAGTACAACTTGGAATTCTCCATTACATTTATTCAAGCATACATGAAAATCATAGTTATTTTTTTTTTCACATGCACTCTCATTTTGGCATAGCTCCCAACTGTCCCTGATTTCGAGAGACTGTCCCTGATTTGGAGCAATGTCCCTCATTCCTCCTCATTTGTCCCTCATTGGTCTGATCCATATAGATGTATATAAAATGCACTTTTTATTTATCAAAAAGTGTTTTGCAGCGCTAAACCTTTCATCTGATTTCTAAATTGCTGCATTTGTAAATTCTAAAAGCCGATATAAAGGAATTGTAGTGGTAAAAAAGCACTTGTGGGTTTAACCAATCATTTTTTTTGTACAATTCTCCTTTAAGGGGGCGTGGCAGGGTGTGTGTCCTATGCCTGCATGCTTTGCTGATAGGTGTCCCTCATTCCCATCTCAAACATTTGGGAGGTATGATTTTGTATGTGAAAAAATTGAATTATGCCGTGTACACACGGGCGGACTGTTCTACCGGACTGGTCCGAAGGAACAAATCCGTCGGACAATCCGACCTTGTGTGGGCTTCATCGGCCCTTC
This sequence comes from Lithobates clamitans, assembly GCA_037952925.1. Lineage (NCBI taxonomy): Eukaryota > Metazoa > Chordata > Amphibia > Anura > Ranidae > Lithobates > Lithobates clamitans. The sequence continues at coordinate 2,744,204 of JBBGZY010000131.1, read as the reverse complement.
AGCTGGCTTTTTCATCATAACATTTGCATTTCAATGTGTATTTATCTCCTGAATGAAACACTGAGCGAACTGTGATTTGTAACCTGTGGTCCCATGGATGACATGTCTATATAAACCTTTATTTCAAATTTCAAATGATTTTGCTCATATTATAACTATACAGATATACAGCATGTATGACAGATCTCAGCTTCTCTTTATTTACTAATTGTGGCATATTTACCTTAGTACAGGGCTCAAAATTTTAAGTCCTGAGCTACTAGCCAAGTACTCAAGGGTTACTCGCCACCAGTCGCCCCACTCAACCCTTACCCCGCCCCGCCCCTAATCACGCCATCATAAATTATCTCATGAAATGACACTTAAATGTTTTATGCAGAATTAAGTTAAAATAAATATTAACAGCAACTTTATCAGTTCCCCTCAGCACAGCCTCATCAGTGCCCATCATTGCAGCGTGACCCTTGCCCATCATTGCAGCGTGACCTGTGCCCATCATTGCAGCCTCATCGTGCATTGCAGCCTCACCGTGTTCAACATTGCAGCCTCACCGTGTTCAACAATGCAGCCTCACCGTGCCCACCATTGCAGCCTCACCGTGCCCACCATTGCAGCCTCACGATGCCCACCATTGCAGCCTCACCATGCCCCACATTGCAGCCTCACCATGCCCCATTGCAGCCTCACCGTGCCTCCATTGCAGCCTCACCGTGCCTCCATTGCAGCCTCAATGTGCCCCCATTGCAGCCTCACCGTGCCCCACATTGCAGCCTCACCATGCCCCCATTTCAGCCTCACCGTGCCCCCATTGCAGCCTCGCCGTGACCCACATTGCAGCCTCACCATGACCCACATTGAAGCCTCACCGTGACCCACATTGCAGGCTCACTTTGCCCCACATTGCAGCCTCACTGTGCCCCACATTGCAGCCTCACTCTGCCCCCATTGCAGCCTCACTGTGCCCCACACTGCAGCCTCACTGTGCCCCACATTGCAGCCTAACTGTGCCCCGCATTGCAGCCTCACTGTGCCCCAAATAGCAGCATCCCTGTGCCCCACATTGCAGCCTCACTGTTACCCAAATTGCAGCCTCACTGTGCCCCAAATTGCAGCCTCACTGTGCCCCCATTGCAGCCTCACTGTGCCCCCATTTCAGCCTCACCGTGCCCCCATTGCAGCCTCACTGTGAGAGGGTAGCCGGATCGTGACTGGCGTTAGAGGAGAGCCAGGATCGCAGAGCGGTAAAACACACTGTAACAGCTGACATTGCAACTGTCTCAGCTCTGCTCACTCTCACACAGCCCGCCTCCTCCTAACCCCGCGCCTGTAATAGACAGAATGCATGCCCGCGTTGGATCCGCATTCTGTCTATTACAGGCGCAGGATTAGGCAGTCAAAATCTGTATGCCTAAAGCCCAACTCTGGGCAAATAAAAAATGATTCCTTGCACCCACTGAATAAACACTGCAAGGGTTAATTGTTAAATTCTAAATCAACCAGGGCTACAGTGAACAAGTCTCTTCTGGTTTGATCACTCAAACCGGATTTACAAAACAATGCAGTGTGTGATATAATTCCAAATAAACCAAGTGACATAACAACTCAAATCCAATAATTTCTCCACTAAAGTCTTACGTATTTATGTGTACTCCTAAAAATCTTCTTCAATTAAATTTGTTTGTGTGGTCCACCAATGTGTGCTAATAGCCCTCGGATGGGTAAAGGACGCTTACCAGACCTAGTTAACGTCTTATCACTTATGCCGTGTACACACGAGCGGACGTCTCATCGGACTGAACTCCAAAGGACTTTTCGACGGAGTTCAGACGAAACAGACTTGCCTACACACGATGCCACCAAAGTCCAATAGTTTCGAATGTGATGACGTACGTCCGGATTAGAAAAGGAAGTTCAATAGCTAATAGCTGCCCTTGCGTCGTTTTCGGTCTGTCGGAATAGCATACAGATGAACGTTTTTATCGATAGAAATCGAGTCCGTCGGAAAGATTTGAAACATGTTCTATTTCTAAGGTCCGTCAGATTTTTCAACAGAAAAGGTCCGATGAAACTCACACACGATCAGAATGTCTGTCGGATTTGTTCCATCGAACCTCTTCTGACGGAAAGTCCAGTCGTGTGTATGCGCCATAAGTGAGTCATACAATGCTTTTCCAGTATGATCTCAATCTGTGACAAGTTTACAGGAACTCCCCTTATTCAGTTGGATAGGTGGTTAAAGCGGAGTTCCACTCAAAAGTGGAAGATCTGCCTCCCCCCCCCCTCCGCTGCCACATTTGCCACCTTTCTGGGGGAGCGGGTACCTGTTTTTGACAGGTACCCGTCCATCGTTCCGGAAGACCTTGCTGCAGGAAAATTGGCCCATCTCCTCCTTCCCCCTCCGCCGGGCAATTTAGAAAGCACAGCGCACTTGGCACATGTGCAGTAGGGAACCAACTGTGAAGCTGAAAGGCTTCACTGCCAGTTTCATTTTAGGAGGGGGGGGCTGGAGCTCCGCTTTAAGTCGTTCTCCCCTTTTTGTGATCCACTCCACCACAATGTTTAACAGAGTTTAATAAGACTTGTGGCCACTCATTAAAATTAGAAGAAAAGAGGTTTAACCTTAAACTACGTAGAGGGTTCTTTACTGTAAGAGCGGCAAGGATGTGGAATTCCCTTCCACAGGCGGTGGTCTCAGCAGGGAGCATCGATAGTTTCAAGAAACTATTAGATAATCACCTGAATGACTGCAACATACAGGGATATACAATGTAATACTGACACATATTCACACATAGGTTGGACTTGATGGACTTGTGTCTTTTTTCAACCTCACCTACTATGTAATATGTAACTATGTTTTGTTTTTTGTAAAGGAAGAAAAAAACCCTTAGTGTATCATGTTATAGTTAATACAAACAGATCCCCTTAAAAATATACTCACAAAAGCATTCATCGTTTATAACCTCTCCAATTCGATAAACAGACAGATAGGACACTCACCAGAATGATATGACCTACTAGTCATGCATAGGTGCAAAACAATTCCAGCAATCATGTGTTACATTCCAGTTTAATCTGGTGCCATCACCGCTACTCCAGGTTTTCTGTTTCACCGTTGTTCCTTTCTCTTGCAGCATCCTATGGAGTCAACCTTCCATGCAGGGACTAGAGTTGTGTCTACCTACACTGTGTGCATCAATAGAAACACACAGCCCCGTAGTCTAGGATGACAAAACACTCCCATGTTCCTCCACCCCCCTCCCTTCTCCTCTATCAGACTGCACTGTCCACTGTTAAAATGATTGTAAACGATCACCTTGTAAAACAACCTATTCATCTTAAAATGGAAATGAGATTATCTGATCTGACAAGCACGAAAATTATTCTCGTACGATACCAGATCGTACGATTTTTATTTACTCAGTACAGTTGTTATCCAAAAATACAATACAAATACACTACAACACATGACATCACTTCAAATTTTTTATTTTGTTGTATGAGAATTTTTCTAACTTTAGTAAGCTCTTCATGTTCGATATACAACTACCATCAAAAAAAGAAAAACGGATGATCTGCCGTCCGATTTTCAGATCGTGTGTACTGGGCATATGTATGCATACTCCATACCTGCTGTTTCCTTTGTAAGCTGGAAATCACTGTAGTAGTTTCTGCTAGTGATGGCTCCTGTCTTCTGAGTCCCATGCTGAGTGGCTGCCCTGGTGCTTAGTGGTTTGCTCGCTGGACACAGACGACATTCACATCGTCTTTCAGTTTTCTCAGTGAATACAAGGTGTTCTTTGACTGCACTAAGTGAAGATTATGACATCAACACCACACATCTCCGCCTTGTCCAGTCAGAGAATGCCTTACATTCATTGAGAAAAAATGCAAGATATTCTGTTTTAGTGTTGCTGTAGTTACTATGCAGCATGGCAGCTGCTCAGCATCAGACCCAAAGATGTAGTAGTGGAGACTACTACAATGATTTCCCTAGTAGCAGAGAATACAGGAATCCCATAGGTACTGCAAATGCATACTTATGTAGCACCCTCCTAAATTAGGGTGACCAGACATCCCTGGTTTCCGGAGAAAGTCTCAGGACTGAGGAGACTGTCCCCGGAGCCAGTCTGTCCCTGGATTTGTCCCTGGCAGGCAGGGGGCCAGGGCAGCACTAGGTGGGTGCTGAAGGATTCCCAAGCACCCCTATATAAATGCACCTGACTGAATCTCACACAAAGCTGTGCAAATCTGCATCAATCCAACCTGAATCGATGGAAATTGACAAGCAATGTGACTGAGCTGGGGACTTGATGTGCAGGGATACAGCCGCAGAAGCTGATACTCTATTTCTAGTTCTGGCTACACAGTTTCTCAGAGCGGCGGAGTGATATTCTGTGAGGCACAGAAGCTGCACAGCTCTCTGAGGGCAGAGGAGGGAAGGGGGCAGGTGCTGTGCATGCACAGTCTGGTGGCAGCTTGTTTACACAAGATCTGGAGAGCAAGGAGGGAGGCTCACATTCCTTTGGAATTCCCCAGTGTACAGAGATGGATTGAGGTAAACTGTTGCTGATCCTGCAACTTAGAAGTTTGCTCTGCACTCATTTCAGTTTAATATTATAGCCTGGCTGTGCTCTGTATAGTTTCCCCTGTGTGGACACAGCAAGGAGACATCATGTATTACTGCTGTTGGGTGCTGCTGAACATTACATGTATAGTGTGTGCCCCTGAAAACACTCTGCATTCTGTGGGTAACGCACTGGTGAGCTCTGCATTCTGTGTGTAATGCACTGGTGAGCCCTGCATTCTGTGTGTAACGCACTGGTGAGCACTGCATTATGTATGTAACGCACTGGTGAGCCCTGCACTATGTGTGTAATGCACTGGTGATCCCTGCATTCTGTGTGTAATGCACTGGTGAGCTCAGCATTCTGCAGGTAATGCACTGGTGAGCCCAGCATTCTGCAGGTAATGCACTGGTGACCCCTGCATTCTGCAGGTAACGCACTGGTGAGCCCTGCATTCTGTAGGTAATGCACTGGTGAGCTCTGCATTCTGTAGGTAACGCACTGGTGAGCCCTGCATTCTATAGGTAACGCACTGGTGAGCTCTGCATTCTGTAGGTAACACACTGGTGAGCCCTGCTATCTGTAGGTAATGTATCACGTTCCTGGGCCCTGCATTCCGTGTGTAATGCGCTGGTGGGCTCTGCATTCTGTCTGTAATGCACTGGTGATCCTTGCATTCTGTGTGTAATGCACTGGTGATCCCTGCATTCTGTGAGTTATGCACTGGTGAGCCCTGCATTCTGTGTGTAACACACTGGTAATCCCTGCATTCTCTAGGTAACATAGCACGCTCCTGGGCCCTGCATTCTTTATGTAATGCACTCCTGAATGCTGCACTCTATAAGTAGTGCACTCCTAACTCTGCACTCTGTAAGTAGCGCACTCCTGAACTCTGCAACCTGTCTTTTTCTTATCTTCTTAACATTTGGTAGTCATATCCCAAAAAATTCTAGGTAATATCTTTTTTTTTTATCTCATGGACGAAATGTGAGAAATAACTTATATATCATACAATCATTCCATAAACACATGCTACATAAACTGCATATATAATTTGAGGAAAATATGCTTATAAAATAGTTTACCATTTGCCAATGTAGCGCTGGTAGATTTACAATCTACCGCAGATTAGGTAAATTTAGTAAATTGGGTGTTAGGAAGGTTAAAAGTTCGCCTCTGTTCCAGCTTGGCTGACGTTGTGTGTGTTTCCGTGCTGACCGGTGGGTGTCGCTGTTACCATTAGTTAGGGTTGGAAAGGCAACGTGTCGAAGTGTATAGATGCTCCTCTGTCTCGGAGGCAAGCTCGGTGGAGGTGGTCCTCCGAGTTGCATTCTGGGAAGAGGGTATTTATGGGACAGACGCCATATTCTAAGGTCGTTTTACAGCCACCTGCTGGCCCTCCTGGCCGACAGGTATGCATTAAGGAGCTACCTCGTGGTCCTCCGATCAGAAGGCCCACGATGCTGCGGCGCAGGGGTGGGTCCAGAGGCTTGTCTGGGGCCTACCACCGAGGAATGGTCCTAAGCTGTCGGTCCTGTGTGACGAAGCTGGACAGGCGAGAAGATCCCAGGGGAGGACCCGTCTTGGAGAGATCACGCAGCGTGCTGGTCTATAGAGGGGCCTGGTGACTCGGTTGCAGGACGTATCCAAAAAGAAGTAACCATACAGCATAGTGTCGCCGGTTCGGCTTAAAGGTTCAGGCACTGTGACTGACTGTTCACTGCAGAATATCTGATACATCCTGTGGCAGAGGATAGTGCAGATTTACCCCCCCAAGTAAGTCTGTGGCAGAGACTTTAGATTTGTGCTTCGTACTGGCTGCTAGACCGGTGAGAGAGGCCTATCCAGACGAGCAAAGAGTGCGTCCCACAAGGGGAGCACATTCCACCTAATTATCTGAAATCTACCGGGACAATTGTCGTTAAGATATTAGAAGAAGATATTTGAGTTTCTCCTGAAGGTTTCCTTTTCCACCTCTTTCCTGCTACTTCCTAAAGTTTGACTGTTAATAAAGCATTGAAAACGTACTCCAGTGTTGGTGCGTGTGTCGTCCAGCAGTAAGCTCAACGGAACCCCTAGACCCGGTGCCGGTGAAACAAGGGAAGCAAAGTGAAGGTAACAGACCCGCTTAAACCAGCAGCTCCACCGTGAGTTATTGCTACACCAAAAAAAAATAAAAATAAAAAAAAAAACATGTCCCCAGATTTCATTTTAAAAATCTGGTCACCTTTTTCTAAATAGGTGCTAGGATTAGGTAGATTTATTTCTGGCTCACTGTGTTCAGTGGAGCTGTGTATTTGTTGTTTGGTAACTAGCTTGTCTCACTGTATTCAGTGTGGCTGCAATTGCTGGGCTAAGCAAATTTAGTTCTAGCTCACTTTAACCAGTGCAGCTGCATGTGGTTAGTTATGTCTGTTCAGTGTTTCAGCTGCTGCTGGTTTGATTGCTTCCTCTGCTTTCCAGAGAACAGTGTTCCTGTGACAAGTAAATGCTGCCACAGAATAATATGAGAATAAACGGTGTGATTTGTATTGTAGTTTTGCAGGTATATGTTTCTAGTGTACAGGACATGTGCTTTTTGCAGTCCATTACTGAAATATTATTCAGATGCATATGAGACTATATGTACACAGTTTTATGTATGTTTGCTGCATTTTATGATTGTTTTGTTCAGTTGCACCCTGTTCCCCCAGGGCAATGTATGTCCCATGTGTCTTGCAGCTGCCATCTATTAAACACCCCAATTTCACCTGCCCTTATCGCAATGTGGAACTTATTCATCATATGCATAGTTCCCAACATTTTGAGATGGGAATTGGGGACGCCTATTAGCAAACGTATGTAGGTAAAGGACATGCCTCCTGCCACACCCCCTTAAAGGAAAATTAACCAAAAAAAAGTTAATTAAAACCACAAGGGCTTTTTTTTTTTACCACTACTATTCCTTTATATTGGCTTTTAAAATTTACAATGTAGAATTTGGATGAAAGGTTTTGCACAGGGAAACACTTTTTGGAAGATAAAAAGTGCATTTTATATACAACTATATAGATCAGACAAAAATGAGGGACAAATGAGGGGGGAAGAGGAACAGAGGGACATTTCTCCAAATCAGGGACAGTCCCTCAAAATCAGTGACAGTTGGAAGCTATGATCATATGTGCAACAAAACTGGCGCCCAACGTGGGACTTGGGTGAATAGAGCGCAGAAAAGTCACAGAAGTGATCGCTGCATGTAAAACAGTGAGCCCAGAGTGGGGATAGCTTGTCTGCAAAGGGGAACAGAGACAATGAATAAATCTAAAAATTTACAAATTTCCAAAAAAGCCTATTATAATATTGTAACAACTTATCCTTTTGAGATGGTTTCCATTGACTTTCTGCACCTTAAAACATCTAAAGGTGGATATGAGTATCCACGGAGTATCTTAGCGGTAATAGACCATTTTACAAGATTTGTTCAGGCTTATGCAACCAAGAAAAGGTCAGCAAAAACTGTTGCAGATAAACTATTCAATGATTTTGTCTTGAAATCTCAATTTCCAACCATAATTCACCATGATATGAGTAGAGAGCTTGAGAATCAATTGTTTTTGGCATTGGGGGAAGCGCTGCCACATCCAAAACTCTCATGCAACTCCATGCCACCCAGTAGGCAATGGACAGGTTGAAAGATTCAATCGTACTCTATTATCCATGCTTCGTACCTTGCCACCAGTATCAAAAATGGATTGGAAAAGTCCACTTGCAAAGGTAGTACATGCCTATAATTGTACTCGGAGTAAAGCTAAGATATTCTCCTTTTTATTACTGTTTAGAAGATGTCCTCGACTACCCATTGACAGTATGTTTGAAACTCCAGTCATGGAAAAATACAAAACACACTCTGAATATGTGAACACATGGACAAAGAGAAAGACTGAAGCTTATGAAGTTGCTTCAAAAACAGCTACTCAAGCTGCACAAAGAGAAAAATAACACAATGACCAGAAAGTTCATGGTACTGAACTAATACCTGGTAGTCCAGGAAAATTGAGATCCTATAAGATGTAAGATAACATATATGTTCTTAAAAGGAAGTGTGAAGATAGTCCAGTGTATGAAGTCAAACCAGAGACTGGAAAAGGTAGAACAAGAATCCTACACCGCAGTTTATTGCCATGTGAATATTTACCTGTAGACCAAGGTCAGATAATGCCAGAAAGACCCAGTACATAAAGACAAGAAAAATTTTGAAGTACAAGACAGCTCACACAGATCTCTGAAGATTAGGGATGAGCCGAACACCCCCCCGGTTCGCACCATAACCTGCGAACGGACCGAAAGTTTGCGCAAACTTTAGAACCCCATGAAAGGAAATGGGACTCGAACATTCAAAATCAATAGTGCTCATTTTAAAGGCTAATATGCACGTTATTGTCCTAAAAAGGGTTTGGGGACCTGGGTCCTGCCCCAGGGGACATGTATCAATGCAAAAAAAAGTTTTAAAAACAGCCGTTTTTTGGGGAGCAGTGATTTTAATGATGCTTAAAGGGAATAAAAGTGAAATATTCCTTTAAATATCGTACCTGGGGGGTGTCTATAGTATGCCTGTAAAGTGGCGCGTGTTTCCTGTGCTTAGAACAGTCCCTGAATAAAATGACATTTGTAAAGGAATAAAAGTAATTTAAAACTGCTTGTGGCTTTAATGTAATGTCGGGTCCCGGCAATATGGATGAAGATCAGAGAGACAAACGGCATGGGTACCCCCCCCCCACTCCATTACCAGGCCCTTTGGGTCTTGTATGGATATTAAGGGGAACCCCGCACCCAATTTAAAAAAAGGAAAGGTGTGGGGCCCCCGGTTCAATTTTGAACTGGTACATTTTTAAAGTGTAGCTCCAGCCAAAAAATCTATTTTTAAGCTTTTTGGAAAACATAGGGAAGTGTTATCACCCCTGTAACATTTGTTTTGTCTTTGCACCTCTTCAAAAGATTTCACCTCACTTTCTGTCCCAATGACAAATGTTTTTTGAAAATTTGGGGTTTTTAGTGAAACAAGGATTGGTGATAAAGCATCAGTGAAGAGGAGACACGTTTTTCCCATATTAACTCTTCCAGGAGAGAATTTCCCTTCCTAGGGGTAGATTTCATCTCACTTCCTGTTGTCTCCTTTCATTTGCAAGTAGGATTCTTTTGTAAGTTGGATGTTTGAAAATAGGGGCCTGCCCTATATACTCTGCAGAAATTGGGCCTTAGGTGTTGGTGTTTCCACAACACTGTAAGCCCTCACAGTTACTCTTGGTGGGCGCAGGAGCAAGCCCTGCTGTGAAATATTAGATCAAGAATTGTGATTACATGCCATTGTTGAACAGTGGTAGAAAAATTGGGCCTTTGGTGTTGGTGGTGTTGTCACAACACTGTAAGCCCTCACAGTTACTCTTGGGCGCAGGAATGGGCCCTGCTGTGAAATATTAGATCAAGAATTGTAATTACATGTCCCTATTGAACAGGGGCAGAAAAATTGGTCCTTAGGCACTTGTGCCACAACACTGCAACCCTTCACAGATGCTATAGTTGGAGCGCAGGAATGAGCCCTGCTGCAAAGTATTGCAGAAAAAATTGTAATTACACACCCCTGTTAAACAGGGGCAGAAAAATTGGGCCTTGGCCACTAGTGGCGGTGCCTAGAACCAAAAATGTTCTTACAAGCTATCAGCATGAAAATTGAGGAGGAAGAGGATTGTCACTCAGCATAACAGGATAGTCACTCAGCATCAGCATAAGCAGTCTTGAAGGGATCTCACATTAAAAAAAAAAAATCAATAGGTTACATCAGCATCAGGTGCTTGGTAGCTGGTGATCCAAGACTGATTCATTTTTATGAAGGCCAGCCGATCGACCGATTCGGTGGACAGGTGCACCCTTCGATCGGTTACAAAGCCTCCAGCAGCACTAAATGTGCGTTCCGAAAGAACGCTGGATGCAGGACAGGCCAGTAGCTAAATTGCATACAAGCTCTGGCCAGTGATCCATCCTCAAGACCCAGTAACCCAGAGGATTTTCGGTGGGAAAGGTGTCCAAGTCTGATCTTGCCCCTAGGTGATCCTGCACCATGTGAATCAGACGCTGGCGATGGTTGCTGGAACCGATCAGACCTTGGGGCTGCGGACTAAAAAATTGCCTAAATGCATCGGTCAGACGGCCACCTTCTCCACCACTCCTTCTGTGACTGACCGAAGTCTCAGCAACATGTTGTCCAGGAGGACCAGGAAATTGTAACCTCCCAGGCTCTGGAAACGCGTTGCACAAACCTTTCTGCAAGGCCTCTCGAAGATGTTTCATCCTCTGCTCCCTCTGCAATGGCAAGATAAGGTCCGCAACCTTACCCTTGTAACGTGGATCAAGGAGGGTTGCCAGCCAATAATCATCCCTGCCCTTGATACCACGAATACGAGGATCCTTCCGCAGGCTTTGCAGGATCAGGGAGGCCATGCAGGGTACGTTTGCTGAGGCATTGGGTCCAGAGTCCTCTGGGTCACTAAGGACGACATGATCCGCAACAAGTCCATGGGTTTCTTCGGACTGTAAATGATCCCTTGAAGACTGCTGCTGATGCTGAGTGCCAGGCTCCACCTCAATGCTGACACAATCCTCCTCCTCCTCATCCTCTTCCTGTGTGATCGGCGGGCACGCAGGAATACTGTCTGGATAAAGGTGGCCTTGAGAGGTAAGGAAGTCCTCCTCTTCCTCCCTCTGTTCTGCCTCAAGTGCCCTGTCCATTATTCCATGCAGCGTGTGCTCCAACAGGTGGACAAGAGGGACAGTGTCACTGATGCATGCACTGTCACTGCTCACCATCCTCGTGGCCTCCTCAAATGGTGACAGGACAGTGCATGCATCCCTGATCATAGCCCACTGGCGTGGAGAAAAAAACGAGCTCCCCTGACCCTGTCCTGGTGCCATAGTCTCATAGGTACTCATTGATGGTACTCTGCTCTGCTGCATGTGCAGCCGCTACAGCATGGCTAATGTTGAGTTCCACCTGGTGGGCATGTCACACATTAGGCAGTTCTTGGGCAGGTTAAATTCCTTTTGGAGGTCAGTCAGCCGAGCACTGGCATTATGTGACCTGCGGAAATGCATACAGACTTTCCTGGCCTGCCTCAGGGCATCCTGTAAGCCCGGGTACCTGCCCAAGAACCGCTGCACCACCAAGTTAAGGACATGAGCCAAACAGGGCACATGTGTCAGTTGTCACTGTTGGAGGGCGGAGAGGAGGTTGGTGCCATTGTCACAAACCACCATACCTGGCTTAAGCTGGTGTGGCGTCAACCACCTCTGAACCAGCCCCTGCAGAGCTGACAGAATCTTTGCCCCAGTGGGGCTCCTGTCCCCCAAGCACACCAGCTCAAGCACCACATGGCAATTTTTTGCCTGCGTACTTGCGTAGCCCCTTGAACGCCTACAGAGCACCACCGGTTCCGAGGACAAATCAGCACAGGAAGAGGCCATGGAGGAAGAAGAAGAGGAGGGGGTGGAGGAGAGAGGAGTGGCAGAATCACCACTAGTAGAATTTTGGGGGCGTGGTGGCGGAACAACTTCCAACACTACTGCACCCTGTCCTGCATCCTTCCCAGCTGCCAGAAGAGTCACCCAGTGCGCAGTGAAAGATAGGTAACCTCCCTGTCCATACCTGCTGGACCATGAGTCAGCGGTAATATGCACCTTACCGCTGATCGCCCTGTCCAGTGAGGCCAAAACATTGCCTTCCACATGCCGGTAGAGAGCCGGAATCGCCTTCCGCGAGAAAAAGTGGTGTTTGGGAACCTGAGGAACCGTACATTCCACAAACTCATGGAAGGGGGCAGAGTCTACCAACTGAAAAGGCAGCAGTTGAAGTGCTAGCAATTTAGCCAAGCTAGCATTCAACCGCTGGGTATTTGGATGGCTGGGAGCGAACTTCTTTCGACAGTGCAGCAGCTGGGGCAGGGAAATTTGCCTGGTACAATCTGACGTCGGTGTACCGATAGCAGATTGCCCGCAAGTACTTGGCTGTGACACACCTAATTCTACACCTTATTGTGAGTACCCTCCTGGAGGGAAGTTTTCATATATTTTAAACAAATCCCTACTGTATTACACTATGGAGCTTTTTTCTTTCTTGTATGTGAGACTATCTGATGACATCTGAGAGTGGTCGAGTTTATACCAGCATACCCTGTATGAGCCCAAGGGGTGGCTCCAATGCGTGTTTAGACACCGTTTAATTACCGTGTCACACGCTCAGAGGTGAGCGCAAGCACAAGTGGGGGGTCACAGGAGAGCACTGAAGCATGCTGGATTGTGAACACCATTAAGGAGGAGCATGAGGAACACTGTTTTTTGTGGACACCACTTACTTGCACTTTATGTGTTCATATCAATGAATTGAACTTTTTAAATGTGGACACTGGATTTTACACTTTGATCTTATATTTATAACCACGTATATATATTGTTTTTTTTGCATGTTGCACTTTATGGGATACTTTTATATAAGGATTGTATTCATTCTATAATTTATATATTACTAGCATTTTTTTTTTTATATTGAAATTTTGTAGTATAGTTTTACACTATATATGCACCTCCCAACTATTGGGATATATCTGTTTTTTCAGCGCAGGCACGTTTATTTATATTTTTTAATTCTACACCTTCATTCCTCTCAGTGCAGGTTTCAGAGAGGACTGAAGGTATAGTGGGGTTGGAGATCCCAGCTGATGAGGAGCAAGGAGAGGTATGCTTTGTTCTTTGGTGTGGGTCTTTTATGTACGCTTGCCAACAAACTCCTTGGCAGGTCGATATATGTCTGGTCAAGCATGTGGTGCCCAAGCGAGTGATGTTTTGGCCACGCGAGATACGCTTGAGACATATGTTGCAAATAGCAGCAGTGGGATCTGATGCACTCGTCTCAAAAAAGGCCCACACCAAAGAACCTTTGAAATAATGCGCAGAGACAGCAGCGACCTGCACATGCGGAGCTCTGTGGTGTGATGCAGTCGGTGTGCTGCCCTTAAGCTGGCCCCTGGAGGGCATCCTGCCTCATTGGAGATGTGCCTCCTCCTTCTCCTCTCTCCTATCAGGCACCCACATGGAGTCAGAGACCTCATCATCCCCTCCCTCCTCATCACTGGAGCAAAGCTGGCAGTATGCTGCAGCTGGGGGAACATGACTGCCAGATTGCTGTCCTTCTTGGGAACCCCCTCTCTCTGGGCTCATGTTACTGCCTTCCTGTAGCTGGGTACCATCATCAGAGCCTTCAAAACCCTGGGCATCCTCCTGGAGCATGTACCCAACACTGTGGTCAAACAGTTGCGGGGAATTCTCAGGAGGACATGGTGGGGCTAGGGAAGGAGTGACTGATGCCATTGAGCAGAGGGAAGCTGCTTTGCCAGACAAAGTACCTTGAGCCTAGGTGAGAGAGGATGAGGAGGATGAGGATGGCTTGGTCATCCACTCTACCAAGTCTTCCACATGTTGCGGCTCAACACGGCCAGCTGACGAAAAAAAGGACAAGCGTGTCCCACGGCCACGTGCTGATGAGGATGCACCATCTCCACGACCAGCACTGTTGCCTCTAGACACAGAGCCTGCTTGCCCTCTTTTATTGGCTTGTGACTGTCTGCCTCTCCTTGTTGGCCTTCCAGACATACTAATGGCCTGCAGTGAGATGTAGCTGCACAAAGTTTGGATGTATATATATATATATATATATATACCGATACTGCAGCTAGCAGAATCAACTGCCTGCCTGCAGTATTATTAGTATGAGAACACCAGCAATTGTCTTCAGGTAGCTTTAGGTGCACACTGTGCAGAGGACAGAGTACACTAACTGTAAATACTGCAGCTGCCTGCCTGTGGTACTAATAGGATCAGAAAAACACCAGCAATTTTCTTCAGGTAGCTTTAGGTGCACATGCAAAGCACACAGTACACTAACTGTAAATACTACAGCTGCCTACCTGTGGTATTAATAGGATCAGAACAACAGCAATTGTCTTCAGGTAGCTTTAGGTGCACACTGTGCAGAGGACACAGTACACTAACTGTAAATACTGCAGCTGCCTGCCTGTGGTACTAATAGGATCAGAAGAACACCACCAATTTTCTTCAGGTAGCTTTAGGTGCACATTGTGCAGAGGACACAGTACACTAACTGTAAATACTGAAGCTGCCTGCCTGTGGTACTAATAGGATCAGAAGAACACCACCAATTTTCTTCAGGTAGCTTTAGGTGCACACTGTGCAGAGGACACAGTACACTAACTGTAAATACTGTAGCTGCCTGCCTGTGGTACTAATAGGATCAGAAGAACACCACCAATTTTCTTCAGGTAGCTTTAGGTGCACACTGTGCAAAACACACAGTACACTAACTGTAAATACTGTAAATACTGTAAAAACACCTGCCTGCCTGTCAGTAGGAAGAGAATAACAAGAACGGATCTAGCTAAACTGAGTACAGTGTATGTGTGTGTATATATATATATATATATATATATATTCAACACCTAGGATACATATATATACACAATACACTGTAAGTGCAGATAACTGACTCGCCTGTCTACTCTATCTAACTTTAATCAAATGACACTGTCTCTCTGTCTATCTTTCTCCGGCGCAACACACTACACAAGTCCGCCACGCAGGCGGCCTTATAAAGTGTAGGGCGTGTACCTAACCCCCTGAGCCATAATTGGCCAAAGCCACCTTGGCTTTGGCCAATTATGGCTCTGTGTACAGACGGTGCTGTGATTGGCCAAGCATGCGGGTCATAGTGCATGCTTGGCCAATCATCAGCCAGCAATGCACTGTGATGCTGCAGTGAATTATGGGCCGTGACACGCCACTCAAATTTTGCGCTAACTGCCTATAACGTTCGCAATTCGAAGAATGGTCGAACAGGCGATGTTCGAGTTGAACATGGTTTCGACTTGAACTCGAAGCTCATCCCTACTGAAGATGACTCAGAAAATGAATTTGACAGTGAACAAGAGCATTGGAAAGCTTTCATTCCTGTAAGTGACCACACAAATGCAAACACAACAGATTTGAATCCAGAAGCTGAAGAGTTCAACCCCTGTCATTTAGAAACAAGTGAGTATGCTACAGAGACAGCTACAGAAGACGATCCTGTAGGTGAAATTGAACAAACTGAATGTTCATAAAGAAACATAGAAGATGAGATTTCATCACCAGAAAACTCAGTAGAGTGTTGAAAAAATAAACAAGGTATAAAAAAACAAGTGCTTGTTACACCATAAGTTCAGTGCTTATTACACCATACATAGTGTCCTAATAAACATCAAAAGTGCTTAGTGCTCAATATAAAGTGTCCTGCCTATCTGAATAAATGAATTAATAATAATAAATAATGAAAAAGTTCTATTTAGCACTGTAAATAGTGCGTGCAGGTAACGTCCAACAGTGATAATAAACAATGCGTGCAGGTGGTGTCCAGCTGTGAGATCAATACAACATCATGGCGGAGATATCTTGAGTGCTGCAAAACATGCTCCGGTGCACCTTCGTGACGCCCTTAAGCTAATGTGCTCACCTCAGAGCGTGTGACTCAGCTGCTACCCTGAGTCCAAACATGCTTTCGAGCCACCCCTGGGCTCAGTCTCAGTGTCTGCTGCACTCCTCCAGCTGGAAACAGTGTGGCTTTTGTTGCTGTGTTGGGTAATGTCAGTGTGCCTGACACAGCAACAAAAGCCACACTGTTTCCAGCTGGAGGAGTGCAGCAGACACTGAGACTGAGCCCAGAACACTGCTTGAACACCAGGTGGAAAAGAAAATAATGTAACTTGTTTCTGGTGGGAGCTTGTTTCAGTTGCACCCTGTTCCCCCAGAGTAATGTATGTGTGTCTTGCAGGTAAGAAATATCAAATCCAGGGCCATAACTAGTACTAAAATAATTTAGTATAATGTTCTTGTGACAAATAAATGCTGCCACATGGGTAATATGAGAACAAACTGTGTGATTTTTATTGTAGTTTTGCAGGTACAGTGGGGACAGAAAGTATTCAGACCCCCTTACATTTTTCACTTTGTTATATTGTAGCCATTTGCTAAAATCATTTAAGTTCATTTTTTTCCCTCATTAATGTACACACAGCACCCCATATTGACAGAAAAACACAGAATTGTTGACATTTTTGCAGATTTATTAAAAAAGAAAAACTGAAATATCACATGGTCCTAAGTATTCAGACCCTTTGCTCAGTATTTAGTAGAAGCACCCTTTTGATCTAATACAGCCATAAGTCTTTTTGGGAAAGATGCAACAAGTTTTTCACACCTGGATTTGGGGATCCTCTGCCATTCCTCCTTGCAGATCCACTCCAGTTCTGTCAGGTTGGATGGTAAACATTGGTAGACAGCCATTTTTAGGTCTCTCCAGAGATGCTCAATTGGGTTTAAGTCAGGGCTCTGGCTGGGTCATTCAAGAACAGTCACAGAGTTGTTGTGAAGCCACTCCTTCATTATTTTAGCTGTGTGCTTAGGGTTATAGTCTTGTTTGAAGGTAAACCATCGGCCCAGTCTGAGGTCCTGAGCACTCTGGAGAAGGTTTTCGTCCAGGATATCCCTGTAGTTGGCCGCATTCATCTTTCCCTCAATTGCAACCAGTCCTCCTGTCCCTGCAGCTGAAAACACCCCCACAGCATAATGCTGCCACCACAATGCTTGACTGTTGGGACTGTATTGGACAGGTGATGAGCAGTGCCTGTTTTTCTCCGCACATACTGCTTAGAATTAAGGCCAAAACATTCTATCTTGGTCTCATCAGACCAAAAAATCATATTTCTCACCATCTTGGAGTCCTTCAGGTGTTTTTTTAGCACACTCCATGCGGGCTTTCATGTGTCTTGCACTGAGGAGAGGCTTCTGTCGGCCACTCTGCCATAAAGCCCCAACTGGTGGAGGGCTGCAGTGATGATTGACCTTATACAACTTTCTCCCATCTCCCGACTGCATCTCTGGAGCTCAGCCACAGTGATCTTTGGGTTCTTCTTTACCTCTCTCACCAAGGCTCTTCTCCCCCCATAGCTCAGCTTGGCCGGCTGGCCAGCTCTAGGAAGGGTTCTGGTCGTCCCAAACGTCTTCCATTTAAGGATTATGGAGGCCACTGTGCTCTTAGGAACCTTAAGTGCAGTAGAAATTTTTTTGTAACCTTCGCCAGATCTGTGCCTTGCCACAATTCTGTCTCTGAGCTCTTCAGGCAGTTCCTTTGACCTCATGATTCTCATTTGCTCTGACATGCACCGTGAGCTGTAAGGTCTTATAAAGACAGGTGTGCGGCTTTCCTAATCAAGTCCAATCAGTATATTCAAACACAGCTGGACTCAAATGAAGGTGTAGAACCATCTCAAGGATGATCAGAAGAAATGGACAGCACCTGAGTTAAATATATGAGTGTCACAGCAAAGGGTCTGAATACTTAGGACCATGTGATATTTCAGTTTTCCTTTTTTAATAAATCTGCAAAAATGTCAACAATTCTGTGTTTTTCTGTCAATATGGGGTGCTGTGTGTACATTAACGAGGAAAAAAAATGAACTTAAATGATTTTAGCAAATGGCTGCAATATAACAAAGAGTGATATTTAAGGGGGTCTGAATACTTTCCGTCCCCATTGTAGATGTTTCTAGTGTACAGGACATATGCGTTTTGCAATCCATTACTGAAATGTTATTCAGATGCATATGAGACTATATGTGTGTAGTGATGTGATCATTTCTTTGCCCATTTACCAAGTGTATGCTCTTGTTATGCAGTGTTTGTTTGCCCTTTTCCAATATGGTTGCTATGCTCTCTCTCTGACCAAGGATGAGGTCATCAAGAAGAGCAGATGATGGCAAGGGGTTTTGTGGGTAAGTGGGTGTGGAGAGAGACAAGTGGAGAGAGAACAGTGAATTCCTGCTAAGAGAACACAGAATGCAGCAGATTCACCTCACTGAGAGATACATAGAGACGGTTGATGATTTCATGTTCCTGATTGGAAAATACCTTATGTTGGACGGTTCACTGAATGTTATTTCTTCAATACATGGACTTTCAAATACAATGCTGTGTGGATTACTGTCTATGTGAAGATATATTTCTCAATTGTGATTTCACTTGTTATTCACAAGCCCCAATTTAGTGGAGGCACTGTGCTTGTTAAAGATCCTGTCCTGATTACACAAATTATGAAGACTCTGCTCCTAAATACTATGCAGGTGGCGCCATCATACCTCAGTAGCCGCAGAGAGAGAGAAAAAAAGTTCTACATGTGCACAGTTTTATGTATGTTTGCTGCATTTTATGATTGTTTTGTTCAGTTACACCCTGTTCCCCCAGGGTAATGTATGTCCCATGTGTCTTGCAGCTGCAATCTATTAAACACCCCAGTTTCCCCCGCCCTTATCGCACTGTGGAATTTATTTCATCATATGTGCAACACATGGATGTTGGGGGGCAGCAACCAACTTTTCTAGGACATTTGTGAGTACAGATTGCTGTGAGAAATCTTAGAGATGTTTGGGCTACTGCCACCCCCCTGGCTGTGTGTTTGTGTAAAGGGGTGGCTGATGTCCTGAAGAGCTCAGTTTTTCTAGTTCTTTGTGAAGGAACTCAGCTGTGATCGCTCATAGAAAGAAGCTTGTGTGCTTTTTAAGGAGAAGTATAGCCAAAGCTCATTTAGCTGTACTTCTCCTGTGGATCACAGGAGTGCAATTTGTTTTGCACTCCTATAACCCATTTTCAACAGAGAGCAGGCTGAAGTCTGCTCTCTGCTGACGTCACAAAAGTCAGTCCAGGGGCCACGTCATTACGACAATGGAAGTCGGGATCTGCCAGGTCCCTGGACCAACATCTGGCTCAGCCTCAGCGAGCAACTGAGAGCCTGAGCCAGCCGCTCTGCCTCCTCAACAGCTCCACGCTCCAATGAGCAAGGAGGGGGCAGAGCAGAGAACTACTTACTGACATCTGCTCACGGAGCTATCAGAACTGAGCAATCAGTGGTATTCGATCGTTCAGTTCTCAGTGCAGAGGCGCCCGGGAACAGATGCAGCATCGGACTGATCTGCATCCACCTAGGTAAGTATGAATCTGGAAAAAACAAACAAAACCATACTTCTCTTTTAACTGCTTCTACTACAGTACAAAGTCCACAGTTTGCTTTTGCAATGACTATTGCTTCAACTCTACAGAAGGAAGTTTGCTGTCCTCATCTTGTACATAGTTCTTTTAGGAATATCCCACTCAAATTCCCCATCCCTATCCAAGTTAACGCAAAATGAAAAACACCAAAGAGAACACCCCTAGACTTTGTAATTGAACCAAAGAGTCACTGTGATTGTGTGCCTGACTGTGGGGTAATTACCAGGAAAAGGAATCCCGAGCAATTTCCAGTGGCTCCTTCAGGTGTAGCGCTTCACTTATATTGGTCCAAGCTACGTAATAGAACCCATTACCTGGAGTTCAACTTTGAGCTAAAAATGTAGTGTTTCTCTTTTGTCATGATTGCAAAACAATAAAGTTTAGCAAAACAGCAGCCTGGAGATTGTGACAGCTGGAAGAGCCCGGGAAGTATTCAGCTGTCACATAAATTAGAGGGCACTGCCCTCTAACACAGTACTATGTTTTCTGCAGCCCGTGTTTGTCATTTATTTAATCTTTTTTTATATTTCTTTGATTTTACTGCTTCCACAACATTAAAGCTCGTTGGTATTTAGCATCCCCTAAACACAAATTATAAATATTTTTCAAGCTCTGACTAACTCTGTATTTTCGTTGATGCCCTACTGAAAGCAGCCTGTGGTGTTTCGAAGCCCACAACCCTGGGTGACAGAACTGTGTTATTTCATTACCACAGCAATAAGCATTAGCATAGAGTGATACTCCCATTAGCCTTGCGGCATACTGAATGCTGGAAAACACTTTGAAATAAACTTGACAGTACAGACAGGCTAAATATAAGGGTGTTTTATTCTCGCTCTGGAAGTTTTATTTGGTAACAGACAGATCTCAGTTGCTTGAGGTTTTATTAAGATTATGTGAACTTGCTTGTTTGGAAACAGGTTAGTATGACACCAGGAAAAAGTCTTGTACAATTGCTATAAAAGAACTAATGTACAAAGAAGTGTTCTATAGTTGTTTACTAATTTTTAGTAAACTTTAAAGCGTAGCTATGCTCAAAATGTAAAATCATTATACAGTGTTCATTTCTACATTGTATTTCAATTTTTTCCAGCCTACCCCTATTAATCTGAATGACCTTGAGGTTTGTACACTTACTCTATGTTGTGAAGATTCCCACAAAAATGTACTCTCTTGAATTCTGTGACACATGTGTAGGCAGGTTGCTTACATGGTGCATGTTTTCTGTTAGCAAGTGAGACAGGCTGCCAAGGCTGGAAGGGGTTAAACCTTTCTCTGCAGTTCCCAGGCTTTTTGAACTCTGCCCTCTCCACTGTGCTGTAAATAAAAGGGCGAAGGGCTCTGCACACAGAGAGCTGCTACATGGAAAGAAGACCAGACAAGCCTAAAGATGTCATCTCCAGCTACTTCGGGGACTCTCTGAACAGACATGCTGTTGGTCTGCTGCATCTTACAGTCCATTGAAGGCACCAAAGGTCTGGAGGACAGCCAGGACATGGAACATGCCAGCTATGGACTGTCTGTAAAGGTATGCCTGGGTAGTCAAATAGTTGTAGATAGGGTCAGGATATGGACATTGTTCATGTTGGACTTTACTAAGGAGCTCTGACTTTAGTAAAGTTGCATTAACTGTTCTGAGCCTGGTCTGAAGTCACTTAAAAGTAATGAGTTATGTCAAGGAGATGTCTTGTTCCCTCCCCATGTCATGTGGACTCACGTGGGTGGGGTCTCCTTGGATGGGCACTTGGCCATCATTGATAGTCTCCTTGCGGTGGGTGCATGGAGGGAGTTACGCCTGTTCTGTCTTGCTGTGCTTTAAGACTATATCCTCTGCCCACTATGTTAGCAGTATAGTCAGTGCTTATCTGGTACTCCAAATGGAGTAATCCTTAGGGGTATAGTCTGTGGCTGTAATAGCTGGATGGTGATGTATCCATAGGTTGGGTGGTTGGAAAAGAAAGGGGTATTAAGGGTTAAAAAGGAAGATAGCTATCCTCCAGGGTGTGTCCAGAACTCTGCAAAATATGTAAGGAAAAAACAGGGAGGGGGAGGCGCCGACCTGAGTCTAGTATTACGATGACTTTATTAGGATAAGATTAGAAACACTTACAAGATGATAGAAGATGCATGCTCATCAAAGTAAAGTGCAGTCCTGGCATTCCGCATGGCTCTGTGGGTCCCACCACTGGGGCTTGCTCCTAGAGAAACACTGTGATCCATTCCAGCCAGCTGCCTAATCCTTTCCAGCTATCCGGAACATAGGTGGGACCCACAAAACAATGTGGATGCCAGGGCTGCACTTTACTTTGATGAACATGCATCTTCTATCATCTTGTAAGTGTTTTTAATATTATCCTAGTCATCATTTTAAAAAACTACACTTAGGTCGGCGCCTCCCCCTGCATGTTTTTTCCTTATCTGCCCACTCTGTGGGCGGATCCACCCCTTACCTGGCAGAAGGTGTGCTTCAGTCTGCTCCCCAGACTGCGTGATGGTGGCTGTGCCGCTGGGGACCGTCATCAGTCGTGCCGGCTAGTCGCTACACAATGACATAATCAGCCGCTGCATTGGCCAGCGTGGTTTATTTGGTCCACGTGTTCTGGTGAAGTAGGAATGGGGATCAGATTATATGGCCATGGTTAGGTGTGTAGTAGGGCTGATTTAGAATTCCAGCTAAGAAGCCATTCCTATTTACTATGCTAAGAACATTTTGTACGTGACAGGCTGTGGATTGGCAAATGAACACTTCCCCCTTTTAGCAAAACGATCTATGCCTAGCTTAGCACACTTTTCCTGTCCAGGATGTATCAAAGGCCAGTCAGCTGATTAAGGAAGTAACCGCAGAGGCAAGGCTTGTGCAATACTTGTGAAACTATATGCTTTGGTAAGCTGCTTGCATTAGTAGAAGTAGATGAAGGGTCAGAATATTTTGTAAAGGAAATGTATCATCTGTGTGCTTGTGACGTAATGTGATAGAGTTATATGTACAATGAATTTCCTGTAAGGAGGACTCTTTGGCGTGTAGACACGAGTCGGGCCAGGAGTGTTCATTCTTGCTAGCTAGAAGAATGAAATAAAAAACTTGCATACCAGAGTTCGTTGCACAGCAGTCATTACTGTTATTCTCCTACCTCATTTGGTGCATTGGCCGTAAGGGGGGAATATCGGTGTGACCTGTTGAGGCAGGTGGCACTGTTTTCCACCAGACCTACAAGGAATGGTCCGAGAGGCCAGCCCTGTGGGTTATATCGTAGTCTCAAAAGGCGCCTTCTAGAACTGTTATCTAGGAGACTGCGCTGTGTCCCATTTGGTGGCCTGCTGTGGACGACCTTCGTAGCGTCGAAAGGACCTGGGAATCCAAGAAGTAGATAGCTGGAGCTCCAACGGGAACAGGTGAGAGCCTTTTTACTTTTGTTTTTTGGATAACAGTTAAGACAGCCAGCCAGCCTCTCGACGGATCGAGAGAAGGGAAGCCTGATCACCTTCCGAGAGAGACGTCCGTTTAGATGATTGTGCATCTTTCGGACGAATTCTCAGTCAGTCAGTAATTTTTGGGTGGGAATGTCTGGTATGATTGATGTGTGTATGAGACATCACTTTGTGGTGAAGTGACCGTGTCCTCTTTTAAGTGCGTTTTCTGGCTGGGAGACCACGTCCAGGCCACTGACCGAGGGAAGCGTTGTCTATTGTCCCTACCTGTGTCGAGGATTCAGACCCCTTACTGAATTCTCATCATTTACCCTACCCTCTGTGTCTGTCTTGGTGTTTGTTAGGTTATAAGAATGGGTGGGAAACATAGTGTTGAATCTCCCTTACAAACCATGATCTCCAACTTTAAGAAGGGATTTTCAAAGAACCGTAATTTAAAAAAAACTTAGCCCTGAGAAATTGATAACATTGTGTGAGAAAGATTGGCCCTGCTATGGAGCGCGGTGGCCCCCACAGGGAACCCTTGACTTAGAGACCATTGACTGATTATTTGAGAATATTATGTCAGACTTACAGAAACATGACCAAGACGCACCTTCCAGGAGGACTGTTCGTTCGGGTGATTGTGCATCCCTCGAATAAATCCTCAGCCAGCCAGTCAGGAGGAATATCCATCCAGATGATTGTGCATCTCTCGGATAAATCCTCAGTCAGTTAGTCAGTCAGTCAGTCAGCTAGGAGAAAAAGTCCGTATGGATGATTGTGCATCCTTTGGACAAATGGGAGACAGAGACCCGCAGTGGATACAAGCTGCAAAAGAGGAACAGTGCAGAATTATAGTTATGACAAGAGTAGTACCACTGACAAAACAAACAAAACACATATATTCTCAACCCGAAGAGACAGATCAGCCTCCCCCGTATGTAGATGAAAGGACCTCAGATAGAGACAGGTTAGAGCCATGTCCAAATGCCCCGTCCAGTAAACAAGGGGACTCAAGTAGTTGTTCACCTACATCAGATTCAGCAAGTTTGTCAATGCCAAATCTCAGTAAATATATTCCTGACCGTAGCACTCTGGGTATAGGCAGGACAGAAATAGGGAACTCAGTAGTAGTCCATGGGCTCCCAAATCAAGTGTCCACTTCCACTCCGAGAGATCCTGATGCAAATAGCCAGACCCTTGCCCCGCATCCCTTTGAAGCCTGCATACTGCAAGACATCCCGG
Organism: Lithobates clamitans; assembly: GCA_037952925.1. NCBI lineage: Eukaryota > Metazoa > Chordata > Amphibia > Anura > Ranidae > Lithobates > Lithobates clamitans. Next base: position 2,719,806 of record JBBGZY010000131.1, on the reverse strand, counting down.
GACTGTGGGCAGAAGACAACCTACCAGGATTAACCACACACGTTCCCTCAATCCTTATTGAATTAAAATCAGGAGCCACTCCAGTCAGCCTGAAACAGTACCCAGTCCCTCTAAAAGCCCTAGTAGGAAAACAAAAGTACTTAAACAAATTCCTACACTATGGAATTCTAAAACCCTGTCAGTCTCCCTGGAATACACCTCTACTCCCAGTGCAGAAACCTGAAACAGCTCACTGTCATCCTGCTCAAGACCTCCGAGCGGTCAATCAGGCTGTAATGACCATGCACCCAGCGGTCACTAATGAACTGTTACAATTACTGTGGGAGGCAGGTTATAAGGTGTCCCGGAGAAAGGTGAAATTTTGACAAGAGACTGTAAAGTACCTGGGATTCAGAGTATCACAAGGACAGAGACAATTGGGAGAAGGCAGGAAAGAAGTTGTTTGTCAGATTCCCACCCTGACTACCAGACGGCAAGTACGTGAATTCCTGGGGGTGGCAGGATTCTGCTGAATCTGGATACCGGACTTTGCCAAAAAAGCCAGACCCCTCTATGAATCCACAAAGGGGGGAGAAAAGGAACCCTTCCAATGGGGAGAACAGCAAAACAGAGCATTAAGACATTAAGGTCTCCCTAATGCAGACTCTTGCGCTAGGCTTGCCAGATAGCCAAAAAGTCTTCTATTTGTATGTCAGTGAAAAACAAGGAATAGCAGTAGGAGTCCTGGCACAGTACTCTGGGTCTTGGCAGCGCCCTGTAGCATACCTTTCAAAACAACTGGACACTGTAGCTCAGAGATGGCCATCCTGCAGAGGGCCATCGCAGCAACAGCCCTCCTTGTGGTCGAAGCTGACCAGTTGTGATTAGGTCAGGAGACTTATGTCCGAGTCCCTCACCAGGTACAGGCATTAAATGGATTACAAGGGAAATCACTGGTTCACGACCAGTCGAATGGTTAAATATCAAGCTATGCTGTGTGAAAATCCTCGTATCCACTTAGAGACTGTAAACCCTTTGAACCCAGCCACTCTGCTCCCCACCTCACAAGAACCCCTAACTCATGACAGTCTCCGGGTATTGGATATGTAAGCCGACCAGACTTGAAAGACAGCCCCTTGGAAAATCCAAACGTTGAGTACTTTACTGACGGAAGCAGTTTTGTAAAAGATTTTTATCCCCAGATATAGGCCCAGACAATGGCCCTGACTTTGTCCACAAGTGTCTCCAGGAATTAGCAACGGCACCTAAGATTACTTGGAAACTACATACCGCATATAGGCCCCAAAGCTCTGGAAAAGTTGAACGGATGAACCGCACACTCAAGTCACAACTGGCTAAGCTCTGTCAGGAAACCCAAATGGAGTGGACCTTGATGTTGCCCATTGCTTTACTGAGAATTCGGAGTACCCCAACAAAGAGGACAAATCTGTCCCCTTTTGAGGTACTGTATGGTAGGCCCCCACCTATCATTAGAGGGATAAGAGGAGACTTGCATCAGATAGGAGGGGTAGTTAACCATGAACTGATACAGAAACTTGGGGAAAGTATGCAGGACATAGGGAAATGGGTTCAAGAGAAACTTCCCATAAGCTTGTCGAACCCAGTACACCCCTTTAAACCAGGAGATACAGTGTGGGTAAAGGAGTGGAACATAACCCCACTAGGGCCAAAATGGAGAGGTCCTTATATTGTTCTGCTATCTACCCCAACAGCCATTAAGGTAGCCGAGGTGACACCCTGGATACACCACTCCAGGGTAAAGCGAGCTGCTGACCTCACAGACTCCTGGCACAGTACAGTAGACCCCCAAGATCCTTTGAGACTGAGATTGACCAGAGAAATCAGAAGGAAGAACTCCAGCCCTGTGTTCAGCACACCCCTGGAAGCTGCTGAATTTACGCACGGCAGAAGATAGAAAGACTGCAGCCCTGCGGCCAGCACACCCCTGGAAGCTGCTGGCTCAACGCACGGCGGAAGATAAAGGATATCTACTAAGCTCTGCTCCAACCACAGCCCGGACGCTGGTTGGTCTACGCACAAGCTGAAGCCTGAGGATGTTCATCGGTGTAATGTTTACTAAAATCATTATAATGAGACTGTTGATAGTCATAATAGTGATACTGACCAGGTTAACAGGGGGGGAGAGTATCTCATGTGACCCTTGTATAAAGACTACCAGAGTAGGATCCGTAACTACCAAGATGTTATTGTGGCACTCCCATTATCAATGCAAGGGCACAGAGACTGGTACTTGCATACATAATGGGACTACCTATTCAATGTGCTCCTTTGAAAATCAGATAACCTGTTATGACCCCACTTATGCACCCTATAAAACCTGGCTAACCGTTCGGAGCTTTAGTTCCACCGGTAGGCTGATAAACCGAACACTGATCACTGACCCCAGCACTGCAGCAAGCCTAATCTTTGATGTGTGTGCTGCCATCAACCTCAACCACTTCCCAAGGGGAGGGTGTGGGGGATTGGAATGGGAGAGAGAGTATTTGAGAAATGATAGGTACATCTGTTCAGGTAAACTGGGACCTAGCTGTGCAGGAGAGGAATGGAATTACTGCCCCAACTGGAGGTGTGTTGCCTGGGGAACATGGGGATGAAAAATCAGGATGCCATTCTACAATCTTTAGCTGGTTCATCCAGTTGCACAGTGGGAAGTTGCACCCCTGTGAATTTCACCATACATAACCCTGTCCAGTTTTTAGCACAATGGGGAAATAAGTTTGGAGTTCATATTTATGGTAAAGGATCAGACCCCGGTACAATTGTGTATGTCTCACTAGAAACTGAACTAACAAAGAGTGTTAATCATCAGTTATTTCATTCCTTATATGAAGAGCTAGCCACTGGTATGGAAGTGCCCCCTAGCACAAAGAACCTGTTCATTGAATTAGCAGAAAGTGTGGCTGACAATTTACAAGTCACAGATTGCTATGTGTGTGGAGGAACCAACATGGGAGACCAATGGCCTTGGGAAGCCAGGGAAAAAGATTATGATGTGCCATTCAGTGCCACCTCTGAGCAGCCCCATGAATGAATAAGGTCAGAATGGCACCTGAAAACGTCAATAATTGGGAAATATTGTATAGCCAGGTCGGGTCCCCAGTATAAAACACATGTAGGAGAAATGGCCTGTTTAGGACAACAGTTTTATAATAACACTTCAAAAAGTACATCCTGGTGGAGTGATACAAACGTACCCGTGCCTGACCCACACCCCTTTACCAATTTCACTCATCTAAAAGGGCTATGGGAAAATCTCACCAAAAAGTCTAACTGGAAGGCCCCAGAAAACTTGTACTGGATTTGTGGGAATAAAGCCTATTCAGAGCTCCCCCAAGACTGGTCAGGAGCCTGTGTCTTAGGTACATTAAAACCCTCATTTTTCGAATTATAAGGTTACAGGCTGTATTAGAAATAATTACTAACGAAACTGCTGCTGCCTTAAATTTGCTTGCTAAACAAGGAACTAATTTACGTGCTCATGTGTATCAGAATAGACTTGCCTTGGACTATCTGTTAGCTACTGAGGGTGGTGTCTGTGGAAAATTTAATCTGAGTAATTGTTGCTTAGAAGTGGACAACACAGGAAAAGTAGTTGAGGAAATCACTGGTAGAATGAAAAAATTAGCTCATGTGCCAGTCCAAACATGGGATGGTCTCAATGCTGGTAGCTGGTTCGGAGATTGGGGTTTCCCCAGTGTATATGGGGTAAAGGCTATATTGGGGATCATTGTAATAATACTCATAGCATGTCTGCTGCTGCCCTGTCTGATTCCCCTTGGGACTAGAATGATCCAGAGTTTCATTGAGGCCACCGTAGAAAGAAAGGCTGCGACCCATATTATGGCTATGTGGAAATACCGGCCATTAACCCCCCAAGACTAAATAAAAATCTCAGTAACATTGGAATCTGATCCATTAGAAAGCAGACCTGTATGCTATTTAGTGATGCTTAATCTCGCTCATATTAATCGCTATGATTATGATCAAAGGGGGGAATGAAGTAGGAATGGGGATCAGATTATATGGCCATGGTTAGGTGTGTAGTAGGGCTGATTTAGAATTCCAGCTAAGAAGCCATTCCTATTTACTATGCTAAGAACATTTTGTACGTGACAGGCTGTGGATTGGCAAATGAACACTTCCCCCTTTTAGCAAAACGATCTATGCCTAGCTTAGCACACTTTTCCTGTCCAGGATGTATCAAAGGCCAGTCAGCTGATTAAGGAAGTAACCGCAGAGGCAAGGCTTGTGCAATACTTGTGAAACTATATGCTTTGGTAAGCTGCTTGCATTAGTAGAAGTAGATGAAGGGTCAGAATATTTTGTAAAGGAAATGTATCATCTGTGTGCTTGTGACGTAATGTGATAGAGTTATATGTACAATGAATTTCCTGTAAGGAGGACTCTTTGGCGTGTAGACACGAGTCGGGCCAGGAGTGTTCATTCTTGCTAGCTAGAAGAATGAAATAAAAAACTTGCATACCAGAGTTCGTTGCACAGCAGTCATTACTGTTATTCTCCTACCTCACTGGGAGTGGGGGCATTTTAGGAGGTGTCTGCATTCCCTCATTGCAGCGGCTTCTCTGGAAGGTGATAGGCACCCGGAACATCAGTAGGCAACCTGCTTTATATTTGGTGGCTTGTATTATTGGTCTCAATACATATTAAGAGGCTTTATTCTGTCTCCTTTTGTTCTTAGGTTGATTACATTTGGTGGGGGGGGGGTGTATAAGTACTCCCCACTCCCCTCTTCTTGTTTGTTTCCCCCCCAGTGTGAGTAACTTTACATGTTTAAGAACATTTGTTTTCAATCTCCATCTGTTAAATGGAACTGGGTAAGATTAGTGCCAGCCACTGGACAGTATTTTTCCCTCTATACGCATCATATCATTTTTTGGGGGGTGACTTACCACCTTGATGCCACAGTGTTTCTGCACCTGTGTCCATGGCCATTATACACGTTTAAGTCATTTTATCGCCTTATTTTTACAGGTAAGTCGTTTATTAGTATGTAAGATTTAATTTGTTGCTTAGACTGTACTTACAGTGAGGAAAGAAAAGTATTTGATCTGCCGCTGATTTTGTACGTTTGCCCACTGACAAAGAAATGATCAGTCTATAATATTAATGGTAGGTTTATTTTAACCATGAGATACAGAATAACAACAAAAATATCCAGAAAATAACACATTTCAAAAAAGTTATACCGTATATACTCGTGTATAATGCCGCGTACACACGGTCGGACTTTCCGGCATACTTGGTCCGGCGGACCAGAGTGTGCCGGACAATCCGCCCGTGTGTGGGCGGCGGCGGACTTTTCCGACGGACTTCTTCCCAAAAGCCCGCCGGACCTAGATTTGAAGAAAGTTTCAAATCTTTCCGTCGGACTCAGTTTCGGGCGGAAAGTCCGCTCGTGTGTGTGCTGGTCCGACGGAAAGCCCGCTCGTGTGTAGGCTGGTCCGACAGACCAAATACGACACGAGGGCAGGGTATTGCATCTCGCGCTCGCTGCAATAGGAAAAACAAATCTTCCTATTGCGGCAAGCGCGGGGCATACCAGGCCCTTAGGTCTGGTATGGATTATAAAGGGGAACCCCTACGCCGAAAAAACGGCGTGGGGCCCCCCTAAAATCCATACCAGACCCCGATCCGAGCACGCAGCCTGGCTGGTCAGGAAAGGGGGTGGGGACGAGCGAGCGCCCCCCCCCTCCTGAACCGTACCAGGCCGCATGCCCTCAACATGGGGGGTGGGTGCTTTGGGGGAGGGGGGCGCCCTGCGCCCCCCCCAAAGCACCTTGTCCCCATGTTGATGAGGACAAGGGCCTCTTCCCGACAACCCTGGCCGTTGGTTGTCGGGGTCTGCGGGTGGGGGCTTATCGGAATCTGGGAGCCCCTTTAATAAGGGGGCCCCCAGATCCCGGCCTCCCACCCTATGTAAATGAGTATGGGGTACATGGTACCCCTACCCATTTACCTAGGAAAAAAGTGTAAGTAATAAAACACACTACACAGGTTTTTAAAATATTTTATTAAACAGCTCCGGGGGGGGGGGGATCTTCCTCCGGCTTCGGGGGTCTTCTTCCGGCTTCGGGGGTCCCTCCGCTTCATCTTCTCGAGGCGTCCGGTTGGTTCTTCTCCTCTCTCCGGCCTCTTCTCCCGGTGTCGCAGGTCTTCGGCCGGCCCCTCCGCTGTCTTCATGTAGCTCTATTGCCAGCGGAGGTCCGGACTTCTGGGCTTCTTGGCTTCTCTTCTCTTCTCTTCCCCCAGATGTTGACACGACGCTCTCTCCGGCTGGACTGGTCTCTGAGGGCTGCGTTGTGACTTATATAGGTGGAGACCCCGCCCCCATATGATGTCACAGTCCTTGGGCATGCTGGGACTGTGACGTTTTAGGGGGCGTGGTCGACCACGCCCCCTAAAACGTCACAGTCCCAGCATGCCCAAGGACTGTGACATCATATGGGGGCGGGGTCTCCACCTATATAAGTCACAACGCAGCCCTCAGAGACCAGTCCAGCCGGAGAGAGCGTCGTGTCAACATCTGGGGGAAGAGAAGAGAAGAGAAGAGAAGCCAAGAAGCCAAGAAGCCCAGAAGTCCGGACCTCCGCTGGCAATAGAGCTACATGAAGACAGCGGAGGGGCCGGCCGAAGACCTGCGACACCGGGAGAAGAGGCCGGAGAGTGGAGAAGAACCAACCGGACGCCGGGAGAAGATGAAGCGGAGGGACCCCCGAAGCCGGAAGAAGACCCCCGAAGCCGGAGGAAGATCCCCCCCCCCGGAGCTGTTTAATAAAATATTTTAAAAACCTGTGTAGTGTGTTTTATTACTTACACTTTTTTCCTAGGTAAATGGGTAGGGGTACCATGTACCCCATACTCATTTACATAGGGTGGGGGGCCGGGATCTGGGGGCCCCCTTATTAAAGGGGCTCCCAGATTCCGAAAAGCCCCCGCCCGCAGACCCCGACAACCAACGGCCAGGGTTGTCGGGAAGAGGCCCTTGTCCTCATCAACATGGGGACAAGGTGCTTGGGGGGGGGGCGCAGGGCGCCCCCCTCCCCCAAAGCACCCACCCCCCATGTTGAGGGCATGCGGCCTGGTACGGTTCAGGAGGGGGGGGCGCTCGCTCGTCCCCACCCCCTTTCCTGACCGGCCAGGCTGCGTGCTCGGATCGGGGTCTGGTATGGATTTTAGGGGGGCCCCACGCCGTTTTTTCGGCGTAGGGGTTCCCCTTTATAATCCATACCAGACCTAAGGGCCTGGTATGCCCCTCGACGGGGCTCGCAAGGTGTCAATCTCGCCGATAAAAGCGGCAAGATTGACATCATTTTCTAGTCCCGTCGCACCTGAGTCACGTTCAAAATGAACGGACTTGTCCGTGTGTGGGCAAGTCCGTTCATTCTGAAAGTCCGCCGGAACTCCGGCGAAAGTCCGTCGGAAAGACGGGCGGACTTAGCCCGCCGGAAAGTCCCGGCGTGTGTGGGCAAGTCCGTCCGTTTTAAAGTCCGGCGCACCTGGCGGACAAAGTCCGTCGGAAAGTGTGCCGGACCAAGTAGGATAGAAAGTCCGACCGTGTGTACGCGGCATAAGTCGAATTTTTCAGCCCCTCTTTTGGGGCTGAAAGTGCCCCTTTCGACTTATACACGAGTCACCGCCGTCTGCCTAAATGATCAGCGTGTCATGCAGGCAGACGGCGGCCAGCGTGTGCTGCATAGACTCGGCAGCGGCTCTCACTGTTCAAAAGCCGCGCCTCCTCGTCTTGGATGTTAGGGACAAGAATGTATACCTACACAAGGCTGGAATTGGCTACAAGAATATCGCCAAGCAGCTTGGTGAGAAGGTAACAACAGTTGGTGCGATTATTCGCAAATGGAAGAAACATAAAATAATTGTCAATCTCCCTCGGTCTGGGGCACCATGCAAGATTTCACCTCAGGGAGTTTCAATGATCATGAAAGCGGTGAGGATTCAGCTCAGAACTACACAGGAGTATCTTGTCAATGATCTCAAGGCAGCTGGGACCATAGTCACGAAGAAAACGATTGGTAACACACTACGCGGTGAAGGGCTGAAATCCTGCAGTGCCCACAAGGTCCCCCTGCTCAACAAAGCACATGTACAGGCCCGTATGAAGTTTCCTAATGAACATCTGAATGATTCAGAGGAGAACTGGGTGAAAGTGTTGTGGTCAGATGAGACCAAAATCAAGCTCTTTGGCATCAACTCAACTCACCGTGTTTGGAGGAGGAATGCTGCCTATGACCCCTAGAACACCATTCCCACTGTCAAACATGGAGGTGAAAACATTAGGCTTTGGGGGTGTTTTTCTGCTAAGGCAACAGGATAACTTTACCGCATCAAAGGGACGATGGACAGGGCCATGTATCGTCAAATCTTGGGTGAGAACCCCCTTCCCTCAGCCAGGGCATTGAGAATGGGTCATGGATGTGTATTCCAGCATGACAATGACCCAAAACGCATGACCGAGGCAACAAAGGAGTGGCTCAAGAAGAAGCACATTAAGGTCCTGGAGTGGTCTAGCCTGTCTCCAGAACTTAATCTCTGTTAGGGATGGGCTCAGCCCTTCCTTTGAGCTGGCCACTCAGCTGTTGGCTAATTGCCAGCTCCTATCTCTCCACAGTGACTCACCTGTTGATGATATCCTGCTCGTCAGTCCTGCCTACTTAAGCCGTCCAGCCCAGATGATCTCTGCCTTCGCCTTGGTCAACCTCACAGAGACTAGCTCCTGCGTTCCTGTTAAGGAGGAAAACACAAAAACTGCGCTAGACTTATGGAAAAAAACAAAGGCTGCAACTCAAATGTGGGATATACACAATAAACAGGTAGAGTAAAGGAGATTGCGCCCACAAATTAACATGATTTAACACAGTCCATAACTTCAGTTCTTGATATGCACCACAGTGAGATCACACAAAATGAACAGGTCACGACGGCCTTGGAGACAGAACACTGGGCCGTGAGTGTGTGAGTGCCAGCTTGGGAACAGCATATCTGGAGTACATCTCTGTATGGCCACGACACAGCGAGACGCTCAAGTGATTGCCAATAATATACCAGGTACCAGGCCTCCTGTGTGTGTTCAGCAGCCGTTCTTACAGTCAAGGCCACGGTTGGGTTACAGCCGAACGCTTTATATTGCCTGCTATTCGGTAAGCAGGCAGTTTATATGGTGTTGGGCACATCTTCATTTTGTGTGATCTCACTGTGGTGCATATCAAGAACGGAAGTAATGGACTGTGTTAAATCTTGTTCCTGTTAAAGACTTGCTTGGCTGACATTCCTTCTGGCTCCAGATCCTGGTTGCTGTTCCACTATGCTGTTCCCTGGCTTCCTGACTTTCTGGCTTGTCTGACTATCCGTTCCGGTTACCAAACTTTGCTGTTTTGCTGATTACGTTTGTTCTATTTACTTTTATTATTAAACAAGTGTGATTTCACTGTACATCTGTCTCAGTCTAATCGTGGTTTCTGACAATCCCATAGAAAATATGTGGAGGGAGCTGAAGGTTTGAGTCACCAAACGTCAGCCTCGAAACCTTAATGACTTGGAGAGGATCTGCAAAGGGGAGTGGGACAAAATCCCTCCTGAGATGTGTTCAAACCTGGTGGCCAACTACAAGAAATGTCTGACTTCTGTGATTGCCAACAAGGGTTTTGCCACCAAGAACTAGGGGAAAATTCACTCGTTAAAATGCAAATAATTGTATAACTTTTTTGAAATGCGTTTTCCTGGATTTTTTGTTGTTGTTGTTATTCTGTCTCTCTCTGTTAAAATAAACCTACCATTAAAATTATAGACTGATAATTTCTTTGTCAGAGGGCAAACGTACAAAATCACTGTAGGTGTTGGATATGCTCTATGTCATAAGTATGTGTTCATATGGACACATATGACTCATAAATTATTATTTGAAAGTACATATGCAAATGTAAATACTCCCCTTTCCCTTGGAGTTTATGTATGATCATGGGCTGTTTTGTATTGGGGGTGATGTTTGGCTGGTTTATTCTTGTGTGAATCCTGTTTTGTCCTGTTGTACATCCTGAAGAAATGGAAAGAGAAATGCGTTGATGCACAAGGACCGATTTAACTGTTCATTTCTCTGAAACACTGTTACAGTGATCTGGTATATTACTACTGTCATCATTGTATGCATTTATGCACATTGTTATTAATGCATGTGTTTTACGTGCCCCTTTTTTACTATTGTTTGTTCATCAATAAAATTATATGTTTTTTATACTATTCAGTGTCCCATTTGCCTCTAAAGTCCGACCAAAAAGATTTCTCTTTACTTATTCATATTAAAAGGGGTGCATGAAGGTTAATGGCAATTAAAAGGACTTAGGTCTGTAAAGCACATGTAAGGTATGAAGCTCAGCCACTACAAAGGGTTAACTCAGTAAGACAAGGAGAAGGAATGTCCTTTTTATGAGTAACCAAGCACTAGTTTAAGTCTCAAATCAACCAGTCCTTAAGTAGGGTACCTGGTAAAGGTGACAGGTCCTCCAGTAGTAAGGGGAGCAAAGTATTGTCTCCCTCCCTAGAGTTCAGTTTCCAGTAGCAACCAGAATCAACATAGGTATGGAAGCGAAGGAGTTAATGAGTGTACGCATGAGGTCCGTGCTATGTGCATGGTGGGACTCCATTCTGTTACTCAGAGTAAGGTAACAGAGGTACACTGGACTTGTGGAGTGGGCGCAGGCTCAGAATGTCCCTCCTAATGCAATGCACCAGTTACAGTGTGTAGTGACACGGGACAAGACACTTTTCTTAGGAGCTCTGCACTTTAATTGCATACAGTGTTATGGCTTATCTCTAAGTCAGGGAACTGCTTAATGTTGGTTTGTTCACATGACCCCAATCTCCACCTGGTCCCGGGCATTGATGAGCATGCTCTGCCCTAAAGGTAACCCCTCATACAGGGTGAGTAGACCCTGCCCACTGCCTTGCGTAGCCCAAGAACCCCTGTGGGCCTGCAATATGGAGTAGTTGGCAAGGATATGCCACCGCCCACTATGCGTACGCCCACACGTATTCACTATGCCCTGTGAGTAAGCACTACCGTGTCACACATTTCACAGAGCCTGCTTTATGAACTACAGAGTGCTAAGAGGAGAAGTTTCAGGAGGTGGGGTCAGTACAGGAATCACAGCTTGCAGGCAGCAAGGTACCATGTGATATGTAGTGCTTAGAAATTTAAATTAAACTTCAGAGAAGAAGCTATAATGCATGCAGACAATCCCAGGAAGCTGTGGAAAGAGATGGCCACTAGGGATGAGCCGAACACCTCCCGGTTCAGTTTGCGGCAGAGCATGAGAACAGACCAAAAATTTGTGCGAACACCATTAAAGTCTATGGGACTCGAACATAAAAAATCAAAAGTGCTCATTTTAAAGGCTAATATGCAAGTTATTGTCATAAAAAATGTTTGGGGACCTGGGTCCTGCTCCAGGGACATGTATTAATGCAAAAAAGTTTTAAAAATGGCCGTTTTTTCGGGAGCAGTGATTTTAATAATGCTTAAAGTGAAACAATAAAAGTGTAATATTCCTTTAAATATCGTGCCTGGGGGCTGTCTATAGTATGCCTGTAAAGTGGCGCATTTTTCCGTGTTTAGAACAGTCCCTGCACAAAATGACATTTCTAAAGAAAAAAAAGTCATTTAAAATTGCTGGCGGCTGTATTGTAATGTTGCCCCCTCAGCCCATTACCAGGCTCTTTGGGTCTGGTATGGATATTAAGGTGAACCCCGCACCCAAATTTAAAAAAAAAACAAGATAGGGACCGTAGGGTTGTTCTTAAGTTGAATCTGTTTGTAATTTGGAACAGGTACATTTTGTAAGTATAGCTCCAGACAAAAAATCTATTTGTAAGCTTTTTGGATAACATAGGGGAGGGTTATCATCACCCCTGTAACATTTGTTTTCCTGTCTGTGCCCCTGTTCAGAAGATTTCACCTCACTTTCTGTCCCAATGACAGTTGGATTTTGAAAATTTTGGGTTATTAGGGAAACAAGGATTGGTGATAAAGCATCAGTGAGGAGACACCTTTTTCCCATAACTTTTACAGCAGAGAATTTCCCTTCCTAGGGGTAGATTTCCTCTCACTTCCTGTTGTCTCCCTCCGTTTGTAAGTAGGAGTCATTTGTAAGTCGGATGTTTGAAAATAGGGGACCACCTGTATATACTATACGGCCTGCCCTATACACTCTGTAGAAAATTGGGCCTTAGGTGTTGGTGGTACGAGAACACTGTAAGCTCTCACAGTTACTCTTGGTGGGCACTGGAACAGGTCCTGCTGCAAAATATTATATCAAGAATTGTAATTACATGCCCCTGTTAAACAGGGGCAGAAAAATTAGGCCTTAGGCGGTGGTGGTGGTACAACACTGTAAAGCCTCACAGATACTTTTGTTGAGCGCAGGAACAGGCCCTGCTGTGAAATATTGGATCAAAAATTTTAATTACGTGCCCCTGTTAGACAGGGGCAGAAAAATTGGGCCTTAGGCACTGGTGGTGGTGCCACAACACTGCAACCCCTCACAGATACTCTTGTTGAGCGCAGGAACGAGCCCTGCTGTTAAATATTTGATCAAATATTGTAATTACGTGCCCCTGTTAAACAGAGGCAGAAAAATTGGGCCTTAGGCAGTGGTGGTGGTGCCACAACACTGCAACCCCTCACAGATACTCTAGTTGAGAGCAGGAACAAGCCCCGCTGTTAAATATTTGATCAAAAATTGTAATTACGTGCCCCTGTTAAACAGGGGCAGAAAAATTGGGCCTTAGGTAGTGGTGGTGGTGGTGCCCCGAACCGAAAATATTCTTAGAAGCTATCATCATGAAAATTGAGGAGGAATAGGATAGTCACTCAGCATAATAGGATAGTCACTCAGCAGATGCAGTCTTCAAGGGATCCCACATCCATAGAAAAATCATTTGGTTACATCAGCATCAGGTGCTTGGTAGCTGGTGATCCAAGACTGATTATTTTTTATGAATGTGAGCTGATCAACAGAGTCTGTGGACAGGCGCACTCTGTGATCGGGTACAAAGCCTCCAGCAGCACTGAATGTGCATTCAGAAAGAACGCTGGATGCAGGACAGGCCAGTAGCTTAACTGCATATTGAGCAAGCTCTGGCCAGTGGTCCATCCTCAAGACCCAGTAACCCAGTGGATGTTCTGGTGGAAAGGTCTTCATGTCTGATCTTGCCCTAGATATTCCTGCACCATGTAATTCAGACGCTGGCAATGGTTGCTGGAACCGATCAGACCTGGGTGCTGAGGACTGAAGAATTGCCCGAAGGCATCGGTCAGCCAGCCACCTTCTCCACTGCTTTCTGTGACTGAATGAAGCTTCAGCAACACGTCCAGCACCAGGAAATTGTAACCTCCCAGGCTCTGGAAACGCATTGCACAAACCTTTCTGCAAGGCTTCCCGAAGATGTTTCATCCTCTGCTCCCTCTGCAAAGGTTGGATAAGTTCTGCAACCTTACCCTTGTAACATGGATCAAGAAGGGTTGCCAGCCAGTAATGATCTCTCTCCTTGATACCATAAATCCGAGGGTCCTTTCGCAGGCTTTGCAGAATCAGGGAGGCCATGCAGCGTAGGTTTGCAGAGGCATTCGATCCTGAGTCCTTTGGGTCACTAAAGATCACATGATCCTCAACCACCTCCCCCCAGCCACGTACAACTCCATGGGTTTCTGGGGACTGAAAACGATCCCTTGAAGACTGCTGCTGAGTGTTATCCTCCACCTCTATGCTGACACAATCCTCCTCCTCCTCCTCCTCCTCCTCTTCTTCTTCCTGTGTGATCGGCGGGCCTGCAGGAATACTAGTATCTGGATAAAGGGGGCCTTGAGAGGTAAAGAAGTTCTCCTCTTCCTCCAGCTGTTCTGCCTCAAGTGCCCTGTCCATTATTCCATGAAGTGTGTGCTCCAACAGGAAGAGAAGAGGGACAGTATCACTGATGCATGCACTGTCACTGCTCACCATCCTCGTGGCCTCTTCAAATGGTGACAGGACAGTGCATGCATCCTTGATCAGTAGCCACTGGCATGGTGAAAAAAAGCCAAACTCCCCTGACCCTGTCCAGGTGCCATACTCACACAGGTACTCATTGATGGCCCTCTGCTGCATGTGCAGCCGCTGCAGCATTGCCAACGTTGAGTTCCACCTGGTGGGCATGTCACAAACGAGGCGGTTCTTGGGCAGGTTGCATTCTCTTTGAATGTCGCTGTCCATGCTTGCTGGACCATGAGTCAGCAGTAATATGCACCTTACTGCTGACCACCCTGTCCAATAAGGCCAAGACATTGCCTTCCACATGCTGGTAGAGAGTCAGAATGGCCTTCCGTGAAAAGAAATGGCGTTTGGGAACCTGCAACTGAGGTACCGCACATTCCACAAATTCACGAAAGGGGGCAGAGTCTACCAGCTGAAAAGGCAGCAGTTGCAGGGCTAGCAATTTGGCCAAGCTAGCATTCAGATGCTGAGCATGTGGATGGCTTAGACCGAATTTCTTTTGATGGTTTAGCAACTGGGGTAGGGAAATTTTGGGAAATTTGCCTGCTAAAATCATATAGAGGTGTACTGATAGCAGATTGGCTGCAAGTAGTTGGGACACCTATTGCTATACCTTCATTCCTCTCAGTGCAGGTTTCTGAGAGGACTGGAGGTATAGTGGGGTTGGAGAACCCAGCTGATGAGGAGCAAGGAGAGGTCCGCCTTGTTCTTTGTTGTGTGACTTTTAAGTGCCGTTGGCAATGGACTGCATGGGAGGTCGTCATATGTCTGGTCAAGCATGTGGTGCCCAAGCGGCTGCTGTTTTGGCCACGCTTGATACACTTCAGACATATGTTGCAAACAGCAATGGTGCGATCTGCTGCACACATGTCAAAAAAGATCCACACCAAGGAACTTTTCAAAATATGTGGGGAGTCAGCAGCGCCCTGCACCTGCTTAGCTCTGCGGTGTGATGCAATAGGGTAGCTGCCCCCTGGAGGACATCCTACCTCGTTGGAGATGTGCCTCCACCTCCTCCTCTCTTCTATCAGGCACCCAAGTTGAGTCAGTGACCTCATCATCCCCTCCCTCCTCATCACTGGAGCAAACTTGGCAGTAGGCTGCATCTGGGGGAACATGACTGCCAGTTTCTTGACCTTCTTGGGCATCCCCTCTCTCTAGGCTGACGTTACTCCCTTCCTCAACCTGGAGCCTTCAAATCGTTGCGCATCCTCCTGCAGCATGTACCCGACACTGTGATTGAATAGTTCGGGGGACTCCTTCGTGCATGATGGTGGGGCTAGGAAAGTAGTGTCTGTTGACATGGAGCCGATGGAATTGGCTGCTTTGGCAAGCAAACTACTCTGAGCCTGGGTGACAGAGGACGAGGACGGCTTTGTTATCCATTCCACCAACTCTTCTGCATGTTGTGGCTCAATAACACGGCCAGCTGCAGGAAAAAACGCCAACCGTGTCCATGACCAGCACTGTCGACTGTAGACACAGAGCCTGCTTGCCCTCTTTTAAAGTGGATGTTAACCCAATGTCATCCTTTCTAAACTACTGCCATAGGGGTTATCTATAAGGATATACATGCCTCCTGCATGTATCTTTACCTGTCAAATGTTTCCCCTCTTTCTGTTATGAGACCCGAAAAACTGCATATTCTGTGGGTGGGTCTGTTGTCTGGAGCTTGGTGGGTGGAGTCGTGATGTCAGTAGATACCCCACCCACCTCTACACTCCCCTTGTCAATATGCATTTTCTCCTGCGTATTTCTTACACTGAACTTCTGCTGAACTTCTGCTATGATCTCTAACATCCAGTGAAAAGACAGGAAAGTAACCACGTGACTTCAGCATGCCAAATCATGCTGAGGTGTGGAACAGCCAATCCTTGCAGAGCTGCTGAAGAAAGCAGTGGGAGGGAATTAAAAAATAATGCATGTGTCTTAGGCTAGTGCACGAGATATGTAAATCACCTGTCACTCACAGCAAGGGGGAGGATTTGACAAAGTTTTTCTCAGTTTGTCAAGATTTATCTCACTGAACAATAAAAGAGGATTGCTCAGAGATGGATTAACTCTGTGTAGCAAGACTGGGCTCAACTGATAGGAAATCTTATAGTCTACAGTAAGTTTAAAAAAAAAAATTCGGGTTTACATCCACTTTAATGGCTTGTGAGCGTCTGCCTCTCGTTGGTGGCCTTCCGGACATGCTGTAAATTTTGTTTCTCAAAAAAACACTACACTGTATTGTGTACTGTGTACACCACCAGGAAAGTAGTAGAAACTGCACTGGGGGTGCACGGTACTGTGTACACCAACAGAAGTGTAATAACAACTATGGGTGCACTGTATGTATTGTGTACTGTGTATACCACCAGAAAAGTAGTAGCACTAGCAACTGCACTACGGGTGCACGGTACTGTGTACACCAAAAGAAGTTTAATAACAACTATGGGTGCACTGTATGTATTGTGTACAGTGTACAGAAAGTAGTAGCAACTGCATTAGGGGTGCACAGTACTGTGTACACCAACAGAAGTATAATAACAACTATGGGTACACTGTATGTATTGTGTACACCACCAGGAAAGTAGTAGCAACTGCACTAGGGGTGCACGGTACTGTGTACACCAACAGAAGAGTAATAACAACTATGGGTGCACTGTATGCATTGTGTACACCACCAGGAAAGTAGTAGCAACTGCACTAGGGGTGCACGGTACTGTGTACACCAACAGAGGTTTAAGAACAACTCTGGGTGCACTGTATGTATTGTGTACACCAGCAGAAAAGAAAGTAGTAGCAACTGCACTAGGGGTACACGGTACTGTGTACGCCAACAGAAGTTTAATAACAACTATGGGTGCATTATATGTATTGTGTACACCACCAGGAAAGTAGTAGCAACTGCACTAGGGGTGCACGGTACTGTGTACGCCAACGGAAGTTAAATAACTACTATGGGTGCATTGTATGTATTGTGTACACCACCAGCGAAGTAGTAGCAACTGCACTAGAGGTGCACAGTACTGTGTACACCAACAGAAGTATAAACACAACTATAGGTACACTGTATGTATTGTGTACACCACCAGGAAAGTAGTAGCAACTGCACTAGGGGTGCACGGTACTGTGCACATCAATAGAAGTATAATAACAACTATGGGTACACTGTATGTATTGTGTACACCACCAGGAAAGTAGTAGCAACTGCACTAGGGGTGCACGGTACTGTGCACATCAATAGAAGTATAATAACAACTATGGGTACACTGTATGTATTGTGTACACCACCAGGAAAGTAGTAGCAACTGCACTAGGGGTGCACGGTACTGTGTACACCAACAGAAGTGTATTAACAACTATGGGTGCACTGTATGCATTGTGTACACCACCAGGAAAGTAGTAGCAACTGCACTAGGGGTGCACGGTACTGTGTACACCAACAGAAGTTTAAGAACAACTCTGGGTGCACTGTATGTATTGTGTACACCAGCAGAAAAGTAGTAGCAACTGCACTAGGGGTACACGGTACTGTGTACGCCAACAGAAGTTTAATAACAACTATGGGTGCATTATATGTATTGTGTACACCACCAGGAAAGTAGTAGCAACTGCACTAGGGGTGCACGGTACTGTGTACGCCAACAGAAGTTAAATAACTACTATGGGTGCATTGTATGTATTGTGTACACCACCAGTGAAGTAGTAGCAACTGCACTAGAGGTGCACAGTACTGTGTACACCAACAGAAGTATAAACACAACTATAGGTACACTGTATGTATTGTGTACACCACCAGGAAAGTAGTAGCAACTGCACTAGGGGTGCACGGTACTGTGCACATCAATAGAAGTATAATAACAACTATGGGTACACTGTATGTATTGTGTACACCACCAGGAAAGTAGTAGCAACTGCACTAGGGGTGCACGGTACTGTGCACATCAATAGAAGTATAATAACAACTATGGGTACACTGTATGTATTGTGTACACCACCAGGAAAGTAGTAGCAACTGCACTAGGGGTGCACAGTACTGTGTACACCAACAGAAGTGTAATAACAACTATGGGTGCACTGTATGCATTGTGTACACCACCAGGAAAGTAGTAGCAACTGCACTAGGGGTGCACGGTACTGTGTACGCCAACGGAAGTTAAATAACTACTATGGGTGCATTGTATGTATTGTGTACACCACCAGCGAAGTAGTAGCAACTGCACTAGAGGTGCACAGTACTGTGTACACCAACAGAAGTATAAACACAACTATAGGTACACTGTATGTATTGTGTACACCACCAGGAAAGTAGTAGCAACTGCACTAGGGGTGCACAGTACTGTGCACATCAATAGAAGTATAATAACAACTATGGGTACACTGTATGTATTGTGTACACCACCAGGAAAGTAGTAGCAACTGCACTAGGGGTGCACTGTACTGTGTACACCAACAGAAGTGTAATAACAACTATGGGTGCACTGTATGTATTGTGTACACCACCAGGAAAGTAGTATATATTAAATACACTGC
Organism: Lithobates clamitans; assembly: GCA_037952925.1. Classification (NCBI taxonomy): domain Eukaryota; kingdom Metazoa; phylum Chordata; class Amphibia; order Anura; family Ranidae; genus Lithobates; species Lithobates clamitans. The sequence continues at coordinate 2,701,207 of JBBGZY010000131.1, read as the reverse complement.
AGCTAACTGAATCACCTGCCTGCCTGAAGTATATTAGAAACAGTACACCAGGAACGGACTGCAGTCAGATCTAGCTAAACTGGATACAGTGGATATATATATATATATATATATATATATATACACACACGAGACTGTCTGTATATATATATATATATATATATATATATATATATATATATATATTAAATACACTGCAGCTAACTGAAAAATCTGCCTGCCTGCTCAATCTAAATGACACTCTCTCTCTCTCCGTCCACGCCATCAACACACTACACGAGGCCAACATGCAGGCGGCCTTATATAGTGTGGAGCGTGGACTTAGTCCACCTGAGCCATGATTGGCCAAAGGCACCCTGCCTTTGGCCAATCATGGCTCTCTTAGCTGAGGGTGCTGTGATTGGCCAAAGCATGCAGGTCATGGTGCATGCTCTGGCCAATCATCATACAGCAATGCACTGTGCTCCTGCAGTGCATTATGGGCTGTTATGCGCCGCTCAAATTTGGCACGAATGGCCCATAATGTTCGGTTTTCGGCGAACAGCCAGTGTTCGAGTCGAACTCATGTTCGAACTGAACAGAAAGCTCATCCCTAATGGCCAGCAGACAAGCAGCACTCACAACATAAAAGGAGATTTTCAAGTAACCTTATATTGGATTGTCAAATATAACTATTGTTAGTGTTGGTATTACAATGCTGATGTTATAAAATTAAAGTGAATGCTGTGACCATAGATTTTTATTTTCAACTATTTAGGAAGCTGGGGCTATTTAGGTAGTTACGGTACTTGAACCGAACTGAACTTTTTTGCATACTTACAGTGCCTTGAAAAACTATTCATACCCCATTGACATTTTCCACATTTTGTCATGTTACAACCAAAAGTGTAAATGTATTTTATTGGGATTTTATGTGATAAACCAACACAAAGTGGCACATAATTGTGAAGAGGAAGGAAATGATAAATGGTTTTCAAAATTTTTTACAAATAAATATCTGAAAAGTGTGGCATGCATTTGTATTCAGCCCCCTTTACTCTGATACCCCTAACTAAAATCTAGTGTACCAATTGCCTTCAGGAGTCAACTAATTAGTAAATAGCGTCCATAATAGTAAATAGTAAATAGCGTGTATAATTTAATTTTAGTATAAATACAACTGTTCTGTGAAGCCCTCAGAGGTTTTTAGAGTACCTTAATGAACAAACCGCATCATGAAGGTCAAAGAACACACCAGACAGGTCAGGGATAAAGTTGTGGAGATGTTTAAAGCAGGGTTAGGTTATAAAAAAAATATCCCAAGCTTTGTACATCTCACAAAGTACTGTTCAATCCATCACCCGAAAATGAAGAGTATGGCACAACTGCAAACGTACCAAGACATGGCCATCCACCTAAACTGACAGGCCGGGCAAGAAGAGCATTAATCAGAGAAGCAGCCAGGAGGCCCATGATAACCATTGAAGAGCTGCAGAGATCCACAGCTAAGGTGGGAGAATCTGTCCACAGGACAACTATTAGTCGTGCACGCATGGAGTGAGGCAGCGATGGCTATCCCATCTACACTTCAGCAATTTTCTCATTTCGTCTTCCAGGACAGCCTCTAAAACATAGGGCTCCCCCCTCCGGGACAGGAAACACGTTCACCCACACAATTAAAAGGCGGTCCTTCAGGCCTTCCCCTTCTGTTTGTGTTTCTTGCCAGACGGGAAGGGAGCATGTTAGGAACCTAGGGGAGCTCCAGGTCTCAGGGCTGTCCTGAGCGAGCCTCTGGCATTGCCTTCTCCTCTGCCTGCAAGCACCCCTCTATCCAGTTAGGGAAGAGTAGGGCTGCTGGTCCCACCACTGCCAGTAGCTTGGAGAAAGCAGGACCCCTGGAGGATGTGGCAGGCCCCCGCCACCATCATGCTGGCTGTGCTCAGCAGCAGCAGATGTTTTCTCTCATGCTGGTAGTTAGCCTGGTAGCCTGGGCTGCCCCCCCCCCCCACACACACACACACCCGTTGGAGAAGAATGATCTGCGGTTTCCAGCCTGTCTGACTTCTTGAAGCTCTTTCGAAACATCTTCGAGGAGCCGGCTCGGGTTTCTTCAGCGGCCAGTGCCCTTTTACGTCTTCGCCAAGAATGTTCTTCAGGGGTCTATATGCTCTTCAGTTTTGTATCCTCACAGCTGAGTTTAACTGGAACAATGAGGCCCTGGTTGCAACCTTTTTACATGGCCTCTTTGACTGAGTAAAAGATGAATTAGTGAGAAGAGCCATCAGTCTGGGCGATGTCATTTCCTTGTGTAACCAGATCGAGATTCGTTTTCAGGAGAGGTGCCTAGAAAAGACACCAGCACTCCCTGGGCCCTGGCCAGTCTAAACTCCCCTCCCTTCATCCCGTGGAGCATCTTCTGCCTGCTGAGGAACCTATGCACCTGGGCCAGACCAGGCTAACCCCTGAAGAACGTGCTAGGAGCAGAACTCTGGGCTTGTGTCTCTATTGTGGGGGGCAAGGGTCATTTTCGTGACTCCTGCTCGCTTCGGTAGTATTTGCGCTTCAACGTGCGCCGGTTCGCACGTTCGATTAATTACTTTTCCGATGCGCACCAATTAATTTATGAACTGGTGCAGTGCCTTCTTCTAAGTAAATCACCCTCCAATGTATTCAATTAAAAAATACAATAGGTAATTAGTGCACCTCCTCAAGGGCCAAATTACCCTGAAGCCAACCTAGTTAGGTGAGTGTGGGTCAGGGTCTCAGCCATCCACATATACTGCCATTGTTCCCCTCTTTCATTCTAGTCTTGGCCCACCTGTGGAGACACCAGGCCCTAGGCTCTACAGTGACAAAAGCAGGCACTGCAGGAGATAAGCTTTTCCTCCTCTAGTCTGAGTTCATTATGTGTGTGCCCAGTAATGCTTCTGCTGCGTCTCCATCTGCCAGTAATGTGAATATTTCCAGCTTGCAAAATTACCAGCAGATATATTACTGACAGAAAATTCTAAGCTCTGCAGGACTCATAAAAGTTGTATAATTTTATGAGCATGTGGTATGTCTATTTTTCATTCATACTTGTTTTCTTTAATTAGTTACATTATGAACAAATGCTTGCTCCTTCCTTTAACAAGTCACTTGGAATGGTACATAGTGATATAATTAAAGTCTATTTTTTTTTAATAAAAGAAAAGGTCATCCTTATGATATGTTCAATGATATTGCACAGAAAGCACTGTTTTCTGCTCTTCTGGCAGTCCCCCGCTGGTACTGTCATCTTCTCCCTTCTCCCTGCTCCAGGTGCATCCTTAGCAAGCCGAGTGCTAAGAAGGCACCCGTGAGTGTGCACTCCAGAGCCAGGCTCTGTGCATCCATGGACACACACAGCATTGGTAAACCACGCCCCTGCTCCCTCCTCACAGGAGTTTTACTGACAGCAGCAGGAGACTTTGGCATCACTGCCCTCAGTTTCTTCTGTGAAAGCAGGAAGTGTGGGGAGCAGTGCTGGAGCTTGATACAGGAGCAGTTAAGGGATAGAGGAGGCTAGGAAAGATAGTGGGGTGTTATTTACCCCTTAATGCAGAGAATGCAGTAAAGGAAGAAAAAACTTTTAGACTGTAGAACTACTATAAATCATACATACCTCACAAACCACTTCTTTCAAGCATTTTCCTACATCTTTAGTGTAAAATATTTTATTTTGGTACCATGCAAACTAACCTTAGTAGATTTTGTAATCGCATTCATTTGTGACCATCTTAAATTGCCTGTAAACCTCTAACATGAGAAATGAACATCCTTCTATAGTGTGTACTTGCCTCAATACAAAGCAATGAGTGTCATTTCTCTCTGATCTCTCTTCCCTCTCTCTCTGCTATCTGCATGAGTCACTGATAAAACTCTGTGCCGATTCCACATCCTTCCGGGTGACACCCCTTCCCCCACCACTAACTACCTTTCCAGCACACAGCAGGTGACTGACAGCCGCTACTGTGTATCCTTCCCTATCACAGTGAGTAGAGGGGGGTGTCTCCATTCCCTCACTCAGGTTTCACTAAACTCTGTCCTCTATCCTTGCCGTGTGTGTGACATCAGTTCCCTGCACCCTGCCTTCTACTGCTGAGAAAAATCCTCTTATCTGTGTACTTTGAACTGCTGTAGTTAAATAGGTAAAACTTATGTAGGTGGATTTGTTTAGGCTCCATTACTGCGAGTTGTTGTGCGACTTGACACATGTGAAGTCGCATGACAAGTCAAAATCCATGTATTTCAATGGTCCCCGTTCTAATTGGTGTGACTCAAGTCACAGCGACTCCAAAAAAGGTATTTGTACTACTTTGTTCCGACTTCGGTGCAACTTGTTCTGCCATGGTTCTCATCAGTCGAATGACATTGCATCAAAAATCACATTGCAAAGTCGCACTGTAAATCGCGTGACTTTGGGGTCACAATAGTGGAAACCTAGCCTTAATCTCTGTGTTTCACCTGAGGCCAGTCACTTCACTGGGTAAGTGTAAGGGTTACAACCAAGCTGAACTCAAATGATGTCTACAGACAAGACTCATGTGCATTCCTGATTGAATCTTTATTGGTGTGCTTTGTGTATTTCTTCCAGATCTGTGCAGTAATCCGACCTAAAACTTTGCTTCTGTATGAGATTCCCGAGCCGCCCCCCCCTGTACTGGGTAGGTCTGCTGGGTCCCTCCCCTCACACAGTTCTACTTTCTGCCATGGCTATTTGCAGCACAGTGATGACCTTGATTATATTTTTTACAAGGAAATTTCTGACTTTGTGAAGGCATTTGCTCACAAATTGGATGTATATTCTCTGTGGCTACTGAGGTCTTCTTTAAATGTGAATCCTTTGCAACCTATGACAAAATTCAGTAACCAGACTTACAGGAGTTGATTTACTAAAACTGAAGAGTGCCTAAATCTGCTGCAACTCTGCATAGAAACCAATCAGCTACCAGTTTTTTTTGTCAAAGCTTAATTGAACAAGCAGATTTTTGGAAAAAATGTCTAGAGGATGAAAAGCACCACATCCCAACTTTTTAGACAGTTATTTTTGTGAGAACGCAAAAATTAATTTTTAAAGGTGCAGAAAACACAATACAGCATTATAATAAAATCAGAAAAGTTTTATTATACATATTTCAGAAGTTAAAATCAAGCAAATTTTATATGGTTGTCATGTATGTACAGTGTGAAACATGTTTCACCAGATATATGGCTTCTTCAGGAGACTCATGAAGCCCTGTACACAGTATCACTATGAATGAATAAGAAAGATATACATAATAGATTCAATTTCATACATAAATAATAATCTGTAAATATTTGCAAATGCAGAAATCATCTCATACATTTTTTATATAACACCATAATTAGACAGGTCATCTGATGGGAAATCTCACCCTGAATGTGGACATGGTTTCACAGAAGATGATAAAATCTATTGGACTGCTTTTGTGGAAAAGTTTTAAAAAGGTATTTAGTTTTCACAATATAAGATACAAACAGAAAGAAAAAACAATACTGGCATGAAAGACACATAAGTGAATACAAATTCAGATATCGACTGATTCTCAAACTTTCAATAAACTGATATCCCGAAGGAATCGGATTATCGAAGGCCAGGAAAATGGAGAATACATCGTGCCAGAAAACAAAGAAAACCCCAACCAACATTCACACATTCATACACATTCATACCAGCATCACATACGATCCCATATCAGCGCCGCATTCCCAGAGGTTCCCTACTTGGCGGAGAATTCCGCACAAAAAAGTACCTGACCAGTTAGCTGCCGTCCGTCAAACCAGTATTCCTAACTTACCATAGTGGGAAAAAATGTATTGAGTAAGCTGTAGGACATATAGGACATCCCCTCCAGAAGGCCTCAGAGACATCCAACCATGGCTGCCATATTTTGGCTAATTTCTTAGGACATGCCCTACTTTTATATATTAACTTAAATTTGGGTAGAACACCATAAACAATACAAAAGAAAGCATAAGCTAAAAAGGAGGCCAGCATCCTTCCAATGGAATAAAATAGTTTTAGGAGCGTAATATAACAGTATACGTAACAGTCCTAGCATGTTTACGAGGAACAAAATCATTGAAAACACCTAAAAGTCCAACTTCTGGAGTGTAAGGTATTGGCAGGTGAAGTTTGTGTTCGAAAAAATGAAATAAATCCTTCCAGAAGGACGAGAGTGCAGGACAGTTTCAAAACATATGAAAAAAATTGCAGCAATCAAGTCACATCTAGAACAAGCAATATCTGAACCTAATCCAATACAAACCAGCTTGGCTGGGGTGTAGTGTAACTGATGTACAAACTTAAACTGAATAAACTGATCAGCAGTGCTGATTATATCCTGAAAGCATACCTCATTAGCCTTATCCCAGTCCTCCTCAGAAAGCTCAGGCATCAGTAATAGCCATTTGCGATGAGAGTTCTGGAAAGGATCAGCCCTGCTTTGTGGAGCATTATGCCGCGTACACACGGTCGGAATTTCCGACAACAAATGTTCGATGTGAGCTTGTTGTCAGAAATTCCGACCGTGCGTAGGCTCCATCAGACATTTGTTGTCCGAATTTCCAAAAACAAAAATTTGAGAGCTGGATCTCAAATTTTCCGACAACAAAATCCATTGTCGTAAATTCCGATCGTGTGTGCACAATTCCGACGCACAAAATTCCACACCTGCTTGGAATCAAGCATAAGAGCCGCACTGGCTATTGAACTTAATTTTTCTCGGCTCATCGTAAGTGTTGTACGTCACCGCGTTCTTGGCGATCGGAATTTCTGACAACATTTGTGCGACCGTGTGTATGCAAGACAAGTTTGAGCCAACATCCATCGGAAATAAATCCCGGATTTTGTTGTCGGAATGTCCGGTCGTCTGTACGCGGCATTAGTGTGCCATAGAGGGAATATACCCAATAATGGAACCTACAGGATACACAACAAAACAAAACCAATCATGTTTTAATGAAAAGGGGCCTGAAGTGTTTAAATTCTATAGGATTCCCTATGGGGTAACTACATAGCATAGTACTTATACCCACCTTATCAAAAATCGCTGTTAGAGAAGGTTGGAGTTATTTGAAATTCCACAACCACCTAAACCATCATTAGTAAAGCTAGTTTCAAAAATACTTGATAGGTGACAAAGACCCAAAGGAGTACATATATGACAAAGACCCATATGAGTACATAGAGTAACTTCAATTAAAACCCTACTATAGCTCTCTCACCTTGATGCGATCATGAAAAAAGGCAGACAGCGAAACAGGAAATTCCCAAACCAACACTTTATATAGAAAATCATCATCTGGCAATATCATTATACTATGCCACCAGCTCTCATCCGGCCCCGCTTGTGTCAACATCCCCTATAGCCAGTATCTTCGTCTTAAAAGAAATTGTTCCAAACAAGAGTGTTTTTTGGAAATAGAGGCTAAAGCCCTACAGGAATGATTAATAAATAGGGGATACAGTAGGCCATGCCTTAAAGTATACCAGAGAGCTAATGGCCAACATGGGGAGTCTTTAATACATAATCAAAAAATCTGATCAAATAGTCAAAATCTAAGACTCATTGCGCGGTATTCTGGACAGCATAAACAAGTCCGTCAAATTATGAAAAAGCTCTAGTACCTTCTGGAGGCAGATGATATAGTATCTAAATATGTGAAAAAGTATCCTAAAATTACATTTAGGCAATCAGAATCCCTGAAAAAAAATTGATCAAATAGTCAAAATATATGGCTCATTGCGTGGTATTCTCAACAGCATAAACAAGTTCGTCAAATTATGAAAAAGTTCTGGTACCTCCTGGAGGCAGATGATATAGTATCTAAATATGTGAAAAAGTACCTTGAAATTACATTTAGGCAATCATAATCCCTGAAAGATCAGTTAGTTCACAGCCATTACTCCATTCCATGTGAAAAAGAACTCCACAAATCCAAAGGCATGGCACCATGTGGAAAATGTAATTTTTGCAAATATATTTGGAAAACACCTTGCATAATGGCTGAGTATATAAGCCTCTTTTTTTGCAAATTGCCAGTCAATTGGTATAGTGATCTACATGGAATGTAAGTGTGGCATGTTTTACGTGGGCAAAACAAATACCACTAATACCGCATATATATGCATATAGCAGTTTGGATGAACTGAATTTATGAGAAATATACAGGAACACATTTATTTAATCATCTGTTTGCTTTAGATGCAATAACAAGCTTTATGTACCTGCACAAGTCTTTATAGGTGCTTGCTGATGCATGATGCAAGTGAATTCAATACCAGCAAGCGTGCACTTTATTGGCATTGTTTCACATTATGATCTCAAATTGCCATGGTGAATTTCTATAGAATGGGGGTATGTTTAAGATTTTGATGAACTAAATAGATCTCATCGAGTATTCGCATGAACGAGTACACCAGTATTTCATAATATATGCAGCGTTATCTGCTGGAGGTTGTTTGCTCGCTTTTGAACGTCCATGCTTGGCAGCTAATTACACCTGCTGTGCTGGAACACTTACGAACACTGCTTTATGTCCCTACACCATATACATAGCAGTTTAATCAATATCTTACTTTGACAAGTTTTCTACACCCACGGATTATCATTTACTGATTTCATGCTGTATCTATCCTACAGCTATATCTGTCTACCTGTGTTTTCTGGCTTGTCGGCATGCAATGTTTCTCTGGTTATTGCAACTGGTTTGGTGGAAAATCTTTGCACATCATCCTGAGGCTATACTTATTTGTTGCTTTTGAGAGGCGATTTTAATTTTTTTCCACCCATATTAATGTTGAACATGCATGTGATGCAGTACAGCCAAATAAAATCAATTATCCTACGTTGCTAAGATTTTTTTATTAGTTAAGAAGGCTACTAATATATAAGGAGGATTGAGCATGTGGTTTAGTAGTAAATTCATGAGTGTTTTTTAAAATTGTTACAGCTTAAATCTTTGTTTTAGCTTTCCAGTGATAAAATGTATACTTTCCAGTTTAATGGATACGATGGGTTGATTTACTAAAGGCAAGTAGACTGTGCACTTTGCAAGTGCAGTTCCCCCGATTTTCCCCAGAGCTTAGTGAATGTGGTGATGCTTCGCTTTGTAAAGAATACCCAATCAGGTGCAAGGAAAAAAAAATAAATCAATAAAAATAAAATGGCATTGTTGCTTGCCTATGATTGGATGATGGGGAAAAAAAGCTGTTTTTTTTTCAAATTCTATTTATTGATTTCACAATAACGCTCCATGCACACCGGCGTAAAAAACGTTGCTTCTACAGGAGTTTTGTGTTCTGCCTGTAGAAGCAACTCAATGTTATCCTTATGTGTCCATACACATTAGGACAATTACAGGCATATTTTGAGATCAACGTTAAAAGATACAAAAAGACGCCCACGCAGGGGCCAATGTATGTGTAGATCACAAGTACTGCCATAGACAGTTCATCAAAAAAAAGCAAAAAAAAAACCCTGAAAAAACAACAAAACAAGACTGCTGCTGGTGTGTGTGGCTCACGTGACCATCATAAAAGCAGTATTTACTGAATAAGTGCCCCTCATGCAGAGGTCAGTTAGGTCTCCAATAGCTCTCCCCAATCTGCATGAAACATAGAAGAACATTAATCAAGAGGAAGCATCTTAGGCCTCATGTACACTGCTGCTGGTTATCGGACGTTTAGGAACAGTTGGGCATTCTTTCAGCTGTCCCAGAACTCTCCTCTTGTTATCTTATCAGTACATTTCCCCCGGTGGTTTATAATCGTTTCTAGGCAGTTGAGTTTAGAAGCATTTTTTGGAACGCAAAAAAATGCGTTCAGGATGGATGTTCAGAGGCATTTGAGATGCCAAATACCTGTAAACGCTGCTAAACGCGGTAACTTGCATTTAGCAGCATTTCGGTTACAGATGTTTTTCATTTTAAAATGCTTCTAGACGCAAGCTTGGCTAAACGCAGCATGTAAACACGGCTGATCGGACGTTTTTGGACGTTGGTTTCTAGCTGTCAAGTTAAATCGTTCAGGAGAGGTTAAACAACGTCCCATATACATCAAGCTTAACAATCTAGCTGTGGAACCATCTTGAAGCCACTTGGACCACACCTTGGTGAACTTTTTCGGGCAGCCCCATGTGACAATAGATATCCTTATGCCCCGTACACACATTCCGACAACAAAATCCTAGGATTTTTTCCGACGGATGTTGGCTCAAACTTGTTTTGCCTACACATGGTCGCACAAAGTTGTCGGAATTTCCGATCGACAACCACGCGGTCACGTACACCACGTACGACGAGACTAGAAAAGGCCGGTTCAGAACCAAGCGCGGCACCCTTTGGGCTCCTTTTGCTAATCTCGTGTTAGTAAAAGTTTGGTGAGAGACGATGATTCGCGCTTTTTCAGACTCGTGGCTTTCAGATCGTTTTCTGCCGTTCAGTTTGTGCTTGTGGGTTTGTATCTGCTCTTCAGTGCGTGCAAGCAAGTTCCGCGTGACTTTAAGTAGTCATTGTATTCTTGTTCGTTCGTTACTGGTTTTCAGGTCGCTCTTCACAGGCCTTGCTGTTCTTCAGTGCGTTCTGTTACTTCGTTCTGAGCAGCCGACCGTTTTCTAGCCATGTTTCATATGCGTACTCCTCGTAGAGTTCGTGCTGTGCGGGGGCTTGGTGTACGGGTCCTGACCTTGACACAAGTCCAGTCCATGAACAGGGTGAGGAGGAGTTCATGGACTAAGAATTGGTTGCTTCAGTGTGACCAGTTCTCTCATATGCCTTTGCTCCGTGAGATCCGTGAGAATAATCCTGATGATTTCAGGAACGTTCTCAGGATGACGGACCCCATGTTTCACCGTTTGTTGGCTTCGCTGACCCCCTATATTAGCAGGCAGGATACCTGCATGAGGCAAGCCATCACTCCGGAGCAGAGGTTGGCCACAGAGAGAAGTCTGCAGGACTTAAAGTTCTCGACAGGCATCTCCCCCCAGGCTCTGGGGATCATTATCCCAGAGACCTGTTCTGCCATCATACAGGTCCTGCAGAAGGAGTATATGAAGGTAAGATTTTTATCCTTTTATATCACATTTTATTGTATTGAATGTTTGCTAATATATTGTATTTCTTTCCTCATTCCCTAATTACCATGATTGTAATATGCTGTGAATGTCCCCTTTGTCCTCATGCATGCTGGATTTTTATGTAATTATTATTTTATGTCCTTCATACATATTTGCCCTTCAATAACCTCTCCAGCATGGTGTCTCCTGCCCCTATATTCACCTCATGTAGTCACTTAACAATGTATTTTATTAGCTCCATAGTAGTGTTTTACCCCAAACACCCCCTAAAATGTTTGGAAATGTTATTTTTGATTTAAATTCAGGCAGAGTGCCAGAGGCTTTTTTTTGTGGTGTCCCCAAATTTTTTGTAACCCTCCCTCCCCCAACTGCTAAGTCAGCTGATCCCAATTCTCTATCCTCAATCATCTATCTGCTGACTTTGCCAAACCCATACACACTATACCCACCTCTTTACTGGTCAGATTTATGGATGAATTCCCCAAAGCATGTAGTGCAAGGGCCTGCCTGTATACTTTCCAATGGTACTGTTTACAGTTTTTGTATCTTATTATTATCTTGATAGGTAATAGCAGAATGTTCAAATGTGCTCAAATGTGTACAGTGTGTATTTATATCTTTGTATTATGACACTTCTTACCTGTCCAATGGTCTGCCAATAGTGTAACTAAGGAGGGGCTGCTCCAAGTAATACCCTGTATTTAGGCATTCATCTCTCAATGAAGTGAAGAGGGTTACCTGTCCAAGAGTTCCCCCCCTATAATGTTAGAAATGGCCCATGAGAGGGGGGGAGGGGGAATATGATAGGTGTACCTTATACTTTGTTGTTGTTAAATTCCCCTTAGTAAATGCTATCTGGAGGTTGCCCCATAATGTTTGTGTATAATCTGCTTGCCATGTATCTGTGATAAAATAGTAATGTTTATTGTTTTTTCCTCAACAGTTTCCTTCCACGCCACAGGAATGGCAGACTGTGGCCTCCCACTTTGCCCAGCGGTGGGACTTTCCTAACTGCGTAGGGGCAATTGATGGGAAACACATCCACATCGTCCCACCACCCAACTCGGGGTCGTACTATTATAATTACAAGGGGTTTAATAGTATAGTGATGTTGGCGGTGGTGTCGGCTAATTACGAGTTCTTGTATGTGGACGTGGGGAAGAATGGCCGGATGTCCGATGGTGGAGTGATAGCCCAGACGGAGTTCTACAGGCGTCTCCAGAATGCCAGCTTGGACTTGCCACCTCCAGAGGACAATGTTGAAGGTCTCCCATTTGTGTTCGTTGCTGATGAAGCATTTGCGCTGGGGGACCACCTGATGCGGCCATTCCCGATGAGGACCCTCACCCAGGAACAGAGGGTTTTTAATTACCGGCTGGCCAGAGCCCGAAGAGTGGTGGAGAACACATTTGGAATCCTGGCCAGCCGGTTCCGATTATTTCTGACACCCATCCATATGGCGGAGTATAAACTGAACCATATAATACTTTCCTGCTGTGTTCTCCATAATTTTTTAAGAAAACATTCAGCCAACTATGCTGGCTCAGTTGGGTCTGAGGCCGGAATCCCAAATCCATCAACACTGACGGCGCTTGAAAGTGGCCTCCTGGCTCGCCCTCCATGAATGCCCGTGATGTCCGGTTACGATGCCTGGAGTTCTTTGCGGGTAGGGGGGCTATCAATATGCCAGACAATCTGTGACACCTTTTTCAAATAAAAAACAGCCAAAAGAAATTCTTGGTGGACATTTACTGCTTGTGTTTGTTTTAGCTGACCCTGATAGAAATGTGTTGAGTGCAGAAAATGTCGTGATTGGGTAACCTTATAAAAAACAGTGTTGGCTGGTACTTCCTAAATGCAAAAACACATTTCACTACTGCACTGAACCTGCACTTGTAGTGCAAAGTGTATTTGCCCTTAGGAAATAACCCCCATTTTTGCATAAAACAGCAATTACATCACCCCAAAAGTGTTGTAGTGTTGAGACAATAATCCACACATTCTTGAGTAAGGCACTTTTTTATACCTGCACAATCACATGTGCATTTACCAAAGGTTTTTAAAACAAACCAACATGTTTGTTGTATAACAATGTTTGCAGTAGCATTATCAAAAATCGAAATATCCATTTCAGATAAAACAGGCCTGTGTAAAACCAACAAGAAAGCCAAAAAACTTGAACTTACAAAGTTCACATATGGTAAAACCTGAAGGCTATATCAGACATCAGTATTTAGGAACTGGGTTTGATATAGCGTTCAGATGGTGGTAAATCACCCCTGGAAAAGCCAAATTTGGAAGATGCACACCAATTTACGAATGTCAACATGTGCTATCTGCCATCAGGGGGGATCAAGGGACGTGTTTTGGGGGAGCAAGCCCTTCCTCAACGCTACTTTATAATTGAGGAAGGGGTTGCACCCCCAAAACGCGTCCATTGATCTCCCGTGATGGCAGATAGCACATGTTGTGCATCCTCCAAATTTGGCTTTTCTAAACATTGAAAACATTTTTGTAAGATTGGACCACGATAAAACAGGTGATTTTGTGGGGTTTAAATTCGCCCCAAAACATCAATGATGTTATTATTTTTTTTTAATAACATCACTGATTTGTTGCTGGATGTTTTGCAATTGGAGATTACACCCCATGATCTCCCCGATCAGTATCTGGGCACTTTCAGATGTAAAGCGTTCTCTCTCCCTCACATCACGATCACCTAAAAAGAGATAAAGAACAAAAAAAAAGGTCTCAAAAATCTGCCACCATCCATCTCTTTTACCTGAGCCTGTGGTCGCAGACACTCACCTGTTGTGGTGCCAATCTCCACCACATCTTCTTCTTCCTCCTGCTCTTCTTCTTGGGTTGGTATTTCCCCTTCTTCCAGAGGTGGGGGGTCTCTGGTCTCCTGGGATGAAGGGTGTCCTCCGAGTCTTTTCTCCCCTATGTAAAACAAAAATGGTATACTTAGCACACAGATATTTGATGGCAGAACTAGAAATAGGAAACATTGCTTGGAAGTAGGGTACAATTGTCTATTTTAGCCGAGTTCCAAGATGTATATTTTTTATTGCCCTTTGTCAAGCTGCAATACTTTACCTGTTTAGTACAAGCTTCACAGATGTAGCCCCCCCCTATAGTATACACTGGAGCACCTGTGTGGCCCCCCTAATAAAAATGGTGTTCTTGTGTCCCACACTAGTGCTCCAGTGTCCAGATGTGAAAACAGCTGCTCAGTGTCCTCTCCTTACACACAATCTAGTTTGCATTTCATTCTAGTAACAAATCCATCTACACAAACAAATATTTGGCATCCAAGTAGGCCCCAAAAAATGTGTGAAAATGCATATGGCCTAAACAATGGTGTTCTAGAGGCCGAAAGAAAAATGTTTGATACGAACGAATAATGGGCCCATGAACATTAAAGTTGCCCTTTTTAAACGTTACAATTAATAAAAGCATATGGAGCAGAACGAACGTAACAAAGACAGAAAGAATAGGAACACAGCACAACTACTTACTTTTTTGCAGCACTCTCTGGATCTTTCGGTACTGCTCTGGCTCTCTCAACTTCAGGTCCGACCACCGCTTCCTGAGCTGATCTTTAGATCTTCGTACCCCGAAATTCCTCTCCAGGCTCCTGACCACTTTCGCCATGATTTTGGCCTTTCGGATGTTGGGGTTGGGATAAGGCCCATACTTTCCGTCATAATCAGACTTCTTCATGATGTCGACCATCTCCAACATCACCCCAAACGACATATTTGTGGCCTTAAAACATCTCCTTCTGGATCAGGACGTGCCTGGATCCGGGCTTTCCACCTCCTCCTCCTCGTTGCTAGAATTAGCACGCACCTGCTGTAACTCCGCCATCATGCTCTTCACCCACTGCGCCGAACGAAAAGGGGCGGGGAATAGACTAGAAAGAACGTCAGGGGCGGGCGGAGTTACACGCATGCGCAGTGTGTATAAAGCGTAACACGCGTGCGTATTACGTACGATCTGTGAGCGGAGGAAGGAGCATTGGACGCGCCGATCGTAAGAACGAAGGTAAGAGACAAACTTGTGCCTATACTGCTTCTAGATTGAGGCCTATATTGTAACAAGATTAGGAGAGTTTTGTGTGACATTAGGCTTTGTCTTGTGTTGTGTCTTGCAGTGAACATGGATATCTTAATGAAAGACAATGACTTCATGTCAGTATTCATAGATATGCTAAGTGAGCTGCCCTGTCTGTGGGAGATTGCCCACCCCCATTTCAAGAACCAAACAAAGAGGAAGGCAGCACTGGAGCAATTGTGTGAAATTGTGAAGCAGGTGATCCCCACGGCAGACATCACTTATTTAAAGATTTTCATTGGTGGCCTGAGGAGCACATATCTGAGGGAGCGCAAGAAAGTCCTGGATTCACAGAGATCCGGAGCAGCAGATGACATCTATGTCCCCAGGATGTTGTACTACGACAGGCTGCACTTTCTGGCAGGCCAGACTGAACCCAGGCCATCCCTCTCCAGTCTTCCTTCCACGCTTCCTTCCCCCCTGGCTGAGGCTTCTGACGCCCAACCTGGGCCTTCCAGGCCGCATGTGGAGGAGCCCAGATTGAGCCAGGTATAGCATTCCTCTAAATATTTCTGCTTGTCCAATCAATGATGTTAACTAGATGTTAGTTGGAAGTACTAATTTAGGATTGTGATTGATGATGCAAAAACTAAAACCATGTCCCTTTTTCATACACAGGGAAGTCTCAGCCAGGAGGTGGCCAGGCTGAGCTGGCTGGCTGATATCAAGGTCCCTCCACCCCCCCTGAAAACAGAAAGTGGCAGTAGGAGGAGTACCCTAGAGGAGGCTGCTATAGCATTCTTTTGGAGGGCTACAGAGGTCCTGGGAGCACCCCACACCATGCAGGAGAACATTGCTGCCTTCATAGCCTATAAAATGCAGAGGATGGAGGAGGGCCAAAAAGCCATGTGTGAGGCCCTCATATCGGAGGCTCTGGAGAAAGGTATGAGGGGCCAAATTACACCTCACACACATCTTTGGGATGGTCCTCCTCCTCCTCCTGCAGGTCCTCCTCCTCCTCCTCCCTCTCCTCCAGGTCCCCCCACTCTTCCTCCAGGTCCCCCCAGTCCTCCTCCTCCTACAGGTCCTACTCCTCCTCCTGCCACATCTCCAACTGCACAGCCACAGCCCGGAAGGAAGCGTGGAAGGAAGACCAGACAGTGATTGCCCTGGGTTCAGTCTGGTCGGCCAAAAAATGCAGCCTCTTGTGGTACCACAGCCTGGGGACACACATGTCATCTGCTGCTATCCGGATCTCTGTGAATCCCGGACCAGACTGCCCTCCCTTAGATATGGACTCCTCAGGCCACCAATTTTGATGTTCAAGAATTGATGTCTGCCGTGGGGGTCCCAGGCTTCGCTAATTTCTCATGTTGATCCAGTGTTGCCTTCCTCTTTGTTTGGTTCTGATCCCTTAATAAAGGATTTTTGTTTTAAATTATACTCTCCTATGTGTTTTACTTCAAAAATGACAGTTGGTTTGTGAGGATTCAGGTACATTTCAAATATACAATGTGAAATGAACAAGGGACACCAACACCAAACAATCTCCTGGAGATTAAATAATAAAAGATATCAATGGTGTTGGGGTAACTTGACACACAAAACACACACAAAAATATTCTGGAGTAAAAATAAAAATAACATTAAACAAAGATCAGCCTTGGAAAAAATCCAAACATTAAAGAAAAAAAAAGGCTTAAAATCCAAAAAAAAAAAAAATTAAAAAATATAAAACTGTCAGATGTGACAACTAATAACAATATATTCAGGGAATCCCACTAAAAAAAACACAAATAAAAGTTTGTGAGAAGTGTGTGTGAATATGAGCAGCAAAACTACTTAATTCTTGTCACATTATAAAGAAGAAGAGAGTGCGCTGTATTAAACCATTTTTAACATTGCAGCGTGACGAAAGTGCTGTATCCATTGCGAACGCTAAGTTTACCAGAACGAGCTGTCCCGTGTCGGAATTTCTTCTGAGCATGCGTGGCACTTTGTGCGTCGGAACAGGCCACACACGGTCGGAATTGACGCGATCGGATTTTGTTGTCGGAAAATTTTATCTCCTGCTCTCCAACTTTGTGTGTCGGAAAATCCGATGGAAAATGTCCGATGGCGCCCACACACGGTCGGAATTTCCGACAACACGCTCCGATCGGACATTGTCCATCGGAAAATCCGACCGTGTGTACGGGGCATTAGAGTGGTAGGGCTGTGTTAACCAGCTGTTGCCAAAACGTAATTGTTGGAGTGGGTTTTTCCAGGTGAGGGTAATGGCCTTTCTGGCGTAAAACAGAAGGAGCCCCAGTAGGGTCCGCTCAGCTATTGTAGGGGCTAGTTCTTTGAAATCATTAGCTTTACCTCATTTACTAAGCTCTAGGGAAAATAAATGCAACTGCATTTGCAAAGTGCACAGTCTACAGCATTTGTCTTTAGTAAATCAACCTCAATGTGTGCCCACTTGACTGACAGTTATGGTGGTTTATGATATACCTGGTTCAGTTTGATTTGTTATTTATTGATAGAGGTCCCTGCTATCAAATAAGGGTTTTAATGGAGTTTTGTAGAAATATGATATGTTTATAGTATGAATTAATAAAATGAGTAAAAATGTATAATATATCTATCTCTATATACAGTACAGGCATGCCACTTTTAAGTACACAATTAGGTCTATTTACTAAAGCTGGAAAGTGCAAAATCAGGCTCATTTCTGCATAGAAACCAATGAGCTTCTAACCCCAGCTTGTTCAAGTAAGCTTTGGTAATAAAACCTGGAAGCTCATTGGTTTCTATGCAGAAGTGAGCCTGATTTTGCACTTTCCAGCTTTAGTAAATAAACCCCATTGTGTACTTAAAAGTGGGGTATGTATATATATATATATATATATATATATATATATATATATATATATAGTTTTTTTCTTTCTCTCTTTTTTTTTTCTTTGTGTGTTTTATTATTTAATTTTCCTGGCTCTGGTTCTTAAGCCAGTTATGTGTGTTCCCTTGATTCATTTTCAAATAAAACCTTATCGTTTTTACATTAGCTAGGAAGTAGAAACTGTATCTCCCCTATAGCAAAATTAGAGCTTGGACTGAAAGAGGACCCGGCCTTAGCCAGTTTAGCTTCTTCCACTCTCTATTCTTTTTTTTTTTTTCTGCATCAAGAACGCATGGACAGTGTCTAACTTTGATTCCAATTATCTAGTTCACACCAGTACAGCGCATTCTAGTGCAGTCAACAAAAGTGGAATGTTGCATTGTTTCTGTATGGAACACATCTGGAAAGTGGCAAAACACATTGAGAATGCATCAAAAAAACTCATGCAGAAACACATCTGGAACACAGAAATTGTGTTGATCTGGCCATCAGGCTTGCACAGAATCTATACAGTGACAGATTTTGCCTTCCAATCAGTAATAGAGAAACTTCGCTATATAAACTTCAGAAATGTCATTTAATTCAACACTAGAAACTACAAGATTCGGCACAGTTTCTGGAAATAGTGGAACCTAGCAACTGACTTTTGGTTGATGCTCTTGATAGACCTAGTACAAGCGCTGGCGCACTCAGTTACTGCCATGAGAGCATTGTGGTTACGCCACTGGAGGGCAGATGGAACTTCTACACAAGCCTTCGACATTTCCTATAAACAAACGCTGAACAATTCAATTAAGTGAATGACAGGAGGAAAAGTCTGGACTGTGGCCACAGACTAGTAAGAGGAAGCCGCCATCCTTCACTCAAGCCTACTGAACTTTAGAAGGTGCAGGAGGCCAAATCTTATAGAACAGGCTGCAGATTTAACAGATCACAGTGGAGGTGTCTCAAAGTTACTTTTGACATGAAATCAAGTCCAGAGCAGGCTGCTAAGATGGCTGGAAAGTTTTTTTGAAGGTGCGGCAAACCAGTCTCTGGGGCCAGGGGGCCTGAGTAAAGTTGATGATTGTAGCCTCCTTCTGGAGGGTTTGGAAGACAATCAAAGACCAGTGGGTCCAGAAGACAGGTGGGTGTACAAGGGAGAATTCCAAAGTTGACCACTGAATTAATTTAATTTATGTTCAACAGATCTCAGAAGAGAAAATGTTTGCAAGATTTTTATACTGCTACAAGGCCATTGTGCCAGTGATGCTGGAAACATAGAATCATCTGGGAGCCTTTCTCCCCAGTTTTTCTAGTACTTAAGGCAGGAGCCTTCTGGCCTGTTTCAGTTTGAAGGAATCAAATGTGTTCATACACACCAAGAGGTTCAAGATGGAGTCCATTCAGACTGTCACATGGACAGTTCAGCAGGAGGACCAGTTGGTATCGATCGACCGGCCGACTCATAATTCCATGTACCAATCAATGCTGAGCACCAGAGGCGTGTGAGATTTGCGGTGGCACTTCCAGTTCAGGTGTCTGCCTTTTACAGAATTGGCACAACCCCAGGAATATTTTTGAAGATCTTGTTGGCAGTGGTGGTACCTTGGGCCAGGTGGCACATGAGGGCATTTCAGCTTGCCTTCTTTAGCCTATGACCTAGGCTGTCTATGGATCAGAAAATCTTTGTGCCTATACAAATTCAACAAGAATTGGAATTTTGGACATCGCCACTGTGCTTCTTTCAGAGGCATGCCTCTCAGCCCAGGATATAGGATTATTCTGATGCCAGTCTCTGGGGCTGGGGAATCCACAATCTTAAGAAACAAGTGCAAGGCCATTGGAGCATGATGAAGCGCAGACTCCCCAAGTATCTTGAATGGAAGGAAGCCTTTTTCTAGCATTGCAAGCCTTTCAGGATCTTCAAGGAGGCCTGAGTAAGGTTGACAACAAGACAGAGAACCACCTACAGTCAGTTAAGGTTGGTCTTCTTGCCAGGGAAGCAAATCCAATTATTGGTTCGGTTAGACAGAATATTTTTTCAACACGTGCCTCATACCAATATTGGCCCCATGAGGCGTTCCAGCAGTAGTTCTCAGGGAGACTTCACTGAACATGCAGCTTCTAATATTTGTGTAGCAGGTACCTCTCCAGGCTGATTGAATCCATGAGAGAGAGAGCTACCTGCTAGCAGCTGTGTGGGTTTTTTCACCCCCCCCCCTTTCTCTTTCTCCCACACACAGAGACACACAGAACTGCTTGCTTTGTAGCCTCCCTATTGGAAGAGTCTGTCAGCCAATTACCGGGAAACAGCAGCAGAGAAGTGTGGGATATGAAGTCTAAACACAAGGCAGCCTAATTGACTGTTTTAGAGACTGGACCACAAATTCCAGGCTGCACTGCTCAGAGTCAGGAGGATTGTAGGAGAGACTATAAGACAGGGAGGGACTAGGTCAAAAAGCCTTGTTCCTGGATCCCATGAGGAGAGCAACCCCTCTGTTGCTATGTGTGAGGGGGATTGTGGCCTACCAAGGGGCACACAGTCTGCAGCCCAGCCCAGAGGAACAGAACCTGCATGCTCCAGCAGGACGCTCTGCAGCCGCGTGGAACATCCACGTAAGAGGCCGTTTCAACAGTGCGGAGACAGGATGCCATCAGGACACACCTGCAGCCAGGAGAGTCGGCCGATCGCTCTGTGGAGGACCGCTTATTGTGTATAGGATTGGTGAGAGGGCTTTGCCCAGGAACCTTATTGCATTCCATAAGATACCACACCTGAATACTGTGTACAGACACCTATTATCTGGATCACATAGAGGAGTGCCACATCACAGCACCAGCTACTTACATTCCTCCTCATCACTCTGTTATATTGAGGGACCTTTATCCACAGAGCTCCTACATGCCAGTGAAGAGAATAAACGCAAAGCTTTGCCAATGCTCATAGAACATTACTGTGGTGGCTCTTAACCACTTGACCACTGAGCACTTAAACCCCCTTCCTAACCAGACCAATTTTCAGCTTTCGGTGCTCTCACACTTTGAATGACAATTACTCAGTCGTGTAACATTGTACCCATATGAAATTTTTGTCCTTTTTTTCACACAAATAGAGCTTTCTTTTGGTGGTATTTAATCACCGCTGGGTTTTTTATTTTTTGCGCTATAAATCAAAAAAGACTGAAAATTGGATTTAAAAAAAAAAAATTCTTTGTTTCTGTTAAAATTTATTGCAGACTATTGGCAAGTATTGGCAGGGTATTGGCGAATATTGGCAGAGTACTGCACAGTGTTGCAGAGTAATGCACAGTGTTGCAGAGTATTGCACAATGTTGCAGAGTATTGCACAGTGTTGCAGAGTATTGGCAGAGTATTGCACAGTGTTGTTGAGTATTGGCAGAGTATTGCACAGTGTTGCAGAGTATTGCACAGTGTTGCAGAGTATTGCAGATTATTGACACTGAGCAGCGCTGTGGGCACTAAACATCCAGCCCACAGTGCTGCTGCAATCTTTCCCCCTCTCCCCCTCTCCCCTCGCACTGTAGCCATCGGTACAGAGAGGGGAGGGAGGAACCAGCGCCATGACGTGACGCCGGTTTGTTTACAAGTAATCGCTCTGTCATTTGACGGAATGATCACGTGGTAAATGGCCGCGATCAGCAGCTATTTACCATGATCCTCCGGACCCGGCGGTCATGGATGTTCCCGGGAGCAACATTCTGGAATGATGTCCCACGGACGTGCACCCAGAATAAGCCAACCGCGATGTAGCCGTCTTTCAGCTATGGCATGGTCGGCAAGTGGTTAAAGGGGACACGCCATGGGTGTTTAAATTACCACATTATGTGTATTGGAAGTATCATAGGCCAACCTGTGATTCCCCTTTAGCCATAGCATTCTACCTATATCAACGGTTTGTTCAAGGAGTCCTATTTAAACTGTGTACATTGTTATTTACCCTTTATTTTTGTTGCATAATGTTACTGACTGTTTTTGTTGAAAACTCTTTCAACCAAGTCCTGGCTACTTACACAGGCCTTGGCTGACTAATGTTAACCTAAACTTTATTCTTCTCCAAGTAAAACTCAAAGAACAGAACTGTGTTGTCTATTACTATCAGGTTATTCCATTAACCATTCTGCTAGGTGTGCCAGAGGGGCCGGGACAGTTCTTTGGGGTTGAGAGGCAGAGTAACGGACTGAACCAATAAAAGTAGCTCCTTCGGGGGTATTGCTATATTTGCAACAGGATACCAATGCAAAGACTCTGTCATACAACATTCACAGTGCCATCTTTGTCAAATTAAATCTTTTATGGCAAGGTCAGTAATAGCACCCCAATCCAATGAGACCAAGCCTGGCTAGGGAATATTCTACACTAGAGGTGCAGGGAGTCTCATCTGAGGTTGTTCATACCTTGGTGACCAGAAGATCATCCATGAATGTTACATAGGAGAGGATATAAAAGAAATTTGTTTTGTTTTCTCAGCAAAAGCTTTCTCTCCTGCATGGGCATCCGCAGCAGGGGGCGGGGGGGTCAAGTGCCCCCCCCTGGAATCGGCAAGGTGACAGTGTGGGCAGTGCCGGCTAAACTGTGTTCGATGGCAGATGAACATGCACATCAGTACACAGTCACAGATCACTACCCAAGTCAGACCTAAAGTGTCCTTGCAGAGCTGCAGCAGGGTGCCGAGTGCTGGAACGCTCCCTGCGCTCCTACACTCAGCTGAGAAGACATCAGTTACACTTCTCTGTCAGGAGGAGTGAACTCCGCCCCACAGATCATTTCTAGTCCCTGCCTCTGACATGATGTCATACAGAGGCGGGGACAGGAAGAGAGAGAGGCACCGTGAGGGAGCGTGCATGTTGCTGGAATTAGGTAAGTGAGCAATTGCAGACAGAGGGGAATATATGTTGCTTAACAGCTTTATAGGTTGGACTTGATGGACTTGTGTCTTTTTTCAACCTCACCTACTATGTAACAGTGTAATGTTGCAGTGACGCTTTTCCAGTGCACTGGACTGGTAATGTCTTGGGAGCTGTGGTGGGTATTGTGATGGGGGTTAATTAAGCCATTAGCTAGTAATATGCAGCATGAAGGGGTTAATGTACTGACACTGGCCACTAATTTAGCACAAGGCGTTTATGAACACTGCCATTGATCTCTAATGCATTAGTGGCCAATAGCAGTTAATTAACCCCTTTGTGCTGCATTAGTGGCCAGTGTCAGTGTTAACCTATTCCTGCTGCAATACAAAGGGGTAATTAATGCCGCGTACAAACGAGCGGACTTTATGGCAAACTTTGCCCGGCGGACGGGATTTCGTCGGACAATTCGATCGTGTGTGGGCTCCAGCGGACTTTGTTTTCTCAAAAGTTGGACGGACTTAGATTTGAAACATGTTTTAAATCTATCCGTCGAACTTGTCGAAAAGTCCGCTCGTCTGTATGCTAGTTTGACGGACAAAAAGCCACTAGGTTATCAAACATCTTAGTTGGGGGAGGGGCTGTCTTTTATTCAGCTTGGAACAGGTGGTCATGTGGGGCTTCTGAGGAGGTGTTAACCCATTGTGTGCTAACGTGAGGATGGCCTAGGAAAATTACCATAAGTATTTGATAACAATTTTCCATATTTTTCACAGCCTGGCCACATAGAGATGCCCAACATGCAGGGAGCATATATTTTTGTACCAGTTATATGAAGGGAATATATTTTACTTCCTTTTAATATATTAAAAGACTGCTATCAGTTAACAAACAATAACTTCTACCAATATCTTCAAATACGTCATGCATTACAGATCCAAAGCTCAAAAATCCAAATTACAGTATGAACACTCTAAAATACTAACAAAGGCAACTTCGGTTACCTGTACGAAATGAGGATTAATAGATCTTTTTTTCAACTTACAAATAATAGAGAATACTGAAAAACATAAAAATAGTTTTGCCCGGTGGCAAGGAGACATAGAGCAGTGGTTCTCAACTCCAGTCCTCGGGACCCACCAACAGGCCAGATTTTAAGTATTACCTTGGGGAGTTGCAGACTAGAATACTGCAATCACTGAGCAGCAAGTGATATCACTTGTGATGTATTTCAGCTATCTTGCAAACCTGGCCTGTTGGTGGGTCCTGAGGACTGGAGTTGAGAACCACTGACATAGAGAATCTAGATGAGAAGGACTGGACACGTGCCCTGGAAACACTTCCCAGGACATCTCTCTCGTCCTCCCAAAGGCTTTGTATCATACATAGGGCTCATTATACCCCACAAAAACTCTATGCTTGGGGAAAATATATAGCACCGCTATGCCGACGATGCCCTCTATTTAATGGCTCTCTTATCCACATGCTCTGGTGATGTCCAAAGCTTCATCGTTACTGGGAAAAAGTATTTATAACCCTAAATTTATTATGCTCTACTGAAATAACAGGGACACCCAAGCTTACACTACTGGGAATAATACCTGATGGAGCATTACCAGTAGAGATGCATACTATGTGGATAAGATCAATACGTAGCACGTAAAGTTATTCTACATAAATGGTCATCCACTGATCCTCCAACCCATAAACAATGGGTTAAGAAACCTAATTATATATTTAAAAGAGAAAAATTAACATATAAGCTAGGGGTGCACCGAATGGGTTTTTTGGTGCCGAAACCAATACCGAAAATGAAAAACACACTAGGCCGAAAACCAAAACCGATACCGAAAATAAACAATTTTTAAAAAATATTTATATTTTTATATACAATTGTATTATATTCGACTTTTTAATTAATATCATCAATTTAAATTAATATGAATTTATTGTTGGCCATTATTGGCACCTATGGTGTAAGAAAAGCTCAAGAAAATTCAGTCCGCGGTCTTCAACCATCACTTGTATCATGCCCCCAGTCTCTTACCATCTGATACAGGAGATGGTCAGAGACTGCAGACATGCTACAGGAGATGGTCAGAGACTGCAGATATGCTACAGGAGATGGTCAGAGATTGCGGACATGCAATAGGAGATGGTCAGAGACTGCGGACATGCTACAGGAGATGGTCAGAGACTGCGGACATGCAACAGGAGTGCTGGACTCGGGAGCGCACCCGCAAGGTAACCCCCCCCCGGGAGAGTGCTTCTCCTAGGGGGTTATCTGATGTGAGGAGGATATGAGGAGGAGCCGCGAGAGCCAGCGAGGGACCTCAGAAGTCGAGGATTGGCACCACTCTGTGCAAAACGAGCTGCACAGTGGAGGTAGGTAGGACATGTTTGTTATTTTAAATAATAAAAAAAAACACGTGCCTTTACAATCACTTTAATGCATCCTATGCATTAAGGTGAAAAAACTTCTGACACTGACCAGCCCCCCTTTTTACTCACCTGAGCCCGTTCATTCCAGCAGCAGAGACGCACTGTCTCTCTCTGCACGTTGTCTCGGCTCTTGATTGGATAGATTGATAGCAGCGCAGCCGCTGTTGTCAATCAAATCCAATGACGCGGGGGGTGGGGCCGAGTCCTGCATTCTGTGTGAGCAGGACTCGGGAGCTTGCCTGCACGGGTGTCCACCTTAGGAGAGCCTTCTCCAATGTGGGCACTCGATGCGGGGAGGAGCTACCAGCCAGGGGACCCCAGAAGAGGAGGACCGGGGCCACTCTGTGCAAAACGAAGTATGACATGTTTGTTATTTTAAAAAAAATGAGGGTTTACAAGCCCTTTAAGTAGCATGTATGATGATGATGCAGCCATTTCTTTATTTTCAGAAACAAATTAAATAAGCACCAGATGCTTTAATAATGTAAAAGGTTATTCACTGGCACCATAGAACACTGATATGATACACTTGCCGGGAATACATCAGGAGAACGCAACTGCACTTTACACTGGACCCACCATAGAGGTTTAGACTAAACAGTTAAAATTGTGACTATATTATACACCTAAAGTACCATAAATTCAGCACCCTCAATTAATAATATATCAAATCATTTTTTTAATGCAGATAGTAAAAAAATGATTGGGTAAAACTAAGACATTTATCTATTCATTCCCATCATTTCTGCATTATTACATCTTTCTCAATATGGTTATTGTAAAAAAGACAAATTATTTAAAGCCGTATTTGGATGCGAAACCCAGCTGGGCCCTGCTAGCCATGCAAACTAGCAAACAGTACAACAGAGATTTCTGCAATTATGCTTTGAAGCAACTGAAAAATAACAAGATATCCTTAAAAGATTTATTGCAACAGGAACTGTGGGACATCTTCTCATCTTTTTTTCTGGCACCAAAAGTGTTAAAATGCAATCTTTCTTATTTTGCTGGAAAACAGAATAAACTATATACATAGTGTTCACTGATAAAAACAGCAAATAAAAAAAACAAAAAAACAAATTAAACTAATCAGCATGAACAGATGTCACAGAGTATTCTTAACACATATTTCTATGCCAACGCCAGGCCTCATCACTAGGGTGTAGAAGGCACATGAAATGCTGACCAATACATGTGAATACAAACAGTCTTTGATGTCACTTATTTAGGTGTGTATTCCCGATGACAGTCAAGGTCATTTTTGTAAATCGCAGAGTCATAAATATAATGTTATAGGTCCTATGGAACTGCACATGTCAGCTTGAATGGTTGTTGACTGGTAAGTAACCTTAGAACTACACCTTCCACAAAATCATTGGAGCTATAGAACAAGCTTTTCATTTTCTGATATTTTATTTCTAGGATATTGCCTGTCTATCAGCAAAGGGTGATGAGGACAGCATAGTAGTGATGTGACTCTGGATCCTGGAAAAACATGTCTGTGTGTTCTCCCTGACCTGTGTTTGCTCTTCTGCCCTCTCTCATAAGAACACAGCTCTCAGCGGGAGAGTTTTAATCACCCAGGACCATCTGAGATGCCAGTTGAGTAAGGCTCATATTTTGATTTCTCACTGACTAGGGGCTTTCGTTGACTAGTGCATGAACATTGCAGAGACAGCTGTAACACTGAAAGTATTCATCATAGTGAAGCACAGCAACATTAACTTCTCTGTGACTGCTGGTGCTGATCATTAGATAAGCAAGGATTTCCCATGAGGGAGACTCAAATGGCCATGATAATGAGCATCAGCAGTCATACTCAAGAGGTTCTACTCACTAAGACATAACGTCGGCATTATTACACTTAGACATAAAAAGGTTGGTAACATCACATTGCTGATATCAAAAGACATACTACATATAGCGCAATAACATCCTGAAAATGCCATCTTTTGACATAATGACTTACTTGGGAAGCACGCTTTTGTTTTTTCGCATATTTCTACTGATCGACAAGGGGTCACACTTTTGTACTTAATTTATCTGATTTGCTGCACACACTAGAGGTAAAGTAGGGGGATGACCAACCAGTCAGATCTGGCCATCGGTTGATACATCTCACTCCACAGTATCCATGCAAGCAGTGAGATCTTCCCTCAACACACACAGCTTACCCCCTAGTATCCATGTCACTTGTAAAATATGCACTCCAGCACATACTGTACACCTCACTCTAGAGCAGTTCCTCCAGAGGTTGCTAGGGGTTCCTTAGGCTATGGGTAATTGACCCCCATTTGATGGTGCCTGTATGGTAACCAGTAGCATGAGTCCAATTTTATCACGCCTCCTGATGATGTCCTGGTGACAAAACGAGTAATGGTGGAGACTCCCAGTACCATGCCACTTCTGCCCGGTGGAACACACGCTTGAGCTCCAACATGGATCAGAGCAGCGGCAATCCCAGACTGGTTGTCAGCAAATAATTCTAGGTGCCAGGGGGGGCATTGTACATTGTGAGTGTACTATGCATTTTTATGGGGATGTTTTTATTAAACAGTGTTGCGCTATGAGCTTTCTCTGATTCCTTTCCTATGTATAATGGTGCGAAAAAATGTAGCACTAACAATGTATGTGTGTCAATAAAAAGTGCACAAAAAGTTCAAAAGTCCAACATATTGAAATGGACAAATGTATGTAGAATGAAAAATGTTTATAGAATCTCATAACATGAGTCTAAAGAAATTAGGTGACAATCCACAGCGAAGTGATAATCTTTAAACGTGCAGAGTGCAGTGTGGAGCATCAACAATAGGTGAATCCAAAAAATGAATAAGATATGATACCCTTACCAGAGCAGTTGGACCCGGATGTCAGCGACACCGAATCATAAAGGCTTGGATACACGGATAGATGGTTCTTTCCGATGAATACAGGAACCTGAAATCTCCAGGGATGTCTTCCGACGACCTCCAGGATCTCGACCAACCTGGAAAGGTAGTTCATCCAAAACGCACACCACGACCACTCTCATCCAAATAGATGTATATAAAAAAAGGAGAGAGGGGGGCTCCAAATGGTGCAGGTCAAAAAGGTAGGTTTATTGAAACCAACATAAAAAGTAAAATAAAAGTGATCACAATTAATAAAAGCAATGTGGGGAGCGATGAACCTTGCCCTTTTGCTTTAATTAATTGTGATCACTTTTATTTTACTTTTTATGTTGGTTTCAATAAACCTACCTTTTTGACCTGCACCATTTGGAGCCCCCCTCTCTCTCCTTTTTTATATACATCTATTTGGATGAGAGTGGTCGTGGTGTGCGTTTTGGATGAACTACCTTTCCAGGTTGGTCGAGATCCTGGAGGTCGTCGGAAGACATCCCTGGAGATTTTGGGTTCCTGTATCCATCGGAAAGAACCATCTATCTGTGTATCCAAGCCTTTATGATTCGGTGTCGCTGACATCCGGGTCCAACTGCTCTGGTAAAGGTATCCTATCTTATTCATTTTTTTGATTCACCTACTGTTGATGCTCCACACTGCACCCTGCACGTTTGAAGATTATCACTTCGCTGTGGATTCTCACCCAATTTCTTTGGACTCATGTTATGAGATTCTATAAACATTTTTCATTCTACATTTATCTGTCCATTTCAATATGTTGGACTTTTGAACTTTTTGTGCACTTTTTATTGACACACATACTTTGTTAGCGCTACATTTTTTTGCACCCTTCCTATCTAAATTTTTGTCACATTTTTGTGTAGCCGCTCTTTATTTAGTCACATTTATTTGGGTTATTTTTTTATATTTTGCGCAGTATCAGTTTATTTCACACCTATGTATAATGGTGGTGTGGAGTTTTACAATCCTGTTGAAAGTTATTGGCTGTATTAGACTAACCAGAGGCATAAAGTGCTTTTGACCTACCTCAGTGTATGCTTGGGGTCAATAATCATTGGTAAGTTTGGTCCCAGGTGGGAGCATGGGTGGTGTGAGAATCAGGACAATATTCTTCTACACAGAGCACAAGTAACGTTAAATGATTTTGTATTGCACTTAATTGACAGTACAAATAGTACTAAGGAGGAGTGGAAGCATGCATGGAAGAATTGTTTGCAAGAAAGTACATACAGTATATATTTGCACTTTATAGTATGGACTCATTTTATATTGTATGTATTATTTGGATTATGCATTTTGTATTGAGATTTGCACTATTGGGATATTGGTAGTGCAGCTATTTACTATTCAAATATCTTTTTAGCTGTCTGTAAGGGTGGCATTGTGACTATCTTTGTAAGGGTTGCATTCTTTCTATTGACCACCGATGTAAGGGACAATTTTGGCATTGACCCACACCACCCCAAAGAATGGATTTGAGTAAGAGTTCCCTAAGACCTTTCCTCTGGGGTAAACTGTTTGAGAAAAGCTGCTCTATAGTATCAACATCACTAGTGACATATGCACTCCTGCACATACACCTCACTCCATAGAATTAACATCCCTATTGAAATATGCAGTCCAGCACTCACAGCTTACTCTCAAGGATCCATGCTATCAGAAAGATATTCAATTAAGAAAATACACCTACTCCCCAGTATGCACAGCCCAGTGAAATCTGTCCTCCAGAGTACATAGTTCATTCCCTGGAACCCATATCACCAGTGAAGTCTGCAGTCCAGCACACACAGCTCATTCTCCAGTATCTATGTCATGGATACCAGGGAAGAAAGACAAGTAAGAAAGGAAGCATTCAGATCATTAAATATTACCAGTACGCTCAAGGGTGAAATAAAAGCACTTTGGGCCCTGAGCTGTTTTTAGTTTAGGACCCTTTACATGAAAAGTGCTGCCGATACTAGAGTACAGGCAGTACTCATACAAGGCCTGGGCCCCCAACTGGTCAGCAGGGGTTAATCTAGGAAGCAGAGATTTGCCTATTACGAGAGCAGCACAGGCAGTAGCATTGTGCGCAGTCCTCCTGTGGTGCCCAGCAGATGTTGGTGTGAGAGAACTGTGCAGAGGCACTGTGCACTCCCAGCAATCCATGGACTGGCCTGTGAACCATGTAAGAAGCTGCCACTGCAGTGCATTGTTTCACCAGTCAGGGAGCGTCCAGTCAGGGGGTCACCAACTAAGTGAGGTGGGGGTACATCATGGGGAGCTTGCCAAGTGTGGAGATCCTCAAAAGAGGCACAGAGGGGTATCATGACTTATGTCTAGGTAGTGTAGTGCAGAGGTTGGGGAGAGCCTGTGCAGTGAGGCCTTTGTGCATCTGCCCTGCTGTGAAGGGGTGTGGCTGACCCTCTTGTCCATGTGTGTTACCCTGTGTGTCAGATATCCCCCATTGTCTGCATATGTGAAATGATTACTGTCTCCTCTGTGTGCGTTTGTATTTGTAATCTCTGTCCCTTCTACACCCTGTCTGTGTGCGTGCATGATTGCAGTTTCCTTAATGTGTATCAGTGGTGGAACCACCAGGGTCGCAGCAGTCACACGGGCCCTGGCATTCCGCCACTGTTGGGGGGGCCCCAGTAGAGTTGCTAGTCCCCCGGCTCTGAGTGGAGAGCGTGTCTTTCACACATCTCAGAGCCAACAGTTCTCTCTGCTCCCCCCTCCCTCCCTCCTTCCTCTCTCTCACAGGAAGGCACAGATGATCTGCTCCTACTCCCCCCACTGTTCTTCTGTGTGTGCTTTGCGGGAAGTCAAGTGTGAAGCTAACCAGCTCACACCTCCCTCAGTACACATACGGGAGAGCGGTGGGGGGAGAAGGAGTAGATCGACTGTGTCATCCTATGTGAGAGAGGAAGGATGGAAGGAGGGGGCTGCAGGGAGAACTGTCGGCTCTGAGCTGTATGAGAGACGCTTTCCGCTCAGAGTCTTGCTGAGGAGGCAGGCACCATTGATGAGCACTGATCGGCTACACTGATAGGTAGTGTTGATGGGAGGCATTGATGGTCACTAGGGATGAGCCGAACACCCCCTGGTTCGGTTCGCGGCAGAACATGTGAACAGACCGAAAGTTCGCGCGAACATTCGAACACTGTTAAAGTCTATGGGACCCGAACGTGAAAAATCAAAAGTGCGAATTTTAAAGGCTAATATGCAAGTTATTAAAAAGTGTTTGGGGACCCGGGTCCTGCCCCAGGGGACATGTATCAATGCAAAAAAAACAGCCGTTTTTTCGGGAGCAGTTTAATTTTAAATGCTTAAAGTGAAAAAATAAAAGTGAAATATTCCTTTAAATATTGTACCTGGGGGGTGACTATAGTATGCCTGTAAAGTGGCGCGTGTTTCCTGTGTTTAGAACAGTCCCTGCACAAAATGACATTTCTAAAGGAATAAAAGCCATTTAAAACTGCTTGCGGCTGTAATGTAATGTCAGGTCCCGGCAATATGGATAAAAATCATTGAGAAAAACGGGATGGGTACCCCCCCCAGCCCATTACCAGGCCCTTTGGGTCTTGTATGGATATTAAGGGGAACCCCGCACCCAAATTATATAAAAAAAAAGGCGTGGGGCCCCCAGGCCCTATATACTTTGAACAGCAGTATACAGACGGTCCAAACAAGACAGGGACTGTAGGTTTGTTCTTAAGTATAATCTGTTTTTAATTTGGAACAGGTACATTTTGTAAGTGTAGCTCCAGCCAAAAATAAATTTTTAAGCTTTTTGGATAACATAGGAAAGGGTTATCATCACCCCTGTAACATTTGTTTTGCTGTCTGTGCCCCTGTTCAGAAGATTTCACCTCACTTTCTGTCCCAATGACAATTGGATTTTGAAAATTTGGGGTTATTAGGGAAACAAGGATTGGTGATAAAGCATCAGTGGACGTACCTTTTTCCCATATTAACTCTTACAGGAGAGAACTTCCCTTAATAGGGGTAGATTTCCTCTCACTTCCTGTTGTCTCCCTCCGTTTGTATTAACAAAGAAAAGGAATTGGGACTTTATATGAAGCATGCGGCCGAATTGAACAACATGAGCAGAGAATGACTGGTGGGTGTACAGAAATAAAGATAGTTAACCCAGTCACATAGTGTTATGGCATGTACATAGTAACATAACATGAACCAGTATCCTGATTATACCATTTATTAGATATAGCAATCATATAGTTACAATAATAACATAGGTAACATGAGTAGTACATGACATTAACAACATGATAAAAAGAGAGGGCGGCCACCAGATATACATTTCTGTGTTCACACATTTATATTAAGTTCATAAAATAATTGGTAAAGGCCAATATAGAACAGTAAAATCATAAACATGTAGTAGAATATCACTCTTGGATAAAATTGGTATTAAGGGGATCTCTATAGCTCGACGCGTTTCATGGATACCTCCAATCTTCAGGAGCAGATGCAATAATCTATAAACATAACATAAGGTAAGTTGGTAAAACTGGCCGATTGAACAAAGGGGAATTGCCACATACAGGGGCTAGAGAGGCAGGGAGAGCAGAAATATTGATGAATGGTAACGATGTTGTGGATATGGCACCCATAGACAACTTACAATTGAGCTGTGATGGCATGCGATGGCGCAATGGGCCCGGACCCATTTGTAAGTCGGATGTTTGAAAGTAGAGGGCCGCCTGTATATACTATACAAGTACATATTTGGGGGGCACAGGCTAGAATGCATTTAAATTCAAGATGATGCTGCTATAAGACCTACAAACAGCACAAAATATTTTACAGCGCACACATACAAGAATGATATTTCCTGCAGGGCTAGTTAAAAACACCTGAACATATTCAAAAAAATACGGGGGTTTGGTCACACTATATGGTCATATAGTGCTAAGCCCACTTACTGCGACAAAGCACCCCGAATTAGTGGGTCCTACTCTAGTAATAGAATGGAAGATCCTTTGTCTTAACCATGGGAGCTAAACTCCTCTATATGGGAGAACTGAAGGGGATACATCCTATACACTGGAGGCCACTAAATAAGAGGTAATGAGGAGGGGGAGGGGTGCTCCAGCCCAAAAAACCTGGTCAGGGTCTATTCCAATATACAAGTACATATTTGGGGGGCACACCCTACAATGCGTTTAAATTCAAGATGGTGCTGCTATAAGACCTACAAACAGTACAAAATATTTTACAGTGCACATGTACAAGAATGACATTTCCTGCAAGGCTAGTTAAAAACACCTGAATATTTTCAAAAAATACGGGGGTTTGGTCACACTATATGATCATATAGTGCTCACTTACTGTGACAAAGTACCCCGAATTAGTGGGTATTAGTGGGACAACGGAAGCGTCTCATGAGTCGCATGGGCAGGCTGTAGAGGTCTCCCGTCAAGAGCCCCAATGGCAAGTGGAGTGTCACGTAGCTGCAGCGGAATCGAGTGCTGCCATACAAAGGCAGCATCAATGAACAGGCCTGCAGCCCCAGAGTCGATTAGAGCCTGTATCTCGATGGATGAATCAGCCCAAGAAAGGGTGACCGAAACCAGGGGCTTATCCTTCTGGATAACTGGGGACGAAACAACGCCACCTAAGGTCTGTCCATGACAGGACCTCGAGGTTCAGGCGTTCCCTTGACGTGTAGGACAAGACTTCAAAGTGACCTGCCTGGCCACAATAAAGGCACAATCTCTCCCTCCTCCTAAAGGTTCTCTCATCTGCAGAGAGACGCGTGAAGCCCAAGTGCATGGGTTCATCTTCACTGACCGACTTGGTACCAGGAGGCATGGGAGGTGAGGGAGGCACGGGTGGGACTGTAAAGCTCGGCAAACGTACAGGAGGCTTCCGCAAGCGCTCCTTAAAAGAGAGTTTCTCTCTGAGTCTGTAGTCAATGAGGATGGCAAACGTGATCAACTTCTCCAGCTCAGTGGGTATATCTCGGGCAGCTATCTCATCCTTGATGGAATCCGAGAGACCATGAGAAAAGGCAGCCACGATACAAAAAGTCATACAAGTTTATCATTATAACATCCTAAAAGTGGGATGTACTGTTAATACTTACTATGAAGTGCTCAAAAACTCATGTGTGGATCTCTTGATTCTTCCTCATCCACGTCCAGGTCTAGCGTTCCGAATGCATGTGTGACGTCACTAAATTGCAAAAAAAAAAAAAATAGAGAGAGGGATATAAATTAGCAGAAATGATTCATGGAATCATAGAAGGTGAGTAAGGGAAAATTGATAAGCCACTCACATGTTTGAGGGTGCCACAGGGAACATACTTTTCCATGATGAAATCCATAGTGTGGTGAGATGTCTTCCAACGTGACCTACAAGATTTCTTCTCTGAGGGCAGGTGGCAGCAGTCTGCACTAGCAGCACAGTAGGAGGAGAGCCACAGTGTTTGTGGGAGTATTGTGAGCCATGGAATTAAAGAGTAGGTTTCTTTTTGGAATGCGAACATATTTTTTGGTGGGAAAATTGGGAGCCATGGAGTGAAAATACTACTCCAAAAACAAACAAAAACTAAACAAACTAACCCCAGCTTGGGTTGATCACATTCTTTCAAAATGGCGGTAGTAGATATTGGATTTGTGATTGTGAGCAAAAATTATTATTATTACCCAAGTGGATGGATCTACTTCAATTGAACCTTTCGTTGTTGACTCAACGCTATCTCCCGCTCTAATGCTGGGTGCGCGGTGTGCCACTACTAATATTGGCATGGAGCGGAGAAGACAGCGGACAGAGAAGAGCCGGAGATGGCTAGAAGATATCAGCGGAGAGGGGAGAAGAACTGGAAGAGGCAGAAGACATCAGTGGAGGAGGCCAAAGAGGGGAGAAGAAATCGTAAGAGACGACGGAGCTGCCTTAATAAATTACTTTAAAAACATGTAATTTATTTTATTTTTGACATTTTTTTAGGTGAATGGGTAGGGGTACAATGTACCCCATACTCATTCACATAGGGTGGGGGCCAGAATATGGGGGCCCCCTTGTTAAAGAGGGCTTCCAGATTCTGATAAACCCCCCGCCCACAGCCCCCGACAACCAACGGCCAGGGTTGTCTGGAAGAGGCCCTTGTCCTCATCAACATGGGGACAAGGTGCTTTGGGGTGGGGGGCACAGGGCCCCCCTGCCACCACTCCCCCATGTTGAGGGCATGTGGCCTGGTACGGTTCAGGAGGGACGCACTCGCTCGTCCCCACCCCCTTTCCTGTGCTGCCGGGCTGTGTGTTCAGATAAGGGTCTGGTATGGATTTTGGGGGGACCCCAACACCATTTTTTCAGCGTGGGGGTTCCCCTGAAAATTCATACCAGACCGAAGGGCCTTCTATGCTCTTGGAGGGGGAACCCATGCTGTTTTTTTTCTATTTGGCGTGGAGTTGCCCCTAAAGATTCATACCAGACACAGTGCCTGGTATTGTCGGGGATCAAAGTTGTTGGACTTCAAGTCACAGGGCAAAATCCAATCCAAAGTGGTACGATTGTCGTGTGGTACCAGTGTGAACCCGGCCTTAGGCCTGCAAAGGAAAGGAGTGCACACCATTCTCCCATCAACACAGCCAGTGCTGACAGAGGAATCCCTCCTGCCAAGCCATTGTCTTCTTTGGAAGGGGGAAGGGGCGGGGTAGAAGACAGTGATTATCGCTAGTGGCTGCGATGTAAGAGAATCCAGCAGGCTGGTTGTACCCAAGTTGATCGATCGATCAGCTTGGTACATTCAGCCTGCCCATTAATGGTTCCAATCTCAGTCGGTTTACAAGACCAAACTCTTCCCAGTTGTTCCTTGATTCCGAGCATGTGTGTTTGTACTTTTGACTTTTGTGTGACGGATTTCTGTACTGACCATCCGAAAATCAGACGTTGAGTTCACATCAGACAAATATTTTATAGCCTGCACATCCAGCTTTTGTCTGATGTAAAAGTCAAATCCTCTGTTGAATGCACCGTACTAACGATCCGAAAATCTGCACACAGCTCATCTTCAGACTTTTCCCTTCTGATTTTTTGTACCGTGTGTACTGTTTCATCAGATTAGGCGACCCGTCAGAATGTGTAATGGAAGTGACTTTTCGCCGCCGCCATCTTGCTACACCCCGCACTCCTCCACAGTAAGGATACACTGAGAAGGGGGGAGCAGACATCTTGTTACACCCACCGGAGTTTTGCATTTTACACTTATTTTTAACAGTAAAGTGAGTATATATAGTGAAATCACTCCGTCTGAATGTTTAGATGTTTCATTTTAAAAGCAGCGAACTTCTGTCAGATTAGCAAACCTGTGAGATCATTAGGCTTGCCGCTGCTTTTAAAATTCAACATCTAACCAGTCAGACAGAGTTCTAACTACTGTATTTCACTATATAAACTTAGTTTACTGTTAAAAATAAGTGTATAATGCAAAACTCCAGTGGATGTCCGCTTTCCCCCTTCTCACTGTATCCTTACTGTGGAGGAGTGCGGGGTGTAGCAAGATGGCGGCAACAGAACGTCACTTCCGTTACACATTCTGACGGGTCTGACGAATCATGTACGAGCCTTAACACTCCTGAAATTTTTATTTAGATAATGCTGCTATCCAGTGGATAACATATCTATTATTACGCAGGCTTTTGATAATACACACTCTACTTTCTCTAGCACTTACACGACCAGCTTAACCAGCGTTGGTGCAGACATATAGGGTTCTGTGTAAGTCCAACCCATGTGTGTGATTATATGTCAGTATTACATTGTATATCCCTGTATGTTACGGTCATTCAGGTGCTTATCTAATAGTTTCTAGAAACTATCGATGCTCCCCGCTGAGACCACCGCCTGTGGAAGGGAATTCCACATCCTTGCTGCTCTTACAGTAAAGAACCCTCTACGTAATTTAAGGTTAAACCTCTTTTCTTCTCATTTTAATGAGTGGCCACGAGTCTTGTTAAACTCTCTTCTGCGAAAAAGTTTTATCCCTATTGTGGGGTCACCAGTACAGTATTTGTAAATTGAAATCATATCCCCTCTCAAGCGTCTCTTCTCCAGAGAGAATAAGTTCAGTGCTGGCAACCTTTCCTCATAACTAAGATCCTCCAGACCCTTTATTAGCTTTGTTGCCCTTCTTTGTACTCGCTCCATTTCCAGTACATTCTTCTTGAGGACTGGTGCCCAGAACTGGACAGCATACTCTAGGTGCGGCCGGACCAGAGTCTTGTAGAATTATTGATTTATCTCTGGAGTCGATCCTCTTTTTAATGCATGCCAATATTGTGTTTGCTTTGTTAGCAGCCACTTGGCATTGCATGCCATTGCTGAGCCTATCATCTACTAGGACCCCCAGGTCCTTTTCCATCCTAGATTCCCCCCGAGGTTATCCCCCCAGTGTATAGATTACATTCATATTTTTGCCACCCAAATGCATTATTTTACAATTTTCTACATTGAACCTCATTTGCCATGTAGTTGCCCAGCCCATTAATTTGTTCAGATCTTTTTGCAAGGTTTCCACATCCTACAGGGAAGTTATTGCCTAGTTAGTAAATAGAGTCCACCTGTGTGTAATTTAATCTCAGAATAAATACAGCTGTTCCGTGAAGCCCTCAGAGGTTTGTTAGAGAACCTTAGTGAACAAACAGCATCATGAAGGCCAAGGAACACACCAGACAGGGCAGGGATACAGTTGTGGAGCAGGCTTCCAACAAGCTTCAAGAAGTGTTGAAGCCTTCTAGCAGCTTGTTTAAAGTGGCAATTAGTGCTCCTATTAGGATCTGTGTTCAACATTTACAAACTGGAGTTAAAGGGGCTGTTAAGGCTCGTGTTTTTTCACCTTAATGCATCCTATAAAGTAGTGCAGGAACTACTTTTGGGAATCGGTGCGGTGCCGCAAAGTTGGTGTCGCACCGATTCTGACGGTGTCGTTGTCAGCAATAGCCAGCGATTTGACACGTCAAATCGCATGTCAAAACGGCTCGATGTGAACGTGGGCTAAATGTTACTTCAACAAAGCCTGCTGAAAGCTCTGCAAATGCTGTGCCAAAGCTTGCTGTTCACACTGCTCTTATACAAGCTGAAGCCCATGTGAAACAGGCATTACAGCCCTTTAAATAACCCACACAGATCCCTGATGGATGGATCTCTCTCACCTTATGACTCCCAGTATTAATATGCCTTATACAGCTCAAATACATGTAGTGCCTCTTACTGCTTACAGACAATGCCTCATAGCTCTACAGTATATTATATAGACAGGGTTTCATACCCAAGTCTCTTTTTTTTTTGCTTTGATGGTGTATTGGTATGGATCTGCTTTACAGGCCCCCACACATTTGAAATTGTTTGAAATTGTTTTATAGGTTTACCATATTTGAATTTTGTAATAGGCCTTTCACCCTTTAGCACTGCTGTTATTCAAAGGGATTAGGTTCTCTCCCTCTGGGGCTGTGAGAATACCTTGTTCGGTGTAGTTTACTGTGTACTCCTATGTTATAGGTTCTTTGTTTTTAGCATTGTTTTAAATAAAGGGTTTAGGTGTCTCTCCCACTAGGGCTGCGAGACCACCTTGTCAGTGTAGTTTTACTGTACATTTTTACATAAAATAGTAGCCAATATGGCTCTGAGTAGACATAGTCCTCATGACAAGACTATAGTATACTCAGCCTCAGCTCTAAAGGACCTACATTCCCCATTATTTTTATTGCCAGATGACACTAAGCGTATTTTACATACTACTGCAAATTTTCAGCCTGAGGTCAATAGCCCCAATTTACACACCCCGTTTTCTCATAGATCATTTTCACAGGTCAATGTTTTTAATACACCTCCCCATTTATCAAGAAATTCTCCTGCATCCTCCTTAACAGGGGGTCTTTTAAATTGCAGGTCTGCAGTGGCCAATGCAGATAATATTGCGACCCTTCTCGTGGAGGAGGCCCGGGACTTCCTCTATCTTACTGAGACTTGGCTCCAGGATTTTAAAGCTCCCATCCTGGATGAGCTGGTCCCACCCCAATACAAAATACTTCAATGTAACTGCCCAATTGGCAGGGGGGGTGGGGTCGCCGTGATTTTTAAAAAACATCTTCTAGTATCAGTCTCAGAGAATTTTAATACTATCTATAAGTCCTTTGAAAACTTGGTCTTTTCTTTCCAAGTAGCTAGCAAACTTACTTATGGGTTTGCTGTGATTTACCGTCCCCCAGCTTTAAAATTTGATTTTGAACTTCTCAGCTTAGCCTAACAGATGTCCATTGTGTTTAAAGGATCCTGCATTATGGGAGACATAAACCTCTGGGCAGAGGACTTAAGTGATGCCCCCACTCAATCTGTTATGCAAGAACTGGCGCTTTTGGCGTATCGGCAAAATGTGACAGCTGCTACCCACATTGCTGGCCATGTGCTAGATTGGCTCCTTTTCAGTGGATTGCTGGCAACCTGTGCACCGCCCAGGGAGTTGACCTGGTAGGATCACAGGTTTATTTCTTTCAGTCTGGCTTTACCGGAAAGGAAACCTCCACATATCCCAGATCGCTCTGACCCTAAAGTCCTCTCAAGAAATCAAAAGTCTGCCCAGACAGATTTGGAAAACTTGTGGCTAAAGATATCAACCAGTCTATCTTTTTTGAGCTGCCTGACCCTGCAGAGAAGCTGAGTATTTTCCAGGAGCTGGTTAAAAGTGGCCCTTGATGTGGTAGCACCACATAGGATGAGATCCAACCTCCGTCCCCTGGGCAAGAGCCCTCAATTGTTCACCAAGGAGCTTAGGCTCCTCAAACAGCGGGCTCGGTCCAGGCAGAAGTTCTATCTTGAAGATGATAAAAAGCTACATTTGGAAGCCCTCTATTTTTATAAGAGAGGCTAAAAAGAAGTATTTCCGGGAGCGAATCAGGGAGGCAGCCAACAGCACGGATGAACTCTTTAAGATCTCTTCTGAGTTAACCCACCCGGAAGCTACCAGCTCTGTTCCTAAGGAGTCACAAAATTGGTGCCAAGAGCTTGCCGACTTCTTTGTCTCTAAGATTAAGACCATTAGAGACAATATCATCAGGCCAGAGATTGTGCAGGAACTGCCGAACAGTGATGGCCCCTGGACTGTCCTGTTTCCAACCGGTATCTGCTGAACAGGTGGTTGAGGTAATTGCCTCTTTGAGACCATCTTCCTCCCCCCTGGATGTTTGTCCTGCCGATTTGGTTAAATAAACCACTGTTTTTCTTGCCCCCTTTATTGGGGAGATAGTTAACTGCTGCTTCAGGACAGGCACCGTCCCGGGCATTCTGAAGTGGGCCGTGGTCTTGGCCCTGCTGAAAACGCCAACCTTGGACCCTGCCGTCCTGGGCAACAATAGGCCGATTTCCAACTTACCTTTTGTGGCAAAGGTGATGGAGCGCTTGTTGGTTATCCAGCTACAGGCTTATCTTGAGTCTTTCTACCATTTGGACAAATTCCAGTCCGGATTTCGACTTGGCCGCGGAACAGAGACAAGCCTCATCTGTGTTTATGATGATGATGTCCTTCACAGTCTGGACAGAGGTGGCTCAGTAGCACTGGTTCTCTTGGATCTGTCGGCCGCGTTTGATACCATAAACCATACAATTTTACACTGACCAGCCCCCCCGTTTTACTCACCTGAGCCCATTTGTTCCCACGCCGGAGATGCGCACACTCTCTCTGGCCGGTGTCTCGGCTCTTGGTTGGATAGATTGATAGCAGCACAGCCATTGGTTCCCTCTGCTGTCAATCAAATCCAATGACGCGGGGCCGGGCGGGGCCGAGTCCTGCATTTTGTGTGACTACACGCAGAAGAAGGACATGGGAGTGTGCCCGCATGGGTGTCCACCATAGGAAAGCGCTTCTTCTACGTGGGCACTCGATGTGGGGAGGAGCTATCAGCGCCGATGAGGGACCCCAGAAGAGGAGGATCGGGGCCACTCTGTGCAAAACAAACTGCACAGTGGAGGTAAGTATAACATGTTTGCTGTTTTTATTTTTTTAAACGCGAGGGTTTAGTAACCCTTTGACAAAGCAGATTGTACACTGTGTTAGATGATAATAAGTGTGACCAGCTTTACCGTGTAACCAAGCAACACCCCGTATCTTCTACACTTAGGTTAAATGCTATAAAATTTTTCAATCTGTGCTTCCTACAGTGAATCAAATTCCCTGAATACTTTCGGTCCTAAGTAAATTGAACCACTTCTGAACAATGTTAATTACATGTAATGGATTAAGTAATCCAATTGTTTTACATCATCTATAGACTGATTGTTATCTACTGGTATTTAGTTGTTGGCAATGTTAAGATATAAAAATTTTCCACTTTTTTTTTTTAATTTGATAATAATGTGTGCTTATCCACCCCAAAGATTTGATCTTGTCCTTTGGCCCTTTCTTTGCTGGAGTGAATCGTCATAGCAACCAACAGGCAGGTCAGAAATTGCTCCAGCATCTTCCACAGTTTAAATTTGTTTTAATGATTATTCTTTAAACAGTACAAATTACAACAGGAATGTGCAGGGGGTGGTAATCCATAGTGCCCAATCAAGTTTCATCTGTGGGAGGGGTCAGCTAACAGTTAATTATGGTTGCTAAGGTTACTGCACATCTTCATTGCTCTGCACTGCCTAATGCCTATTGTCTCTTGCGTGGGAAGTGGAAGTCCGGGAGGGTCAGAATATTTCATGTTATATTCTAATATTAAAAAAAAGCCATGTAATGTTTCTGGTTACATTCTTGTAGTGCAATGCAACCACAATAGTTCACTATTGTTACTACATAGGAAATCCTAACAATGTCTTCCTGTCGCTATTGAAATTTCCTGTAAAAATTCAGTGATCCATTTTAACCACTTCACCCCCGGAAGGATTTACCCCCTTCCTGACCAGAGCATTTTTTGCGATTCGGCACTGCGTCGCTTTAGCTGACAATTGCGCGGTCGTGTGACCCTGTACCCAAACAAAATTGACGTCCCACAAATAGAGCTTTCTTTTGGTGGTATTTGATCACCCCTGCGGTTTTTATTTTTTGCGCTATAAACATAAAAAGACCGACAATTTTGAAAAAAAAAAAAAACACAATATTTTTTACTTTTTGCTATAATAAATATCCCCAAAAAATATATATAAAAAACGAATTTCTTCCACAGTTTAGGCTGATATGTATTCTTCTACATATTTTTGGTAAAAAAAAAAAAAAAATATCGCAATGAGTGTATATTGATTTGGTTTGCGCAAAAGTTATAGCGTCTACAAAATAGGGGATAGATTTATGGCATTTTTATTATAATTTTTTTTTATTTTACCAGTAATGGCGGTGATCTGCGATTTTTAATCGGGACTGCGACATTATGGTGGACCAATCGGACACTTTTGACACTATTTTGGGACCATTGACATTTATACAGCAATCAGAGCTACAAATAGTTACTGATAACTTTATAAATGGCACTGGCAGGAAAGGGGTTAAACACTAGGGGCGATCAAGGGGTTAACTGTGTTCCCTGGATGTGTTCTAACTGTAGGGGGGTTGGGCTCACTACAACACGACAGAGATCACTGCTCCTGATTAGAGGTCGACCGATATGGGTTTTTCTCTGGCCGATGCCGATATTTAGAAATCGCGGTGGCCGATTCCGATATGTGATGCCGATTTTTTTTGGGCCGATATATTTGGCCGATTTATTTTTTTTTCCCTTCATCTCATAAAATCTAACAGTTAGACCCCTTTCACACTGGGGCGTTTTTCAGGCGCTTTTGGGCTAAAAAGAGCGCCTGTAAAACGGCTCCCCTGCAGTCTCAGTGTGATATCCCGAGTGCTTTCACACTGAGGTGATGCGCTGGCAGGATGTAAAAAAAAGTCCTGCAAACGGCATCTTTGGAGCGGTGTATACCACCACTCCTGCCCATTGAAATGAATGCGCACCGCTGCCGAAGCGCCTGCAAAGCGTTTTGGCAGCGGCGCTTCAGGGGCGCATTTAACCCCTTCCTCGGCCACTAGCTGGGTTATAAGCGCCCCGCTAGCAGCCTAATAGTGCCTCTAAAATGACGGTAAAGCGCCGCTAAAACTAGCAGCGTTTTACCATCAACGCATGCCCGCTCCAGTGTGAAAGCAACCTTAAGTGATACAGAAAATTTTTTACATTTAAACATTAAACAAAACAAACCTCCAATCAGTTCACTTGTATGTATAATTTAGAAGAAAAAAAAAAACTATCTTAAATATTAAATACACAAAAACAGGTAATCAAAACTTTTGGACGAAAAAAAAAATGGGCTAACTTTACTGCTTAGTTTTTTTTAAATTCATTACTGTATTTTTTTTT
Organism: Lithobates clamitans; assembly: GCA_037952925.1. Taxonomy (NCBI): domain Eukaryota; kingdom Metazoa; phylum Chordata; class Amphibia; order Anura; family Ranidae; genus Lithobates; species Lithobates clamitans. Next base: position 2,657,644 of record JBBGZY010000131.1, on the reverse strand, counting down.
TTTAAATTGCGTTTGAAAGACCGCTGCGCAAATACCGCGTGACATAAAATATTGCAACAACCACCATTTTATTTCCTAGGGTCTCTGCTAAAAAAATATATATAATGTTTGGGGGTTCTAAGTGATTTTCTAGCAGAAAATACAGGATTTTTACCTGTAAGCAACAAATGTCAGAAAAGATTTAGTCTTTAAATGGTTAAACTGAGAATTCCTACACGGAGTTTAGTCTATTGATAAAAAAGAACTTGAAGAGATACAAATGTATCTTCTTATCAGACTTGGCAGGCTGCCCAGAGGGGGAGAGAAGATAACTTTCAGGCAACTTGCATTGACTCTATTACAGAAGTCATTTGCAAGTCACGGCTGAAGTTACAATCGGCCTTTTTTATCAGCACAATCGGCCGATGCCGATTAATTAAAAAACGCCAAATATCGGCCGATATATCGGTCGACCTCTACTCCCGATGACAGGGAGCAGTAGATCCTTGTCATGTTGCTAGGCAGAACAGGGAAATGCCTCGTTTACATAGGCATCTCGCCATTCTACCCCTCCTCATCACAATTGCGGGCTGCCGGCGAACACCGAAGATTTGAGGGTACATGGCTCCGCCCATCGTCCCACTGATGCAGTGAAGTTTTCCTGTCCCGTTAGCAGAAAAACAACCCCAAAGCATAATTTTTCCACCTTCATGTTTGACGGTGGGGAAGGCGTTCTTAGGGTCAAAAGTAGCATTCCCCCTCCTGCAAACACGGCGAGTTGAGGTCAAAGAGCTTGGTTTTGGTCTCTTGTGACCACAACACTTTCATCCAGTTCTCCTCGGAATCATTCAGATGTTCATTAGCAAACTTCAGACGGGACTGTACATGTGCTTTCTTGAGCAGGGGGACCTTGCGGGTGCTGCAGGATTTCAGTTCTTAATGGTGTAATGTGTTACCAATTGTTTTCTTGGAGACTATGGTCCCAGCTGCCTTGAGATCATTGAAAAGATTCTCCCATGTAGTTCTGGGCTGATTCCTCACCGTTCTCATGAACATTGAAACTCCACGAGGTGAGACCATTCATGAAGCCCCAGACCAAGGGAGATTGACAGTTATTTTGTGTTTCTTCCATTTGCGAATAATCACACCAACCGTTGTCACCCTCTCACCAAGCTGCTTGGCGATGGTCTTGTAACCCATTCCAGCCTTGTGTAGGTCTACAATCTTGTCCCTGACATCCTTGGACAGCTCTTTGGTCTTGGACATGGTGGAGAGATCGGATTCTGATTGATTGCTTCTGTGGACAATTGTCTTTTATACAGGTAACAAGCTGAGATTAGGAGCACTCCCTAATCTCAGCTCCTTACCTGTATAGAAGACACCTGGAAGCCAGAAATTTTGTTGATTGATAGGGGGATCAAATACTTATTTCACTCATTAAAATGCAAATCAATTTATAACTTTTTTGAAATGCGTTTTTTCTGGATATTTATGTTGTTATTCTGTCTCTCACCGTTAAAATAAACCTACCATTAAAATTTAAGACTGATCATTTGTCAGTGGGCAAACATACAAAATCAACAGGGGATCAAATACTTTTTTCCCCCACTGTAAGGTGTTCATTATCACCCCTTAGGAAAACCCTGCATGACCCAATGTTGACTTGAATGTCACAAGAGTTAATTGCTTGCATGGATCAGTCACGGTATGGTCACCCTCAGACCCTTGCAAGCAGAATATACATACTGTATACAATAATAAGATCCTTGTTAAAAGTTACTCATCTTTAAAAGACATTGATTGTGGCACTCGGTACCACTGTTCAAATACACCTCTTATCTTCAGGAAGCACTCTGAATTTTGTATGATAACCACTGCTTTGGCTGCAGCCCAGATAACTCACACATAGGCAGTGCATTTGGACTGAACCAAGCTTCAGCTCTATCTGACCTTTATAGCTGCTGCTGCTTGACATTAAAAATCACCTTGACAGATGATTTCTACAAAACTAGACTATAATTTATAACAGGCAAAAACATGCTTACTTAACAGCCTAGACTTCCAGTTTATAGAAACATGAGCAATTTTATGTGTTCCACTGGCAGCATAGCTTTCCTTATTGCTCAGACTCTGAAATCGACTATAACTCTATTTACATTTGTCCTTCTTGTGAAAATGCTAGTAAAATTCATATTGTAAGTAACATCAAAAACCGGAGGAGAGCATTTATTCCAATATCAGTTTTATGAGTTTGAAAAATCAGATTAAAAAGAATAACACTTGTTAATGTAGCTTAAAGTAATTGTAAAAGGTAATTTTTTTTTTTAAAATAACAAACATATCTATACTTACCGGCTGTAAACCCCCTCTTTTCAGGTCCCCCGCTGGCTCTCCTGGCCCCTTCCTTCTGTCCAGTGCCGCTTCCCATGGGGGGCATTCATGTGTGCTCCCACCCAAGCCCCACTGCTGCATCCATTAACACAGACAGCAGGACTTGGCCTGCCCCCGCTCCCTCGTCACTGGCTTTGATTGACAGCACTGGGAGCCAATGGCTCCCGGTGCCCCAGCAAAGCCAGCGAGGCCCAGAAAGGGTGGGAAGAGAAGAGCTGCAGATGTGCACGGCACTGGATTGAATGGGGGCTCAGGTAAGTAAACGGGGGGGGTAGGATGGATGCTAACACCTAAACATTTTTTACCTTAACCACTTCAGCCCCAGAAAGGTTTTACCTCCTTCCTGACCAGGCCATTTTTTTCGATACGGTACTGTGTTATTTTAACTGACAATTGCGCGGTCGTGCGACGCTGTACCCAAATAAAATTCATGTCTTTTTTTTCCCCCACAAATAGAGCTTTCTTTTGGTGGTATTTGATCACCTCTGCGGTTTTTAGTTTTTGTGCTATAAACAAAAAAGGAGCAACAATTTTGAAAAAACACAATATATTTTACTTTCTGCTATAAAACATAGCTAATAAAAAAATGTAAAAAAATCTAATTTCTTCATCAGTTTAGGCCAATATGCATTCTGCTACATGTTTTTGGTAAAAAAAATTCCCAATAAGCGTATATTGATTGGTTCGCACAAAAGTTATAGCGTCTAAAAACTATGGGATAGATTTATGGACTTTTTATTTTTTTAAATTGTTTTTACTAGTAATGGCGGCGATAAGCGATTTTTAGTGGGGCTGCTACATTGCGGTGAACAAATCTGACACCAAAGCCCCGTACACACGGTCGGACTTTGTTCGGACATTCCGACAACAAAATCCTAGGATTTTTTCCGACGGATGTTGGCTCAAACTTGTCTTGCATACACACGGTCACACAAAGTTGTCGGAAAATCCGATCGTTCTGAACGCAGTGACGTAAAACACGTACGTCTGGACTATAAACGGGGCAGTGGCCAATAGCTTTCATCTCTTTATTTATTCTGAGCATGCGTGGCACTTTGTCCGTCGGATTTGTGTACACACGATCGGAATTTCCGACAACGGATTTTGTTGTTGGAAAATTTTATATCCTGCTCTCAAACTTTGTGTGTCAGAAAATCCAATGGAAAATGTGTGATGGAGCCCACACACGGTCGGAATTTCCGACAACAAGGGCCTATTACACATTTTCCGTCGGAAAATCCGACCGTGTGTACAGGGCAATAGTCACACTTTTTGGGGACCAGTGACACCAATACAGTCACTGTACAAATGACACTGCCAGGGAAGGGGTTAACTTCAGGGGCAATCAAAGCGTTAAGTGTGCTCCTAGGGAGTGCTTTCTAACTGTGGGGGGAATGCTGTGACTAGAGGAAAACAGATCCGTGTTTCTGCTTAGCAGAAACACAAGATCTCCATTTTCCTCCCTCCCAGAACGGCCTCTCCTGTGAACGACCACAGGTGGCCGGCGGCCATCGTGGCCGCAGGACCCGCTGATTGGCTTCCACTGTGTCCAATCACAACAGGAGCTGGCCCCGCAGGTAGCGCGACAGGTACGTTATTTTGTGCAGCCAGGCCGCCCTGCCACAGTATATATGCGGTAAGGGGTCTGGAAGCGGTTAATGCATTAAGATAAAAAAATGTTTAGGCTTTACAACCACTTTAAACATTCTTACTATACAGTAGCCCATTCAACCATCTGGGTTCTTCAGGGATGCCTTGGCAAAATGCCTGAAAAATTGCTGCAGGTTGCCCAAAAGAATGTGAACAAGCCAGCAGGTAGATGAAGCCCACCCCTCTCTGTCAGCACTGGGGTCATGTTAGCTGCATAAGGGAAAGACAACAAGGAAGAAGGCATGCTGGAATACTAGTCAGTACCAGTTTGCAAAAGTATGTTTGCTTTGAAAGAATAAATCACCTCTAATGTTGGGTGTCTTATGTGTGTGGATGCCGCTGCAATATGTAAAACGATTTCTTTAATTCTTTACATTTTAAATTGTGGTGCCTCAAGATTGTGCATAATTTTAACTTTGGCTGGAAAAAGGTTGAGAAACACTGCTTTACATGGCACTTTCTAACATTTCCTTAAAGAATACTACTGCCTCCTTGTGGACTAATGCATGCATTGCATGATCCTTTTAAAACCAATAAAATATGTGAAAAGATAAGCGTACTGTTAATTACATTCAATTTCATAGAAATGCCAATTACTTTTCTGTATGGCAGGGATATGCACTTAGCGGACCTCCAGCTGTTGCCGAACTACTAGTCTCATGAGGCATAGCAAGACTCTGACAGCCACAAGCATGACTCCAAGAGGCAGAGGCATGAGCATATTCCTGCTGTATGGTATAAATAAAGAGATTCACATTTGCAATCTTGCATTTTCCTTAGTTGTATGCTTGTCCCAGGTCAAGCGACTCAGAAAGCATCATAGGAAGAGCATCAACATGACAGCCAGGGAATGAGCATTGTCAAATTAAGGTTAGCAATGGCAGCCCACATTATTCTCTCATGACAGGTGTAAAGTGTTTTTTTACACTTGTGCAGAAATAGGTATTTTCTGCACTAGAAAAATGCATGTCTCTGCAAGAACACTCAAAAAAAGAAAAGTTTACCATGCTGAAAGTGTGAACCAGCCATAAGAGTGAAACATCAATAGATATTTGTTAAACATAGCCATCTAGTGGACAAATAGGAATATACAGTCAGGAGAACTTTTCACATTAGACGTTTGCCAAGTAATTATATTTACATTTAGGATTAGGGCTCATTCACATCTGTATGTTTTCCAGTACAGCTGTGCACAATCACACACTATGATTTTCAAGCACTTTCTTCAGATTGTACAGATCATCTAACTAATCTGACAGAATGGTATAAGAAGGATTTAGAAGATTTTTTCACATGCTAGATCTCTTGGACTATTGAAGGAAGAAGTGTTAACCACTTGCTTACTGAGCACTTATACCCCATCCTACCCAGGCCAATTTTCAGCTTTCAGCACTGTCACACTTTGATTGACAATTGCGCGGTCATGCAACACTGTACCCATTTTTATCTTTTTTTTCACACAAATAGAGATTTCTTTTGGTGGTATTTAATCACCACTGGGGTTTTTTATTTTTTGCTAAACAAACAAAAAAGACTGAAAATTTTGAAAAAAAAACTAAACATTTTTTACATTTTGTTATAACATTTTGTAGACAGGTCATTTTTCTCCTTTATTGATGTGCGCTGATGAGGCTGCGCAGATGGGCACTGATGAGGCGGCACTGATAGGGACTTATAAGGTGGTACTGGTGGGCACTGATCAGGAAGAACTGAAGAGGCTTTACTGATGGGTGGCACTGATAGGTGGCACTGAAGGGTACTGATAGGTGGCACTGGTGGGCACTGATAGCCGGCACCGAGAGGTGGCACTGGTGGGCAGCAGTAATAGACAACACTGATGATGAGGCACTGACTTGCAGCACTGATAGTTGGCACTGGCAGGCACTGATATATATCATTGGTAGGCACTAATAGGTGGCACTGGTAGGTGCTGATAGATGGCACTGATTAGCAGCACATGCGGGCACTGAGGGGACCGATGTCCCTCTAATCCCTCTAACAGAAGCCGTGGCTTTTTTTTCCTTCACGCTGACAGCGTGAAGAAAAAAAAACATTAACTGGCATCTGTCTATTTCCGTGATTAGCTGCCATTGGCTGACAGCTGAACACATGATAAAGGACCGGCTGTCATTGGCCCTTTACCTGATCTATGATAAGCCGAGTCTCACGGACTCAGTGATCACAGAGCGTGCTGCTTCAGGGGGCGGGCAGGAAGTGCGAGAATGGAAGGATGCTGATGGACACCCTCCCAGCAATTTAAACCCGTGCTGTAGCCGTCTTTCAGCTATAGCAGGTGGCAAGTGGTTAAATAACATCTTATGTCATCATCCCATTATCCCAACATTTCACTAATTACCAAAAGTGTATAAGGACATTAATTACATCAATGGGCAACTTATAGTGAATTGGGTGACTGAATTGATTGTTTTTTTTACAACCAATAGTGTAGAGGCTTCCCTTATGCCTCAGAGATACTAAACATGTGATACTAAAATTACAGATTATTGGGTAGCAAAGTGATTGGAAAGGATTAATCTGTGATGGTGTGTGCTGTACTTTTTAAACCTCAATTTATTGGGTCATAGAGCATTGGAATACCATTTGGATCAGTATTGTGAATATACATAAGACCTAAAAATATAATCATCAAGGGGACGTAGTTTAACCTTAAACTACACAGAGGGTTCTTTACTGTGAGAGCGGCAAGGATGTGGAATTCCCTTCCACAGGTGGTGGTCTCAGCGGGGGGCATTGAAAGTTTCAAGAAACTATTAGATAAGCACCTGAACGACCGCAACATACAGGGATATACAATGTAATACTGACATATAATCACACACACAGGTTGGACTTGATGGACTTGTGTCTTTTTTCAACCTCACCTACTATGTACTATGACTCTCTTCCAACACACACATAACTATTTTCAATTTGATGAGGTGTTCTATCTTCAGAGATGCAGAGTATTGATAGATGTCAGATTTACACCCACATACACCAACCTTTTCATGGGAAGGGTGCCACATCTAGTGAGAAGGGAACCAATCTGATAAAGTCCCAAGAGATGTACTATAGTTATATGTTATAAATAGGTAAGTGTGGTGCTCACTCCTATATTAACTTACTGTGTCATCCTACTGCTGTTAACTAATTAATTGACATACTGATTAAGTGCAAAAAAAAAAGAAAAACAAAGCATAAAATATATTACCCCTACTGGGTTTTGTGCCCAACCGTGCAGTGCTTTAAATCATAAAAATTATAAGGTTATAAACATAAAGCAATATCCTGATGCTGTTACCCTACTGGGTGTTGATTTTAAAATAGCAGTGCTGCAAATCCTATGTGATAATGTAAAAACTGCCCATAAATATATTAAAAAAAACAAAAGTCATGAATTTTCACTGATTGTAGATCATCAATATTTACATCAACATGGAAGTGCTATTACTGTTAAATATTGGTGCCAAAGAGCAGTTCATATAAGTCTTATGCATATGCAGTAAGGTGCAAATAGTCCATAGGAAAAATACACAAATCAAATACATTTCCACTGGTGAAAATTGTCAATGAATTCCACAGTGCCAAGTGCTCTTTATGTATTCATTTCACTTTAAAATGTTCAAAAAGAAAAAAACAAAATGTGCTCCAAAAACAGTGCTTCCACACCATGTGCAATGACCACTCCCCCCTATATCTGACCCATACTCTCATATAGGTCTCACAACACTTAAAGCGTTTGTTACCCCAACACTTCATATTCCTGATATGTGCCTGCTATACCATGTACTTGCATGAGAAAGTATCCTTTTCTGTTTGTATTGCTTCCTTTATGTGAAATCCCTGGTGATCCTGCCAGTCCCTCTGCTTTCCTATTAAAAACTGACCACACTAGCAGGAGAGCACATCGTGGTCAGTTCTCTAGCTGTGCTGAGAACTTAGCCTGCTCTCCTCCAATGATCATACTTGTCCTGACACGTCCCGCTGCACATCCATTCACTGGAAAGTTCAGTGTTCTGCCGTTTCTCCTCCCCACAGCTCTTATGCAGCTGAGAACAGATGTGTTTTTATAGCTGTAAAAAAATGCCTTTCATTTCTATTTGAAACTGAATGGGTTGTTTTACAAGGTGAGGATTTACAACCACTTTAATGTTATTTTACTTGTAGCCTTTTCCTCTTTCCGTCTCCTCTTTAGCACTCTCCACCTTCTCTCATTAATCCTCAGATGGATATGTCATGCAATAAAAGGTAATATCCTTAGTGTAAACCAATTAGAAAAACACCTTTTATTTAGCTAAAAAAAAGGAACACCCAAGCAATTGAGTGCATGCACATTGGTAAAAATGTAAAATCACTTTGCGGTTTTCTCAACTCAACTCCTGGTCCAGCTGAGACATGGAAATTATGTCACCAGGTCCTCCCAAGAGTTTAGCCATCCCCCAGCCACCCCTAAGTGCTTACCTCTCGATTTAGTGCTGTCCCCACCAGCAGCCCTGCTATCCTCTCTTCCTGCATTCACAGGCCATAGGCTCCCACTGCTGTCAGTCAAATCCTGTGAGGAGCGAGCGGAAGCTTGGCAGAGCTGTGCTGTGTGTGTCTATGGACAGCTAGTCAGCTTGCTGAGGGGCATATGCAGGGAAGGAGGAGTGGAGAGCACTGGTGGGGGACACCAGAAGAGAAGGTAAGGGACCACTCTGTGAAAAAACATTGCAAGTTAAATGTTTTTTATTTTGATGAAAGAAAAAAAAGCTTTACAAGCACTCTCATATTTCTTACTATTGTAATAACAATGTTATTTCTCAATAAAAACTTATTGAAAGTAGAAAAAAGGAGAACAAACAGGAACAGTTGACTTTTCTCATTAGATTTAACAGTGGGGGGGGCGCACAATAAAAGCATAGCCACTGTGCCCATTAAACGCTGCCACTGTGCAATCAAATGTTGCCACTGTGCCATCAAATGCTGCCAGTGTGCCCATCATATGCTGTCACTGTGCCCATCAAATGCTGCCAGTGTGACCATCGTATGCTGCCACTGTGCCATCAAATGTTGCCACTGTGCCATCAAATGCTGCCAGTGTGACCATCGTATGCTGCCAGTGTGCCCATTAAATTCTGCCAGTGTGCCCTTGAATGCCCCCAGTGTGACCCCCGCCCGCCGTCTGCTCGGTATTTACCCGGTCTTGGCGGGGCAGCGGGTGACGGCGATGAGTGGGATCCTCCATGCGTCCCCTGCCGTCCTCATCTCCCGTCCTCTCCTCCTGCTGGGCGTCCAATAGCGGCGCCTGTTGTTTTAGCCAATCAGGTGACAGGTAACAGACCCGATAACCTGATTGGCGGAGAGGCGGTTTAGTGTTAGGAAAGCAAATATTCATTCGCTTTTCTAACACACAGCTGAGTGACCTGCGAGTGCCCAGCATGTCGCTCGCAGGTCAACTTTTTTGAGGCCTATTAGAGCATTGCATGAATCTATCTATTGGTGATAGAGAGGGTGACAGGAGAGAGGGGGCGGCGCCCGTGTGCCCTAATGCACGGGCCGCCACTGAAAGTACACTCCCATATTGTATCATGACCCTATCTATAGAAATATAATAGGAAATTTACAGAACGCTAGTTAAATCCGCATTGATGATCCTTAACTGTCTAGTGGTCATTCATGGTTCATTCCAAATACAGTATCCTATAAGTATTTTGACAACTTTTTTTTTTTTTTTTTGCTCATGTCATATTATTGTATCATTTTACATGCTAAGGGTCTTTGATCCCCTTCAACATATTCGTATTATTGCTATTTAGATGTGATTTTATTTTGCACTAAAAATACCTTTTTTCGTTTTTTTTTTTCAAATTTGCTGTTTTTTATCTGTACCACCAAGTTAAAAAAAATGCTGCAGCTGCCCTTTTGGTCTTGTTCAATGTTAACTCCTTCAGCTCCAGAAAGTTTTACCCCCCACCCGTTCATGATCAGGCCATTTTTTGCGATACTGCGCTGTTACTTTAACTGACTGACAATTGCGTGGTAGTGCGACGTTGTAAAATTGATGTTCTTTTTTTCCCACAGAGTTTTCTTTTGGTGGTATTCGATCACCTCTGCACTTTTCATTTTTTGCGATATAAACAAAAAAAAAACGACAATTTTGAAAAAAAAAAGCAACATTTTTTACTTTTTGCTATAGAAAAAAGTGTCTTCATCAATTTAGGTCAATATGTATTCTGCTACATATTTTTGGTAACACCCCCCCCCCTCCCAAATAAGTGTATATTGACTGGTTTGCACAAAAGATATAGCGCCTACAAAATAGGGGATATAGTTACGGCATTTTTATTTATTTGTTTTTTACTAGTAATGGCGGCGATCAGCGATTTTTAGCGGGACTGCAACATTGCGGCGGACAGATCAGAACCTGACACTTTTTTGGGGATCAGTGACACTAATGCCGTGTACACACAAGCGGACTTCTCGTCGGACTGAACCCCGAAGGACTTTTCGACGGAGTTCCGACGAAACGGACCTGCCTACACACGATCCCATCAAAGTCCGATTGTTTCGAACGTGATGACTTACGTCCGGACTAGAAAAGGAAGTTCAATAGCCAGTAGCCAATAGCTGCCCTTGCGTCGTTTTCGGTCCGTCGGATTAGCATACAGACAAACGTTTTTTTCCATAGGAATTGAGTCCGTCGGAAAGATTTGAAACATGTTCTATTTCTAAGGTCCATCAGATTTTTCGACATAAAAGGTCAGATGAAGCCCACACACGATCGGAAAGACCGATGGATTCGTTCCGTCTGACCTTTTCTGACGGAAAATCTGACGTGTGTATGCGGCATAATACAGTGATCAGTGCTAAAAATATGCACTGTCACTGTACTAATGACACTGGCTGGGAACGGGTTAACATCAGGGGCGATCAAAAGAGTTAACTGTATCCCTAGGGGGTGTTTGCTAACTATGTGGGGGGTGGATTCACTAGATGAACAGAGTGATCCATGTTCCTGTTAGCAGGAACACAAGATCACTCTGTTAATCTCTGACAGAACAGCGGTCTGCCTTTTTTACATCAGCAGACCGCTGTTCCATCTCTGTGGGGAGCGATCGCGGGTGGCCAGACTGTATGTTACGTTAAATACAGTTCTGTACACACCTTATTTTCTGGCAGTGCCCCTCCCGAGACTAGACTCTGGATCTGCCACTGGCCATATTATTATATTATTATACACGATTTATATAGCGCCAACAGTTTACGTATCGCTTTACAATGTAGAGGGGGGACCGCACAATTACAGTACAGTTCAATACAGAAGGGACAGGTGGGCCTTGCTCATAGAGCTTACATTCTAAAGGCCCATGACAAGGAGGTTATGTCATAGGCTATGGAATCATATACAAAATATTAGGGCCGGTAAACAGGCAAATGTGGCTTCTGTAAATACTGTATTGATGTGCACATGAAAAATACGGATTGTTTAAAAATACAAATTATTGAACAAATAGAAAGACTGAGGAGGGGGGTTGATCAATTTTTCCAAATTATGCTGCAGAAAGGTATTCCGGATTTTTACTTTGAATATCTGTATACCTAACAGACTTCATTTTGAATGGGATGTTTCCTATTAATATGGTTGATTGATTAGTTTCACCCCCTCCCTCCTAACCCCTCCCCCCTAGAGCCTGGCCTTACTAGTAAACAAAGACTAGCTAAACCTGTGACCAAAATAAAAAGGAGATCAAACATAATATATTGGCCAACTTCAGTTGCCTGCATGTCTGGGCAAATTTAAAAACAGGATTCCTGGTCGAAATTCTACGTACATCCCTCAGCCCTCCCAGACCCCGGGATTCTGGGGACCCTGCATTCTCTATAGATCAGTTATGGACACACTTGGGGATGGCCATTATTCTGAGGTGGTAGAATTGCCAAATACATTGTCTTGAAAAAGTATTCATACTCCTTGAAATTTTCCACATTTTTTCATGTTACAACCAAAAATGTAAATATGTTTTATTGGGATTTTATTTTATAGACCAACACAAAGTGGCACATAATTGTGAAGTGGAATGAAAATGATAAATGGTATTCAAACTTTTTTACAAATACATATCTGAAAAGTGTGGCGTGCATTTGTATTCAGCTCCCCTTTCTCTGATACCCCTAACTAAACTCCAGTGGAACCAATTGCCTTCAAAAGTCACCTACTTAATAAATAGAGTCCACCTGTGTGTAATTTAATCTCAGTATTAATACATCGGTTCTTTGAAGCCCTCAGAGGGTTGTTAGAGATTTTTAGTGAACAAACAGCATCATGAAGGCCAAGGAACACACCAGACAAGTCAGGAATAAAGTTGTGGAGAAGTTTAAAGCAGGGTTAGGTTATAAAAAAAATATCCCAAGCTTTGAACATGGCACTGTTCAATCCATCATCCGAAAATGGAAAGAGGCCCAACTGCAAACCTACCAAGACATGGCTATCCATCTAAACTGACAGGCTGGGCAAGGAGAGCAAGAGGCCCATGGTAACCCTGAAGGATCTGCAGAGATCCACAGCTCAGGTGGGAGAATCTTTCCATAGGACAACTATTAGTCGTGCACTCCACAAATCTGGCCTTTATGGAAAAAGAGTGGCAAGAAAGAAGAAAGAAAGCCATTGTTGCAAGGAAGCCATGAGTTTGCAGTTTGCGAGAAGCCATGTGGGGGACACAGCAAACATGTAGAAGAAGGTGCTCTGGTCAGATGAGACCAAAATGTAACTTTTTGGCCTAAAACCAAAAAACGCTATGTGTGGCAGAAAACTAACACTGCACATCACCCTGAACACACCATCCCCACTGTGAAACGTGGTGGCAGCATCATCTTGTGGGATGAGCAGGGACAGGGAAGCTGGTCAGAGTTGATGGGAAGGTGGATGGAGCCAAATACAGGGCAATCTTAGAAGAAAATCTGTTAGAGTCTGCAAAACACTTGAGACTGGGCTGGAGGTTCACCTTCCAGCAGGATAACGACCCTAAACATACAGCCAGAGCTACAGTGTAATTATTTAGATCAAAGCATATTCATGTGTTAGAATGGCCCAGTCAAAGTCCAGACCTAAATCCAATTGAGAATCTGTGGCAAGACTTGAAAATTGTTGTTCACAGATGCTCTCCATCCAATCTGACAGAGCTTGAGTTATTTTGCAAAGAAGAATTGGCAAAAATGTCACTCTCTAGATGTGCAAAGTTGGTAGATGCATACCCAAAAAGACTCGCAGCTGTAATTGCAGCGAAAGGTGGTTCTAAGAAGTATTGACTCAGGGGAGCTGAATACAAATGCATGTCGCACTTTTCACATATTTATTTGTAAAAAAAAAAATTGAAAACCATTTATCATTTTCCTTCCACTTCATAATTATGTGCTACTTTGTGTTGGTCTATCACATAAAAATCCCAAGAAAATACATTTACTTTTTGACTGTAACATGACAAAATTATATATTTTTTCATTAAAGCCTAAATGTTTCATTTAGCAACCTATCAAGGGAATTCATGTTTTCCTTAGTCCTTTGTAATGCGGATTGCATGCTTGAGGAATAGCATATCAAGTATTAATAACAGGTATAGCATTTGCCCTTAAAGTGTTACTAGACCCACAACAGTAAAATCAGTCTGAATTTGCAGTACAGCATGCTTGGTATACTCACTGTGGAATCTAAGGGGTTAATCCTCCACATTGTATAAAAAGGCTGTTTGATCCTGTCTTATCAGTTCCTCCCCTTCTTCCACAGTCCCCAAATCATCTCCTGATAGAATAGAGGCTAGGGAACAAGCTGCACATGCTCAGTTTGGTGTTTATTGAGTTTTTCATTTTCTTGTGAGAGTGCATGTGATCAGCACAGGGCCAATTAGCACTGTCTAGAGAAAGGGTCAGGGGTCCTGCAGCCTCATAGGACAGTCAGAGGAGAATGAAAACTCCTCCTACAAGCTTTAATCAGATGCTGATAGAAGTCACAAGACTGCTATATACTGCTGATGAGAAAAGGTATTTAACCGTTTATATTTACTAAAATAATTGCATTTCCATGTTCTGTGTACTGTGTGAGACCACATATAATGAATGCACGGTCCTGGGTTTAGTAAAACTTTAAAGAGGAGGTCCACCCCCCCCCCCCACCCCCCACAAAAAATTAAAAGTCAGCAGCTACAAATACTGCAACCGCAGCCGTTCCTGGTAAGGGAACCAGGCAGTGAAGCCTTGTGGCTTCACAGACGGTTCCCTACTGCGCATGCGCAAAGTGTGCTGCGCTTTCTAATTGGTCCAGTGGAGGAGGATGGAGGAGGGGGCCGAACTTCTGAAAGACAGCACCGTGGCCCCGTCTCTCGGAAGTGGGTAGAGCTACCTGTCAAAAACAGGTACCTGTTCCCTCCCCCCCCCCCCAAAAGGTGCCAAATGTGGCACCGGAGGGGGGGGGGAGAGACGGATAAGCGGAAGTTCAAAATGTGTTGTTATAATGAGATAGTCACCTGCATTCCACAAGGAAAACTCTGACAGAGGAATAATGGACATAAACAGCTGTGCCGCTATAAACAGTAACAAAGGTGTATGATAAGGTACAGCAAGATCATCACAGCCCAATATAATGTAAGCTTGCAAAGTTTTAAGGTATGAAACTGTCAAGTAAAAACTGATAGGTCATTGATTTCTTTTTCCAAAAAAAAAGCTTATATAGCTCTCTGTGGAACATCTATGAATAGAGCAGAATGTACTGAAACACTGGCAACAGACAGATCCTATTTTGAAAGGTAGATTCTTGCTTCAGAACAATCAGTGATTTAGATAATCATAATGCTCAAAATGCTCCTTGGCGATGAAAACTAATGTTTAGCAACTTGGCAGGAGAAAATACATGAGTGGGATCAGAACACCAACAGCTAAAAAAAGCATAACTAAGGGCAAAACTTTTATTTTTAGATTTTTTAAAATTTAGATTGAGTGAAGAGCAAAAGGCATCGCTACGGAGTAACCTTGCCCCCCCCCCTCATATGCCCCCCTGCCAGTGGCGGACTGGGCCACTCTCATGCCCATAAAAATGCTGCACCGCCATTACACTCTTAAAAAAAAAAAAAGGCTTCCGTCAACTTTGCAACTGTGCATGGGCAGTTCCCAAGCCGGGCGGGGGGATTTGTGGGCTTGTAATGATATAATTGCACCACTCGGCCCCTTTTATGAATTGCAGAAACAGCTAGGACTGGCTGGGGAGGCTGGAGTGCTGCCCGCCGGTGCTGAGAGCCTCGGGGCGGGGTACTGCTGTCCCTAGACTGCACTGTGATTTGTGACTTTAATCAAATTATCTACTATACAGAGAGGTGAGCAAAATGGAAAGCATTACAGGAGACTTTTCTATGCCCTATGATGACTGAATGATCATTACTGGGGAGCAGGGGCCGATTGACAACACTCAGGACTCCAGGACTAAATAAAGCAAGGGCCACCTGTCAGGCCCAGCTCATGACCTTCCCCTGGCTCCCACCCATGACCTGCCCCTGACCCCGCCCCTACATTTTGCACAAAGTACAATTTTGGCCTTTTTTTAAATGGGATCTAGAGGGGGGTCTCTAACAGTTTCCATTAGACGGTCTGTTAGAAAGCATCCCCTCCAGGCCCAATTAGAGTCTCCAACAGATTCAGTCCATTAGAGAGTCTCTGTTAGAGAGAGAACACCCTTCCAGGACCCATTAGAGACTACAAAGGAGTCTAATGGGACCTGGAGGGGAGTCTCTCTAACAGAGGCCCTTTCAGTGTCCATTATAGAGTCTGTTAAAAACAGTCCCCTACAGGCCCCATGGGAGACTACACAGGAGTATAATGGGACCTGGAGGGGGCCTCTTTCTAACAGTGTACAGTGAACCCCTTCATGCACCCTGGTCCTCATGGGACCCCCTACTTGTGCCATGACTCTCACCCCTGCCCCAACCTCTCACAAAGTAGAATAAAAGTGGCATTGTGTAGTGCTCCTCTTACGTCAACTATGGTTACCTCAACCTCTGTGGCTGGCTGTCTCTCTGTCAGGGCTGGGCCCAGCCCTTCCTTCTTTGAGCTGGCCGCTCAGCTAATTGTCAGCTCCTATCTCTCCACAATGACTTTGGGCCTAATTGCGACATTTTCACTTAGGGGTGTACTCACTTTTGTTGCCAGCGGTTTGGACATTAATGGCTGTCTGTGGAGTTATTTTGAGGGGACAGCAAATTTACACTGTTATACAAGCTGTACACTGACTACTTTACATTGTAGCAAAGTGTAATTTCTTCAGTGTTGTCACATGAAAAGATATAATAAAATATTTACAAAAATGTGAGTGGTGTACTTACTTTTGTGAGATACTGTATATATTTTCTATCGTGTATACTATTTTCATTTGTTATCATGGGTGACCAAAGAAAAGAAATGTCTTTAATTAGGGAGTTGTTAGGCTGCTCACAGCTATTAGAGGGCTGTTGAATGGTAGAAAATAACCAATCTTCTAATAATATCAAATATGTAGCTATTAGCAGAGAGCGGAGCCCAAATTCCATTCCTCAAGTACAAGGAAGAAACAATAAAGACTTGAAAGTAGACCACAGATTTTATGAAAGTGAGGCGCACACAGAATAAAAAAATGGATTACACTAAAATCATTATTAGCACAATAAAGCCGAACTCCAGTTTCTAACTTAATACTGATCTGGGCTGGCACATGGTGCATTGACTCCAGTGCATGGCATCTTTATCTAGTACGGGTGGCGATTCTTTAAAAAAACTTTTTTTCTGGCTATTGCTTCTGCTGCTGTCCTTTCAGCGACCCCCTTCCAGACTACAAATGTGATGTACTGATGTCCCTGAAATTACAGTGAGCATTGTTTAAAACTATTACCACTTTATGCATTTCATGCTAACTAAATGTAGCACCCTTTAGTGTGTACTACTAGTGTGAGTGGAGAGAAAACATATTCTGGCCAGGCATAACCAGAGTCATTAAATTGGGTCAGGGTTACTAGAGGCTAGGGCTGGATGACTCATCCTGGCAGCTCTCTGGTGCCTCCCCCTGGAATCCGGAAGGTTAGAGAACCTTCTAGAATTAGAGGGCGGGGGTTAGGAGGAGCTTCCATGAATATTTATGGAGCACCAGCCAATCCCAAGCGGTGGGCTGGCAGGGCACTGGGACAACTCCATAAATAGCAATGGGTCATGTCAGCAGGGCGAGTTAGATGGAAGATGAAGATTGAGTGCTGAGGTGAGGCTATCAGTGGCCCTGGAGGAAAACCTCGGCCCGGGAGGAGTAGTACCTCAGGCTGGGTGCTCAGGAAGGCTGGCCTGGAAGGATCCGGTGGAAGGATGCATTCCAGAGAGGCAGTGGGAAAGAGCAAGGATAGACAGTGAGTAAGCTCAGCACACAGCAGGGACAGACAAGGGGAGACACTGCCATCTGCAGCAGGCCTCTCTTGGAGACCGCACAGTGCCAAGTATTCATCTAACCTTGCCCTGGGAGGTCTCCATGTGTGTGTCACAGTGGGGCAGGACTGGGGCTGAAAGTCAGTCAGGAGGACTGGGAGGAAGATCAGCCAGGTGTGGTTGGTAGCAGCCAGGTGGGCTAGAATTTTTCTGCAATCAAGTGGAGCTGGGATCAGTGGCCACAGGGAAACAAAAGGAGAAATGTCATGCTGTTTGCTCACTGCACTACCTTGTCAAGGGGTTTGAGATCCCCTGCCTGTAATGGGCCTTTGCTGAACTAACCATAAAGACTATTAGTCTCCCAAAGAGTGAGCAGCAGGAAGCTGTACTGGAAAACCAAGTTTGTGCAATAGGAAGAAAAAGTGGACTTTTTGTAAATAGGGAGGAAGTGTCCCTTTGTTAATAGTTCTGGACATTTTTCAAGTTGGACATCCCATAAATCCCTACCCCATCCAAGTTATCAACCCCTAATAAAACAACAAAAACAAACCAAGAACTGATTTCTAAATGCACAAAAAATAAATGGTTAAACTCATACATAATTGCCCATAATAACATTATTTATTTATTTAGGGGTTGTAAAGGAAATTCATGGCAGTTTAACATTTTTGGTAGATACTTGGGGGTGTATTTATGAAAAATTTGCAGAGCTATTTCGTCCAGTGAAATGGCATGTACATTCTTTCTGGTTGAATGGGGCTAAAATTGAATGTTGTTAAACTATTTTATCTTTAGATCATTCATAAATAACACAGTGAATCAGTAAAATACTGCATTATGGCCATTAGAGGGAACCAACCAATATTGGAAATAAATGAACTTCTGTTCGGATTGCCTAGGCAAAACCAGGTATCTGCTCTCCCCCAAAAAATTAGGTGCCAAGGAGGGGGGAGGAGAAACAGTGGAACTTCCCTCTTTGAGTGAAGGTCCCTGTAAAATGTAGCATTTTTTTTCAGTTTAAACATTTTAAATGATTTCTATTGTGAATAAAATATTGGTTAATGAGATTTGCAAATCATTGCATTCTGTTTTTATGTAGGTTTTACACCGTGTCCCAACTTTTTTTCCAATTGGGGTTGCACCTTAACCATCTCAATACAGTGCACTTTCATCCCATTCCTGCCCAGGCCATTGTTCAGCTTTCAGCGCTGTCACACTTTGAATGACAATTGAGTGGTACCCAAATGAAATATTTATTATTTTTCCCCCACAAATAGAGCTTTCTTTTAGTGGTATTTGATCATCTCTGCAGTTTTTAATTTTTGCGCTATAAACAAAAGAAGAGCGACAATTCTGAAAAAAACACAATACTTTTTGCTATAATAAATACCCAATTTTTTTTTTTTTAAACAAATTTTTTTGTCAGTTTGGGCTGATATGTATTCTTCTACATATTTTTGGTAAAAAAAATCGCAATAAGCGTATATTGATTGGTTTGCGCAAGTTATAGTGTCTACACAATAGGGGATAGATTTATAGCATTTTTATTATTTTATTTTTTTTACTAGTAATGGCGGCGATCTGCGATTTTTATCGTGACTGCGAAATTGTGGCGGACATGTCGGACACTTTTGACACATTTTTGGGACCATTCACATTTATACAGCGATCCGTGCTATGAAAATGCACTGATTACTGTATTAATGTAACTGGCAGGGAAGGGGTCAACACTAGGGGGTGATCGAGGGGTTAATTATGTTGCTAGGGAATGTTTCTAACTGAAGGGGGAGGGGACTCACAAGGGGAGGAGACCGATCGGTGTTGCTCTATACTGAGAACACACATTGGTCTCCTCTCTGACAGGACGTGGATCTGTGTGTTTACACACACAGATCCACGGTCCTGCAGTGTTACCGGGCAGTCGCGGGTGCCTGGCGGACATCACGGCCACCGGGCACACGCATCGGGTGCCCAGTGACACGGCGGGTGCGTGCGATTGCTGCCGGCAGCGCGTGCGTGCCCCCTGGTGAGCAGGGAAGGCGAGGGCATCATATGACGCCCTCCCAGAACGAGAGCCGCGCTGCCTGGCCGTCATATGACAGCCGGCGGGTGGCAAGCGGTTAAAGTGATATTAAAGGCACAGCGCTTGACCAAGATTGGGCTCACTAAGTATCTAGGGGGGCTGAGAGGGTGCTGCACCAAAAAAGTTTTTTACCTTAATTACAGAGAATGTATTAAAGTGGATGTAAACCTTCTCCTATACCCAGTGAAGTGAATAGCCTAAGATGATATACAGAGATCAAAAAAATCCTCCTACATAAGTCTTACTTGTATATCTGCAGTCTTTCCCTTTATACACTCTTTGAAAAGTGCAGACCATGTTATAAATCTTTCTTCCTCTTTCCACAGTACATAGGGGTGGGTGGGAAGACTGGACTTACACTGTGTGAGAGCTGTTTGAAGGAAAGGCACACTCTCCCTGTCCACATAGGCAGAGGAACAAAGGAACATGCAGAGCTGTAGTCTGAATAGACAGGCTCCCTGCAAATCTCCCTGTAGCACCCTCTACCTTAGGTAGGTAGGTGTTAGAGTAGTGGGTTTGTTTTTTACTGTCAGTGCAGGTAAATTTAAGCAGGCCTATGTTGTGAGCTAGGCCTGTTTGTTTTGATCTGGGGGCAGGAGAGTGGTTTAGTGTAGCAGCAGGTGACTGACATGTGCTTTGGTTCTTGGGCACCTCCTCATTTTTCAGAAGGTTCTGGAAAAGAGGCAGGGCAGAGAGCTGGAGTGACATGGGGTGTATGTGGGAGCTCTGACCAATCCACAACTAGGATTGGAAGGGGGCACGTCCCAACGCCTTTGCGGGTGCCAGAAAGTGATGCCTGGGCCTGGTTTGTGGAAATTCGAGAGGAATGGAAGCTGGGACGTGCCATCTATCTAGATCGAGTCCTGGTTGTAAAGGCGGGTCGGCCTACCAGGAGCCACGCGGTCTCTGTCAGAGAGGAGGGGGATAGAAGGAGGAGGTTGCTGGATCCCTGCTTCTATGTGTGAGGAGGACTGCTGTGCTGTGCAGCCACCATAGAAGCAGCCACAAGGACTGCAGGATGTGGCAGGGTTGTGAGTGGTTTTCCTCTTTGACATTTCTTTCTACAGGGACAGATTTTACCTGCCACCCAGTGTGCCTGATGGAAGGACTGTTGATCCCGGATGCTTTGGGTGTACTGGTTCTGCCCACCTCTTTGCATACCAAATTTGTTTTAAGGTTAAGTAGACATTTCTTTCTACAGGGACAGATTTTGCCTGCCACCCAGTGTGCCTGATGGAAGGACTGTTGATCCCGGATGCTTTGGGTGTACTGGTTCTGCCCACCTCTTTGCATACCAAATTTGTTTTAGGGTTAAGTAGTTCCCTTCTGACAGAATAATAGCAAGCAGGAAATATATGTGGTGGTGTTGATTTGATTTCTCTGCTGGAAGGATCATAACCCCCTTCCAGTAGTGATGTATAATGTACAGTTAGTATGCAGGTGTAGAATGTGATGCATTATGTCTTCTTTCAGGACCTTCAGAAATGGGACAGCTGTCCATCTCCATCGCTCCAGAGGACAAGAAATTTGTGAGTATTCTTCCTGTGGGAGCAATGCTCTGGCTCAAAAGTGTTTCAAATGTCTAGCTGCAGGGACCTGTAGTTAGGGATGTATATTGGAAATGTACAGTGTATATACTGTACGTGACAAAAATGTACATATTTATTTTCCGTACGGAATTTATTTGTACTATAGCCCTGTCCAAGTTGTTTCCCTTCCCCCATGTAATTTATTACATGGGATGCCCTTGCTCCTGGGACCAGGAGCAATTTTTCTATTATTCTTTGGGGACCAGCTGTATTCTGGTGGGAGGTGAGTGTAGCACCCTCTACCTTAGGTAGGTAGGTGCTAGAGTAGTGGGTTTGTTTTGTACTGTCAGTGCAGGTAAATTTAAGCAGGCCTATGCTGTGAGCTAGGCCTGTTTGTTTTGATCTGGGGCCAGGGGAGTGGTTTAGTGAAGCAGCAGGTGACTGACATGTGCTTCAGCTCTTGGGCGCCTCCTCTGGTTTTTCAGAAAGTTCCGGAAAAGAGGCAGGGCAGAGAGCTGGAGTGACATGGGGTGTATGTGGGAGCTCTGGTCAATCTCCAACCAGGATTGGCAGGGGGCAGGCCTCCTATACATACCCATGGTCAACCTGCTGTGGGATGAGTTGTCGGGTGGAAGAACTGAGATGATGGAGTGTTAGACTATCGTGGTCTAAACAAACCCCCTTTCTGGGGGGGGGTGAACTCAGGCCTGGAGCTCAGGAGCCTCTCTCTACACGGTCACCAAGAGGTGTCCTGGAACAGGAGCAGGAGGACAGTTGGGAGCACTGCCAGGAAAGTCATTCAGGAGGGATCCATGCTGGGGTCAGTGAGTGAGAAGCACAGTGTGAAGCTCTGGGAGTGTTAGAAACCATAAATCAGACTGAGACAGAAGTACAGTTAAATCACACTTGTTTAATAATAATAAAAAAGTTAAACAGAGTAAATGTAGTCAAAACATAGCCAGAGTTCAGGAACTGGAATGGATAGTCAGACAAGCCAAAACATTAGGGAGCCAGAGATGAGCGTAGAACAGCAAGCAGGATCTGGAGCCAGAAGGAATGTCAGCCAAGCAAGTCTTTAACAGGAACACAGGAGAACGTCTCTAGAGATGTGACCAAGGTGAAGGCAGAGATCATCTGGGCTGGACGGCTTAAGTAGGCAGGACTGATGTGCAGAATATCAGCAGGTGAGTCACTGTGGAGAGATATGGCAATTAGACGACAGCTGAGCAGCCAGCTTAGAGAAGGAAGGGCTGAGCCCAGCCCTGACAGTACCCCCTCCTCAATGACTCCTTCTCCTCGGAGGACCACCAGTCTTGAGTGGAAAACGTCTATGGAAATCTCAGAGGAGGACAGGGGCATGTACGTCCGAGGATGAGACCCAAGAGCGTTCCTCTGGACCACACCCTTTCCAATGCACTGGTTACTGTATGAGGATATCGTTGAGCTAAACCACCACACATAACTGCAACAAATCTCGGAGGACATCGTTAATAAATTCCTGGAAAACTGCCGGGGCGTTACAAAGGCCATTACGAGGTACTTATAATGGTCTGTTCTGGTATTAAAACGCAGTTTTTCACTCATTGCCCTTCTTAATCCTCACGAGATTGTATGCTCCTCTCAAATCAAGCTTCGTGAAAACTGTTGCTCCATTGAGGCATTCAAATAACTCCATAATTAATGGAATCGGATAGGCATTCTTAATTGTGAAATGATTGAGACCTCTATAATCAATACAAGGTCCCAAGTTCACCACTCTTCTTCACGAAGAAGAAACCAGCACCAGCAGGAGACGAGTATTTGCAGTTGAAACCTCTAGAAAGTGCGTCTGCAACATACTCCTCCATTGCCTTATCCTCAAAGACCGACAAAGGGCAAACCCTGGCCACAAGGGGGTATGGCACCAGGTTGAAGGTCAATTGCGCAATCATACGGCCTGCGTGGAGGCAAACTACCGGTTTGACCTTTGTCAAAGACATCGCTAAAATTGCCGTACACCTCCGGCAGGGATGAGAGTGAAGAGGTGCACAGGACCTTGGCTACCTTCTGGAAGCATGTCTTACTGTATTCTGGCAACCAGGAGAGAACCTCAGCATAGAGCCAATCAAAAGAAGGGTCGTGCCTCTGTAACCAAGGATAACCAATAACCAGCAGAAACTTTGGTGAGGAAATAATTTGGAATTGGATTATCTCATGGTGAAGAGCCCCTACAGCCATGGACAACAGGACAATGTCATGAGTCACATGGGCAGGCTGTAGAGGTCTTCCGTCAAGAGCCTCAATGGCAAGTGGAGTGTCACGCAGCTGCAGCGGAAGTCGAGTGCTTCAATACAAAGGCAGCATCAATGAACAGGCCTGCAGCCCAAGAGTCGATTAGAGCTTGTATCTTAATGGACGACTCAGCCCAAGAAAGGGTAACCAAAACCAGGGGCTTATCCTTCTGGATAACTGGGGACGAAACAACGCCACCTAAGGTCTGTCCATGACAGGACCTCAAGGTTCCGACGTTCCCTGGATGGGTAGGACAAGACTGGTAGAACAAAAAGTGACCTGCCTGGCCACAATAAAGGCACAATCTCTCCCTCCTCCTAAAGGCTCTCTCTTCAGCAGAGAGATGCGTGAAACCCATGTGCAAGGGTTCACCTTCACTGACCGACTCGGTACTAGGAGGCACGGGTGGGACTGCTAAGCTCGGAGACAAACGTACAGGAGGCTTCCGCAAGCGCTACTTAAAAGAGTCTTTCTCTGAGTCTGGAGTCAATGAGGATGGCAAACATGATCGACTTCTCCAGCTCAGTGGGTATATCTCGGGCTGCTATTTCATCCTTGATGGTATCTGAGAGACCATGAGAAAAAGCAGCCACGAGGGCCTCATTGTTCCACGCAACCTCTGCTGCCAGAG
This sequence comes from Lithobates clamitans, assembly GCA_037952925.1. Taxonomy (NCBI): domain Eukaryota; kingdom Metazoa; phylum Chordata; class Amphibia; order Anura; family Ranidae; genus Lithobates; species Lithobates clamitans. Next base: position 2,633,709 of record JBBGZY010000131.1, on the reverse strand, counting down.
TACGGAATTCAATGGCATAGTCGGCAACAGTTCTCGTGCTCTGTTCTCTGGACATGAGGCACTTGGCAGCAAAAGCGGAGAGTGCGGGAACGTCAAATACCCTTTTAAACAAAGCCACAAACTCAGGGTAGTTTAAAACAACAGGTTTTTGCATCTCCCATAGAGGGTTTGCCCAGGCCAAGGCTCTCTCAGAAAGCAAAGATATCACAAAACCTACTTTGCTTCTGTCCGTGGGAAACGCCTGGGGCAGCATCTCAAAGTATATCTCAACCTGGTTGAGAAACCCTCTGCATTGGACTGGATTGCCCCCAAATTGCTGGGGAAGCAGAGCGGAACCAGACATACCTCTTTTAAAGGTAATACTCGAGGCGGATGCCTTCACAGAAACTGGAGCAGCAGCAGGGATGGCCTGCAACACAGGTTGTACCAGAGCAGCCACAGTGGGAGATTCCAGGTGAGCCGTGTGACTCAGGAGCGTTTGTAACGCCATGGCAAACTGATCCATGCGATGATCCTACTCATCCAATCTGGAAAAAATATTACCAACAAGTGGATTGACTGCATCTTCTGAATTCATAGCCTTCGCCTACTGTCAGAAACCATGAATCAGACTGAGACAGAAGTACAGTTAAATCACACTTGTTGAATAATAATAAAAAAAGGTAAACAGAGTAAACGTAGTCAAAATACAGCCAGAGTTCAGGAACCAGAACGGATAGTCAGACAAGCCAAAATGTCAAGGAGCCAGAGATGAGCGTAGTAGAACAGTAAGTAGGATCTGAAGCCAGAAGGAATGTCAACCAAGCAAATCTTTAACAGGAACACAGGAGAGCATCTCTAGAGATGTGACCAAGGCAAAGGCAGAGATTATCTGGGCTGGACAGCTTAAAGCGGGGTTCCACCCAAATTTTGAACAATATCTGTATGTATTCTCTTCCTTGCCTAGATGCTGACATGCCATTTCAAAAAATTTAAATCGCCGTAATTATTTTTTATTTTTCTATTCTTCTTTGCACTTTCTGGTTCTCCTCCCATGGGAGTAGGTGTGTTTCTAGCCTCTCCCAGACTCCTGGGAGCTAGTCTCAGGCTTCCCAGGATGCCACTGAGCATGTGCGGGAACGAGCGGTGAATGCTGTGAGCACAGCATTCACCACATCCAGGAAATAAATGCTTGTGGGCTTCAAATACCCACAGTGAAGATGGAAACCGCCTGCAGTGAATAATATAAGTTATTCTTTCCGACCAAATCTGACACAGGCGGACATATTACACACAATATGTGAGTATGTAATGCTGAGAAGAAAAGTTTGTGAATGAACTCAAAGAAAAAAAAACGATAGATAGGTGGACCCCTGCTTTAAGTAGGCAGGACTGACGAGCAGGATATCAACAGGTGAGTCACTGTGGAGAGATAGGAGCTGGCAATTAGCCGACAGCTGAGCGGCCAGCTTAGAGAAGGAAGGGCTGAGCCCAGCCCTGACAGGGAGAGACATGCCAGGATTTTGATGTGAAGCCAGAGGGAGAGACTGCAGTGTTGTTTTGGAGTCAAGTTGTTGCAACCACGAGGGCTGGCAGGATTTGCATTGGACAGGCTGGGATCAGTAGTCCACCAAGTGTCAGTTAGCACATCTACTCTTCTCAACTAAAACAGTTGCTAAAACAAAGGGGACTGCAGACCCCTGCCTGTAAAGGGCTACTAGGAAAACATTAGGACTTATTCAGAGTGAGGCCTAACCATGTGCTAATGGTGACCGGAACCTAGATTTGGACAGTGAAGTGAAGCAAGTTATCTTGAGATGTGCAGAGGAAGAGACTGTCAAATTTAGACTCAACCAACATTGATTTCATTGAGAAGTATTCATCATTTGGGCATCCCATGTCCCTTTCCCCATCCCATGTCCCTTTCCCCATCAAAGTTTAATCCCCTAATAAAAACAACAAAAACAAGCAAGGGACTGTTCATTGTCTGGGAAAGTGTGCCAGCAGGCTGAAATGTGTGGATGTTGAAACACGCAGCGAACCCATGGGGGCACCGCTACATCCCTCTAGGCACCCACCCCGACACAAATTTTCAGCTACTGTTATCTCATGTGTCGGAAGAACTGGTCAGAGGTGACTCATGCTGATAACAGAGGAATGGAGCACCAAAGAGAAACGGCACTTAGAGCTTTGGAGAGAGATAAGTAAACATTACAGATATATGTGCTTAGTTCAACTTTCATGAATGGGGCTTACATCCACTTTAAAAAAAAACCTTTAGCCTTTACAACCATTTTAATATATATAAATTATACAGATAAAGCACACTTCCCAACACTTGAAGGGAATAGTGGCCTGCAGGGCAATTTTTTAATTTTAAAAATCTTACACTGCTGTGTCAAAGTTTCAGGCAGGTGTGAAAAAATGCTATTAATTAAGAATGCTTTCAAAAATAGATGTGTTAATAGTTTTTTTGTTTTTTTTTATAAATTAACAAAATGGAAAGTAAATGAACAGAAGAGAAATCCAAATCAAATCAATATTTGGTGTGATCCCCCTTTTCCTTGAAAACATTCTCCTATGTACACTTGCACACAGTTTTTGAAGGAACACCGCAGGTAGGTTTCTCCAAACATCTTGGAGAACTAACCACAGATCTTCTGCGGATGTAGGCTGCCTCAAATCCTTCTGTCTCTTCATGTAATCCCAGACAGACCCCATGATGATGAGATCCGGACTCTGTGGGGGCCAAACCATTGCTTCCAGGACTCCTTGTTCTTCTTTACTCTGAAGATATTCATAATAACATTGTCCGTATGCTTGCGGTTGCTGTCCTGCTGCAGAATAAATTTGGGGCCAATCACACGGCTCCTGGACGGTACGGCATGATGAATAAGTATCTGCCTGTATATCTCAGCATTGAGGACACCAATGATCCTGACCAAATCTCCAACTCCATTTGCAGAAATGCAGCCATAAACTTGCAAGGAACCTCCACCATGCTTCACTGTTGCCTGCAGATACTCATTATTGTACTGCTCTCCAGTCCTTCGGCAAACAAACTGCCTCCTGCTACAGCCAATTTTTTCAAATTTTTACTCATCAGTACAGAGAACCTGCTGCCATTTTTTTACACCCCAGTTCCTATGTTTTCATTCAGGTGAGTCGCTTAGCCTTGATTCTACATAGGTTGTATGGATTTTTGCAATTCTTCCATGAAGACCATTTCTGATGGCAATGCTGGGCATCTTCTGATGTCAAAGTGAAGTAATGATGTGTCTTTCATCTGCTGCATTAAGTTTCGTGGGCTGGCCACTGTGTCTACAGTCCTCAACGCTGCCCATTTGTGCTTTTTCAAAGGAGCTTGAACAGCATATCTTAAAACCCCAGTCTCCTTGCCTAGGAGGGACCTTGCTAATGCAGCATAACTACCTTGTGTCTTGTTGCTTTGCTCATTCTTGCCATGGTGTATGACCTGTGACATGAAACTGTCTTCCACAACTTCACCTTAGTAGCAGAATATGGCTGCTCCTCAACCAGTTGAAAAATTCCCACATAGCTTTCTGTTTCAGTTAAAGTGTTACTAAGGTAAAAAAAAATGTTTTTATAAAAATAACAAACATGTTATACTTACCTGCTCTGTGCAATGGTATTGCAGAGTGGCCCCGATCCTCCTCTTCTGGGGTCCCCGGCGGCGATCTTGGCTCCTCCTCAGGACTACCATAGCCTGGCTATGGGGAGAGTGTAGTCTGTGTGCTCCCGACCTGTGTGTCTATGGAGCAGCGCTCCATAGACTTAAACAGCGTTACTTAGGCCCGCCCCCCCACTTCCACTTCACTGCATTTGATTGACAGCAGCAAGAGCCAATGGCTCCTGCTGCTCAAATGCTGTGCAAAGAGGAAAAGAGGGGAGAATATATGCACAGCACTGATCTCTTAAATTCTGCTACCCATTACAGTGGCAAATTTGGAGCTGCTGTATCCTGCGCTCTTTGATTAATAGGAAATAATATGGATTTACCACAATTTACTTTAAGCCCTGTAAATAGTGAATAGCTATTTATTAATTCTAACGATGGGCCTGCGTCGCCCAGAAATAACAGCATATCGTCAGCATATAGGGCTACTCTCTTCTACAGCGCCCCCACCCGTAGTCCCCGAATAACCAGGGAAATCCGGAGAGTCTCAGCCACTGGCTCTATTACTCAAATGAAATTCCCTACATAGTTGTTCATATGTCTTTAGCACCTCCCCCTCATAGAGCTGTGAGAAAAACCAAATCCCCTTTTCTTTCCAATGTGTAAAACCTTGTAATTCCTGAACCTCAGTGTATCTTTTGTTATACCATATCGGAGTAAATGGGAGCACGCCCGTTATTTTCAGCGCTTTCCGGATCTCTCCCCATACCCTTTTAAGGAGGATGCTTGTGGGTTCTAGGCCCTTCATACTTGGTAAATCCATTTCCAAATGGGAGGCCGCCTCTAATGCGGGTTCCGTTATGGTCACCAATTTACGTATAGGGTCCTCATTTCCTTTCCGTCCCCACCCTGCCATTTGTTGTAGCTGTGATGCCAGAAAATGCAATTTGGGATGGGGTATTGCCAACCCTCCTCTGTCTTTTCCATATTGCAATGTATCTAAACTAATCCTAGGTGCCTTTTTTTTCCATATCAATTCCCTCATTAATGTATCAATTTGCTTGAACCACTTTTTTGATATCCATATCGGTGAATTATGAAAGACATACAGTTGCTGTGGAGCCCATACTATTTTTATTAAGTTTGCTCGTCCTATAACTGATAGTGGGAGCCTATACCAGCTATTGCATTTTTCTTTCTGTCTAGCGAGCAGTGGTCCCAGGTTCAGCCGAAGGTACTCAGCCAGATCTGGGGACACCGTCACTCCCAGATACTTAAAACTATTAACTGTAACTATTTGTTCCGCCCCCTCTGGTAATCGATCCCTCAGCTTATCTAATGGCATTAGGGTTGATTTTTACCAGTTGATAGTGAAGCCTGAAAAGCTACTGTAGTCTCCCACTATCTCCATCACTGCCCGCAATGAGGAGGCCATGTCGCCTAGATATATAAGTGCGTCGTCTGCGTATAAGGATATTTTTTCTTCTCTCTGATACCTATGAAACCCCACTACCTCTGGTGAGTTCCGAATCAATATAGCCAAGGGCTCTATCGCCAGGGCGAACAGCAATGGAGACAGTGGGAAACCCTGTCTGGTACCTCTGTGCAATTCAAATGGAGAGGAAAGGTTATTATTAATACGTAATCTGGCTCTAGGTTTAAAGCAGAGTACCTTTACCCACGATACAAATTTACTTCCCATTCCAAATCTTTCCAATATTTCCATGAGGTAGGGCCACTCCACACTATCAAACGCCTTTGCAGCGTCCAGTGACAGAATGGCCCTACCCCCTGGATTGTCCACTGGCACCTGTAGATTCATATATAGCCTCCTTATATTATCAGCCATGGAACGAGTGGGTATAAAGCCAGACTGATCACAGTGAACCAGCTTGCCGATAACTTGAGATAGCCTCTTGGCCAGAACACTGGCAAAAACCTTGACATCCGCATTTAATAGAGATATTGGGCGGTAAGAGTCCAATAAAAGTCTGTCTTTTCCTGGCTTTAGAAGTACTGTTATTATTGCCTCTTGCATGCTATCTGGCAAGCTGCCCACTTCCCCAGCCTCTGTCAGTGATGGGAAAAGGTCCTCCCTATAATGAGAGTATACCTCCGCCAGTATCCCATCTGGGCCTGGGGATTTATGGTGCGTTGCCCCCTCCAAAGCTTCTGTTGATTCAGCTAGTGTAATTGGACGATTCAACATTTCCCTGTCCGCCTCCGTTAACCGCGGGAACGGACAGGTTCGTAAGAACTGTACCAGATCAGATGGAATATAACTAGTTTTACTAGAGTACAAATCCTTGTAGAACTGCTGAAAGCTATTAAAATATCTGAACTAAGGGTCTGCCTCTCCCCAGATTCTGCCCTCACAGCTAAGATGTTGGTAGATTCCTGTTGCTCTCTAGCTATAAGGGCTAAAAGGCGGCCAGTATTTTCCCCCTCTTCAAAATAACTCTGTTGCTGAAAATATCTTCTCTTCTCTGCTGCAGATAACCATACCGAGTTATATACTACTTGGGCCTCCTTCCAGGACTCTTGATTAGATTGTGACGGGTCCATTATTAAAGCCTGTTCCCTTTCTTTCACTTCCTCCCGCACCCTATTTTCCCATTCCCTGGATCGAGTTTTAATTTCCGCGATTTCTTTAATGAGACATCCCCTCAAGAATGCCTTGAGTGTGTCCCATACTACCGCTGCACTGGCTGATCCCCTATTGAATTGCAAAAATTCCTGTAGTGCCCCTCTCGTTCTATCCACCTGCGGGAACAGAGTTAACCAATAAGGGTTCACTTTCCATAAAGGGCGTCCCGGTGTTCCAGTAGCGTCTAGCCGTACCCAAAATGGAGAGTGGTCAGATAGTAGGCGCGGCTCATAAGCCGAGTCCTCCACCCACTGCATAAGTGCCTCATTCCCTAATCCTAGGTCAATACTGGAAAAACCATCATGTGTTGCAGAGTAGCATGAATAACATCTGTCCTTTTCATGCCTCTCTCTCCATACATCCCGTAGTCCCAGTTCCAAAAGCAAGGCAGCAAAAGCCGTCTTGCCAGCTGTCTGTCTCACACTTCTGGGTGTCAAGGACATTCTATCCTGGGAATTGTCCAAGATATTAATATAGTCTCTCAATGCTAATACCGGGACATCCGGTGTTCCAGTAGCGTCTAGCCGTACCCAAAATGGAGAGTGGTCAGATAGTAGGCGCGGCTCATAAGCCGAGTCCTCCACCCACTGCATAAGTGCCTCATTCCCTAATCCTAGGTCAATACTGGAAAAACCATCATGTGTTGCAGAGTAGCATGAATAACATCTGTCCTTTTCATGCCTCTCTCTCCATACATCCCGTAGTCCCAGTTCCAAAAGCAAGGCAGCAAAAGCCGTCTTGCCAGCTGTCTGTCTCACACTTCTGGGTGTCAAGGACATTCTATCCTGGGAATTGTCCAAGATATTAATATAGTCTCTCAATGCTAATACTGGGACATCCGGATGTAAGGCCATAAATTGCGATAGGCTCCCGAGGGGAACTGTTGAGAATGGTGGGGGGATATATATAGAGGCAATAATACATATTAGTCCATTGAGTTTACACAGCAGAAAAACAAATTTTCCCTCCTCGTCCACCCTCTGTTGTATGCACTCAAAGGAGACATCCGAGGAGACCATTACACTAACTCCCCTTGAGTATGAAGTGTGCATAGAGTGGAACTGTATCGGATATCTCCGTGAGCGCAGAAGGTGAACAGAGTCGGGGCGCATGTGCGTTTCTTGCAAGCAGATTATCTGAGGTTTCATTTTATCAAAATATCTAAACATTGCACTTCTCTTGTCTCTGTCCCCCAACCCCCTCACATTCCATGTCATTAATAGTATACCCCTTTTCTTCCCCTTACTCATATAAGAAAGCAAACCAGTTACTGTGATTGTAAGACCAAGAACAACAACATAAAAAATAGATCAAGATACAATTATCCTTCTGGGTTTTACCTACCCCTAGGACCCTGCCAGCATATAATACATTTCTACATATTTTCCCCTTCTTCCCCCGCTTATCAGTAGTGAGACATAAAGAACATTTGTGGCAAAACTTATGTTTGTGATATCTTCCACTATTAATTTGTGTTAAACCTCCCCCTCCCGCCCTTCCCCTGCCTCCCCCCCTCCCCCATTTCCACCCCACACCCTCCTGCCTCCCCCATCCCCCTCCCTCCCCTTCCCCTCCCTCCTTGCCCAACTGGGCCTACCCTAGGGGCTTTATTTCTGACCTCCCATCTACACTCATTCCCCATACTACACCAACGATCCTCACCTATACCATACATCTCTATACCCCCATTCTCCAGGGGTCCCTAACTCACCCCCTCCCCCCCTCTCTGACCACTTTTTAGTGCTATTCGTGTGCAGTAGTTTTTGTGCATTTAAATTAAATACTTTTATTGTACCAGCCCCATTTTAATCTAATTAGTGTATGCCTATCCTTCTACTTTATTCTATTCCCACTTCTCTCCCTAATGCTTCTATCCGTGCTTTACTTATTATTATTTATTTATTATTTGTTTATTTCTTATTTCTTATTTTTAATTATTGATTATTATCCTTATTTTCCCTCTCCCTTCCCTCTACCCCTGTGCCTTTAAAAGATTAACTTTTATATTATACCAGCTGCAGAGTCCAGAGGGGGGAAAAAAAGGGGGGGGGAGAAACAAAAAGAAAAACCCAAAAAAATGGTCTAATTAGTCTCTAGTCTCTTATCTCCTATATTTCGTGCTGTTTTCCCGTTGTCCTCCAGCCACTCTTCTACGCTCCGTGGAGAATCAAAGAAGTGTATACCGTTCATAGTCGATACTCTCATACGGGTGGGGTACAGCAATGCATAGTCCATATTGTTTTGCTGTAGCGTGCGTTTAATCGGCATATATGCCGCTCTGCGTTTTTGAAGATCTGGAGAAAAGTCCTGATATAATGAAATTTTTACCCCTTTGTAGAGAATCTCTCCCATTTCTCTTGCCTTCCCGGAGCAGTGATACTTTATCTCTGAAGTTAAACATTTTTATAAGTATGGGTCTTGGGTACTCCCTTCCCTGACGGGGTTT